>CM040129.1:71173921-71773921 GCA_022559845.1 Amorphophallus konjac
ATGCTGCTCTTCTAAAAGAGACCCTTCTTTGAACTGACCCTCAGATATTCCTTTACTTTTTACTCTGTTTGACCCACCTTGGCCGCAGCACTTCCACATTGGCTGGTAACCGCTCCCCAAAGGTGAAACCTACAGGTTTACGACCCAGATACTTCCACACAGGAGAAGTTGGTCTCCTTTATTTCGTGTCTGAGCGTACATCTCCCCCTCCCTTGTTTGATCTCCGTCTAATCAATCGTCAAAATTTGAAGACCTTCTTCAAGGCCGCCTCATTGAAAATTCGGGAAAGATTCCAAACAGTAATGTCAAAAGCATGTCTCATCGCACCTTGGCATCAACTTTTCAGTCCATTCCCACTCCATTTCACTTCACTTCGATACCATTCCATTACGTGTCACTCCCTTGCAAAGTAGACGCTAAGGCGGGGCAGCTGTAGACACGCTATTCCTGACATCACCCTGAGAAAATCTCCTATTACTATATAACGCCCCGCAGTGGCTTTCGCATTTTGAATCGCTTGAGTGCTTCACATTCTTGAGTCTTCTTTCGCTTTTGAGTGGGTAACGTAACACTTCTTCGGCATCCGAAAACCGTCTCGTTGCGGAAATCATGCGGCATACGGATGGCATCGCCACCAATCGAACGTATCAGAAGATTCCGAAACCAGGAAGATGTCTGTTGGATGGCTGCCGACGGCCTTTTGGGGGGATCCGGCAGATTTTCTTGGAGGCGTCCAGGTCCCTGGACGCCTCCATCAATGAAAAAATGAAAAAAATATAAAAATAATAAATGAAAAATAATAATTGTGAAGGCGTCCAGGGCTCTGGATGCCTCCATTTGAGGTGTCTAGGTGCCTGGACACCTTCAAGTTCCGACACCCAGACAAGCCCGAACCGCCGTCCGATTTGACGTTGTCCAAAAATCCAAAACTTGAGGACGTCTTGCCAGCCAGACGCTCCCACTCGTGAGTCATGGGTACCCACCAAAACCACGCGCTTTACCCACTATCTACGGCTTTTGGTGGGGTTCCGGTGGGCGGAATTGGGCGCGTCTAGGGTCCCGGATGCCTCAACATTGCGGCATCCAGTCTCCTGGATGGCTTCATAAAAATATTAAAAATAAAAAAAATAAAAAATATTTAATGTGTTGATGGAGGCGTCCAGGGTCCTGGACGCCCCCATCTTGAGGCGTCCAGTCTCCTGGACGCCTCAAGCCACCTCCCCTCTATAAATAGAGGACCCCCTCCCTCGAAGGGAAGGGGCTTCTGATCCGACAGAGGAAGGGGAGACTCTGCCGGATCCTTTTGCTAATCCGTAGGTTCTTTTTAGGAGGAGATTCTGCCGATTCTCCGGGTGCCCGCGCTCGCAAGAGGAAGGCCGCCTTCGTCCACCGTGCTTCCACGTCGTCCCTACGCTGTCGAAGCTCCGCTGGATCCTGCCATCGGCACATTCAATAAGCCAATTCTCTCCCCTTTTCTCCGTAGTTCTTTTGTATTCATCATCTCACATTCTCCGTGTGCCTCATAAGGGAGTCTTCTTTTATATACGTTTGCATAATTCCATTCATCCTCATATTTCTCTCCTACTCATGTCCGAGAGGGGTTTAAAAACAACACCAACCAGGTGTGTGTTTTGCCACGATTTCATTATTCTTCATCAAGGGACTAATACTACACTGCCACCTTTTCTGATCCAGCTGTTATTTGTCTGTTTCTTCTTTTGCAAGGGTAACCAAGGAACGCCCTCTCCATCGGCCGGCCGAAGGGAGAGGAAGAAGCAACCTGCCATCTCCCACTTTTGAGGTAGGTGCGGTCATTTTCTTTATTTTGGGGTCTCCGGCCCCTAGCGATCACATCATATTCTCGAGGCCGCGGAGAGTCATTTCCCGCAATGGCCGTTTAAATTTCTGTCATTTATATTCTGTGATGTGCTTATATCTGCTCATATTCTCGAGGCCGCGGAGAGTCATTTCCCGCAATGGCCGTTTAAATTTCTATCATTTATATTCTGTATTGTGCTCATATCTGCTCATATTCTCGAGGCCATGGCGAGTCACTTCCCGTAATGGCCGTTTAAATTTTCGCCCTTATATCTTATATTACTCTTATATCTATTCATATTCTCGAGGCCGCGGCAAGTCATTTCCCGCAATGACCGTTTAAATTTCTGTCATTTATATTCTGTGTTATTCTCATATCTTGTCATATTCTCGAGGCCGCGGCGAGTCACTTCCCGCAATGGCCATTTAAATTACTGTCATCTAAATTCTGCACTATTCCCATCCCCCGACATCGCGGAGAGTCATTTTCTACAATAGCCGTTTAATCCCCATATCTTGTTACGTTGTATTGGTCCTGCACGCCCTGCCAGAGTAATCTCCCGTGGTGGTTTCTCTCCTCTTCTCTCTTCTTTCTGTATCGCAGCAAAACGAGCCCCCGCGCTCCGCTTCGCCCCCTCCGGCATTCCATGTGACGTCGCTCACAAGGGCCTTCCTCCTCATCGCTCCATGTGCAGAGCATGGCCTGAGGCTTCTTCTTCTTCACCCTAACATTTTTCTTCACGTGCTCCGGGCATTCATTGTTCATATGGCCTGGCTTCTTGCAATGAAAACATGTAATTTTGTCAGCATGTTTGTTTTTCTCAAATTTGAGATTGGCATTCTTGCCAGCCTGTTGAGGTCTCCTTCTCCTGAATCTTTTACCTCTGGACCTCATAAATTTTTGAAGCTGTCTGGTAAGCATAGCATGTTCCTTACCATCAAGATCTGAGAAATTTTCAAATTCCTCACTACTGCTGCTATAGCTACTGCCACTATGGGACACCTTGAGAGCAATGTTCTTGCCCTTTTTATTGGTTTGCTCAACATTCTTTTTCAAATTGATTTCATAAGTCATCAGAGATCCTATCAGTTCTGTGACAGTCAATGTGGACAAGTCCCTGGACTCTTCTATGACAGTGGCCTTAGTGTGCCACATGGGGGTCAAGGATCTAAGTATTTTTTTTGACTATGTCCCCTTCAGAGATCTGTCTACCTAACCCTGTAAGACTGTTCGTGATTAACGACAACCTGGCATACATATCAGAAATTGTTTCCTCAGACTTCATTCTAAAAAGTTCGTACTTGGAGGTGACCATGTTTACCTTTGTCGCCTTGACTTGGGATGTACCTTCAGAGATGAGCACAAGTTCATCCCACATCTTATGTGCCGTCTTAAAGGTAGAGATCCTCGCATACTCCTTCGGGTGAACCGCGCATTGCATAATGTTCAGGGCTGTCCAATTCACGGTTGAAAATCTGATTTGTTCCCTCGTCCACGTGCTCTCATCTGGCAGAAGTTCAAATGGTCCTGTAGTGACCACTCTCAAGAGTTCGTGGCTTTGGGCTCTAAGAAACACCTCCATCCTATTTTTCCAGTATAGAAAATTCACATCGTCAAAAAACGGAAGGCAATTAATAGAATGTCCCTCGACATTGAAGCTGCGAGGATTGTTAGACCCAGGTCTACCCTGGTCGTTATACCACATGTTGGGTAACCTTCTTTGATACCAATTGATAGAAATACTAGAGAGTGATCTAGAAGGGGGGATGAATAGATCACCCCAATTTTCAAAAATAAATCAAGAACACGGTAGATGACCCCAGAGTAGCGTGACAGAGTGCTTAACACACGTCAGAGGATGAAGTCAAGCAACGTAATGAAGAACCCCGAAGGCAAGCAGTGATGCACAGACACATGATCGAATAGAAGATAGGTCTAGCAAAGCAATATAAACAGCAACCTCAACCAACCGAAGACCAGAAACTGCACATAGAACAAGGCACAATCACATTGAGAGACAGGGGGATTTTTAGGTGGTTTGATTGCAAACCGCAATCTACGTCCACCCCTCGTTCACACCGAACGAGGATTTCACTCTTCAAATGCAAGAGAAGAAGCAGACTCAGTCTGTGACACAATGCTGCCACAGAGCTTGCCCTGAGGGAGATAAATACCTCCACTCAGATCCTACATCCATAGAACCTGCGACATGTTCTTGCAAACCACAAGTCCAGAAATCGGAGAACCCTTTCCCCCTTCCTTAGAACTAGAGGGAACCCATGAGTAACACCAAGTCACTCGCAACCGGAGACGATGTCTCCCTTCCTCCAAGAACACTTAGAGGGAAACAAAAACTAAATTCGGAAACTAGAAAGAAAAGAAGAACAGAAATCAAAAATACAAATGAAAATGTAGCTTCAATGAAGCAATTTGAGATGAAACGGCTGACTGCTCTCTGATCTATCTTTCTAAAGAATGATCCTCACGAAGTTTCTTGATTCTGGGGGAGGCACTCTCGTTCTTTTTCTTCGGGGGAAGCTCGCTCTCTCTGAGTATGCAAAGGGAATAATCTTCGGCAGCTTCAGCACATTTCTTCGAGTGCCAAGGCACACTATATATAGGGCACTGGGGCACCGTATGGATGTAGCAGAGAAAACCTACTGAAACTCTATTGGTCCACGTGGCAGGGATGAGAATGTTCCTCTGTCATAGTGCCTCGGATCACGTGACCAATCATTTGCTCCCTAGGTCCATGCGCTAGCATCCCGCCATTTCTGGGAACACGTGCCTGTTCTTAGTTCAATCTCACGTGCTGCCTTAAACCTATTAGATGGAAGAAATAAGTTTCATTAAAAACCTTGTGAACTGTAACATGCTCAGACTTTGCTTGCATGCTAGCACGAATAGCATCGACCCTTTATGCAACTAACATCGACCTTGGTATGCACAAGGTGCAACTAGCATCGACCTTGTATAACACTAGCACCGACCCTTTATGCTGCTAGCACCGACCTTAGCATGCTGGATGACCTATATGCACTGACCTTATAGCATGAATGAACAAGGCATGCACCGACTTCAAATGTGCGCATATCAAAATGAGCACTGACTCTATCTGCAGAAGGTGCAACTAGCACCGACTTTGTCTGCAGTATGAGAGATGCTAGCATTGACCTTGGCAGAACTAGCACCGACCCAGTGACAAAGCACGATAGGCTAGCACAGACCTTATATGCATGCACTTCCATACTAACACTGACCTGATGCGTATGCAACTCAACTAGCATCGACCTCTCATGCCAGACATGCTATACTAGCATCGACCTCACTTCATGAGAAACGCAACTAGCACCGACCTCATTAGGCGAACAAGGCAACTAGCACCGACCTTGCTTCATGAGAAACGCAACTAGCACCAACCTGACTTCAGTCTAAGCAAGACATGCACAGACTTTGTACAATGTATGCACAGACCTTACTCATACGTTGGACAAAAACATGCACCGACTGATATATGCATAGGATAAAGGTGCATAGACCATTACATGTACAATGCTAGACCCTGCACCGACCTTATCATGCATAAACAGTAACATGCACTGACTTGTTTGATAAACTGAATGTGCACTTAACCTGTTCGATGAAATGTCAATGCAACACACACATATGCACAGACCATCCAATGCATGAAAGCGAATGTGCATCGACTGCCTAAAGTAAGAAGACAGTTGTGCATGGACTTTGTAATCAAATGTGCAAGTGTGCAGACTAAGCATATAAAAATGTGTACAGACCTCATATGAATCATATGAAGGTGTGTATAGACTTTGTGAAGCATACATTAAAAGGTGCACTGACTTTATGAACCATATATATTGAAATGTGCACTGACCTGTAAGACTTCAGTCCTTTTCTGACAGATGGCTGACTTACACTTTTGGGTAGTTGACCAATTGACAGTTATGAACAATGGCGTTGACCTTGACCTGTGTTGACTTTTTGAGTGTTCTTTAAAGCTTGTTCTGATATATTTCATACCTCTATTATGTAAATTAGATTATTAGTTCATTTAGTAGGGTTTTATCATCAATGTTAAATATAATTACATAATATTTGACATCATCAAAATCACAGAGACACAATAATCTCCCCCTTTTTGATGATGGCAATATTATGAGACATTGCAGCAAATTCAACATGATGATTAAGCCAATATGAACATAGAGATCAAGCAAGTATGAACAATGTAAGAACAATCAATGCAACCAGCATGCTTTCAAAAAGATTAACCAATCAATGACTCACTCACAAAAAAAAAATCTCCCCCTGACATCATGATCAACTAAAACTCATGCCAAAAGAACAGATACTCCCCCTTTCACAGACTGTCATGGCCCGGGATTTATGTACAGTGGAAGATATTCGGGGAAACGTGAACTGTCAGCTAGTACGCCTCGAGCAAGCATTATAATCCGTGCGCAAGATAATCACATAAGAATAATTGCACAATATAATTCACTAAAAACCTTCAATTTTACTTCTGCATAAAATAATTCCCAAAGTACAATAAGATCTTTTAACTCTCCTTCTAGACTCAAGAAAAATAAAGATTACATCATGACTCGACTAGACTTTTCATAACAATGGCTTCTCTTGAGTCACGTATCCTTCAATCGCTCTCGAATCTATAACTGGACTAATCGAAATCCGTCCCATTAGAATTTTTGGAAAAAGATTGAAAAGTAGGGTATTGGGCACACTTGCCCAGTAGGTATCTTCGTATCAACATGATTGGCAATATTAAAGTAATTAATATTTTAGCTCTAGAGAATAAGATAAATCATGCAATACAATGAATCATGCGAATAAAGCCAATGTAACAAGATAGATTGAGAAAGTATGATCAAGTAACAACATAATTATGGCCTTTCATGAAGAAGAATATAACAGGAATGTACTTTTCATAACCATGAAGGCTATGCACTAGAAAGTCATGTAACAAGCAAGAATGTATTCTTCACTTAGTAACAAGTACTCCATGAATTCATGTGGATATTCATTCATGTTCTGTGGCTTTTCACTTATTTATAAAGAAAGTACTCCCAGCGTAATGTGACGCTAGTAGCATCATACCCCATGGTTTATATAGTATGTTTCTGACAATAAGTCGAGGGACTAGCATAGAGCCCTTGAACACAATTAGTGCTCGAACTGCATCTTCAAGTATAAATCAAACTACTTCCACGTTTATAACAACAATATGACCAAGAACGTACAATTTTAACTATAGCTCCATGATAAGGTAACCAAGAAATAGAATGCTTCTATTGAGAATAAGAGATTTCAATAAATACATTTAACAACTAGGTTATGCCATGAAAATAAATCGATAGCATAACGGTACATTCTTTAACTCTCAAAATTACTTAGGTATCTTTGGAATAATATGACAGGTTCTAGATAATCAATTGGACCATCTAGGAACATAGGAAAAACAACCCTTGAGTCAAACCCGGGGTTAATCAAATTCAGGATGCTAGTGGTCATTTACTGGACCGTCTCTTGTCCCTGGCGGTTAAGTACATGACCGTTAATGATAAGACAATTCGATATTTCAAAACAGGATATATGGAGTCTTTCGTGGTCAATTGTAGTACCGTTTAGGATCCATTAGCAGTCAAATGTAAGGCCGCTAGCAGTCTTTGGCGGTCAACCAGAAGGCCGCTAATAATCCAGAATATAAAATATCGGTATAAGTTGTCACGCCCCGAGCGCGGAAGATACCCGGAGACGCGTGACGAGTTTATATCAATCATGTCAATCAGAGTGGTCGTGTATTCGACACAAAGACAGAGATGCGCAAAATAAAAAGATAACCCAATCCTTTATTTCATAATGGATAGACTATTACAAATCCAATACTCTGTTTAATAAAAAGGAAAAGAATAGATATTTGACTCAAGAAACTATAGAAAAGACTAGATGACACTTGGACAGGCTCTAGCTCTTTCACTCTTGACCGTTCCCATCCGATTGACTTCCATCGTCGTCGGACTTACCTGAAAAGTAAAAAGGGACAAACGGAATGAGTGAACGCTCAGTAGGAAATTATATCTCAAGTACTAGCAAGGGGTGTAAGTAATTACATCTTTCATGAATGCAATAAAGCTATGCATGCTCGCATAAAACGACAAGATAGAGAGAATGTAATATCAAGGAAATAAGATGAACTTAATCATGAACTTTCAACAAGATAACAAGTTTATTCAAGATATTCAAGCAAGTACGTTTAACAAGTCATGTCAAGAACTTTGGCTATCATGTATCAAGCAAGTAAATTACCCTTTTTCGGGCCACGCATTTCATGTCAAGTCAAGTACGATTCAAGTACAAGATGTATGTGGAATGTCCAATCAAGCAAGTCAAGTACTCGGTATAATGCCAGATACCTTATCATTTTAACTCCCATGTGCACAAGTACTTTCGGGTGCTCCTCCTAGGACCAGATCGGGCCCTATATGCGCAGGCATTTATCATGTATTTTGACATCCACTCTTGTTTATAGCCAATATAGAATTTCAATAATCAAGCTTGTAGACGTGTATGACAACTTTGACAGAATGGAGTCCAAAATATGACAAAGGACATAGAATGGCGATAATAACGGTATAATCACGATCTCGATAAAACTAGGTAGAATATGGTTCCCTTGACTTGGGTACCATGACAAATCAATATGGACATTCTATATATAGAATTGAAGTCCACATCAACATTATATTAAGGTAAGATACCCTCATTCTTATCATAGAATTGAGGTTTACAAGAATGACATGATATGGCATGATATCATCATCCCATTAAGAATTTCTTTTGATATACTCTTTGTATAATCATAAGGGCCGGTATACCATGTTTCTTTAGAGTGACATGGCATCAATGGTGTAATGGATTTTTAGGGTACAACCAGCTCAGTCGACCTTGAGGGAATCCAAGGTACGAGGAGTCTTACGGAGGTCTCTATGACTAACTCGCTAGTCCAAAGGAATGGAATGTCCAATGGAGAGCTTGTATGTCAATGAGAGTTGAGTGTGATCGATAAAACAACGTGAAAAGTGGGACTATACTCACGGAGTGGAGAATAGTGCCGATATATACGTATATGTATAATATGAAACCATCGGTTAACAGAATCAGGATAAAAATCAGTTTACAGAAAATAACGACTTAGGTCAAGTCGTTTCTCAAGTAATTAACGCCTAACATAAGGTCGTTTACACGTGTTTCCATTTTGCAGAATTTTCATTAATTCAGTAATTTATCTAAAACACGCCTTTGTCAGGGTCGTTTCTTCAAGATCTGACGACTACACCAGAAGGCGTCTTATTGTTTACATATTTGACAGAATATAATTAATTTTTCAGGAATTATCAAAACGCGCCCTTGGCAGGGGCGTTAATATTTAATTCTATCTTTCAGAATATATAAATTTCAGGATTTTAACCGATACACACCCTAGGAAGGGGCGTTATATTTCAGATTCACGCCCTATGAGGGGGCGCTAATATGTGGAAAACGACTTTGTCCAAGTCGTTAATTCAAGTTCCTTCAGAAACTTTAAGGACAGTAATAATTTCAGGATAACAGAGGAACGAATGTAATATCATGACAGTAAAGTTAGCAGGTTGAAGACATAGGATCATGCATATATTTATAATCATGATTTCTTAGATAACCAGTTCTTAAGATGGGTGATTAACGGTTTAAAGAAATTAACGCCTGAGTACGGGGCGTTAAACATGAAATTTACGACCTGGGAAGGGTCCTTTCATGTGAATTAGCGCCCTTGACAGGGGCGTCTCTTTCAAAATATTGCAGAGAACGCATGGAAACTATAATAACCGTATGCATGACATGCTTGTATATATATATCTTGCATTAATTTCATTTGGGCAACAGTAACTTGAGAAAATCTACCTTAATATGATTGAACTGACGAAGGGTTTGAAAGATCTGAAACTTCTACTGCAACCAATCAACCGCAGTAGCAGCAGGAGGAAGAAAATCTTTTTAAGAAGGAGTTCGTTTTCGATGAAGAACACCTGTTCTTGGTTTTGTCAAGTTTGCTGTAGATCCTACAGGAAAGAAGAAACATATATTAGTTTCTTCAACTACCTAACGAGAGGATAAGGAAGAAAGAACATTACCTGGTTCTTTCGTAGGAGCTTCCCGACCTGTAAGAAGGAACATAAGATGAAGAATTATTAGTTCTTCATTTAACCGAAGCAGACAACAAAAGGAATTAGAAGAACATATGTTCTTCACGTACCGTGCAGCCGTCGTCCGTCCAAATAGATTTAGGGTTGGATCGAACAGTTTATTTATAGGATTTTGGAAATCCTATTAGGGTTAGTGATTGTGTGGAAGTAATACTTCCATGATAGAGTCATTACCACGTTTGAACTCTTTCTAATACTTATCAATTACCCTGGATAAGATCTGGATTCGAACGGTTCACGAATGGAATTAACGATCTAGGTCAGGGCGTCGATTCCTGAATTGACGACCTTGTACAGGTCGTTTCTTAAGAAGCGCCTTGTATAAGGGCGTTCCTTATTTTTAAAACACGCCCAAGTAAAGGGCGTTTCTTGGCCTTGCCCTTTTTGGCGTTTGGAATTTGACGCCGTCAGGTGAGGGCGTCCTTTCTTTAGTCACGCCGTAGATAGAGGCGTTCCTTTTTAAATTAACGCCTTACTAAGAGGCATTATTTGTATCTTGTTTTATTTCATCTATTTAACCCTCTTCTTATTATCTGTATTACTTCTGTAGTATATATATTTTAATTCATTTCAAATATTCATTTATCAGGGTTGCTACATAAGTGCTTTCTAGATAATTGGGCTTTAATGGTACAACCAACTCGGCGTCCTAGTGGGAATCCCAGGCTCGTGGAGAATTACGGAGGCCTTGAAACAAGATTTTCTAGTCCATTGGAAGGAATATCCAAAGGAGATGTCATCATGTCCAAGATTGTGTTCCTAATGTGCAAAGTGTAACTAATGACAACATACCGGAATATGTGCCATGTACTTATAAAAATGTCACTTAGATGAGAAAGAAAATCATGTAAAATCATGTTAAGACAGTGATCATGAATCGTCTATCATTTGAACATATATTTATTACAAAATATATAAATTTTTGGTCATAAATTAACATAAGTTAAAATAATACCAACGTGCATAAAAACATGAAATCCATTATGATAAGCAATGTAATCAACTAAGTAAATAAAACCAGCACTTAAATCAGGCTTACAACTTAGTTAACTAGGCTATATATATATTAACTATGCATAAATTTGCTATATGGTTCGGGTTACCAATATTACAAAAATCAGAAACATAAAGCGGTCAAATACACGACCATTAATCGCTGGCTAGCGGTCTATCGTATGACCGTTAGATGTCCATGGCAGTCGAGAGAAAGACCGTTTCTTCCTGTGAAAAATCGAGTTCAATGAAAATAATATAAAATACTAATCTAAGATACATCATGCATGGAAATCAACATGTATCAACTTCCATAATCATGATAGATTGGATATAGGCCAACTATATGTATAGGTTTGTATGAACAATAAGGAATTCCTTTTTTCTCTTCATTAGGCTAAGTATTATGCATGAAGACTAAACTAGATGAATAGTCCTAGTAAAAACATGAAATTCTCAAGATATAATACTTGAAAACGAATGAAACAAGAGGGCTTTTATTCCTGACATAATGTTGAGCCTTTCATGAGATAAACTACCTTTAATAATGCTTCTAGACTTCGAATTTCTGATTGGAATCAAGCCCTAGTTCTTGCACTTTCTTGCACTTTCTTGCTCTAAATCAACAGCTTCACGTCCCTCTATCTCCTGATTCCCTTGACTTATGGATGTGAAATTTTGAGGGTATGTAGAAGATATGAAGGGGAACATAAAGTTCTAAAGACACTTTTGCTAAATACCTTGTTTAGGGCACCAATTTCCATGATCTTCTTGGGTCGGATGCACTAATTCCGAAGTTCCTAGGGTAGAATCAGCAAATTTAGAAGACTCTAACTTCCTGTAGGCTTGATCTCCTAGCACGAAAATTGGAGAGTAGTTAGTTCTAACTAAAATAAACAAATTTCTAGAAGAAACATACCACTAATTCATCCTCCTTACCTGAGTTCCACGCGTGCCAAAAGTAAGGGTCGTACAAGTAAAATTTGGGATCTATTTATAGGTTTTAGCTAGGGTTGGAGGATTAGAACGATCTTAGAGTCTCAATTAGACTTTCAATTCGATCTATAATCCTTCTAGATTTATCTAATTGGCTGATAGGGTCGATCCTAGATGATTTCGACATGAAAAATCCAACATCTTGATGTTTTCCCTCTCTCACGGAATCTACAGGTCATTAGCGGTCCTTTCGTGACCATTTTCTTCCATTAGCGGTCTCGCGATAGACCGTTTTATGCTGTGGGTGCCGAATTTGAAAAACTTCAAATTCTTTTGTTATTATCCCCAATATTATCCTTTTATTTATATTCTGAGGAGTAATTATCTTCTTTATTCCGTGATTAAGCTCATTCCCAGCTTCTAGAACTTGGGCTAATAGTCCAAAACAATCCTTTTGGGCCTATTGGGTTTATTATATGGGCCTAATCCTCTTAGATTAGTGTAAGACATAATTAATTAGATTTAATTCACCATAATACTTTTAATAGCCCATCAAATGCATAAATAATTAATATAATTATATTTTTAATCTGAAAAAAAATTCTTAAAAAATTCTCGGGCGTTACACCCTCCCCCACTTAAAAAGAATTTGTCCCCAAATTCAATGCATGGATTTATGGAGAGTGTACTTATATTCAAATAATTCTGGAAATCTTTTGTGCATAGCTTCTTCTGTTTCCCATGTTTCTCCTGCTTTTGTCCACTGGATCTTGACCATAGGAATAGTTTTATTCCGTAGTTGACGTACTTCTCGTTCAATGATCTTGACTGACTTTTGCTCATATGTTAAGTCCTTTTTAATTTCCAAGTTGTAGTAAGTAATGACATGGAATGGATCTGGTACATACTTCTTGAACATTGAGACGTGAAATACATCATGAACTTCAGATAATTGTAGCAGTAAAGCTGTTCTATATGCAACATCACCAACCCTTTCAAGAATCTCAAAGGGGCCAATGAATCTTGAAGTAAGCTTACCCTTAATACCAAATCTTCGAATACCCCAACCTGGGAAAACCTTAAGAAATACATGGTCTCCTTCTTGAAATTCTAGGTCGCGCCTTCGATTATCAGCATACGATTTCTGCCTATCTTGGGCCATATGAAGTCTTTCCCGAATAAGCTTTATCTTCTCGGTAGTATCCGAAATAATGTCGAGACCGAGAAATTAGCTTTCTCCTACTTCATTCCAGCAAATAGGCGAATGACAGTTTCTGCCATATAAAGCTTCAAATGGTGCCATCTGTATACTAGCTTGGTAGCTATTGTTGTATGAGAATTCCACTAGAGGTAAGTGATCGTGCCAACTTCCTCCAAAGTCAATAGCACATGCCCTAAGCATATCTTCCACCACTTGATTTGTCCTTTCAGTTTGACCATCAGTTTGTGGATGGAATGCAGTGCCAAAATTCAATCGGGTCCGTAAAGAATGTTGTAGACCCTTCAAGAATTATGATGTAAATCGAGGATCTCGGTCAGATATGATAGTGACTGGGACACCATATAATTTGACAATCTCCTTCATGTATAACGCTGCTAGTACCTCCACAGACCATCGACTCTTGATTGGTAGAAAATGTGTAGATTTAGTCAATCGGTCTATGATTACTCATATAACATCATGTCCTCCTTTTGTCCTAGGTAAACCCATGATGAAATACATCCCTATACTTTCCCACTTCCATTAGGGAATATTTAAGGGTTATAATTTTCTAGCAGGTTTTAGATATTTTGCCTTTACCTGTTGACAAGTGAGATAGCGGGATACAAATTCTGCTACTTCTCTTTTCATATTGGGCCACCAAAAGTTTCTTTTCAAGTCTTGGTACATCTTGATAGCACCATGATGAATAGCATACCTTGATTTATGCGCTTTCTCCATGATCAATTTCTTAGTGTCCACATGATTCGGCACACAAATTCTATCCTTAAATAATAATCGTCCATCATTTGAGAAAGAGAATTCCGATCTTTGATCAATGTTATCCTTGATTTCCATCAATGTAGGATCATTCTCTTACAATTTGACTATATCCTCAATTAATGTAGGTTGAGACCTTATATTGGAAATTATACATCCATCTTCTTCCCTGTCAATATCAAGATTTCAGTAAGAAAAATCTTTGATAAGACAAGTTATACCTTCTCTAAGGCTTGCTAGTGTTGCCATCGGTCTTCCGCTAAGAGCGTCAGCTACAACATTTACTTTCCCTAGATGATATTGAATAGTGAAGTCAATGTCCTTGAGATACTCCAACCATCTACGATGTCGCATGTTCAACTCCTTCTGGGTAAAGAGATATTTCAGACTTTTATGATCTGAAAATATAGTGAATTTCTCCCCATAAATGTAATGTCACCAAATCTTCAATGCAAATATAACCGCAGATAATTCCAGATCATGCACATGGTAATTTTCTTCACGACGCTTCAGCTGTCTTGATGAGTAACAAATCACCTTTCCATTTTGCATAAGAACGCATCCTAGGCTAATGCCAGATGCATCCGTATAGACTTCAAAATCACCACTCTCAACAGGTAATGTCAAAATAGGGGCTATAGTAAGGTGATCCTTGAGAGTTTGAAAACACTCTTTGCAGTCCTTCAACCATACAAAAGGATTCACCTTTCTTATTAGTCGAGTCAAAGGAACGGTGATCTTCAAGAAATCTTTAATAAATCACCTGTAATAACTAGCCAGACCTAGAAAACTTCTGACTTCAGACACGGTCATCGGTCACATCCAGTTCTTAACAACTTCTATCTTAGAAGGATCCACAGCGATACCTTCCTTTGAAATAATATCACCATGAAAATAAACCTCCTTAAGCCAGAACTCGCATTTATTAAGCTTCGCATAGAGTTTGTGCTCTCTTCGCGTTTGCAAGGATATCCTTAAGTGCTCTTCATGTTCTTCCTTAGTCTTGGAATAAATAAGAATATCATCAATGAAAACAACAATACACTAATTTGGACTCCTTCTACCTCTGGGAATTTCAACGTTAAATCTGCATATGATCGTCTACGCCCCCAGGGTGTCATCCGTAGAAATCTGAGCTTCATCTGGAACATGTTTTTTAACCGGCGAGCCTCCATTTTCTCTTGGAGGCTTCTGTACAGAGCCATCCCCGTGGACTCCAGAGTGTCGGATTGTGGGATCTCCATGGTCTCCTACTGTAGCTGCTGTAGGGACCCCTACGCAGAGGATCTCAATCATCTCTTCATGGAAAGCGAACTGGCTTTGGTGCTGTGGAATTGGGTTTCCCCTTTGTTGGGTGCTGGCCTCGGTACTCTGCCACACATTACCTAGCGTCTTTGGAGCATTCTTAGCCAACACAACCCATCTAATCCTCATGGTTTCACTACCATTTATGCTTCTATCCTTATTGTCTGGCATATCTAGAAAGCTAGGTGCAAGAGGCGTTTCCAGGAACATCGTGTTTACAACACTCATCTCATTCGTAACATCCACTCTGGTATCAGTGAATCTCTTGGCTCGAAAACCTTCAAGTAGAACTACAGTGCATAGCAGCTCCAGCTCCTCTCAGAATTTGGCTTCACGCACAGGTCTTCTCCTACCACCATAAAACTTGTCAGATGGATACCTCCAGCTCATGGTTTGGTTCTTAATGCGGACGGCGCAAGTAAAGGCATCCCGGGCCATTGTGGCGGGGGAGGGTGTATCAGAGACTACAGCAGCAATTTCATCCTAGCTTTCATGCATTACTCTGGGATTGGCACCAGCTTGATTGTAAAAACGTGAGTGATGTGTGATGGCATTCGTCTCGCCATCGAGCATGACATATGCATCTCTGAAATTTGGACTGATTCTGCCATTTTTGCTTCTACTATATTGACGGGATTTGCACCTTCATGGGTTTGCTTAACATGGTGGCGAGAGATCCATGACACGATACAGCGCCTGGGAATAAATGTCACCCATGTCTATAGAGAATCTAATCAAGTCGTCGATGCCCTTGCCTCATCTGCCTATTACAATCGTGCCAATGTTGTCTTCTACTCTACCAAAGACCTCCCTAGATCCTGCTTTGGCCCTCTCGTTGTTGACAAATTGGGCGTTGTTTCCCTGCGGATCAGTTCGCTGATCCACCCCTTTGCTTTTTGGTGCCATGTTTGTTGTACTTTCAGGGGTATGCCCCGGTGACTTTGTACATCAATGAATAACTTAATAAAAATATCTTGGGCTGTCATGGTCACCTGGAGGAGTGAGCCCACACCTTTCCTTGGAAGGGAGTGCACTCGACCGGTTGCGGCTATGCAGCCTTTCTATTTAAAAAAAAAAGAAAACGACAATAAACTGGTCAAGAGAAGGCCTGAAGACATTATTCATAAGTTACATAAAAGCTGCCGGGGCATTGGTTAACCTAAACGGCATTACCACGAATTCATAGTGGCCATATTTGCTTCGAAAAGTAGTTTTGTAAATGTCTTCATCTTTAATCCTGAGCTGATGGTAACCTGACCTGAGGTCTATTTTAGAAAAATATTATACTCCTGAAAGCTGATCAAAGAGTTCATCGATGCGCGGCAACAAATACTTATTCTTGATAGTGAGTTGATTCAGTCGTCGGTAATCGATACACATCCTGAGGGATCCATCCTTCTTCTTGACATATAGAACATGCGCACCCCAGGGGGATGTGATAGGTCGAATGAAACCCTTGTCTAATAACTCCTGAAGCTATTTCTTTAATTCCTTGAGTTCCGTGAGGGACATCTTGTAGGGAGCTATTGAAACAGGTGCTGCTCCAGGAATGAGTTCAATAAAAAAGTTTACTTCCCTTTTGGGTGGTAAACCGGGTAAATCCGATGGAAATACATCGAGAAATTCATTGACAATAGGAATATCCTCTAAGATGATTTTCTTGGACTCGGTGAAGATTACGGAAGCACGAAAAGCTACACATCCTTGCGAAATTAATTTGCAAGCGTGCAGAGATGAAATTATGGCAGGACGCTTCCTATGTTTGATACCAAGGAAGGAAAACCTTGGAAGACTAGGTTTCTGAAAAGATATAATTCGATTGTGGCAGTTGATGTAGGCGTCGTGGTCTACTAACAAATCCACACCTAGAATAGCATCGTAGCCCTCCATGTCAAGGCATGCGAGGTTTGCTGGTAGGTTGTGACCTTCTACCACTACTTCACTATCAGGATAGTAGTTTGTAAGTTTTGTTCCTAGACCTAAAGGTGTAGTAATAGCAAGGTCCAAAAGTAAAGGAACAGATGAAATAGGTAAAGTTTTTGTGAAAGAAGTAGATATAAAGGAATGAGAAGCACTAGTATCAAATAACACAAATACAGGATGGGAATAGATTTGGATAGTACCTTCTATTAGCCCATCATTCGGGGGTGCTTTTTCCTCTTCCATAATAGCATTTAAATGAGCCTGACGCTTACGTCCACTCCCGGAAGATAGTTCCTTCATAAGCGGGCAATCCGACATGCGGTGCTTCTGGTTGCCACAACGTAAACAAGCGCCGAGGCACTTCCAACACTCTTCGGCTGAGTGTCCGAATTTCTCGTAGAAAGTACAAGCCATGGCGACTTGCTTATCTTCTTCCTTAACTTTCTTATTTTTGTGGTATCCACTACCACTCCCATTCTGAGACCTCTTCTTGCTATCACGGGATTTGTAAGGTTCCGTGATACTGAACTTCTCTCTCTTCTTATGCCGATCTGACCTTCGGCTTGGCTCCTCGCCCTTCCCTTTTAGTTTCTCAACCTTTTCTAAGATTCTTTCGCACAGATGCACCCGTTGGACCATCTCCGCGTAAGTACGTATATTCTGGGTCCCAAGTTGTTGAATATAACCGGGCCTCAAACCGTCCATAAATCGATTAGCCTTTAATAAATCAGTGCTAATCAAGTGAGGAGCATAGGGTGCTAGCCTGGAGAACTGAAGTTCATATTTTGCTATTGACATCATGCCCTGACGTAATGAGGTAAATTCCATAGCCTTCCTCTCCTTAATATGCTCGGAAAAGTACTAGGCTCGGAAGAGCGTAAGAAAACCCTCCCATGTATGAGGTGCATCAGCTGGTGGTGCAGGCACAGACTTACACCATGTACGGGCATCCTTATTCAATTGAAATGTTGCCAAACGAACCTTCTCTTGATCCGCACACTGCATCACTTCAAAGATGCAGTTCATCTCGTCTATCGAATTTTTGACTTCGTCGGGATTAGAAGAACCTGAAAATCGAGGAGGATTTAAGCTCCGAAAATTACGATGTAAATCTCCCGCTCTTGATCCCGCGCCAGCTTGCGCCATGGTTTGTAATGCTTGAGTAAGACCAACGACGGTCTCTTGCATACCATTCCAATCTACGCGATGAGCCATTATAATGAAAATAGAGTGCCTGAGAAGAATAATGAATTTTGTTAATTCTAATGGAATGAGTGAGGTTAGTTTTAGAATTAATTCTAATGACTATCTCATCCCGGATTCTACCCAATTCCTCTCATAGGTTGGGAATTTCTTTCCTAGTTTCATAGGTGTGGGTCCTTAAACCTTGGACTTAACCTATGACTTGACTTTTCCCTTGGACTTCTAGTCCTAGTGCTCTAACACCACTTTAACTGTCACGTCTCGAGGTTTATGTACAGCGGAAGATATTCGGGCAAACGTGAACAGTCAGCTAGTACGCCTCGAACAAGTATTATAATCAGAGCGCAAGATAATCACATAAGAGTAATTGCACATTATAATTCACTAAAAACCTTCAATTTTATTTCTTCATAAAATAATTTCCAAAGTACAATAAGAACTTTTAACTCCCCTTCTAGACTCAAGAAAAATAAAGATTACATCATGACTCGACTAGACTTTTGATAACTATGGCTTCGCTCGAGTCACGTATCCTTCAATCGCTCTCGGATCTATAACTGGAGTAATCGAAATCCGTCCCACTAGAATTCCTTGAAAATGATTGAAAAGTAGGGTATTGGGCACACTTGCCCAGTAGGTATCTTCATATCGACATGATTGGTAATATTAAAGTAATTAATATTTTAGCTCTAGAGAATAAGATAAATCATGCAATATGATGAATCATGCGAATAAAGCCAATGTAACAAGATAGATTGAGAATATGATTGAGCAAGTATCATCAAGCAAGAATGTAATTATGGCCTTTCATGAACAAGAATGTAACAAGAATGTAATTTTCATAACCATGAAGGCTATGCACTAGAAAGTCATGTAACAAGCAAGAATGTACTCTTAACTTAGTAACAAGTACTTCGTGAATTCATGTGGATATTCATTCATGTTCCGTGGCTTTTCACTTATTTATAAATAAAGTACTCCCAGCGCAATGCGACGATAGTAGCATCATACCCCATGGTTTATATAGTATGTTTCTGACAACCAGTCGAGGGGACAAGTATAGAGCCCTTGAACACAATCAGTGCTCAAACTGCATCTTCAAGTATAAATCAAGCTACTTCCACATTTATAATAACAATATGGCTAAGAACGTACATTTTCAACTATAGTTCCATGATAAGATAACCAAGAAATAGAATGCTTCTATTGAGAATAAGAGATTTCAATAAATACATTTAACAACTAGGTTATGCCATGAAAATAAATCGGCAGCATAACGGTACATTCTTTAACTCCCTAACTTACTTAGGTATCTTTAGAATAATGTGATAGGTTCTAGATAATCAATTGGACCATCTAGGAACATAGGAAAGACAACCCTTGAGTCAAACCCCGGGTTAATCAAATTCAGGACGCTAGCGGTCATTTACTAGACCGTCTCTTGTCCCTGGCGGTTAAGCATAGGACCGTTAATGACAAGACAGTTCGATATTTTAAAACAGAATATATGGAGTCTTTAGCGGTCAATTGTAGTACCGTTTAGGATCCGTTAGCGGTCAAATGTAAGGCCGCTAGCAGTCTTTGGCGGTCAACCAGAAGGCCACTAATAATCCAGAATATAAAACATCGGTCTAAGTGCTTTCTAGACAATTGGGCTTTAATGGTACAACCAACTCGGCGTCCTAGTGGGAATCCCAAGCTCGCGGAGAATTACGGAGGCCTTGAAACAAGATTTCCTAGTCCATTGGAAGGAATATCCAAAGGAGAGGTCATCATGTCCAAGATTGTGTTCCTAATGTGCAAAGTGTAACTAATGACAACATACCAGAATATGTGCCATGTACTTATGAAAATGACACTTAGATGAGAAAGAAAATCATGTAAAACCATGTTAAAACATTGATCATGAATCGTCTATCATTTGAACATATATTTATTACAATATATATAAATTTTTGGTCATAAATTAACATAAGTTAAAATAATACCAACGTGCATAAAAACATGAAATCCATTATGATAAGCAATGTAATCAACTAAGTATATAAAACTAGTACTTAAATCAGGCTTACAACTTAGTTAACTTGGCTTTATATATATTAACTATGCTTAATTCTGCAATATGATTCGGGGTACCAATATTACAAAAATCAGGAACATAAAGCGGTCAAATACACGATCGTTAATCTCTGGCTAGCGGTCTATCGTACGACCGTTAGATTTCCATGGCGGTCGAGAGAAAGACCGTTTCTTCTTGTGAAAAACCGCGTTCAATGAAAACAATATAAAATACTAATCTAAGATACATCAAGCACGGAAATCAACATGTATAAACTTCTATAATCATGATAGATCGTATATAGGCCAACTATATGCATAAGTTTGTATGAACAACAAGGAATTCTATTTTTCTCTTCATTAGGCTAAGTATTAAGCATGAAGACTAAACTAGATGCATAGTCCTAGTAAAAATATGAAATTCTCAAGATATAATACATGAAAATGAATGAAACAAGAGGGCCTTTATTCCTGACATAAAGTTGAGCCTTTCAGGAGATAACCTACCTTTAATAATGCTCCTAGACTTCGAATTTCTGATTGGAATCAAGCCCTAGTTCCTGCACTTTCTTTCTCTAAATCAACAACTTCACGTCGCTCTATCTCCTGATTCCCTTGACCTATGGACGTGAAATTTTGAGGGTGTGTAGAAGTTATGAAGGGGAACATAAAGTTCTAAAGACACTTTTGCTAAATACCTTGTTTAGGGCACCGATTTCCATGATCTTCTTGGGTCGGATGCACTAATTCCTGAGTTCTTAGGGTAGAATCAGAAACTTTAGAAGACTCTAACTTCATGTGGGCTTGATCTCCTAGCACGAAAATTAGAGAGTAGTTAGTACTAACTAAAATAAATAAATTCTTAGAAGAAACTTACCACTAATTCATCCTCCTTACCTGAGTTCCACGAGTGCAAAAAGTAAGGGTCGCACAAGCCAAATCTGAGATCTATTTATAGGTTTTAGCTAGGATTTGAGGATTAGAACGAACTTAGAGTCCCAATTAGACTTTCAATTCGATCTATAATCCTTCTAGACTTATCTAATTAGCTGATAGGGTCGATCCTAGATGATTTGGACGTGAAAAATCCAACCTCTTCATGTTTTCCCTCTCTCACGGAATCTACAGGTCGTTAGTGGTCCTTTGGCGACCGTTTTCTTCCATTAGCAGTCTCGCGATAGACCGTTTTATGCTGTGGGCGTCGAATTTGAAATTCTTCGAACTCTTTTGTTATTATCCTCAATATTATTCTTTTATTTATATTCCAAGGAGTAATTATCTTCTTTATTCTGTGATTAACCTCATGTGTAGCTTCTAGAACATGGGCTAATAGTCCAAAACAATCCTTTTGGGCCTATTGGGTTTATTATATGGGCCTAATCCTCTTAGATTAGTGTAAGGCCTATATAATTAGATTTAATTCACCATAATGCTTTTAATAGCCCATTAAATGCTTAAATAATTAATATAATTATATTTTTAATCCGAAAAAAATTCTTAAAAAATTCTCGGGAGTTACACAGACACTCCCCCTTTCACTGACAGTCTACTATTTCCCATAAATGCCAAAAGTAACTGTATACCGCAATGACATTTTTCTCCCCCTTTGACATCATCAAAAGTAGTGGAGAGAGAAGAGGTGTTGCTAAGCAATCGAGAGGATATACAGTAAACGCAAAATTTAGAAGATTTCAAGTCCATCTCTTAGAGGAGTAAGTAAGAGAACTGAATTAAGCTTATGTTCTTCAAGGCTAATAATCAGGAAAGACACAGAGTTAGAATGAAGAATGCCAACGTACAGACCTCATAAGGATGATCAAGGTTTAGCAGTTATGTCTAGAGAGATCATTCCAAAAGACTGTACTAATCAAAAATCTAGAGAAGCAACTACTGAAAGATGTGCTAGTTGTATTGAGGACAAATAGTCTTCTGGAGATTTCAGAAATAGTGGGGTTGCAGATTTTTCTATTTGGCACAATGAACATGGCATTGAGTAATTTTGGTAAATCACACATTGTTACACGAGGAGATACCTTGATTAGAGGCCAGAATCCCCATTTACTAAGTGTGATAACCGTATTACTTCTCTTTTAGAGAACAGAGTTAGCATTTGAAGTGTCTTTGTATGTGAGGAGACACCTTGATAAGAGGCCAGAATCCCCAGTTACTCAACACTTTAATGCCATTGCTCTGCCATGAAAATCAATTTTCTTCAAACTTTTTAAACAGAGATAATCTAGCACTTCATGACATAGGATGTGTGTCATTTCTTTGATGAGCCATCTAGTTTCTCAGTAACCAGATCATTGCTCTGAGATTTGATAAACCCCAAAATTATTTTCTAATATGTTATGTTATGTTTGAAGTCAATACAACATGCACTAATTTTCAAGAAAAATTGCTTCCAGAAGTCTGAGTTTCAAGTATTTAGAATAGTTCACACAAGACATAACAAGTTTAACTTTGATCCATGCTTACTAAATCTGTAAGGAGACATTCGACAGAAGCTTTGTCCAAGCCTTTGCAGGATTATTAAATAGAAGCTTCTTAGCCATGTTTTAGTTATTCAAACTTAAAGATTTAAGAGAGTCCTGAATTTTTGTTTCTTATGAATAGACTGTATAAGATGTTCAGAGAGCTTTGTGCAACATCAAGATCTCTCAAAATCTTTGAATCAATCTCCTACTAACTGGCAGACTAAAGAAACTCCGCCTCACAATATGAATCAAGTATGCAGACACCTCAAATGTAAAATGTATTGTAATGCAGAAAAGATAATTTATGGACATTAAACCTGACCTATATGAAAATGTGCCTATGGTACCAGGTGGAGAACGTAGGTCATAAGACCTCCTCACACGTGATGTGGGTTTCCAGTAAGAAGAAATTTGACCTTCTCCCAGCTTATCATTTAATATACCAACAGGTTATGCATGCCAATCTATTTTTCTAAAATATGACAAATACTAAATGAAGATCCATGCAAATGAGGACTGTATGCAACTCAATGTGGACATAGAACATGGATACACTTTTTTCAGAAATCAAAAAGATTTAATGATGCCCAATTCTCTTCTTAATGTGGTGAATTTTTCATTGTCCAGTGGCTTAGTGAAAATGTCAGCTATCTGATGATCAGTGCCTACATGGATCAATTCAAAAGTTCCTTTAGAAACCTCATCTCTGATGAAATGATGTCTGATTTCTATGTGTTTGGTTCGTGAATGTAAAATAGGATTCTTTGCAAGATTAATGGCACTGGTATTATCACAATATATGGGGGTGCAGCCCAGGTCAACTTGGTAGTCCTGAAGCTGATGTTTGATCCAGATTACCTGTGTACTACAGCCCCTGTAGCTATGTATTTAGCTTCTGCCATGGAGAGGGCCATAGAGTTTTGCTTCTTGGAAGCCCAAGAAACCAGACACCCACCCAAGAATAGACAATGCCCACTTGTGCTTTTCCTAACTAGTTTGCAGCTAGCATAATCAGCATCAATGTATGATGTGAGTTCTAAGGTGTGTGATGCAGGGTACCACAGTCCTAAATTATGAGTACCAGAAATGTATCTAAAGATTCTTTATACAGCAGCTAAATGCAGTTTAGTAGGCCTAGATTGATATCTAGCACACATACTTGTAGATTCTAAATTTATGATTAACCCCCAAATTGATAAAAGATGATGATTTTGTTTTAAAACAAGATATCGCACTCAATTAATGATGAAAAAGGGGGAAAATCATATGCAACAATTAAGATCCGTGATCGCCACTGAAGCTAGAGACATGCCAAAAAATAAGAGATTAGGATGGGGGCATATTACATACCTCAGAAATTCATAAAGGGGAGCCGTGGGCCTGGAGATTAACGCGCTATATCGTCCTAGCGCGTTCTCCAGGTCGCGCTAGCTTCGTATAGCGCGATATCAGACAGGTAGCGGGGTTTATTTGGATTCGTTCCTTCCTTACTCCAAGGCTGGCCAAGGTGCAAGGGCTCCACGTATCAATCTTCTAGTGCCTGCAAACAATCATAAACAACAAATAGAAAGCCCATTAGATCGAGACTCGAGTAGAATCTGCCCTTATTCTTAATCAAAAGCATGTAAAAAGGGGGGCTCGATTACCTGGGGGTTTGGTGGTTTTTAAACCCCTATGGATGGGCAAAAGATAGGTGTGGTGTGTGTGAATGCATGTATTTTGTAAAAGGAGTGTTTTGAAATCAGGATGCAATGCTATGCAAAGATTAAAAATCCGGAGGGGAAAAGAAAGATGAAAGAGGAAGAACACAAGGAAAAGCCCTAAATACTCCCTTGAACGTGCGAGGAGCGAGGATTTATTGATTGTGCACGGAGTATTTCCTCCTCCTCGTCAATAACTCGAGTTGCATCCCCCGCAAACGACGGCCAAAGGGATGAATTTATAGGAAAGAGGTCGAACATTAACCCTAGGTCGGAGTTGATTCAATCCCAAGATTTGGAGGCTTCAAATGAGGTAATCCTGCCGATTAAGGAGGGGGGAAGGTTCCTGCTAGGTTTAGAAACCTTCCTGGATAAGAAACACAGTCAGCAACTTACCAGATAAGGACCCTGGATCGAAATAAGGGAGGTCCGGTTTGGAAGGGAACTCTGCCTGATAAGGCGCTATACTTCAATAGCGCGATAATGAAGAACGCGTTATGAAGATATAGCGCGACAACTAAAGGCCCATGAAATGATTTAAAAGAAAAAGAAATATCATTTGGGCAGCCTTTCAATCAAATGTTGAGTGAGAATAACATCCAAGGTGGATGCTACAATGATCAAATGTCAAGAAATAACAGCTGCTCAAACGATAACTCCAATTAGATCCACAACGCGCTATGAACAAGACAACAATAAGAGTGGATAGCGCGGGAATGCCAAACTCGAGATCCAAGGTATGGAATTGTAATGTTGGGCCAAGAAGAGGGAGAAATCCCAAGAAATCAACCAATTAAGGATCAATTGGGGCATTAACTAGGAGAACAAAGAAAATGCTCAATTATCGGCCAAAATTAGGTGTCTACAGATGCCCCTCCTTGATATCCGCTTTGCAGGGGAGCGAAACGGAGGTGAAACTGAAGCAAAACGGAGATGACACGGAGTGGTAGTGACGGGGAGATGAAGTGAAGATGGAATGAGCGGACTGATAAGTGGATATCAAGGAGGAAAAGACACCCATCACAACCGACAAATGATAGGAATAATCCAGAAAACTCCGAGCTAACCACAAGGTCAAGCCAGCATCAGTGACTCCCACCTAGAATGATAGGCACGAAAAAAAGGAGCTGATCAACCTCTTGCACAAAAGAGGCACCCGCAGTGCGTTGCACCTACGAATTTCACTCAATTAGTGGAATAGACGCGAGCCCGGCGGATCCATCGACGCCATCGTGCGGTTCACAGCTAATGAGTGGATCAAAAAGAAGGAGATTGAATCAAAAAGGTGATAAGCACATTCAGGCAAGGGTCACATCGACCAACGAGATCCAGCGCTTAACTGGGAGCAATCTTTCAGATTCAGAATGGAATTAAATTCTTTGTTCGAGAACAAAAGCAAATTGATCCTTTAATTAGGAAGAAGATTGGGCGATTTATGGATGCAAAAGTGGCATGATGCATGCAGGGCTAAAATAAAAGAAATCATCAAAACAAATGCCAAGAAAGATAAAATACAAGATACTCAAGGATAATATTGCTAAATCAAATAGATTCGGGTCAAGAATTATCCGCAACCACGGCGTGCGAGATGAAGTCCATCGTCCCCAAATTTATTTTGATCTAACAGCCTATCCGATGATTAACTGCATGTTTCTAGATCATCACTGTTTTTGGTAGAGGGGAACTCAAATCCCGAAACATACAGAGAACCAGCCGGTCCTTGAGATAATAATATAAATAGCATATAGTAATGCAATAAAAGAAGGGACACAGAAATACTTTCCTGTTGGCATGGCATATGTTTCTTTTCTTCCTGCAATCTCAACGTTAGGCACAAACAAATTCAAGCAAATGCAACCTCAATGTTAAGCAAATTCAAGCGATCTCAATGTTTAAGCAAATTCAAACATATAATCAATCTCAATGTTTAAGCAAATTCAAGCATATTCAAACATAAGCAAAAGAACACAAGTTCTCATTCATTCTCATCATATGTTCTCAAGTCATATCCTCTTCTCTCCCCTCCTTTCTATTTTCTTATTAATTTAATTATCGCGCTATATGTACATAGCGCGACAGTGTCGCGCTATGAACATGTAGCGCGTCCGTTAACCGCAGGTTTTCAAAACCGCCCCCCCCCTTCTATTATTCAAACTTACTCCTTCCCTCTCCCAACTCCTCTCTCGCCTTCTCAGCCTCTCACCAGCCCTAGCCCCCATTTGCATCAATCTGATGGCGGGTGATGCTCCTCGACGCTCCAAACGGCGTGCCACCCGCGGCCGCCAAAGATCGGACGTGGAAGAGGAACGGGCGCCCCCTCCCGCGGAAGAACCCGCCGACTCGGAGGCGACGGTCTCGGCCCGACTCGAGGGAGACGAAATGGACGTCCACCCAGACGAGGCCGAAGAAGTTGAAGGCGCCCAGGGGGCCGAGGAGGTGGCGGCGGAGCCCGTCGGAGGCGCGGCGGCCCGAAAACGCCGGGTGGTAAGAAAATCACCCTAAACTTGTTTTTGATTTGATTTTTCTTATTTTTTCTTTCTTATGTGATGAAAACGGAAAGGGGAATGCCCCTAAAAATCAAAATGTAGGGCAGAATGCCCATAGAACAAATTGCGGGAAACGGGGGTCACCCCCTACCTACAGAAGGGGAACGCGCTATGTCTTCATAGCGCGTTCTTGAAGAACGCGCTATGACGATATAGCGCGACATATAATAGCATGCAGGTCTTTCATTTTCTGATTTGCCTTTTGTTTGATGATCACAGAAATTGATTATTTCTTCTTTTATGTTGTGTGCAGGGTGTGGAGGGTGCAGTGCGTGCCCGCATTTCTTGGACATTAGTCCGGGCAGCTTACCACGCACTACCAGAGTTTCAAAGGGCCCGCCTCCGCCATATGGGCTTCGGGGAATTTCTGGAGATAGAAGTGCTGAGAGTTGATGTGGGGCTGATAAGGGCCCTAAAAGCCAGATGGGACACGGGATGCAAGGCCTTCCTCTTCCCCTGGGGTCATATGATCCCGACCTTGGAGGACGTCACGCGCATCACCGGGCTGCGGGTGCACGGATCGGCAGTGACGGGCTACACTTACCCTGACTACCGGGAGATGGCGCGCAGGCTGCTGGGCTTGGAGCTGGAGGGTACAGGCCGGACCTCACTAGTGTCGAGGATCGTCCTGCAGGAGAGTCTCGGCCTGTTCCACACACAGAGGGAGGTGGGGGAGACTTCGATAGCTCATGAGAAGAGGCTGGAGGCAGGGGCCAGGGAGAGTTTTACTACTGAGGTAGGCCCACAGGCAGACATGGAGCTGAGGAGGTTCCTCATTTTGCTGATCGGCAAGCTACTTTTAGCGACCCAGGGCGACGTAGTGAGTTGCCGTTTTCTACCCTTACTGGAGGACCTAGACAGAGTGAGACGATATGCCTGGGGTGCGGCAGTCCTAGCCCACTTGTTTGACAGCTTCGGTATCTCCTCACTCCAGTCTTCACTCGGGGGGTTCTACCCTCTACTTCAGGTATTTCTCTACACCTCAAACTTGTGAATTATGCACCTGCCTTTTATGTTGATCATATGAGCTATGTTTCAGGTTTGGAGCTACTTATACCTTCCTACCCTCCGACGAGCCTGGGAGGATCGAGGGGACCGACTGCCCCTGGCCAGACGATGGACCCCTACACGAGACGGCCGGTCTCTGAAGGACCAGGTCACCCACATCCAGGAGACGCTAGACATGATGCCCCCTATAGAGGTAAGATTGAATTTTGAAATTGAATTTAGTTATGAGTGAAATTAAGGGCAATGATAAATTGAATTATGCAGGTGGACTGGACTCCCTATCAGGGGAGAGCCGAGGTGATGCCCTGGGTGGAGCCAGCCATCCCTTTCTTCGGGAGAGAGATTTGGTTGCATGCCCTCAACTTGATCGAGCCACTATACCACAGGTTGATCATGAGGACACTTGGGCTTCATCAGGCGGTGGTGGAGTTCCCGACCCAGGCGACGGACCCACGACCTGGACGACGCTTCCGAGGCCTGTAGGGTACAGACGACTGGCGGCAGCGTGCCCGAGAGCAGTTGGCAGATTGGAAGAAGCGTGGCCGACCAGTCCCTGCAGGAGCACATTCAGATGATGCCTACCTTCAGGCATACTCACAGGCATACGACAGCCGAGTCTATCAGAGCGCTCGCGGACAGGTATGCCCTTAAATTCAATTGTTGTTGATTATTCAATATGTTATTAACAATGTGTTCTTGCAGTTCGACATAGAGGGGAGACTGGCCATGGTACAGGGACTCCTCGATTCCACAGTCCGACAGCGCGAGGAGCTCCAGCAAACCGTCGATGAGCTGGTAAGCACTTGAAACTTAGAATGATTCAGATTTGAATTGCAATTAATGATAATGCTTTTCTTTTCAGCGCGAGGAGCTGGAGGCAGTCCGATCCTCGCACGGCGCTTCATCTTCTACACAGCCCGTCTGCGACCACACCGAGCTAGAGGGCCAGCTTGCCAGTGCAGTGGCTCGGGCGGAGGCAGCCGAGGCCTCCCTCCAGGAGAGAGTGAGCAATCTCTTCTTTTTAATCTTAGTCTTGGAGTTTTATGAACTATCAATTATTAATCAAGATTTTGGATGCAGGAATAGGAGCTGCGTGCGTCAGAAGCAGAGTTGAGGCGGCGCGATGCAGAGGAGCTCCCTCGAGATGTAGCAGAGCTGCGCCTTCTCCTTGGGGTGGAGAGGAGTGAGCGGCAGAGAGAGAGAGAGGATCGGGACAGAGAGAGGGAGAGATGGGAGAAAGAGAGAGTGGAGCGGGAGCTTGAGAGAGTGGAGCTACGTACCCGGTTAGGGATCACCGAGCAGCGGGCAAAGGATGCAGAGGATCGCTGCCGACGAGGACGTGAGCGGGCCCAGCGTGAGGGATACTCTCGAGCCTACTCGAGCACAGATTACTTAGTTACATCTTCTGAGCACCAGCGGAGAGAGGATGCAGAAAGGGGAACACATGGTGACAGGGTTTCGGCTTCCCGGGCACAGATGGCTCCTCCTAGGCCTCCCCGGGGAGGACAGGAGGAGGCTGAGAGTTCACATAGAGGGGGAGACCAGGAGGGTCGAGGGGAGAGCTGAGAGTTTGTTTTATCCATCTCATTTTATACTTTTTGACATGTTATAGTGGAATGAGACAGTTCTTTGATATATTGTAGCTTGTGTGTTTGCTTTTTCTTTTGCGTGCCTCTTCAAAAGGAATGCCATCAGAAATAGAATGCAATTTTTTTTGGAATTTTTTTTGAAAATATGCAAATTTTTATAAGGTTTTGAAAAGAATATTTAAATTTTTTTTTTGGGTTTTTGTTTTGGAAATGCTTTTTTTTTTTGGAATTTTGACAATTTATCAAATTTTTCTTAGGATTTTAGCAATATTTCAAATTTTTATGGGGTTTTTTGGCAATATTCAAATTTTTATGGAGTTTTGGCAATATTCAAATTTTTATGGAGTTTTCGTTTGGGTTAGACTTTTAATAATGCAGCATCAAAGGACTTTTAAACCACTGGCTAGGGGTTCTTGTTCCTTCCCCTTTTGCTTAAAACTGCCCAAAGCCGGGCGTGCATTGAAGGGTGGCGCCCTATAACCGACTGCCCTTGATTAACGGTGCCCCTACCAAGGCCAAACCCGAGGAACATTCGGTCTTAGAGGGAGAAGAGAAGAATAATTGGAGATAAGCTTTACGCAGGATGGGAGACGTCGGGACTTGAATTCCTTCCATGGTGTTTCCCCTCAAAGAGGTAGTCTGTTGTGCCGGGGCTTTGTGCCTTTGATTTTTAGACCCTTGACATGCATACGACCAGGGTTTTCCCTGCGGGGACTTTGCCACTCTTGTCATGCCATAATTCACAATTTTGAATTTATTGAAATTCTGACTTGATTTTCATAATAGACCTTTTGGCGAGATGTATATCATGAAACTCATATGAAAACTCATATTGATTTTGGGTCAATACTGCCCCTATTTGAGACTCCTCTCGTATTGGGGATTACCGAGGTTGGTCATCTCATCCATCAACCTCTTGCCCCTTGCATTCGGCCGAGTAAAGAAGAGAAAAGACTTTCAGATATACTCATGGCATGGCCAAAGTAGCAACGGTGTTTTACCAAAGGAGCCGGCTAAGGACGCCGTGAAGTGTGTGAGGTGCCCAGCTAAGGTTTGCTCTTAACAAGCAGGGAGAGAACGTTGAATTCCCAACGCGGGGTTTTTATTACCAAAGGTGCTGCAAAAACAAGCCTAAAAGACTCTTTTGAGAATGATTTAATTAAACAAAAGCCTAAGATAAAGGTTTAAAACACCACTTTTAAATCTTGTTAAGAAGCACTTCATTTTGAAAATCATGCGTGAAGTAATGAGGAAATGGTATCATAAAAATACGTACTTACGCCAATATTTTACCTTGCAACCTTTCTTGAAGCAGCTGTCAGAGGCGAGATTGATCATCGTGGGATAGTCCTCTTTGGCAGTCAAAAGGATTGGCAGCAAAGGATTGAAAGTGGCTTAACAAGAAGGAGTGGTGCCAAGACCAGACTCAGACGAATAAGGAAAAAAGGAAGAGATGCGAGGGCTAGAACTCCCTCACTAAGGTGTGGAGACCCTGATCACATGAAAGGTCTACAGAAGAAGCGGAGAATTAGAAGGAGGAGTGAGGACTAAAGTCTCGAAAGTAGTGAGAGAAAGGGCAGATGCCCAAGGTAGTGGATGTGGGAGAAGTTGGGTCGGACCCAGGATTAGGAGGAATTAGAAGAAGAAATTGGTAGATGGAAAGAGGCGGATCTGGTGGGTCCGGAGGCAGTGGAGGTGAATCATGATAGGAGGAAAAATTAGGAGGCTCCGGAGGGATAAAATATCAAGGGACGCGGTGCCCTGGGAAGAAATATGCAAAAATATGGTGAGAAAGGAGGAAGAAAATGAAGGATGTGATGTCCCTGAGGGGCAGGAAGATGAATCGGAAGAAAGATGGAGGGTCCGGAGGTTCCGGAGGAATAAGATGGAAAAGGGCGCGATGCCTGAGGGGAAAGTCCGGAGGTTCCGGAGGAATAAGATGGAAAAGGGCGCGATGCCTGAGGGGAAAGTCCGGAGGTTCCGGAGGAATGGAATCAGGAAGGGCGTCGTGCCCTAAGAAAAGGGATGAGACACCTGGAGGTTCCAGGGAAATAATAGCAAAGGGGACGCGATGCCCCGGAGGAAGAGAAAGATCTGGAGGTTCCAGAGGAATGAGATGGAAAGGGGCGCGATGCCCAAGGAGGAGGGAAATAGAATCCGGAGGTTCCGGAGGATTAAGATGGAAAGGGGCGCGATGCCCGAGGGGAAAGTCCGGAGGTTCCGGAAGAATAAGGTGAAAAGGGGCGCGATGCCCTGGGAAAAGGTCCGGAGGTTCCGGAGGAATAGAATCAGAAAGGGTGTGATGCCCAAAGAGGAGGGATAAAATCCCTAGAGGTTCCAGGGAGATAGCAGGAAAGGGGGAGCGATCCCCCAAGGAGAGTGAATTAAAGAAAGATGAAAATGAATAAGGTGAGGAATGCGGAATATCCGGGGGTGCCGGAAGGCGGGGAAGATATGGGTTTGGAAACCCGAGAATCAGGAGGTGCAATTGTATGCAAATGTAATGCAATGGATGCAATGAATAGAATGAATGGATGAAAGAAAAATGCATGGGATGCAAAGAATATGAGGAATATGAAGGGCGAGAGGGCGAGATCCTCCTCTTTCCCTTTGGAGTGGCCCATGAAGAGAATGTGATGGATAAAAACATGGATGGAGTTGAATGGAAGGTGGATAAAACAGTGGAAGGCCCCGTAGCGCCAAGATAACTGTCCCTCCACGGCAGCGAAAACGTATAACCAATTGGCCCAATGAAAGAAGCTTTAACAATAAATGACAACCCCTTTGGAAGGCAAAGATCAACAATGTAAGGGAGTTGGAAAGTTGATACAGGAAGCATTGCCATGCCCATTGATTTGAACGGAATAGGAATTTTCCCTTTGTATGGAAGAATGGGTTTAAGATTTGAAAACTGGAGCGAGGGGTGCCCTGCCCTGCCCTTCGATGGCATCAACGCTTGGCATTCTTCTCTAGCGAACAGCAGCGACTTAGCCTCTTCAACCGTGCTTGGAACAATAATCCGGATTGGCATCCGGTAAATAAATTCTTGCATCTTGAATAGCACGGCAGCGGCCAAATTCTTCTTTCGCGGCTCTTGATCATCCTTGGCACAAGTACTTGTAGTAACGCTCCCCTTCCGAGTAGTAAAGGGAGGTGAGGCGGAGGCAGAAGGCTTCGTGGATGGTGGAGGTATAATGGAAAATGTTGGCAAATGGGTGAGTGGAAGCGGAGGTTCAAACACGTCGAGTTTCTCCCTTTGCTCGGAAGCAGTCAGGGTTGGCTCGAGTGCAAAAAGTGGTGGACCCTGCTCAGGATTAACCATGGGTAAAGGTGAAGGGTTATATGGAGGAATAGGGGTGGTTGGCTGAGGTGGTGGTAATGGGAGGTTATTTGGGGAAGGTTCGATGATAGGCTCGGTGGAGGCTGGTGTTGTGGAGGTTAATGGCTTAGTGGGTGGAGGTGTAATTGGTGGGGGTTTAATTGGTGAAGGTTTAATTGGGGGAGGTTTGGTGCGGAGAAAACGCCGAACAGGGCGAACGGTGTTAGGAGGAGGAGACTCAAGATGCGCCGGTGCGGGTGATTGGAGTATCGACCCATCGTCGTAACACCAAGAAGTCTCAGAAATAGGGGGTGAATTGGGGACGGTGGCTTCATCCTGAGCAGGGGGTTCATCAAATGATAATGGGGGAAGTGGGAAGCGAAGGAAACTCGGAAGGGGTGCCTGCGGAGCTTCATCGTCATATACCGGCTCAAATTCTTCAATTGCCGGTTCTTCATCATCAAATTCAAGTGGACACCGTAGTGGAGGCGTATATGTGGATGGAGGAATGTAATGATGTTGCGTATGTGGAGGTGGAAGGCCATATGAATGAAGTGTGCGGATGGGTGGAGGGCGGACGATGTCCACTTGATCATTGACATCTGCCGGCTCTTGCTTGCTTGAGCTGCCAATACCATAATCATCTCTCCTATCCTTCCATTCTTTCTCCATCTTAGTAATATTGTCCAAAGCGGCATGGAGAGGATTGACCGGAGTAGGAGGAGCCGTGACCCTTCTTAATTGTTCCTCCATCAAAGTGATTTTGTCAAGAAGGGTTTGTTGGAGGGGTGTAACTTGAGCAACCAAGGGTTGGCAGGGCCTCGAAGGAGGGGTGGCATAAAAAGGCCGTGGAGGGGAGTTAACGGGATGACCCGCAGAAGAACCCGGATGGGCCGGATTGCAAGAAATGAATGGGCCTCGGGGCCGTGATGGAGGAGGAATAGAAGGAGGCGGGTGTCGGACCACCCGGGGAGGAATGTGAAAAGAAGAGGATGGGTAATGGGCTACCCGATTAGGATTGTGAATAGAAGAGGGAGGTGGGTGATGGGCCACCCGTGTAGGGTTGGAAGGAGGAAGGGATGAAGGAGATGCACCCTCAACGGCGGCCTTAAGGGCTTGGATCTGTTGAGGGGTGAGATGATCTAATGCATGCAAAATTCGGGAGACCTTCTCATCGGGAGGAGACGGTCCCGGAGGAGTAGTAGCTCGAAATTGAGTAGGGGACCATGAGAATGGACACTGCCCGCGGGCCGGGTAACACCATAAGAAGGAGGACGTGGTCCCTTGAAAGTATGGTGAGAATTTTGATGAACATGTTGAAATTGAGGGGAATAAGATGTGCACGGTTGTTCATCCTCATGAATTGAATTAAACATGTTGTTTTGTTTATGGTAAGCCATTATGTAATCAAAGTTCACAATAATTTGCAAAGAAGCACACAAGTTGGAATGGTTACCGTTGATCTTAATTTGTTTGAACCTTGATGAATTAATGAATTTTAACAAAGTCTGGTGTGATTCACACAAGGGAGGATCCTAGTTTCAATATGGTTCACTTCAATGCCAACTAGGAACACTCTCTCACCGTGTATAGGCCAACTAACTCGGGACTTCAAAAGGGTACAACCTACCCGACGTCCGTGAGGGAATCCACGGGTGCGGGGACTTATGGAGGCTTGGTTTAGGAACTTCCAATCCAAAGAGACGGAATGCTCAATGGAGGGTCCTTCCTTCACCAAGGGGGTGTGTGGAATCCTAATGTAGAGAGAGGAGGTCTCTCAAACCAAATGCAAGGATGAATGCAACGCTATAGAAGAAAAATCTAAACTAGCACAATAAAAGGAAAATAGATGAAAGAAGTCAATATACAACAGGAAGTATACAATAATGCAACCATAGAAGATGGCAATCAGAACCCCGACAGAGGATGTAGGTGAATATATCCTCTGGTGATTATCGCGCTATATGTCCACAGCGCGATCTACAGAAGGCGCTATGGATACATAGCGCGATACTTGACAGTGGGGAAGGGCTCAAAATCCAATAAACACACACACTGATGTACTGATAAGCAGGCAACAAGAAGAATGCACGTGGTAGCACAAAGTGTCCCACCGTGATCGCCAATTTGTAGATTCTAAATTTATGATTAACCCCCAAATTGATAAAAGATGATGATTTTGTTTTAAAACAAGATATCGCACTCAATTAATGATGAAAAAGGGGGAAAATCATATGCAACAATTAAGATCCGTGATCGCCACTGAAGCCAGAGACATGCCAAACAATAAGAGATTAGGATGGGGCATGTTACATACCTCAGAAATCATAAAGGGGAGCCGTGGGCCTGGAGATTAACGCGCTATATCGTCCTAGCGCGTTCTCCAGGTCGCGCTAGCTTCGTATAGCGCGATATCAGACAGGTAGCGGGATTTATTTGGATTCGTTCCTTCCTTGCTCCAAGGCCGGCCAAGGTGCAAGGGCTCCACGTATCAATCTTCTAGTGCCTGCAAACAATCATAAACAATAAATAGAAAGCCCATTAGATCGAGACTCGAGTAGAATCTGCCCTTATTCTTAATCAAAAGCATGTAAAAAGGGGGCTCGATTACCTGGGGGTTTGGTGGTTTTTAAACCCCTATGGATGGGCAAAAGATAGGTGTGGTGTGTGTGAATGCATGTATTTTGTAAAAGGAGTGTTTTGAAATCAGGATGCAATGCTATGCAAAGATTAAAAATCCGGAGGGGAAAAGAAAGATGAAAGAGGAAGAACACAAGGAAAAGCCCTAAATACTCCCTTGAACGTGCGAGGAGCGAGGATTTATTGATTGTGCACGAAGTATTTCCTCCTCCTCGTCAATAACTCGAGTTGCATCCCCTCAAACGACGGCCAAAGGGATGAATTTATAGGAAAGAGGTCGAACACTAACCCTAGGTCGGAGTTGATTCAATCCCAAGATTTGGAGGCTTCAAATGAGGTAATCCTGCCGATTAAGGAGGGGGAAAGGTTCCTGCTAGGTTTAGAAACCTTCCTGGATAAGAAACACAGTCAGCAACTTACCAGATAAGGACCCTGGATCGAAATAAGGGAGGTCCGGTTTGGAAGGGAACTCTGCCTGATAAGGCGCTATACTTCAATAGCGCGATAATGAAGAACGCGCTATGAAGATATAGCGCGACAACTAAAGGCCCATGAAATGATTTAAAAGAAAAAGAAATATCATTTGGGCAGCCTTTCAATCAAATGTTGAGTGAGAATAACATCCAAGGTGGATGCTACAATGATCAAATGTCAAGAAATAACAGCTGCTCAAACGATAACTCCAATTAGATCCACAACACGCTATGAACAAGACAACAATAAGAGTGGATAGCGCGGGAATGCCAAACTCGAGATCCAAGGTATGGAATTGTAATGTTGGGCCAAGAAGAGGGAGAAATCCCAAGAAATCAACCAATTAAGGATCAATTGGGGCATTAACTAGGAGAACAAATAAAATGCTCAATTATCGGCCAAAATTGGGTGTCTACAATACTTACACTGAATTGAATTTCAGGTCTCGAGGTAGTCAAGTAGAGTAGGGATCCGATCATACCTCGGTATATTTTTACATCAATTTCTTTACCTGACTGATCTGCATCTAAGGATGAATTGGTACTCATTTGTGTTGAGATGTGCTTCAGATTATCCATGCCAAACCTCTTTAGGATTTCCAAGGTATACTTGGTCTAGTTGATAAAGAATCCATCTTCCAACTGCTGAACCTGCTGACCAAGGAAGTATTTCAATTCACCTACCAAACTCATTTCAAATTCAATGGACATCAATTATACAAATTCATTACATAGTTTAGTGCATGTGGAACCAAAAACAATGTCATCTACATATACCTGAACTATGATGAGATTTTTATTCAAAATCTTCGTAAATAAAGTCTAATCCACCTTACCTCGTTGGTAGCCCTAGCTGAGCAGGAAATCTGTTAGCCTTTCATACCAGGCCCGAGGGGCCTGTTTCAGTCCGTATATGGCCTTGTTCAACCTGAAAACATGGTTAGGATGTGCAGATAATTGAAATCCAGGGGGTTGCTCTACAAAGACCTCCTCCTTGATGAATCCATTCAAGAAGGCACTCTTAACATCCATCTATTGAAGTTTCATGTCTTTGGAGCAAGCAAAAGCTAGCAAGATTCTTATAGCTTCTAATCTAGCAACAGGAGCATATGAATCATCAAAATCAACCCCAAACTCCTGACAGTAGCCCTTGGCTACTAATCTAGCTTTATTTCTTGAAATTATTCCTTCTTCATTCATTTTATTTTTAAAAACCCATTTTGTTCCAATGACAGTTGCATTTTCTGGCCTAGGAACTAGCTTCCACACATTGTTTCTTTCAAACTATCCTAATTCCTCATTCATAGCATTAACCCAAGATTCATCAATTAAGGCTTCCTCCATAGTTTTGGGTTCAATTTGAGACAATAATGCAACTAGGTCTTGGTTATTTACATCTCTAAGATAGGACCTTGTCCTAGGGGGATCATTTAAATTTTCTATGATGTTTTGAATAGTGTGGTCTTTCAAAAATATGACATTAGTTGAAGACTCACCTGCTTCAGCTGACCTTACTTGATTCGGAGCATTTGGTGCTGCACTTGGCTGAATCTCCTCTTCTTGTTTATCCTATAGAAATTCTCCATTATGTTGGATCTCCTTGTCATCATATTCAAGATTAGAGATTCTATTTGTTTCATCGAATACAACATGTGGAGATTCTTCTACAGTTTGATCTGTTATGTTGAAAACCCTATATGCTCTTGTCACTTCAGAGTAACCTAAAAATATTCCAGGACTGCTTTTAGCCTCAAACTTATCTAAATACTTCTTGTTATTGTTGTGTATGAAACATTTGGAACCAAAAATTCTGAAGTGAGCCAAATTTGATTTCTTACCTTTCAGAAGCTCATAAGGGATTTTTTTATGTACCGGTCGTACCATGGCCATGTTGATTGTGTAACATGCTGTGTAGGTCGCTTCTGCACAAAACTTCCTTGGCAATTGACTCTTGATCAACATGGTCCGGGCCATCTCCACAATTATTCGATTTCTCCTCTCCATAATTCCATTTTGCTCGGGTGTTGTGGGAGAAGAAAACTTATGAGTCAATCCCTCGTTTTCACAAAAATCAGAAAACATGGAGTTTTCAAATTCACCTCCATGGTTAGACTGAATTGAGTAGATTTTGTACTTTCCCTCTTGCTCAATCTTATTGAAAAATATTTTGAATTTTTGAAAGGCATCATTTTTATTGGCTAAGCAAAAGATCCATGAAAATCAAGAATGACCATCGATAACCACAAAACAAAACCTTTTTCCATTTAGACTAAGTGTTCTAGTAGGACCAAAAAGATCCATATGCAGTAACTCCATAGGTCTGGAAGATAATGGCACAGTCCTTAGTTTGAAGGACATCCGAGTTTGTTTACCCTGAGCACAAGCATCACACACTCTTGAATATGCATTGAACTTGATTTTAGGAAGACCTCTAACCAGATCGTGTTTTACCAATTTATTTAGAGTAGAAAAGCTAGCATGTCCTAAACGTCTGTGCCAGTTAAAGGTAGTATTATCTAAATCAGCAGAAAGACAGAGATTTGATTCAAAAGTTTCATTAAGGTCTATAATGTAGACATTATTTACTCTATGACCTATGAACATGATAATCTTAGAAGTGGCTTCAAAGATCTTGCATGTTTGATTATCAAAAGCCACTCTGTGACCTTTGTCACAAAGCTAATTATGTTGGAGACCTTCCACAAGCAAAGCTTTCTCAATGACATTGGAAGAAGACTTACCAATTGTACCTATTCCTATGATTTTACCTTTATTTTTTCCACCAAATTTGACTGTACCTCACAGCTTCATTTCACCATTGCTAAATTTTATCTTGTCACCTGTCATATGTCTAGAGCAGCCGCTATCTAGGTACCATCTATTGTGCTCGGCTGCCAGACCAACCTGTTATCAATTCAGATAGAAAAGTTTGGAACCCAAGAAAGGTTGGGTCCAAAGACATTATTCAAATCTTTCAGCGGGTTTTTGGGTATCCAAAATTATTTCTCAGTCTTCTTCACATTCTTCTTGTTATTGACAGTTTTATTGAAATGATGTGTAAAGTTTTGTCCATTCGACTTATTATCATAGAATCTGTTGGACCTTATGAAGTATTCATTTCTGGGATATCTCTTGTACCCATTGTTTATGGGATACTCATATTGGTCGAGGAATCTTTGTGGGTGGACAGAGTTCACCCAATGGTTCCTGTACTGACCCATGTATCTTGGGTACCTGTTCTTGGTCACATACCTTGACCTATTAATGGTATTGCTTTGAGGTATGAAAGTGTTGGGTCGAGGCATGGCACCTTTGCCAATGTTGTTCCCTTGATTTTTAATTTGTTGTCAAGCAGACCTTGTTGGTTTAGCTTTCACAAACTTCTTGAAGTTAGGTTGCTGAACATTCTGTTTGCTGTTTGAACTGGATGGAGTGTCCAATTTTCCTTTCCCCTTCCCTAGGCAAAATGTAGTGGTTTTGAACTCAAAGGGTTTCTTACTGGTTGGGTCATAGCCAAGACCCTCCTTATTGAAGTTGACCTTTACGCCTAGCATGGTATCTAAATTATTTTTTCCTTGAACAACTGTTTTCAACATAGCTTCTTTATCATCAAGGTTTTTCTGTAGTTTTTCACACTGTTTCAAGATTTCAGAATTAGCATTTTGCACTGCTTCATATTTCTCCTACAGAAGCTCATTTTCTTTCTAAATCTCTTGAAGTCTGAGGTTCACTTCATCCAAATTATTTCTGATTTCCTCCTTTTCATTTTTGAGGTTATCATTCTCAATTTTCAGTGAGTTCTTTTCATAGTTCCTTTCATTAATTTGATTTTTTAATTATATTTAACATTGATGATAAAACCCTGCTGAATGAACTAATAATCTCATTTACATAATAGAGGTATGAAATATATCAGAACAAGCTTTAAAGAACACTCAAAAAGTCAACACAGGTCAAGGTCAACGCCATTGTTCATAACTGTCAACAGGTCAATGATGTGACACCGACTTTGTGAATGTAGCAACTAGACCGAGGGTCCTTGGACTTACCAAGCAAGCACAATGCACAAGAGTAGAGAATTACGCTAGTTGCCAAGCCACCGTTGCGCACACGATTCCCGGGTGACTCGGCGATGCCGAGTGGAGGTAGTGGAACAAAGCCCTTGTTGGTAGAGGACCAGCAAAGCTATGGTCGCCCTCCCGAGGGTACGGTGCCCACAATCAAAGGGCTGGCTAGGTGCCGAAAGGGCATCGGGTCGCTCTCTCACAATCCCACGATGACCACTCGTAAACGGGGAGCTTCGGGGTCGGGCGCTCTCTCACCGTCAACAGAGCAATTCCACAGATATTATATGAACAAACTACTGATATGAGAGCAAGGGATAGAGCTTACCCGGTTGGTTTGAAGAAACCAACCCCGTTCGGAGACGAGGGCGAGCGGGGAAGTGTGGGTTCCCCGCACACTGCGTCGATGAAGCTTGATCCCTGCTAATTATTTACATGCACTACGTCTCACGCAGGAGGGTGGATCTCGGGGTGGGGAAAAGTGGATTACACACAAACACTATCTCCACACAGGGAGGGGCGATAAGCCGGCCAGGCGGGGAGGGGCGTGAAGCTAAGAACGGAGCCGGATTGCCCTCCCGGGGTTCTGTCCGTCGGTTCTGCCCGCTGACAGGCACTCGCTGTCGACTCTGCTGTGATCGCTCCCGGACTCGAAAGTGAACAAGACCAATGCCAAAATGTTGGTGACTGACCCGGGATAAGCTTGAATTTTTTTGGCACCATTAGTTATGGACGCTGGCCGGGACAGACGCTGGACCGGCGCTGCTCTGCTCTGTCTTGGACTGAGTTCAGGTTGTTGCAGCAGGTTGGAGACTTCACGACAATCGCTCCCGTGATCCAATCGAGACGGGATCAGGACGGTTGCGAGCGTGGTCAAATCCTCTTCGATCAGCAACCAAGATGGGAACCAGAGGAGGTCGGAGCAGGGAGGTGGAACCCAAAGAGTGAGAGGGGGTCTGATCGATCCCTGACAGAACTGACCTGCGCACTTGGGGAAAATAATTTGGAACGGGGAACTCCGAACTCCAAACGAGGTCCCGCTTGCTGTGTTGGACAGAGGACTGGTGGATCTTCGCCCCGGTCAAGTGGCGCACCAAGTGGATCACCGGTGTGGTCGCAGTAGCTTCTGAATGGCAGCTCTGGTTTCTGGCCGGACTGGTTCTGCGCAGTCGGTGAAGAATGGCTCTGTCGGACAGCTCCGAACTCGAATTGGGGCGAGATCACCTCGTCTGCGAAGACGAATGGAAGAGCTTTCCAGAAATGTAGGATATGACTCCAGAAGATGTGCGGTGAAGACGTGGTTGACTCTGCAACTCGACCCTTGACTGCTGCCTGCGGACTGAGATGAATAGGGTGATGATAGGTGATGGGAGACGGAGTAGATGGGGTGGGAAATGGGGTGGATGGGTGTGGAGATGACACCTGACTATGTGGGGGTCTGTTAGGGGGTGATACAAGGTGTGGGAGGGGCAGAAAGGGGGCTGGGAGGTGGTCTAGCAAGTGGAGGAAGGGGGAGCTGCGAATTTGGGTTGGGAAGGAGAGAGGGAGGAGAGATCTCTCCTTTGGTTTGAATGTGGGGTTAATGGTGGTTGGTTAATGAAGTCTTGGGGAGGGGAAAGGGTGTGTTGGGAGATGGGATTCTCCCTTGGGAGATGGAGGGGTGGCTTGGGAATGGGGAGGGGTGTCTTGGAAGGTAGAAGGTTGCTTGGGACTTGGTGAGAGTAATGGTGGGAGTGATGGGGCCTTGGGAAGATGAGGGGTTGGGGTGAGGTGGATGATGAGGTGGCAAGGGAGGAAGGTGAAGGGGCAAGGGCGCCCAAGGGAGAGAGAGAGGGGTGGAGAGAGAGAGGGGGTCGCCCCCTTTAGAAAGAGAGAGATAGAGAGAGAGAGAGATAGAGAGGGAGAGAACACAAGGGATTTCTAGATTTCTCTTAAACTTTCATCCATTCATTCATTCATTAGTTCTCCATGGAGGGATTGGGGTCCTATTTATAGGAAACCCTCAATTTACAAAAAGTCCTCACCTTTTGGACTATTGACAAATGACCAAGGGGGGAAGGGGGCACCCATGGGCCGAGCCCATTGAAGTGGGCCCGTTAACCCACTAGGCCACCTAATGATACTTAGACTTCGATAGATGACTCACTAACTTAGGTACTTGACTCAATAAAAGGAAAATTACATGGTTAAGACTCAAAGAAAGATATGAAAATTACATAGCTAGACTCAGAAAATCAAGATGAACACAATGGCGAGCATCGGGACCCTTGGAGAAATGGGAAGTGGTAAGCGATGTCCCCATCATACACCCGGGGTGCAGAGAACTCGACTCTGTCGAGTAAAGATCCATCGTATGCGGAGGGAGCCACGGCGGGGTTGCCCACAAGTCTACCAAAGGTAGCTGGTCCTTTCACCAAGCGAGGTAGCACCCTTACCCTTTGCTCCAAATGACAGTGACATGTTCATACAATATCCGTTCAACATGCTCATGCTGGTCTCTCTGGGCTGGTAGCTTTCTCTCAAGGGTAGGTGCTCTCTCAAGGGAGGGGATGAGCTCAATTTCCTCACTGGGCGTGACCGTGGGACCCATGTATGGCACCAGGTTAGCCACGATGAAAAGTGGGGCTTACTCTGTATTCCTCAGGGAGGTCTAACACATAAGCATTAGCGCTGATGTATCTCAGGACCTGGAAGGGACCTGTTCCACGAGACCTCAGTTTTGAGACATTCTCAGAGGATAGTCTCTCAGTCCTCACCATCATGGAATCACCAAACCAGAATTCTTTGTGGCAACGGTGAGAGTTGGCTAATTTTTTGTTCATCTCGTTGCTCTTGTTGATGTGCTTGCGAGGGTTGCCATGCAATGTCATAAATGATGATTCTCTAGGGATGAAGGGAGGGCCTAGACAACCAAATTTAGCCCTATCAAGTGTTACATTGATTTTGGTGGACTTAGGAGGGCCGAGGCATCCAAAAGTGGATCTAGCTTGCTTAGGTTTCCTATCAAGGTGGGTGAAGACTGGGGGTCTGGGGCATCCAAACGTGGCCCTATCATGCATAGGTTCTCTACGGAAGGTTGGAGGACCGGGGCATCTACATGTGGTCCTAAAATGCGTGTGTCTCCTAACAATGTTGACTTCTATAGGGGGTCCAGGACACCCAAATGTGATCCTACCATGCCACTCTACCCAAACGTTGAGTCTTATCTTCCAAAGCGTGGGTGTTGACAAGGAGGGGTTTGGTTCAACTTTGGCGCAATGGTCTCGGCAAGGGGCGAGGCTTAGGAATTCTTTGGAAAAATGGGACAAGGATGGCAGGTTTGGGGGTTCCCATGCGGAGAGATCAAATGGGTCAAGTATGGTTAGGCCCTTCGTGAAGGGGGTGTTTTCAATCCCATGGATCAAGAAAGTCCATTCCATAGTTCCCCAATGTAGGTTGGGACCTCGTCAACGGGAAAATTGAAGGGTGTGAGTGGTGGGTGTTGCTCGCCCCAAGGGATCAGTTTGAGGCCTACTAGGCATGTAGTGGTGCGGGAGCAATGGGCCTGGTTGGGTATAATGAAATGGCCCTTGGGATTGGATGAGGGGTGGGCAATGGTGAAGGAGGGAAAGTGGCCAGGTTGGCATTGGGGTTCCCAAAGGAATGGGTCACAAGGATGTAGGTGGGCTTGGCTTGTGGGGAAGGATGCTTCTTCCATTTCTAGACTTATAGTATTCCAAGTCACACACTGCCTAGTGCGGACTATGCACTCGTTACCTAGTGGGACAATCACCAAGGTTGACTCCCTAGATGGGGTGCCCTTTTCTTGAGGGAGGTGGGGGTCATAGGGTTGGTTTTGGCAAAACTCTTCGGGTTCGGGCATGATCAATAATAGCTTGCTTGTGCAAGGACCCCTTGTGTAGATGGAGGTGATGGATCCAACAGAGGGGTGAGTGAGACTCAAGTATCCTATGTCAAATAACCCTATGGCTAGCATGTTCGTCAACCTTATTTGCCCAAGCAGACCTTCAACCAAGCCTCTCAAGGTCTCAACAAAGTAGATGGAATGATAAGTGACATGGGGAGGTTGGATGGGCACTATTTGGGATAGGTGTTCCATGGGTGGGTGGTATGGGCTTGAGTTGTGAACGGTGGGGTTCTTCTTCAGCCACTCAACTAGAGGCTCTCTTATGATCACCTGTCCATTGGATGGGAAAGAAGGATCTAGGTAGAACTTAAGGTTGGTGTGAAAGTTAGAGGTCTGACGCCGGTCTCCCTCCATTGTTTGGATGCGGGTGTCCTTCGGTGTAGGGGTGATATTGAGGAAAACATCGTCATTCTTTGGGACTTCATTGACTAAGCTCGTGTCTCCCATGTGGGTGGTTTTGGTAGGAATTTGGACTGGTGGGTGTAATGTTGTGGGGTGTGAGGGAGTTGGCGGAGGGATCATCGGAAGGGTGTGGGGTTCCGGTGTAGGTGTGAAAGGGGTATGTTTTGTGGGGTAAGAGATCGGGGACGTTGGCCACACGCACGGGCCATATTTTTGGTAAAAGGCTGTAGGTGATTTGGCACGCTCCTTCAACATCCCTATAACAAGCTTGTCCCATGCACTCATCTTGGGAAGGGATAGTGGAGCGGGGAGGGTGACTCGACTAGACACGATGACGACACTGTTTGGAAGATTCTAATGCAATGCCCAAGGACTAGACTTGTGAGAACAAGCCTAGAACTTGCTCTGATACCAAGTTGATGTGACACCGACTTTGTGAATGCAGCAACTAGACTGAGGGTCCTTGGACTTAACAAGCAAGCACAACGCACAAGAGTAGAGAATTACGCAAGTTGCCAAGCCACCGTTGCACACACGATTCCCGGGTGACTCGGCGATGCCGAGTGGAGGTAGTGGAACAAAGCCCTTGCTGGTAGAGGACCAGCAAAGCTATGGTCGCCCTCCCGAGGGTACGGTGCCCACAATCAAAGGGCTGGCTAGGTGCCGAAAGGGCATCGGGTCGCTCTCTCATAATCCCACGATGACCACTCGTAAATGGGGAGCTTCGGGGTCGGGCGCTCTCTCACCGTCAACAGAGCGATTCCACGGATATTATATGAACAAACTACTGATATGAGAGCAAGGGATAGAGCTTACCCGGTTGGTTTGAAGAAACAAACCCCGTTCGGAGACGAGGGCGAGCGGGGAAGTGTGGGTTCCCCGCACACTACGTCGATGAAGCTTGATCCCTGCTAATTATTTACATGCACTACGCCTCACGCAGGAGGGTGGATCTCGGGATGGGGAAAAGTGGATTACACACAAACACTACCTCCACACAGGGAGGGGCGGTAAGCCGGCCAGGCGGGGAGGGGCGTGAAGCTAAGAACGGAGCCGGATTGCCCTCCCAGGGTTCTGTCCGCCGGTTCTGCCCGCTGACAGGCACTCTCTATCGACTCCGCTGTGATCGCTCCCGGACTCGAAAGTGAACAAGACCAATGCCAAAATGTTGGTGACTGACCCGGGATGAAGCCTGAATTTTGTTGGTGCAATAAGTTATGGACGCTGGCCGGGACAGACGCTGGACCGGCGCTGCTCTACTCTGCCTTGGGCTGAGTTCAGGTTGTTGCAGCAGGTTGGCGACTTCACCACAATCGCTCCCGTGATTCAATCGAGATGGGATCAGAACGGTTGCGAGCGTAGTCGAATCCTCTTCGATCAGCAACCAAGATGGGCACCAGAGGAGGTCGGAGCAGGGACGTGGAACCCAAAGAGTGAGAGGGGGTCTGATCAATCCCTGACAGAACTGACCTGCGCACCCGGGGAAAATAATTTGGAACGGGGAACTCCGAACTCCAAACGAGATCCTGCTTGCTGTGTTGGATAGAGGACTGGTGGATCTTCACCCCGATCAAGTGGCGCACCAAGTGGAGCACCGGTGTGGTCGCTGTAGCCTCTGAATGGCAGCTCTGGTTTCTGGCCGGACTGGTTCTGCGCAGTTGGTGAAGAATGGCTCTCCCGGACAGCTCCGAACTCGAATTTGGGCGAGATCACCTCGCCTGCGAAGACGACTGGAAGAGATTTCTAGAAATGTAGGATACGCCTCCAGAAGATGTGCGGTGAAGACTTGGTTGACTCTGCAACTCGACCCTTGACTGCTGCCAGCGGACTGAGATGAATAGGGTGATGATAGGTGATGGGAGACGTGGTAGATGGGGTGGGAAATGGGGTGGATGGGTGTGGGGATGACACCTGACTATGTGGGGGTCTGTTAAGGGGTGATACAAGGTGTGGGAGGGGCAGAAAGGGGGCTGGGAGGTGGTCTAGCAAGTGGAGGAAGGGGGAGCTGCGAATTTGGGTTGGGAAGGAGAGAGGGAGGAGAGATCTCTCCTTTGGTTTGAATGTGGGGTTAATTGTCACGCCCCGAGCGCGGAAGATACTCGGATGTGCGCGACGAGTTTATATCCATCATGTCAATCAGAGTAGTAGTGTATTCGACACCAAAACAGAGATGCGCAAAATAGAAAGATAACCCAATCCTTTATTTCATAATGGATAGACTATTACAAATCCAATACTCTATTCAATCAAAAAAAGAAAAGTACATAGTTGACTCAAGAAAATAGGAAAAAGACTAGATGACACTTGGAAAAGCTTTAGCTCTTTCACTCTTGACTATTCCCATCCGATTGACTTCCCTCGTCGTCGGAATTACCTGAAAAGTAGGGAACACACGGAGTGAGCGAACGCTCAGTAGGAATTTATATCTCAAGCGCTAGCAAGGGATTTAAATAATTACATCTTTCATGTATGTACTGTAGCTATGCATGCTCGTATAAAACGACAAGGTAGAGAGAGAATTTATCAATAAGACAGCAAGATGAACTAGTCATGAGCTTTCAAGAAAAGATAACAAGATATTCAAGCAAGTACTTTTTAGCAAGTCATGTCAAGAACTTTGGCTATCATGTATCAAGCAAGCAAGTAATTACCCTTTGTCGGGTCACGCAATTCATGCCATGTCAAGTACGAGTCAAGTACAAGATTTGTGTGGAATGTCCAATCAAGCTAGTCATGCACTCGGTATAATGCCAGATACCTTATCATTCAACTCCCATGGGCACAAGTACTTTCGGGTGCTCCTCCCAGGACCAGATCGGGCCCTATATGCGCAGGCATTTATCATGTATATGTGACATCCACTCTTGTATATATATATAGCCAATATGGAATTTCAACCATTTAAGCTTGTAGACACGTAGGATAACTTTGAGAGAATGGAGTCCAAAAATACGACATTGGACATAGATAGGCGATAACAACGGTACAATCACGATGAACGATGAAATTAGGTGGAATTAGGTTCCCTTAACTCGGGTACCATGACAATTGAGGTCCACATGAACAATATATCAAAGGCAAGATACCCTCATTCTTATTATAGAATTGAGGTCCATAAGAACATCAACAAATGGCATGATATCATCATCCCATTAAGAATTCTCATGATATACTCTTTGTATATCATAAGGGCTGGTATACCATATTTCTTTAGAGTGACATGGCATTCAATAGTGTAATGGATTTTTAGGGTACAACCAGCTTAGTCGGCCTTAAGGGAATCCAAGGCTCGAGGAGTCTTACGGAGGTCTCTATGACTAACTCGCTAGTCCAAAGGAACAGAATGTCCAATGGAGAGCTTGTATGTCAATGAGAATTAAGGGTGATCGATAAAACATCATGAAACGTGGGACTATACTCACGGAGTGGAGATATAGTGCCTATATACATATATATATAGATATACTGAAACCATCAGTTATCAGAAACAGGGTAAAAATATTTTTACAAGAAAATAACGACTTAAGTAAAGTCACTACTCAAGTAATTAACGCCTTCAGTAAGGGCGTTTATCTATTTTACATTTTTACAAGATTTCAATATTTCAGTATTTTACCAAAAACGCGCCCTGGTAAGGGGCGTTCAATTTCAAGTTGACGACATATACAATGGTCGTTCATTCTTTACTTCTATTTTTACAGAATATATATTTTCAGTAATTTATCAAAAACATGCCCTGGACAGGGGCGTTACTTTTCAATTCACGCCCTGAACAGGGGCGTTAGTCAAGTGAGAGACGACCTATATAGGGTCGTGAATTCGAGCGTTTTACAATATTTCAGGAAATAAAATTCCAAGAGACAAGAGACATGATTTAGCAGGAATTCACAGGTCGAGTCATGTAATATATATATTAGATTGGATATTTCATATCTATTGAATTTTTTTTTAACGTGGATCAATTATTGATTACATGTGATTTTCATGAGATTAACGCCTACAGGGCAGGGCGTCAAATCTGAAATTGACGACCTAGTGCAAGGTCGTTTCTTTAAAGTAGTGCCCTGGACACGGGCGTCTCTTGCAAAAATATCACAGAAACGTGTAGAAACCATCAGGAAACTTATATACATGACATGCATGATGTGTTACTATGAATTTAATTTGTTTGGGCTACGTTGCTTGAGAAAACCTACCTTATAGTTGATCTGGAGATGAACGGATGCAGGTTCAGGGAAAAATGATACTCTATTTATAAACAGAGTTTTCTGACGTACTGACAGCCAAGTAAGATATATGCTTCCCTTGGCTACAGATGAGCTTGGGAAGATGCAGAAGATGTTGGTTGATGACGAAGAATTCCCCGTTCTTCCCTGTCAACCGTCTGCAGATCCTATAAAAGAAAAAGAAACTATATACCTTAGTTTCTTCCTCGTATGTAACAGAGGAGAAAGCAGAAGAACGTTACCTAGTCCTTCACCGGAGCTTCTCAACCTGTAAGCAGAGAAGAGTATGAAGAATCATTAGTTCTTCATGCGTTGATCGAACACAATATAAGGAAGAAGGAAGAAGAAGAACCTGCTGTTCTTCGTATACCTTAGAAAACTCCGAACGCCAAATAGCGTTCTCAGTTCAAGCAGTAGGTTATTTATAGGATTTCTAGAATCCTAATAGAGTTAGTGTTTGATGGGAAGTAATACTTCCATATTAGAGTTATTACTACATTCGAACTCTTTCTCATAGTTATCAACTTACCCTGGATAGACTCCGGGGTCGAACGAAACTCGAACTGAAGTAACGACCTAGGTCAGGGCGTCGAATTTAAATTGACGCCTTGTCAAGCGTCGTTTCTTGTTGAAACGCGTCCACTCAAAGGACGTTATGCAAACTTGCCCTTTTTATTTATTTTGGTCGTCTGAAATTTGACGCCTTGACGTTTGGGCGTCCTTTCTTAAAAACACGGCTTAGGTAAGGGCGTTTTCTTGTAAAGTAGCGCCTATATCTGAGGCGTTATTTTCATCAGGGTTTAATTATTTTTATTCCAAGCTCTTTCGTTTATTTACTAAATCTTTTAATCTATTTTGATTTATTTATTCCTTTTAAATTTATCAGGGTTGCTACACTCTCCCCCACTTAAAAAGAATTTGGTCCCCAAATTCCATGTCATATATTTACATTTGGAGAGTGTGGAGTATGTACCTTCTAAAATAATTCTGGAAATTATTTCCTCATAGATTCCTCGGTCTCCCATGTAGCTTCATGTTCTGAATTCTTATTCCATTGTACTTTTAGCATGGGAATAACCTTATTCCTTAGGGTACGTACTTCTCGATCTAAGATCTTCCTAGGCTTCTGTTCATACGTGAGATCCTTCTGGATTACTAGGTCTCCATGTTCGATAATATGTGATGGATCATGCACATACTTCTTCAATATAGATATGTGGAACACATTATGTACTTCGGACAATTGAGGTGGCAATGCGATGCGATAAGCAACCTCGCCAACTTTTTCTAGTATCTCAAAAGGTCCGATAAATCTTGGTGTAAGCTTGCCCTTAACACCAAATCTTCGTATTCCACGTCCAGGCGATATCTTGAGAAATACATGATCTCCAACTTGGAATTCGAGATCTCTTCTTCTTGTGTCAGCATAAGCCTTTTGTCTAGACTGAGCAACTTGCAGTCTTTCTTTGATCAATTGTACCTTCTCTGTAGTGTCCCTTACCATTTCTGGACCTAACAGTTGTTTCTCTCCAACTTCGTCCCAGCATAAGGGTGATCGACAACTCCTTCTGTATAAGGCTTCAAAAGGTGCCAATTGTATACTTGCCTGGTAGCTATTATTGTATGCAAATTCGACCAGAGGCAAGTGATCATGCCAGTTCCCACCAAAATCAGTAATGCATGCTCTTAGCATATCCTCGACTACTTGATTGGTTCTCTCGGTCTGACCATCCGTTTGAGGATGAAAAGCTGTACTAAAGTTAAGTCTCGTCCCCAACGAATGTTGTAGTCCCTTCCAAAAATGAGAAGTAAAACGGGGATCTCTGTCAGACACGATTGAAACAGGAATACCAAGTAATCTGACTATTTCCTTGATGTATAGTGCAGCTAAGACATCAACTGACCATCGACTCTTGATTGGCAAGAAATGCGCTGATTTAGTCAATCGGTCAATGATAACCCATATTCCATCAAGTCCTCTTTTTGATTTAGATAAACCCATGACGAAATACATACCAATATCCTCCCACTTCCATTTAGGGATATCTAGAGGATGTAGCTTTCCAGTAGGCTTTTGGTGTTCCGCCTTGACTTGTTGGCATGTGAGACAACGTGATACATAGTCTGCTATTTCCCTTTTCATGTTGGGCCACCAAAAATTTCTTTTCACATCTTGATACATCTTGGTAGATCTAGGATGAATCGTATACCTTGACCTATGAGCTTCATCTAAGACCTTCTTCTTCAATTCTGGGTAGTCCGGTATACAAGTTCTATTCTTGAACATTAATCTTCCATCAGAAGCTAATTGGAAATCCGATTGTCCTTCTAATCTGCCCTTGATTTCTACTAATGTGGGATCATCATTCTGAAGTGCTTGTATTTCAGACAACAAATCTGACTATATGCTTACATGAGATAATGTGACACATCTAGGGTCCGTGTCCATGCTTATATTGAGTTCAGAGAATTGTTCCAGCAATTTCCATTCTTGAATCAGACAATTGGCTAACAGTGCTCTCGGCTTTCGACTAAGGGCATCTGCTACATGATTACCCTTTCCGGGATGATATTGTATATTGAAGTCGAAGTCCTTGAGATATTCCAGCCATCGTCTTTGCCTCATATTCAACTCCTTCTGTGAGAAAAGATATTTGAGACTCTTGTGATCAGAGTATACAATAAACTGTACTCCATAAAGATAATGTCTCCATATTTTGAGTGCAAATACTACCGCGGCCAATTCTAAGTCATGGACGGGGTAGTTCTCTTCATGCTTCTTTAATTGACGAGAAGAGTAGGCTATAACCTTTCCTTGTTGCATTAGAACACACCCGAGGCCAATGCCAGAAGCATCAGTGTATACCTCGAACTTTTCTCCTTCAATTGGCAATGCTAAGATAGGAGCTATAGTAAGATGATCCTTGAGAGTTTGGAAGCTTCCTTCACATTCCTCATCCCATTCATAATGGATCTCCTTGCGAGTTAACCTCGTAAGTGGCACGGCGATTTTTGAGAAATCCTTGATGAATCGCCTGTAATAGCCGGCAAGACCTAAGAAACTTCGGATCTCGCTAGCATTGGTCGGTCTTTCCCAGTTCCTTACAGCTTCAACCTTTGATGGGTCTACAGACAAGCCATCCTTTGATATAACATGTCCGAGAAAAGTCACTTCTTCAAGCCAGAATTCACACTTGCTAAGTTTTGCATATAATTGGTTTGTCTTTAATATTTGTAATGCAATCCTCAAATTTTCCTCATGCTCTTCCTTGGTCTTGGAATAAATCAATATATCATCAATAAAGACCACCACGAATTGATCTAAATAAGGCCTGAATATACTATTCATTAACTGCATAAAGGCAGCAGGGGCATTCGTTAGTCCGAAAGGCATAACAACAAATTCATAATGGCCATACCTGCTTCTGAATGCGGTTTTATGAATATCATCGTCCTTGATTCTTAGTTGGTGATATCCGGACCTAAGATCAATTTTAGAAAAGTACATTGATCCTGAAATTTGATCAAACAATTCATCGATTCTCGGCAGTGGATACTTGTTCTTGATAGTGAGATGATTCAATTATCGATAGTCGACGCATAACCTCATGGATCCGTCTTTCTTCTTTACAAACAATACAGGCGCCCCCCACGGGGAAGTACTTGGTCTAATGAATCCCTTCTTAATGAGTTCCATCAATTGCTCTTTTAACTCCTTGAGTTCAGCAGGTGACATCCTATAAGGTGCCTTTGAAATCGGACCAGCACCAGGGACTAAGTCAATGGTGAAGGCCACTTCTCTTTGCGGGGGTAATCCCGGCAAATCTTCCGGAAACACGTCCGGAAATTCTTGCACTACTGGAATGCCTTCTAGCTTAATCTCCTTAGCTTCTTTAACTGTGACAAATGCGAGGAAAGATGCACATCCTTTCCTGATGAGCTTGCTAGCTCGGAGAGCTGAAATAATAGGGGATTTGCTCCGACTCTTGGGGCTAGTAAATATTAGTTCTGAAAATTCCTTGAATGTAACCTTACTATTACGGCAATCAACCGTTGCCTGATACTTGGATAACCAATCTGCCCCTAGTATAACATCATACTCCTTCATATCTAAACATATGAGATCAATATGGAGATTTCTACCCTGAACCAATACTTCACAGTTTTGGTAATGATGTGTAATATCAGTCTCATCATCCAGAGGAGTAGACAAAACTAACTTTATCCATTCCGGTTCTAGGGGTAATGGGTCAGCAAACTTCTTAGAAACAATAGAATGCGATGCACCAGTATCAATTAAGACATATGCATTCCTGGAACAAACTTTCAATGTACCTTCCACTAAGCCGCCTTCTTCTTCTTGCTCGGTCTCCTTGATTGCATGAAGACGAGCATTCTTGGTTACTGGGCGTTTTCCGTCATCGGCTTGATTATTTAGTAGTGGGCAATCGGGAATCCGATGCTCACGACTCCCACAACGGAGACATGCTCCTAGTTTCCTCCAGCATTCTTCTGCTCTATGGCCCGCCTTATCACAATGCTTGCACACTGTATTTGAAGGGGTAGTGGTGATAGAGAAGGGCTTGGTCTTCTTAGACTTCTGATCTTGTGAGGACGTACCTCCATTGCTAGGCCTTTTCTTGAAGTTGGGTTTAAAGGAACCCGAACCTGTAACTTGTTCCTTCTTATCCTTACCACGAATCCTATCAGACAGTTCCGTGGCATCTTCTAATAGTTGAGCTCGGCGTACTATCTCCGAGTAGACTTGAATGTCCATCGGCACCAGTTGAGTAATAGCTTGGGGCCTGAGCCCATTAAGAAACCTCCTAGATTTCATTTTCTCGGTGCTAACTAGATGCTTAGCATACCGAGACAATCTAGAGAATTGGGCCTCATACTCGGCCACTGACAAGGATCATTGTTTTAATGCGGCAAACTCTGCAGCCTTCTTTTCCTGAACTCGGTCCGAGAAATATTTTGCGTTGAAGTGTTCAACGAATTCTTCTCACGAAACCTGATCTTGATTTATAGTAGCCTCTATTGATTCCCACCAACATCTAGCATCCCTTTCTAACTGAAAAGTAGCTAATAAAACTTTATCCTGATCCGTGCATTGCATAACACGGAATATACGTTCTATCTCCCTAATCCAGTGTTCAGCGTCATCTGGATCAGTAGAACCCGTGAACTTGGGTGGGTTCATGTTCTTGAAAGTTTGGTGGAGACTTCCTGCTCGTTGTCCACCTCCTTGTGCTACTTGTTGCAGCACTTGAGTCATGCCTTGAAGGGTACGCTGCATGTTGCGCCATTGAGCACGTTCGGCAGCCATTATCCTACAATTACAATAACTAGATTAATATGTGCGTGTAATTAAAGACTCATATACTATGTTAACTTTAACCCTTGGTTCTACCCAATCTCACTGGTTGAAGGTTAAAACTTATCCTTGGACTTGGGTTTTTTTTTCCTAGGAATTGAATACCCTAGGCTCTGATACCACAAAAACTGTCACGCCCCGAGCGCGGAAGATACTCGGATGTGCGCGACGAGTTTATATCAGTCATGTCAATCAGAGTAGTAGTGTATTCGACACCAAAACAGAGATGCGTAAAATAGAAAGATAACCCAATCCTTTATTTCATAATGGATAGACTATTACGAATCCAATACTCTATTCAATCAAAAAAAGAAAAGTACATAGTTGACTCAAGAAAATAGGAAAAAGACTAGATGACACTTGGAAAAGCTTTAGCTCTTTCACTCTTGACTATTCCCATCCGATTGACTTCCCTCGTCGTCGAAATTACCTGAAAAGTAGGGAACACACGGAGTGAGCGAACGCTCAGAATTTATATCTCAAGCGCTAGCAAGGGATTTAAATAATTACATCTTTCATGTATGTACTGTAGCTATGCATGCTCGTATAAAACGACAAGGTAGAGAGAGAATTTATCAATAAGACAGCAAGATGAACTAGTCATGAGCTTTCAAGAAAAGATAACAAGATATTCAAGCAAGTACTTTTTAGCAAGTCATGTCAAGAACTTTGGCTACCATGTATCAAGCAAGCAAGTAATTACCCTTTCTTGGGTCACGCAATTCATGTCATGTCAAGTACGAGTCAAGTACAAGATTTGTGTGGAATGTCCAATCAAGTTAGTCATGCACTCGGTATAATGCCAGATACCTTATCATTCAACTCCCATGGGCACAAGTACTTTCGGGTGCTCCTCTCAGGACCAGATCGGGCCCTATATGCGCAGGCATTTATCATGTATATGTGACATCCACTCTTGTATATATATATAGCCAATATGGAATTTCAACCATTTAAGCTTGTATACACGTAGGATAACTTTGAGAGAATGGAGTCCAAAAATACGACATTGGACATAGATAGGCGATAACAACGGTATAATCACGATGAACGATGAAACTGGGTGGAATTAGGTTCCCTTAACTCGGATACCATGACAATTGAGGTCCACATGAACAATATATCAAAGGCAAGATACCCTCATTCTTATTATAGAATTGAGGTCCACAAGAACATCAACAAATGGCATGATATCATCATCCCAATAAGAATTCTCATGATATACTCTTTGTATATCATAAGGGCCGGTATACCATGTTTCTTTAGAGTGACATGGCATTCAATAGTGTAATGGGTTTTTAGGGTACAACCAGCTCAGTCGGCCTTAAGGGAATCCAAGGCTCGAGGAGTCTTACGGAGGTCTCTATGACTAACTCGCTAGTCCAAAGGAACGGAATGTCCAATGGAGAGCTTGTATGTCAATGAGAATTAAGGGTGATCGATAAAACATCATGAAACGTGGGACTATACTCACGGAGTGGAGATATAGTGCCTATATACATATATATATATAGATATACTGAAACCATCGGTTATCAGAAACAGGGTAAAAATATTTTTACAGGAAAATAACGACTTAATTAAAGTCACTACTCAAGTAATTAACGCCTTCAGTAAGGGCGTTTATCTATTTTACATTTTTGCAAGATTTCAATATTTCAGTATTTTACCAAAAACGCGCCCTGGTAAGGGGCATTCAATTTCAAGTTGACGACATATACAATGGTCGTTCATTCTTTACTTCTATTTTTGCAGAATATATATTTTCAGTAATTTATCAAAAACATGCCCTGGACAGGGGCGTTACTTTTCAATTCACGCCCTGAACAGGGGCGTTAGTCAAATGAGAGACGACCTATATAGGGTCGTGAATTCGAGCGTTTTACAATATTTCAGGAAATAAAATTCCAAGAGACAAGAGACATGATTTAGCAGGAATTCACAGGTCGAGTCATGCAATATATATATTAGATTGGATATTTCATATCTATTGATTTTTTTTTAACGTGGATCAATTATTGATTACATGTGATTTTCATGAGATTAACGCCTATAGGGCAGGGCGTCAAATCTGAAATTGACGACCTAGTGTAGGTCGTTTCTTTAAAGTAGCGCCCTGGACACGGGCGTCTCTTGCAAAAATATCACAGAAACGTGTAGAAACCATCAGGAAACTTATATACATGACATGCATGATGTGTTACTATGAATTTAATTTGTTTGGGCTACGTTGCTTGAGAAAACCTACCTTATAGTTGATCTGGAGATGAACGGATGCAGGTTCAGGGAAAAACGATACTCTGTTTATAAGTAGAGTTTTCTGACGTACTGATAGCCAAGTAAGATATATGCTTCCCTTGGCTACAGATGAGCTTGGGAAGATGCAGAAGATGTTGGTTGATGACGAAGAATTCCCCGTTCTTCCCTATCAACCGTCTGCAGATCCTATAAAAGAAAAAGAAACTATATACCTTAGTTTCTTCATCGTATGTAACAGAGGAGAAAGCAGAAGAACGTTACCTAGTCCTTCACCAGAGCTTCTCAACCTGTAAGCAGAGAAGAGTATGAAGAATCATTAGTTCTTCATGCGTTGATCGAACACAATATAAGGAAGAAGGAAGAAGAAGAACCTGCTGTTCTTCGTATACCTTAGAAAACTCCGAACGCCAAATCGCGTTCTCAGTTCAAGCAGTAGGTTATTTATAGGATTTCTAGAATCCTAATAGAGTTAGTGTTTGATGTGAAGTAATACTTCCATATTAGAGTTATTACTACATTCGAACTCTTTCTCATAGTTATCAACTTACCCTGGATAGACTCCGGGGTCGAACGAAACTCGAACTGAATTAACGACCTAGGTCAGGGCGTCGAATTTAAATTGACGCCTTGTCAAGCGTCGTTTCTTGTTGAAACGCGTCCACTCGAAGGACGTTATGCAAACTTGCCCTTTTTATTTATTTTGGTCGTCTGAAATTTGACGCCTTGACGTTTGGGCGTCTTTTCTTAAAAACATGGCTTAGGTAAGGGCGTTTTCTTGTAAAGTAGCGCCTATATCTGAGGCGTTATTTTCATCAGGGTTTAATTATTTTTATTCCAAGCTCTTTCGTTTATTTACTAAATCTTTTAATCTATTTTGATTTATTTATTCCTTTTAAATTTATCAGGGTTGCTACATTAATGGTGGTTGGTTAATGAAGTCTTGGGGAGGGGAAAGGGTGTGTTGGGAGATGGAGGGGTGGCTTGGGAATGGGGAGGGGTGTCTTGGAAGGTGGAAGGTTGCTTGGGACTTGGTGAGAGTAATGGTGGGAGTGATGGGGCCTTGGGAAGATGAGGGGTTGGGGTGAGGTGGATGATGAGGTGGCAAGGGAGGAAGGTGAAGGGGCAAGGGCGCCCAAGGGAGAGAGAGAGGGGAGGAGAGAGAGACGGGGTCGCCCCCTTTAGAGAGACAAAGAGAGAGAGAGAGAGAGAGAGAGAGAGAGAGAGAGAGAGGGAGAGAACATAAGGGATTTCAAGATTTTTCTTAAACTTTCATTCATTCATTAGTTCTCTATGAAGGGATTGGGGTCCTATTTATAGGAAACCCTCAATTTACAAAAAGTCCTCACCTTTTGGACTATTGACAAATGACTAAGGGGGGAAGGGGGCGCCCATGGGCCGAGCCCATTGAAGTGGGCCCGTTAACCCACTAGGCCACCTAATGATACTTAGACTTAGATAGATGACTCACTAACTTAGGTACTTGACTCAATAAAAGGAAAATTACATGGTTAAGACTCAAAGAAAGGTATGAAAATTACATAGCTAGACTCAGAAAATCAAGATGAACACAATGGCGAGCATCGGGACCCTTGGAGAAATGGGAAGTGGTAAGCGATGTCCCCATCAGTCAACCACCCAAAAGTGTAAGTCAGTCATTTGTCAGAAAAGAATGAAGTCTTACAAGTCAGTGCACATTTCCATATATATGGTTCATAAAGTCAGTGCACATTTTAATGTATGTACACACCTTCATATGAGGTCTGTACACATTTTTTTATGCTTAGTCTGCACACTTGCACATTTGATTATAAAGTCCTTGCACAACTGTCTTCTTACTTTAGGCAGTCGATGCACATTCGCTTTCATGCAATTGATGGTCTATGCGCATGTATGTGTTGCATTGACATTTCATCGAACATGTTAAGTGCACATTCAATTTATCATTCAAGTCACTGCATGTTACTATTTATGCATGATAAGGTCGGTGCAGGGTCTAGCATTGTACATGTAAAGGTCTGTGCACCTTTATACTATGTATATATCAGTCGGTGCATGTTTTTGTCTGACGTACGAGTAAGGTCTGTGCATACATCGTATACAGTCTGTGCATGTCTTGCTTAGAGTGAAGTCGGGTCGATTCTAGTTGCGTTTCACATGAAGCAAGGTCGGTGCTAGTTGCCTTGTTCGCCTAATGAGGTCGGTGCTAGTTGTGTTTCTCATGAAGTGAGGTCGATGCTAGTACAGCATGTCTGGCTTGAGACGTCGATGCTAGTTGAGTTGCATACGCATCAGGTCAGTGTTAGTATGGAAGTGCATGCATATAAGGTCTGTGCTAGCCTATCGTGCTTTGTCACTGGGTCAGTGCTAGTTCTGCCAAGGTCGATGCTAGCATCTCTCATACTATAGACAAAGTCGGTGCCAGTTGCACCTTCTGTAGACAGAGTTAGTGCACATTTTGATATGTGCACATTTGAAGTCGGTGCATGCCTTGTTCATTCATGCTCTAAGGTCGATGCATATTGGCCATCCATCATGCTAAGGTCGATGCTAGCAGCATAAAGGGTCGGTGCTAGTGTTATACAAGGTCGATGCTAGTTGCACCTTGTGCATACCAAGGTCGATGTTAGTTGCATAAAGGGTCGATGCTATTCTTTCTAGCACGCAGGCAAAGTCTGAGCATGTTACTGTTCACATGGTTTTTAATGAAACTTATTTCTTCCATCTAACATGTTTAAGGTAGCACGTGAGGTCGAACTAAGAACATGCACGTGTTCCAAGAAATGGCGGGATGCTGGCGTATGGACCCAGGGAGCAAATGATTGGTCACGTGATCCGAGGCACGATGATAGAGGAATATTCTCGTCCCTACCTCGTGGACCAACAGAGTTTTAGTAGGTTTTATCTGCTACATCCATACGGTGCCCCAGTTCCTCATCATCAAGATCTAAGAAATGTTTAAATTCCTCACTATTGCTGCTATAGCTACTGCCACTATGGGACACCTTGAGAGCAATATTCTTGCCCTTTTTATTGGTTTCCTCAACATTCCTTTTCAGACTGATTTCATAAGTCATCAGGGATCCTATCAGTTCTGTGACAGTCAATGTCGACAAATCCCTGGACTCTTTTATGACAGTGGCCTTAGTGTGCCACAGGGGGGTCAAGGATCTAAGTATTTTTATGACTATGTCCCCTTCAGAGATATGTCTACCTAACCCTATAAGACTGTTCATGATTAACGACAACCTAGCATACATATTAGAAATTGTTTCCTCAGACTTCATTCTAAAAAGTTTGTACTCAGAGGTGAGCATGTTTACCTTTGTCACCTTGACTTGGAATGTACCTTCATAGATGAGCACAAGTTCATCCCACATCTTCTGTGCCGTCTTACAGGCAGAGATCCTCGCATACTCCTCCGGGTGAACCGCACATTGCATAATGTTCAGGGCCGTCCAGTTCACAGTTGACAACCTGATTTTTTCCCTCGTCCACGTGCTCTCATCTGGTAAAAGTTCGAATGGTCCTGTAGTGACCACTCTCCAGAGTTCGTGGCTTTGGGCTCTGAGAAACACCTCCATCCTATTTTTCCAGTACAGAAAATTCACATCGTCAAAGAATGGAGGGTGATTAATAGAATGTCCCTCGGTAATGAAGCAGCGAGGATTGTTAGACCCAAGTCTACCCTGGCCGTTAGACCACATGTTGGGTAACTTGCTCTGATTCCAATTGATAGAAATACTAGAGAGTGATCTAGAGGGGGGGGGATGAATAGATCACCCTAATTTTGAAAAATAAATAAAGAACACGGTAGATGACCCCAGAGTAGCGAGACAGAGTGCTTAACACACGTCAGAGGATGAATTCAAGCAACATAATGAAGAATTCTGAAGGTAATCAGTGATGCACAGACAAATTATCGAATAGAAGATAGGTCTAGCAAAGCAATATATACAGCAACCTCAACCAACCGAAGATCAGAAACCGCACATAGAACAAGGCACAATCACACTGAGAGATAGGGGGATTTTTAGGTTGTTTGATTCCAAACCACAATCTACGGCCACCCCTCGTTCACACCGAACGAGGATTTCACTCTTGAAATGCAAGAGAAGAAGAAGACTCAGTCTGCGATACAATGCTGCCACACAGCTTGCCCTGAGGGAGACAAATCCCTCCACTCAGATCCTGTATCCATAGAACCTACGACCTGGTCTTGCAAAACACAAGTCCAGAAATCGAAGAACCCTTTCTCCCTTCCTCAGAACCAGAGGGAACCCATGAGTAACACCAAGTCACTCGCAACCGGTGACGATGTCTCCCTTCCTCCAAGAACACTTAGAGGGAAATAAAAACCAAATTCAAAAACTGGAAAGAAAAGAAGAACAGAAATCGGAAATACAAATGAAAATGTAGCTTCAATGAAGCAATTTCAGATGCAACGACTGACTACTCTCTGATCTATCATTCTAAAGAATGATCCTCATGAAGTTTCTTGATTCTAGGGGAGGCTCTCTGTTGAGTTATGGTTTTGGTGATTGTTGTGATTGTTAAATTATGGTTTTGATGATAACTAACTTAATGTGTGATTAAGTGATGTTAACTAAGCTTGTGGTTGATTGCTCATGCTCTTGTTATTTATGTATGGTTGAGATGGCAAATGGGAACTGTTTCATGGTCTTGATCCTTGGTTTGCATATGTTAGTTTTACAAGAGGCAAGAGGTTTCACAACCTCTTCAACGGGAACAAGCATGGTATTAACCTTGACTATCTTGCTTGCAGGATCAAACACATGGCAGTCACCTGGTGAACCAAACATGTGGATAAGCACCCTGCTCCTCTATAATCCAAAATAGGTGGTATATGTCATTTACTGTCAAGAACCATTGGTGAGACTCTTACCTTGTCTTAGCATCGATCTCACCATGTGTATCTCATATACCTCTCCTTCATACACCTCATTCATGCACATTAAAACATGAAACCCTTCTGGCCATTGTGCGCCCTTGCCCACGGATCGACCTGCGCGGTCAAGTCACGGGGGTCAAGGGGGCAGCGCACCTTGCGGGGGTTTCTAGGGGCGGAGCCCCCGGAACAAAATTTTGATTAATGCTCAAATGATTTGCATGAACTTCATGCATTTATCATATGGATGGTTGAGCTATAGTTCTAATCAATTATGTATGCTTTTGCAGGTCAAAACACTCAGTAAAAATCCACAAGGTCAAAGACTCAGTTGACACCTTCTAAACTGTCAAGGGTGATGCCACAGACATGAACGGGCTGCTAAAGGACATAAGCGACAGAGCTGAAGAGGTTAACGGACCGACACGGGAAAACTCGGGGTCTGCACAGGGGCGGTCGACCGCCCCTTCTAGCAACCCCCAGTCTATCGGTCTCTCAGTGGCGGTCGACCGCTAGCCCAGTGGCGGTCGACCGCCAGCCCAGTAGCGGTCGACCGGGATTCCCAGGAACCATCCGTCTGCAGGTTTCTCAGTAGCGATCGACCGCCAGCCCCTGCAGGTCGACCGCCAGCCCTGAGCCGCCCAACATTGTTGACTTTTTGTGACTTCGAGGAAAGCCCTTCCTTTTGATATTGTTTAATCCTAAAGCCATCAAACCCTCCAGAATTTGTGGATCTGGTCTAGGGCTTGTCCATAGACCTTCCAAGGGTTATAAAACATCCTATTAGAGTCATAACCCTAACCAACTAAGAGGGCTTCAGGGGAGATCAAGGTGGAGGCTGTCCAAGGTGAGAGGAGAGGGTACTGTAGCTCCGTGAACAGTACTTCATGCAGCAAGATTTCCATCCTTCCTCGACACATTGAAGGTAAATCTGAAGCCAATATACTTCCATTCAAGTGAAGAGGCAAGCAAGCATTCAAGGAAGATCAAGGAAAGGCTATCCAAGGAGAAAGAAGAAAAGAAGCAAGCAAGCAAGCACAGATTCAAGAAGAGTGTGCTCAAGATGAAAGGATAAAGCTTTCCAAGGTCCATTCAAGCCTAGTTTGAAGCCATTCAAGCAAAGAAGGAATCAACGCAAGATCTGCATCATACACCCAGGAGGAGAGTAAATCAGGAGCATTCTAAACTGTGATTTATTTGTTTTGATGTCTTGTGCTTTGAGTTTCAAATTTGTGTTTCTTATAAACTGCAAACTCGTGTGTTGTGTGGATCATTGTTGGATCCATGGTCGTGTGTGTGTGTGTCGTATTTGATTTGTGTGTGTGCGTGGATCTTCCTAGATCTGCGTTTGTGTGTGTGTGGATCTTTTAGATCCGTTCTGTCTCGTGTGTGTGGATTGCTGCACTTGTGGTAGCAAGTGTGTGTGTTGTTGATCCGGTTGTTGGATCGTGTTGGAGACCTCATCTCCATGTGTGTGTGTGTGTGTGTGTGTGTTGGGGCACGTCCCTGTGTGTGTGTGCAGGCGTCGTCCTACGTGTGTGGTTGGAGCGTCGTCTCCATTTGGGGATTTATCCCCGAGTGAAGCCTCACCGGGTTTGGTGAGGGGTGGACGTAGGATTGCCGTCGTTGCATCCAAACCACCTTAAAAACCGATGTGCACTATGGTTTGATTTGTGTGGTTTGGTCCTTTTCTTCTACCTCCTTTCTATGTGAGTGTATGTGTTAATTGTTGTTACGGATTTATCTACGTATATCTTGCATATTCTATATCTCATCATACAAAGTTTGATAAATCCAATTTGTGTTCAAATAGTTTTGAGTCTCTTATCCAGCATTCTATCACATATTTCAAAAGTGGTAAAAGTTTTCATAAAATTTGTAATCACCCAATTCACCCCCCTCTTGGGTGCCATTGATCGCGGGACTTCACTCTGTTGTTCTTTTTCTTCGGGGGAAGCTTGCTCTCTCTGAGTATGCAAAGGGAATAATCTTCGGCAGCTTCAGCGCATTTCTTCGAGTGGCAAGGCACCCTATATATAGGGAACTGGGGCACCGTATAGATGTTGCAGATAAAACCTACTGAAACTCTGTTGGTCCATGTTGCAGGGACGAGAATGTTCCTCTGTCATAGTGCCTCGGATCACGTGACCAATCATTTGCTCCTGGGTCCATGCGCCAGCATCCCGCCATTTTGGGAACATGTGCATGTTCTTAGTTTGATCTTACGTGTTGCCTTAAACATGTTAGATGGAAGAAATAAGTTTCATTAAAAACCTTGTGGTGCGGACACACGCCGTAATACGCGCCGGTGGACGAAGACACGCTGGGGCTCGCTTAGCTCGCGGACAGCGTGGACGCATCGGCCGAGCCATCATCTTTATTTCAATTTTTTAGGTCATGTTGGGCCCTATTGTAGTCCATGTTGGACAATTGTGTTATTATATGTCAAATGGGCTAGGCTAGATAAGGGGCTAGAATTAATGGGCCTTTGGGCCTTAAATGGGCAAAGGGGTTTAATGTGAACAAGTTAAGTGGTTTAGTGGCTATGTGTGAATGGGGTTACATGAAGGTGGGCTAAGGTGGCTAGTGGAAGGAGGCGCCCCCCTCCTTGGTCCAAGGGGGAGGCAGCCACCTACCACCCTTGACTCCCCTCCCTTTAATATTCAAAGGTAGGTAGCTCTTGTCCCCCCTCGGTCCCCCCCTCTCCCCTTGGTCAAGGTGCGCACCCCCTCTCCCTCCCCTCTCTCCCACTTAATCTCCCAGCACCCCTACCCCTTTCCATGTTCTATATAATGAGGTGTATAGTGTCATTTGAGGAGTTAATGAAGATTTAATGAAAGATTAGTGCATTTTTGCCAAGAGCAAGCCTTGGGCACCCCTCCTCTCTCCCCTCTCCTTTGCAGCATGGATTTGCTGTGTTTCTAGGGTGGATTCCCTAAAATACTTGGTGGATTCCAAGTGATCTCCCCTCCCTGGAGTTCAAAGCTCCGCCGTCGCCGCCGTCGAGCCGCCATCGCATCGCCGTCGCCACTTCGTTGGAAGTTCTGTCTATTTCTGGATAGAAGCATAGTGTGTGATTTTTAGCTCTCAATCAGGAGCTCAGATCGTGTTGAAAATTGGAGGGTGAGTTCCCCACGTCCACCCCATCCTCCACAAAAAAATTCAGGTTATTACCCCTTCGTTTACCATTTTTCCCAATCGGTTCTTCCCACCCCTAGTAATCTGCCTCCTGTGCAGATCCACCAGGCAGCAAGCCACCTCTTCGCCATTTTCACCCCCTTTACCATTTTAGATTGACCTGAAGTTTAAACTGGGAATTCTGTCGACCAAAGCCTTCATCTCCAATTTTTTTTGTGATTTTAGGAATTTTCTTTACGATCCAAAAAGTCGCTGCATTTTCCCAAAATTTGTCTGTCCGGTGCAGTCCAGATCCGACCACCTCCATCAAAAAAATCCATTTCCCAATTCAAACCTCCTCTAAAAATTACACAAAAATTATCCCCGTGTTCCTTACCTTCCCATCTACCATCCATAAAAATTTTAGATCCAAACTCCACCGTTTAATCTTTGGTCAAACCAAGTTCTCAGGTAAAACCCAATCTGCCCGGTCTGTTCTGAGCCAGGGAAGTCCGCTTGTTCTAAATTCAACCACGGCCAATACAGAGGTAGCAAAATTTCTGTGACACCAAAGGGTTGAAGATATCCGAGTTATCTTCGCAACAGCGCTAGTTTCACGCCGATCTGACATCCGTATTGATCGCAGCTGTTGTTTTCGTCGGGTCGCGTAGTGTTGAAATTACACCACAAGTCCGGGGCAGTAAGCAGCGATGCCCCACAGGCTGACCGTCTCGCCTTCTACATGGCGAACCGGCACGTCCCCCTGCTAGGGATCATCCCTCCAGGAGTCCCCACCGTAGCGGTACCACTCCCGGGCCGATCGGCTGTCCAACCAGAATGTGGGCCCCACGTTCGTTGGCACGCATTACCGCCAGAGCTGCCCAAATCGCTGCCCGTCACCCCAAACCCGCTACTCCCGGGTCCCACATTATAGCCCTTTACCTCCCTGCGTGGAGTGGGCAGTAATATTCATTGCTGTAATTTAATTATTTACTGTTCCGGGAGTACGAAGTTTGGCCGGGGTCATCTTCCCCACGCCCGGTAGGGTGGAGGTATCGTGTCTGCTCCTCTCTTTGCATTTTGCTTATTTCGTATGTATTCTATTGCCGCTGCATGAGTGATAGGTTAATCTAGCCCGATATTTTTATCACTGCTGCGAGAGAGAGCGAAACCCGTCCCGTGACCCGATCCCGGCACGAAAGAGAGTTGACTACTCGACTCATTGCCAGTTTCTCAACCGCGCAGATCCCACGTTTCCCTAGCATAGGGACGTCTAAGAGCTAGAGTCCCAGGTTCGTTGTTCGTCCAACATCAAATTGGTATCAGAGCGGAAGGTTAAGTCTAGGGTAGTCGCTGTTTAAAAAAAGAAAAAAAAGTGTCTAAGTTGAGGTGTTGTCGCATTTGCATTCCTATAATCGGTATATCAAAAGGTGTTGCACGAACGTTAGGTTACGCCTATCGGGAAGGTGATTCACTCGCATGAGAGGATCTCCAGATCCTGGAACTCCGCAAGGTACCAGATATGGGTTGAGTCTAGGTTTATAGTCGAGTCCGCATTTTACCGTTTTCACCATTTAGAGTCGGGTCTAGGTGTTTGCATTAGTTTGCATAAACTTTTGCATATAAAAAAATAAAAGAAAAAAGAAAGAAAAGAAAAAAGAATGCCATTGCATGCCCATTCCTAGGGGATCCAATCCCATCTCTTGCCACTATGGCCAACCCATATGCCCAAGTCCCAATGTAAGAGAAAGCCCCGATCAGGCCCGTCCAAGGCAATAAGTCTGTGACTGAGTACATTCGGGACTATGATAAGTACTGGTTGGAATATGGAGTTGGAGAGGAGAGCACCACGACCGCATTTTAGTGCCGGAGAGGTTTGCGGCTTCACTTCCAGTTTGAATTGCTTTGCAGCGATGCGATCACTCTGGCGCAGTCTTATCTGGTCACTCTAGAGGTTGAGCCTTTCGAGTCAAGGTTTGATGCTGCCCTTCGGCGAACATCTACCTATCAGCCGGGTGCCGAGATGGTCGGACGGCCACATGAGCCCCCGAGGCAGGACGCTCCTTCCCCGTGGCCTTCCCCACCCCAGTCGGGGAACCCTTCCCCTAGAGCTCCTTTGCCACCTATTTTCGATCCTTATTTGGAGCCGCCTCATTTGGAGACACCCGTGTTTCTAACGGGAAAGCTTTTCATCACCGAGCCACTTTTTGGCTGGCTCAAGCAAGGCTTGATCCCTAAAGCTTTTTTCTATCCATCCATGGACCCCACACTACAAATAGTGCCCGTCAACTCATTCCACACAACATTCCAGTCTAGTCACCATGCTGATACATTGGATGACCGTATTAAGGGATTAGACTGGCAATTGAAGTTGACGTGTATGTTGGCCCGAGGCTTCGACCAACCCAATCGTCGTAGCTTCAAACATCCAACTTTAGGGTCCATTACCTCCGTGTGCACCATAGGTCATGTCACCACGGAGGTTCTCTTATTCCTCCCCATGCCGATCAAGCCAAACTTCATTCCCTTTACCCCGAGGGAGGAGCCATACCTTCTATATGAGATCATCGTCCCCTATACCCTAGTGAATGAAGGTGACCACCTACACCTTCAAGAATTCCAAATGTGGGACCGTGTCATGAGGGAACCCATATCGAGGGGTCATACTTTCTTTGATCTCTTCGACCCCTTCCCTAGTGAACCCATGGACCCACCATATCTACGCCACTTCTTCAGGGAAGTTCACTATCACACCTCTACCCCACCGTCAGTCCACCTACACTCAGCTAGGGCACTGTTCCATGGTCATCATATAGGGGTGATGAAGAAGGAGTATTCGACTCTCCTAGCCCTCCCAAGTCTCCCAAATCCAACAGGCCGCCGCATGCTAGGGACAAATTTGGATGTCTAGGAGGCCCCCATTCAGCCAACCACCGATCGCAACTAGTGTATGCATGGCACGCATTTGGATGTCCTGGTCCACCATCACACATGCATGGGTCTGCATAGCATTAGGTCTATCTAGGACATAGAAGTGTGTTTTCTTTAGTTCAGTCTGTGAGAGTCTGCATGCATCGAGTCGAGTTGGTCTCTGGTCAGCTCGCGTTGTCAGTCCCTCTCGAGTGCGAGGCAAGTCGGGTCTAATGCGCACGTTGTAGACTTGCCAGAATCTGGGATCGACTCTACCTTAATATATCGGATCTAGTCACATAAAGGGACCTAGCGGTGATTCCTAGTGACTCATTGAGCCGTCTCCTTCCTTTAAGAGTGACCCCACCCCAGAGTGTCCACCATCAGCCTCTTTCCCGCAGCAGCATGTGCATATCGAATATATACAGGATGAGCAGGTGATGATTACTTGGAGTGGAGCGTACTTCACGCTACCTTGTCGGTGACAGATCTGCCGGTGCCACACGAGCAGCCGCACCCCTTACTCGACGGGGTCAAGTTCCTCCCACCGGGGAGAATTGGTGTGGACACACGCCGCAATACGCACCGGTGGACGAAGACACGCCAAGGCCCGCTTAGCTCGTGGAGGACGTGGACGCATCGGCCGAGCCATCATCTTTATTTCATATTTTTAGGCCATGTTGGGCCCTATTGTAGTCCATGTTGGACAATTGTGTTATTATATGTCAAATGGGCTAGGCTAGATAAGGGGCTAGAATTAATGGGCCTTTGGGCCTTAAATGGGCAAAGGGGTTTAATGTGAACAAGTTAAGGGGTTTAGTGGCTATGTGTGAATGGGGTTACAGGAAGGTGGGCTAAGGTGGCTAGTGGAAGGGGGCGCCCCCCTCCTTGGTCCAAGGGGGAGGCAGCCACCTACCACCCTTGACTCCCCTCCCTTTAATATTCAAAGGTAGGTATATGTTGTCCCCCCTTGGTCCCCCCCTCTCCCCTTGGTCAAGGTGCGCACCCCCTCTCCCTCCCGTCTCTCCCACGTAACTTCCCAGCACCCCTACCCCTTTCCATGCTCTATTTAATAAGGTGTATAGTGTCATTTGAGGAGTTAATGAAGAATTAATGAAAGATTAGTGCATTTTTGCCAAGAGCAAGCCTTGGGCACCCCTCCTCTCTCCCATCTCCTTTGTAGCATGGATTTGCTGTGTTTCTAGGGTGGATTCCCTACAATACTTGGTGGATTCCAAGTGATCTCCCCTCCCCGGAGTGCGAAGCTCCGCCGCCGCCGCCGCCGCTGTCGAGCCGCCGCCACTTCGTTGGAAGTTCTGTCTATTTCTGGATAGAAGCATAGTGTGTGATTTTTAGCTCTCAATCAGGAGCTCAGATCGTGTTGAAAATTGGAGGGTGAGTTCCCCACGTCCACCCCATCCTCCAAAAAAAAATTCAGGTTATTACCCCTTCGTTTACCATTTTTCCCAATCGGTTCTTCCCACCCCCAGTAATCTGCCTCCTGTGCAGATCCACCAGCCAGCAAGCCACCTCTTCCCCATTTTCACCCCCTTTCCCATTTTAGATTGAGCTGAAATTTGAACTGGGAATTCTGCCCACCAAAGCCTTCGTCTCCATTTTTTTTTTGTGATTTTAAGAAATTTCTTTCCCATCCAAAAATTCACTGCATTTTCCAAAAATCTGTTCTATCCTGTGCAGTCTAGATCCAACCACCTCCACCAAAAAAATCCATTTCCCTAATCAAACCTCCTCCAAAAATTACATAAAAATTAGCCCCATGTTCCTTACCTTCCCATCTACCATCCATAAAAATTTCAGATCCAAACACCACCATTTAATCTTTGGTCAAACAAAGTTCTCAGGCAGAACCCAATTAGCCTGATCTGTTCTAAGCCAGGGAAGTACGCCTGTTCTAAATTCAACCACGGCCAATACAGAGACAGCAAAATTTCTGTAACACCAGAGGGTTGAAAATCTCCCAGTTAGCTTAGTAACGGCACCTATTTCGTGCCGATCCGACATCCGTACTGATCGCAACAGTTGTTTTCGCCGGGTCGCGAAGTGCTGAAACTGTAACACAGGTCTGGGGACAGCAAGCAACGACGCCCCACAGGCTGACCGTCTCGCCTTCCACAAGTCGAACCGGCGTGTCCCCATGCTAGGAATCATCTTTCCAGGAGTCTCCACCGCAGCGATACCACTCCCGGCCCAATCGGCCCTCCGACCAGGACGTGGGCCCCACGTTCATTGGCACGCGTTACCGTCAGAGCAGCCCAAATCGCTGCCTGTCAACCCGAACCCGCTACTCCCGGGTCCCACATTGTAGCCCTTTACCTCCCTGCGTCGAGTGGGCAGTAATATTCATTGCTGTAATTTAATTATTTACTATTCCAGGAGTACGAAGTTCGGCCGAGGTCGTCTTCCCAACGCCCGGTAGCGTGGAGGTATCGTGTCCACTCCTCTCTTTGCATTTTGCATATTTCGTATGTATTCTATTGCCACTGCATGAGTGATAGGTTAATCTAGCCCGATATTTGTATCACTGCTACGAGAGAGAGCGAAACCCATCCCGTGACCCGATCCGGGCACAAAAGAGAGTTGACTACCCGACTTATTGTCGGTTTCTCAACCACGCAGATCCTGTGTTTCCCTCGCATAGGGATGTCTGCGAGGTAGAGTCCCAAGTTCGCTGTCCGTCCCGCATCACCTTGTGAATAGTAACATGCTCAGACTTTGCCTGCGTGCTAGCAAGAATAGCATCGACCCTTCATGCAACTAACATCGACCTTGGTATGCACAAGGTGCAACTAGCATCAACCTTGTATAACACTAGCACCGACCCTTTATGCTGCTAGCACCGACCTTAGCATGCTAGATGGCCTATATGCACCGACCCTAGAGCATGAATGAACAAGGCTTGCACAGACTTCAAATGTGCGCATATCAAAATGTGCACTGACTCTATCTGCAGAAGGTGCAACTAGCACCGACTTTGTCTGCAGTATGAGAGATGCTAGCATCGACCTTGGCAGAACTAGCACCGACCCTGTGACAAAGCACGATAGGCTAGCACAGACCTTATATGCATGCACTTCCATACTAACACTGACCTGATGCGTATGCAACTCAACTAGCATCGACCTCTCATGCCAGACATGCTGTACTAGCATCGACCTCATTCATGAGAAATGCAACTAGCACCGACCTCATTAGGCGAACAAGGCAACTTGCACCGACCTTGCTTTATGAGAAACGCAACTAGCACCGACCTGACTTCAGTCTAAGCAAGACATGCACATACTCTGTACAATGTATGCACCGACCTTACTCATACATCGGAGAAAAACATGCACCGACTGATATATGCATAGGATAAAGGTGCACAGACCTTTACATGTACATTGCTAGACCCCGCACCGACCATATCATGCATAAACAATAACATAAATTGACTTGTTTGATAAACTGAATGTGCACTTAACCTATTCGATGAAATGTCAATGCAACACGCACATGTGTACAGACCATCCAATGCATGAAAGCGAATGTGCATCGACTGCCTAAAGCAAGAAGACAGTTGTGCATGGACTTTGTAATCAAATATGCAAGTGTGCAGACTAAGCATATAAAAATGTGTACAGACCTCGTATGAAGCATATGAAGGTGTGTACAGACTTTGTGAAGCATACATTAAAATGTGCAATGACTTTATGAACCATATATATGGAAATGTGCACTGACCTGTAAGACTTCAGTCCTTTTCTGACAGATGGCTGACTTACACTTTTGGGCGGTTGACTTGTTGATAGTTATGAACAATGGCGTTGACCTTGACCTGTGTTGACTTTTTGATTGTTCTTTAAAGCTTGTTATGATATATTTCATACCTCTATTATGTAAATGATATTATTAGTTCATTCAGCAAGGTTTTATCATCAATGTTAAATATAATTACATAATAGTTGACATCATCAAAATCACAGAGACACAATACTCTCCCTTTTTGATGATGGCAATATTATGAGACATTGCAAAAATTTTAACATGATGATTAAGCCAGTATGAACATAGAGATCAAGCAAGTATGAACAATGTATGAACAATCAATGCAGCCAGCATGCTTCCAAATAGAGTAACCAGTCAATGACTCACTCACCAAAAAAAATTCTCCCCCTAACATCATGATCAGCTAAAACTCATGCCAAAAGAACAGATACTCCCCCTTTCACAGACACTCCCCCTTTCACTGACAGTCTACTGTTTCCCATAAACGCCAAAAGTAACTGTATAGCGCAATGACATTTTTCTCCCCCTTTGACATCATCAAAAGGAGTGGAGAGGGAAAAGGTGCTGCTAAACAATCGAGAGGATATACAGCAAACGCATAATTTAGAAGATTTCAAGTCCATCTCTTAGAGGAGTAAGTAAGAGAACTGAATTAAGCTTATGTTCTTCAAGGCTAATAATCAGGAAAGACACCGAGTTAGAATGAGAATGCCAACGTATAGACCTCATAAGGATGATCAAGGTTTAGCAGTTATGTCTAGAGAGATCATTCCAAAAGACTATACTAATAAAAAACCTAGAGAAGCAACTACTGAAAGATGTGCCAGTTGTATTGAGGACAAATAGTCTTCAGGAGATTTCAGAAATAGTGGGGTTGCAGATTTTTCTATTTGGCACAGTCAACATGGCATTGAGTAATTTTGGTAAATCACACATTGTTACACGAGGAGACACCTTGATTAGAGGCCGGAATTCCCATTTACTCAGTGTGATAACCGTATTACTTCTATTTTAGAGAACAGAGTTAGCATTTGAAGTGTCTTTGTATGTGAGGAGACACCTTGATAAGAGGCCAGAATCCCCAGTTACTCAACACTTTAATGCCATTACTCTGCCATGAAAATCAATTTTTTTCAAACCTTTTAAACAGAGATAATCTGGCACTTTATGACATAGGATGTGTGTCATTTCTTTGATGAGCCATCTAGTTTCTTAGTAACCAGATCATTGCTCTGAGATTTGATAAACCCCAAAATTATTTTCTAATTTGTTATGTGATGTTTGAAGTCAATACAACATGTACTAATTTTCAAGAAAAAATTGCTTCCAGAAGTCTGAGTTTCAAGTATTTAGAATAGTTCATACAAGACACAACAAGTTTAACTTTGATCCATGCTTACTAAATCTGTAAGGAGACATTTGATAGAAGCTTTGTCCAAGCCTTTGTAGGATTATTAAATAGAAGCTTCTTAGCCAGGTTTCAGTTATTCAAACTTAAAGATTTAAGAGAGTCTTGAATTTCTATTTCTTGTGAATAGACTGTATAAGATGTTCAGAGAGCTTTGTGCAGCATCAAGATCTCTCAAAATCCTTGAATCAGTCTCCTACTAACTGGCAGACTAAAGAAACTATGTAACGACCCAAGATTCGGATACCGGGAGGAGCTCGATACCATTCGAATCCTGGCCCGTCGCCCACGAGCCGGGAGGGCTCGGAAGGGCTCAAAGGAGTGTGAAGGTACAAAGAAATAGGAAATAATGCAAGACAATTCAATAATTAACAGAAATAAATAAACAACTACAACAGCAGAGTCCAGTCCAATAGAAAGTACAGTCTAAAGTAGTAAAATGTACCATCTGTCATGTGAACACTCGGCCCGACGAGCTGGCAAGTAAGAACCCCGCACAGCACCCTCAAACTACGAGGAAGAACTACCGCACTTGAAAAGCTGGGGTGAGCCTCCTATCACTGGCTTAGTAGGGATGCTGCGGAACCCCAACCGAGAACAACGGCGGTAGCGGAAAGGAAAGACAGCTACAAGTATAGTAGGAACAGTGAACCAGTGGCCGGTCAAAACTCGGCACTACAGCTACTCCTAATGTACCGGTCAAGCAGAAAGGGAAAACCCGATCTCACATTCGGGAACCAGACCGCACTAACACCACAAACTGAGGTAAAACTCATGGCAACCCCGCCATAGAGTCCTATCTCACAGGACAAGGCCAACCTGGACACGCTGTCCAAGGTGCAACCCTGACCACCTGGTCCCGGGCGTCGCACAACAAGACGCAACCTTGGTAAAGCCACTAGCACCCTGGACACTACCTCGAAAACATTAGATGGTCCAGAAAACCACGTCTCGTAGATGGGAAATAGAACTCAGAAATCGGAGAGCCACGTCTCACGTGACTGGAGTACTTGCCCACCAGAAGCAAGGCCGGATGCGTCCACTGATGACTTAGTCCACAGCCTCAGGTGTCCCGCTGCAACACCCCCAGTGGAGACAAAGACATCGTACAAGTAACCACAGAACATAGAACAAGAGTCTAGGCGGGGTTGTGCTCGTCAGCACGCGTCCGAAGTGCCCGACCACGTGTGCACAGACTGATTAACTGCGCTACGTCAGGCCCTCTAGCTGGTATTCCTCTCAGCCCGGACTCGAGCCGCCACAGTGGGATGCCATACGGCAACCAACCTAAAGCCGTCTCTCTTGGGTAAAGCCTCGCCACCACTCCCTGGTGGGACCACACGTGTGTCAGAAGGCTACGACTAGTGGGGAGTCACTGATGTGACCATTCTCCAAAGAGAACTCCGAGAAACACGCATGCACCCTATGCGAAAGTCGAGAAGAATCAAGTGGCGCCGAGCCACTGGACTCTGGATAGTCCTCTAGACTCAATAAATCTAATGGTCCTTGAGTCATGAGACTCGAGGTCAAGACCTTCGTACATAATGACACAATACTGTTAATCTAGCCTAAATCGTAGGTCTAAAACCATGGAAGCACGAATACGGAGGTAGCTCACGAGCCGCTGAGACTTGTTGTGCCCCTGGCCCCTGTGGCTTGTGGTTTTGATGATTGGCTTTAGGGGTTTGTGATGATTGGTTTTAATGTGAGTCAATCACTGTGAGTCACCATGGTTTTATTCAGTCATTCTATATTCAGTCATTTTATCAGATCATAACTCAGTCATTCTTATATTCAGTCTGTCATTCAAATGTTCATTCAGTCTTTCATATGTTCAGTCAGTTTATCTGCTTACACTGTGAGTCATTGCATTTGAAGTTCAGACTGTTTATCTGCTGCATAAAGCATTCATATGCATTTATAGAGTCTGCACATTTGCATCAGGCAGCAAGTGTGTACAACGCCCTGTGTAGGCACGACAAGTCCATACACTGGTTGCACATTGCACAGCTGTAGGCACTTCTAAGTCTACACATCGTGTAGCTTGTTCGCATAGCCAAGTCTATACATCGGTTGTTCATACACTACAGCTCACATCTGTTAAGTATATACACTGCTGCATTGCTTGCATGAGTAGAGTCTATACACTGGTCGATGGAAGCAAGTCTGCACACTCGTCTGTTCAGTTTGTGACCAAGTCTGTACAGTCAGAGCTACTGTGCAGAGTCTATACATTGGTTGGCAGCTAGTCTGTACAGTGAGTGTCTCATTGGTGAAGTCTGTACACTCACCAACTGAACTTCAAAGTCCATACATTGCACTGTGCCTCCTTCGTTGAACTTCCAAGTATATACATTAAAGCAAAGTCTGTACTGCCATCAGTGATCTTCCAAGTATGTACATCAACAGTGTAACTTCAAAGTCTGAACATTGTCTCACTTCGTCAATATCCATACATTTGTCTTCTCTCCAAAGTCAGTACATTGGCGTTGGGCATCCAAGTATATACATCGCCTTCTGCAAGCTTTATTACAAGTCTGTACATCGGCTTCGCCTCTGCAAGTCTGTACATCTATTTGATATCAACAAGTATGTACATTGGGTTCAACTCTCCAAGTCTGTACAGCCACATTTAATAGGTAAAGTCTATACATTCTTCAGCTGGAACTGTGCAAGTTTGTACATCGTTACTTGCCAAAGTTTGTACATTGGCATCTGTTCCTACGTTGCACTTCCAAGTTTGCACATTGGGTTCTTTACCTACGTTCAGCTTTGAAAGTCTGAACATTGGAAGTTTTACCTACGTTGCACTTCAAAGTCTATACACTCTCTGTCTTCCATTGTTTCAAGTCTGTACAGCCTTTCCATTGGAAAGTCTATACATTGGTCGCTGAATGATCTTCAAGTCTATACAGACCTTGACTTGCTCAAGTCTGTACATCGGCCTGCTATCTTTGACAAAGTCTTCACATCGTGAAGTCTATACACTCAACTCCTTCACACTTCAACAAAGTCTGTACAGCGGCTGTCTTCACATAGGAAGTATGTACAACCGTTCACCTCGTGAAGTCTAGACATTTGATGTGCATGGTCTTGAAGCATTTAGGAAGTCTGTACTTTGGTCTGCTTTGCATTGCACAAAGTATGTACATTGCACAGCATGCATCAATTCCAAGTAGGTACATCGTCTGTTCATAAAGTATATATATTGTACTTGTGTTCAATAGTTTGAAGTGTATACACTCTCACGTTGTTCATACTTGGCTATATGTTGCTTTCAAGTGTATACACTCTCACATAATACACACATGCTTAGCTGCTGTCCTAAGTCTGCACATTGCCAAAGTCTGAACAGTCATCGTCTTAGTGCATCTCAAGTCTATACATTGCTACAGTAACGCAAGTTTATACATCATCCGTTTCATGCATTGTATTAGGCTAAGTCTATACAGTGAACTGTCTCATTCAGCGTCTCATATGCACATTTGAGTCAAAGTCTGTACAGCCCAAGTCTGTACACTGAGGACGCTTGTTAGCCTTCAAAGTCTATACACTGTCTACAGTGCATCCAGCAAGTCTATTCATCGGAGTGTCTTGTTCAGCGTCTCATGGCAAAGTCTGCACATTCTATTGTTCAACGTCTGCATGCATTACATGAAGTTTGTACACTGCATCGTCTCAACTTGTGTCTCACTGAGCATCCATTCACTGTAAAGTCTATACAGACTTCATCGTCTTAGGGTACGTCTCATGCCTTTGCCAAAGTCTATACAGTATGTTGCTGTGTTACACTATATGCCTCACTCTAAGTCTACACACTCGTGAGTGTCTCATCAAGTCCATACACTGGCCTTGAGCTGAAGTCTATACAGTGCCTCAGGCTGAGCAAGTCCATACATTGACTGCTGTTCTTCAGAGTCTGTACATCGCAGTGAGTTGAAGGTTGCCTAAGTCTGTACAGCCGTTGGCTTCTTATGTGAAGTCCATACATTGAGTAAAGTCTATACAGCCATTACTTGCGTCGCTTTACACGACCAAGTCTGTACAGAGTTTGCATTGCATCTCATGAAGTCTACACATTGGTAAAGCTAGTGCATGCATTGTTCATCACCTGTCTTGTTCACTGCGTCGACGCTGACACTGGATGCGTTGACGCATTGGCCAATTGCCAAGGGCATGAGCATCCCGCTTGAGGAGCTGAGGTGACGCTGCACGTTGGAAGCGTTGACGCCTTAGGCTAATGTCCAAAGGTCTCTTGATCAACATCAAGTCTGTACAGCATGAAGTCTGTACATTGGCTTTTGTCTTGAACAGAAGGCCTTAGTCTACACACTCTCCTGTTATGATAATGCACTCTTCAGCAAGTATATACACTGAGCACGCATGAAGTCTTCTAAGTCTATACACTGCCTCACTCTGTACACACTTGCTATATTGATTTCTAAAGTCTATACAATGCTTTGCATTCACAGAGTCTGTACAGGGTGTTCAGACTCAAACTGATGACTTATTCAATGCTATGTCTGACAGGGATTCTTACCGAGATTGATGACCTGGCTCGTGATTCCAGGAGAACGAGGTATGCAGATGCTGACACGTGGATGAAGCTGCCTCGGATCTGGCGAATTCCTTGGGCGGGAAAACGTGGAAGCCACGCGCCCAGGGGCTGCTGCTGCTGCTACTATATATAAGAGCCTTCTTCCACTAAAGAAGGCTGATCGAAAGAAAAGAAGAAAAGTCTATACATCCAGTCTGAGAGCAGCAGAGTATTCTCGATCCAGTGAGTAGAGAAGAAGAAGAAAAAGAAGAGTGGCAGAGTGAGAGAAGCAGTAGAAGTAAAAAGAGAAAGAGAGAGAGCTCGCGAGTGAGAGAAGGAAGTAGAGAAGAAAAAGGAAGAGAAAGAAGAAGCTTCATCTGAAGACTAGTTCCTACTGGACCGTGGATCAAATCCAGGCCAGTCAGCTCCGTTGAGAGCCACATCTGTGTTTTCATCTTTTACAGCCTTCTGATTGCTGTGTTATTTTCGTTTATTATTTTCCTTTGTTTTCTGATTACCTTTGTACTTCTGATCCTCTGGACTGAGGTCGGGTTCCTCCTGTGGACTCAGGAGAAGGGAGATCTGATCTCCGGTACTGGGCTTGTGGGGTGCAAGTCCTGGGGGCCCTCCTGGTCTGGAGGAAGAGAGGTCTTCGACCTCTAGTTTCCAAGTGGCTGGGAGCCACTTGGGGTGTCCCTCCGGTTGGGAGGAAGAGGGGAGATTGTTCCCCTGGTCAAGCTGTGTGGCAGCACCTTGTTCGCAGACTGAGTCTGCAGTGTTCTAGCTTGTGCTAGTGGAAGCCTCACTCCGGTTGGGAGTAAGGGGTGGATGTAGGTCTGTGGACCGAACCACCTAAAAATCTCTTGTTCAGTGATCTGATTGTTTGCATTGCTTCCGCTAGATGCTTGAATAGGCGCGCTCCAAGTGTTTGTATTTGAGTTGAATCGAATTGGTTCTATTCTGTGTCTATCTCTAGCATCCAAGTTTTTATTTGGCCATTATTCATAGAGGGATACATTCACCCCCCCCTCTGTATCCGGGCCTAGCACCCTAACAAGACTATTCCCTCCGAAAGGGAACTAAGAAACCCTCCAGCCCCAGGCTGGGCAACTGGACTCACAGTCCAAGGCCACACACACACGGGCCACGCGGAAAGCACCAAAGCATGATTCCCAAGGTAGCTCACACACCGCCACGCCGATTCCCCATCCCAGCCAAAATGGGAAACCTTCAGCCCCATGCTGAATGACTGGACTCGCAGTCCGAGGCCACACACTTGGCCCACTCGGGAACCATCTTCTGAAGAAACCCACGACATGCGGGGGAATCCCACCGCACTCACACCGATACACGGTGACTCGATCGAGCGTAACATGAAAGTCGAGAACACATGGGGTCACCCAGACCCACCACACCTATGGGCACACTAATCGAGGTAACACGGTACCTCCAGACATCCCGGCCGAAGGTCAACCACTGGGTCATAGCCGGGTCGACCGGAGACCAACACAACGGTAAACGGCACTGCGAGCATCTAATCACCTAGCAGTCTAACCCTAAACCGCCACAATGCCTAGCGGTCTACACTTGGACCACCAAGGAATGGCTAGCGGTTTAACAATGGACTGCTACACACTGAAGCCACGGACCCCTAGCGGTCTACCCTTGGACCGCAAGGCACTGTCTAGCGGGCTACCTCTGGACCGCTAAACCCCTGGAATACACGAGACTCAAGCGGTCCTAGGGGTCTAACCCTGGACCGCCAAGGGCCCTGGCGGTCTATCGCGTGACCGCCAGCCTTGAACTGACATAGGGAGACTCCTAGCGGTCTACCCTTGGTCCGCTTGGTGCCTTAAGCGGTCTCTGGAACGACCGCTAAGGTGTCCCGAACCTGAAACGGCGGGAAACGCCCCAAAAACCCGATCCGCGCCCCAATCACCCTCGAGTGATGGGGAAACAAAGGGGAATCCATCCCCAAGCCTCCTAGCATGCATCTATGCCCTTAGATCAGGCAAAAACCTCACGAAACGGGAGATCCGGCTCACACCCCAAAAACATGGATTTTCCCCAAAACGGCAATAAACCCACGCTCGGCTCACCATAGGCTACCAAATCCGTGGGAAATGAAATACACGAGCTGAGGGTCCATCTCCCTACCTCCACCGAAGATTCGATGCGCCGTGGAAGCCGATCCACGAAGAAAATGCCACGAAACCCCGCCGGCATCCCACGCTCACGAACCAGCTTCACCTAGCCACCACGCCTCGATCCTCACCCCGTCCATGCCACTCCTCGCCCCACGAGCACTGCCACCTCACCCTCGTCCATCTTTGTCGGCTGCCCAGAGAGAAGAGAGGGGGAGAGGAGAGAACGTGAGAGAGAAGAGAGAGGGAAAGAGTGAGAAATGAGAAGGGAGAGAGAAAAATGTTTAATATATATAGAAAAACCCCAAAATTCCAGAAATTCAAAAAATACTAAAAATTACCTCCGCGATCCTCGGGAGGAGCACAACACGTCGGTACTGTCCCGGAGTTGGAGAATGCCATGGTTCACCCTGCACAGAGCTCCAAAGGCACATCCGGGAAAAACATGTGTAAAGCACAAAATACACTCCGAGACCCACGAAAATGATCTGAAAAATATCCAAAAAACTTGGGCCATTACAGCCCTTCCCCCTTAAAGAAATTTGATCCTCAAAATTCAGGACAATGCGGGAACACAGGGGAAGAAAGCCTTAACCAACTGACAACGCTGTCAGAGCCCCAGCACAGAAAACCTCGATTCTCACAAAAGCTCCGATCCTGAGAGACACAGCCAGACTACAATCGTGAACAACACCTCGCTCCGCACGCCACCTACACCGGCCATCAGAGTAGGCACACACCAAAGGACACAGTCCGGCATCACCGCAGCTAATGTGAGAACCAATCATGACACCGCTGCCACCCTCTCACTCACAAAGGAGACACAGTCCTCGTCGCGAGAAACAGCTACCGATCCATCTTATGGTCGGCAGATAAAACACACGTCAGCTTCACAACCATCTCAACAGACCACAATCAGAACATCGACTCAGTGCCAAGGATCACCTCACACCTGGCAAGCTGAAAGCCGAACATATCACTGGGCCAACTTTGCCAGAAAACAAACTTCGACAAAGCCCAGATCCCATCCGAAAAAGCACATCACAGAAACGACCACCAAAAGCCTGACCGATACATGGCTCTCACCGTTCACGATGCACAACCATCCACTAGTCGCCAGATACACACCAACGGGAAACCTTTGCCGACCCAATAGGCACGATCCAACTCATAACAGGCCATCCGCTGACTCACACAGACAATTACCACATCTCAAGCTACACTTCTCTCGGACGGCGCATCCAATATCAATCATCGCGCTAACTAAACCCTCACAGGGGAGCATGATGAAACCAAATGATAGGATCTGGTGTCTTCGGTCATCACCTCACTCGACTCAGACTTACAGGGAAATCCTCCCATGATGGTCGCCAGCCCAGGGATAACCATTCCAACGCCAATGTCCCATCAAGGATGACCATTCCGATGCCAATCTCACTTAAAGCCCACCACCCACAGGCGTCACTCTTCCGTCCTGTCTCAATTAGTCCAAGTGGGCTCCTGCCAATCCTGATTCCGACCATATCACAGAGATACGGGACACCACCTGAACAATTCATGGCACACGTCTCTAGGGGAGGAAAGTGCCACCCAAACTCTGAAGTCTCGCGATCAATGACACCCAAGAGGGGGGGGGGTGAATTGGGTGATTACAGATTTTAATAACTTTTACTCGATTTAAAAGATGTATTAAGATCAAGCAACAAACAAGAAGAGATCTGTTGGACAACAAGATGAATCTGGCTAGATCAACCCTTACAGCAGTTCTTTGGTACCAGGCGGAGTTAGGGAATCAGAAGATTCTCTCACATAAGGTATTTTCCTCCCGACAGGACTGACCGTGTCGATCAGAAGCTACCTTTTGATATACCAGAGATCTCCTGTAAAAAGGTTAATGCAGATAGATCTAAACAATGAAACTAGATGATGATACAATAAGCAAAAGTGCTAGAGCAGAATGGAGGTAGAAGATAAGGAGCAAACCACACAGAAGGCCACGATTTTTAGGTGGTTCGGATGCAACCACTGCAACCTACGTCCACCCCTCACCGACTGTGAGGATTCATACACTATCTTGTAGAAGGTTACAAGATCAAAGCACACACACACACTCGTGTGAGTTCAGAACTCCCACGAAGGTGCACAAGCACCAAACCATAGGGAAAAGAGATAAATGAATAAATCACTCGCACACACACACGGATCTACGTAGATCCACACACACACAGGTGTTTCAATATTACAAGAACACACAATAAAAGCTCAGCAAGAGTGGAATGAGAAAATAGAAAATGAAGCACAAATTCAAGCTCCCCCTTAGTGGATGAAGATGGTATTTGATGAAGCCTGCTCCCAGTTCGATCTTCACTTGAATGGCCTGCAAATCAGCTTGAGAAGCTTGCACTTGGATGAAGAACTTCTTGCCCGAAGCACTATTCACGGAGCTGCAGTGCACCCTTCCTTCTCCTTTGATGGCCTTCTTTGTTCTTGCTTCAATCAATTAGGTTTTTGACCCCAATAAGATCATTTATAGAGCTTGGGTGGTCAATAGACATGCCACAAACCAAATCCACAAATCATGGGAAGATTGGTGGCTTTGGGATTAAACAATTCCTAGAAGAAAGCCTTCCCACGTTGAGAACGAAAAGTCAACAATAGGGGCTTTTCGAAGCTGGTGGTCGACCTGTACAATGTGGCGGTCGACCGGAATTGTTTCAGAAACTGGCCGTTCACTTCTGGGAAAACCGGTCGACCGCTACTGGCTGGCGGTCGACCGCTGGCTAGGATTTCTGCAAAAAATAAAGAGTTAGCCAATGCAATGTAATATATGAGCGAATAAGTTTATGGCAAGCTTGTTCCAATCAAGGTGAGTGAGTTTAAGCTTAGCCTGGGTGTTTTATGGATCAAGATGGATTTATGCATTTGGAAGAGATGAAGTTTTTTAAACATTGCTTTATAACATTTGACTTTAAATGCGTATGAAGATCGAACTTGATTGTTAATGGATAGCACGTGATAGCACGTACGTCCTAGGTTTTGTTATCATCAAAATCACCTAAATACAATAATCTCCCCATTTTTGATGATGATAAAACTGAAGGGGTTTTGAAATACATGAATGTGCCTTTAAGCAATGTTTGAAAATTGAGATCAAGGTTCGAAGTCAAAACATTTCACTCACATCCCATAAGCCATCGAATGCAAACCATTCAACACTTTATTTGCCGAGTGGAAAAGAAATGAGATACAGTAGCCAACCATTTGAGATCAAAGACTAGTTGCATTCAGTTCATCATTTCATTACAAAGTACATTAGTGCAAGAATGAATGCACGACTCTAGACTCAAGAAACTATACAAATGCATAAAACAGACTCATGATCCTCACATGATCAAACATGCAAGCATACAACCACTCACGGACATACATAAATATATATAAAGCCCTGCACTACTACTTCTCCCCCTTTGGCATCATCAAAAGGGGATAGGATAGACAAAGTGAACCCAAGTGACATAAGACCAAAGGACAGCAAGCTAGAGGTGGAAGAAAAGAGAAATCCTCATGGTGCATCTGCAGGTGGCTGATCCTCTGGAGGAGGGGGCTGGTGACCAAGGAGACGGCTAATGTCTTCAAGAGCACAAGCTTGAGTGTGAAGAGTATCCCGAATACGGCCAATGGCGAGGTCACGAGCCGCATTATGACGAGCCATGCTAAGAAGTGTATTGTTCATAATGTGGAAGGACTGGCTAGAATCAGCAACACTGTCGGTGAGGCGAGTCATATGAGTGGTGAGTGTGGCCAATTGGGTGGAGAGAGAATCCAGAGCAGTGGAGAAAGAATATATATGGCCAGACATGGTGTCAACCATATTGCCCATAGTGTCAACGCGATCCCCGAGAGTAGAAAGTCCCTCCCCAAAAGTATCCACCCGAGTCTCTAGACTAGAGAACCGCCTGTCAAAAGCCTCGTAGTCTACCCAAGTAGGCTGGGCGGCTCCCTGTGTGGAGGACTCTCCATGATGAAACTGAGTTTGAGGAGGCATTTCTGAATCCATATGCTGCGGTGAAGGTGGAGGAGGCAGCTCCTCGGCCTGAATTGGAGGGGGAACATCCCTTTGATCTTGCTACTGTTCTTGTACTTGCTCTTCCTCACTATCAAATTCATCCCCATAAGTAGGCGCATCCCGACGTAGCTCACCATCGGGACCATAGTAATATCCCATATCTATAAGGATCATATGTTTATTGTAAACATCATCCTGTCGAACATAGATAAACTATTCTTATGCTAAATTTATCCCAACATGAATGAATACCCCGGTCAACTGTGACGCATACGGCAGGGATCGCTGTAGATTTGTTCGGCAAGCTCCAATAAAAGTCGTCATGAGGCGACCCATGTTGATTTGTATACCATTCATGACATTGTAGAACAAGAATTTATGAACTTCTGTGACTTCATTTCTACTGCCGCTCTTTGGGTAAATGAGGGATGTAAACATGTGATGCAAAACATGCTACATTGGTGCAAAATGATTTGCATTCAATTGAATCAAATTGCTGACACCACGCATGTAATAACAGCCAGTCATGGCAAGAAATGTATCTTCAACCTCCCAATGACCATAAACCAAGTCGGCTCCTCTAGCGTAACTCCTAAGCTTCTCTCAAAAAGATCGGGAGTAATGTGAATCTCTGATGTGACACGACCTTGGACTTAGACAAACAAGCACAATTAAGCATTCAAATGGGCCTTAATGGGCCACCGCTCTCCCATCGCACTCTATACCCGGAGTGACTTGGCGATGCCAAGAGTGAATTATGGGAATGGGCCCTTGCTGGTAGAGGGCCAGCAAGGCCAAGGATCGACTCCCCAAGGGTGGATGCCCAATTCAATTGGGGCCGACAAAGTGCACAAGGGCACCGGTTCACACTATCCCACGGCGATCACTCTTAAGTCGTGGACTTGAGGATCGGGCGCTCCTCACAAATGCAGTGGCGCATGAATCAAGTATTGAAAGAGAAACACTAATTGAGCAAGGAAGAGGTACTTACTCGACCGGTTTGAAGAAACCGGTCCCGATCGGAGACGAGGGCGAGCGGGGAGGCGGTGGCTCCCCACACGCCGCGGCGGTGTCGCTTGACCTGCCCAAACCAATTACAAAACTACACCTCACGCAGGAAGGGGGGGATCTTGGGGTAGGGGTTAAGGTCTTACATTCAAACACTACCACCGCGCAGGGTGGGGCCTTCATCCGGCCAAGCGGGGTGGGGATATCGGACCGAAGTGAAGAGAAATGGGAGATTAGGGAACTTGCAGCTGCAGTCTGAATTCTGGACAGGAAGTCGCTGTGCCGGCTGCCTCGGACTCGTACGGACTCCAAATTGAGTGCAATCACCTTCGAAATCTTCCTGACTTGAGAGGGAAGACTCCAGAATTTTTGGAGATGCTCAGAGGGTCGGAGGTGGCCGCACCAGCAACAGGAAGGAGACTCCTCTGTCTGGCCGCAGGTTCAGTCTGGACTAGAAGAGCAAATTGCAGAGGTCACTGTGCGCCCTCCCGAGCTCCGATCAGCACGAAACCAGTGGCATTGTCTTTGTGGTTAAAGTAGCTTTCAGCAGGAGGTGACGGGGCTGCATTCAGAGGTCGAGGGCGGTCGGTGTACCCTGATGAGTGGGCACTGGTCGGAGTAGGCAGCAGGAGACAGAACTGGAGAGCTTGGGGGAGAAAATTCGTAACTCCTTCCTCCTGCAGCCAAACGAGGTTCTGTTTCTTGATCTTGGAAGAGGACTGGCAGAGGGAGACCTTTGATGAAGGAACTTCAGCCTGAATCCGCTGGGGTTCGTCGTGGCAGAATGAACTCTCAGGCTCTGGTCTAGGATGAAGACCTCTCTGCGCAGTCGTGGGAGAACGGCTTCTACGGTTGGCCCCGACCTCGGAACGAGTTGATTCCACCTCGCCTGCGAAGAAGACAGAGGGACCTTTCCAGAAATGTAGGCTACGCCTTCAGGATCTCCAGGATGAAGCCGTGGGCGATGCTGCAACAGGGGCTGACTTGCTGGTCTGCACAGCTCCAACCTGCAAGAAGAAATGAGAGGGAGGGGTGGCTTCTTTGGTGGAAGGGGAAGTGAAGGGATGGCCTAAGGATGAATGGGGGTTCTTGTGGGGTGGAGTGGAGAGCTATAGGGGTTGGAGAATGAGGGGAGAATGGCTGAGATTAGGGGCTAGCAGGTGGAGGAGGAGGGTGAGGATGTGAGAGAGGGAATGGGGAGTGGAGGGGGGCGAACTTGGCTTGGGGGAGGGTAAAGGAAGGGGGCGGCCAAGGCAAGTGGAGGGAAGGGATTTCAAATTTTGAAATGGCCTTGGAAGGTGGGGGATTATGTTGGAGAGTGGGATGCTTGTATTGGAATGGGGAAGATTTGGTTGGAAGGTGGAGAATGGTGTTGGAATGTGGAGATTCCTACCTAGGAACTAGGAGGTGGAGTAAAGGAGGCCATGGGGAAGTGGAGGGCATTAAAGGAGGTGGGTGGCTAGTGGAGGTGGTTGGGAGGGGAGGAGAGAGAAGGAAATTCGGAATTGGGGTTGGAGGAGAGAGAAAGAGGGATGAAATAGAGAGATTAAGAGGGGAATGGGTGGGGAATCTCTCCCCTAGGGTCTCTCACCCAAAAAACTAGAGGAATCACTCCAATTTGAACTCAAATGGCAAGTTTAACTCAAAAGGATTCATTCATTCATTAACTTCAAATGAGGGGAGTGGGGTCCTATATATAGGCAACCCACTCTTTACAATAAGTCCCTGATAAAATAAACAACTACAAATAACCAAGGGGGGGTGGGAGTGCTAATGGGCCTAGCCCAACGAATTGGGGCCCAATAGCCACATTAGACAGCATGATGATACAAGAACATAGAAAAATAAGTGCTAGACCAAGGGAAATGACTCAAATAAAATGGAAATACATCAAAATGACTCAAAATAAAGCTACAAAATGGATAAGGGGCCTTTATAGAGTGAGGCCCAAACTCAACCAGCTCCCGAGTGTGAAGAAGTGGACCCGAGCCAAAGGGAGTCGTGGGTGATGCCTCCATCAAATCTCCTGGGCCGCGAAGAGCTCGACTCCGTCGAGTAAGGGTCCATCCGGCTAAGGTACCGCTCGAGGAGGTCCGGATCCAATCGCTGGAGGTCCTCCCGACTCACCCATGAGTCATCCGACGGAGGCCGATCCTTCCACCTGACGAGATAGCGCTCATATACCTTGCTCCGGGTAGTAGTGATTTGCTCATCCAATATTCGTTCAATGCGATCGCGCTGAGCTCTCTTGGCTAGTGGACTCCTCTCACAGGTGGGTGCTCTCTCAAAGGAAGAAGTAGGCTCAATCTCCTCACTAGGTCTCACCGTGGGGCCCTTGTAAGACACTAAGTCGGCGACATTGAACGTAGGACTTACCCCATAATCCTCGGGGAGATCTAACTCATAAGCATTTGCACCAACGCGCCTCAAGACCTGGAAGGGCCCAGTCCCACGTGATCTCAACTTGGAGTGGGCTCCTAGGGAGAGCCTCTCCGTCCTTACCATCACAAAGTCACCCACTTGGAACTCTAAGTGACGCCGGTGAGAATCGGCCAACCTTTTATATGCCTCATTTTTCATGCCAATGTGCTTGCGAATTTCCTCATGCAATTCCCTATTATGTTGTGCAAAAGACTCGGCAGACATGGACACTCTAGCATGCTGGGGAAGGGGAATGAGGTCGGATGGCTTTCTTGGTTTGTACCCATGCACGGCTTCAAATGGACTCATCCCTATTGACTTATTGACGGAATTGTTGTATGCAAACTCAGCCTGTGGTAAGATGAGATCACAATTTCCTGGCCGATCCTCAACAAGACACCTAAGGAGGTTCCCTAGACTCCGGTTGACCACTTCAGTTTGACCATCCGTTTGGGGGTGGTAGGCAGTGGAGAATTTTAGGAGGGTACCCATCATGTGCCAAAGAGTCTTCCAAAAATAGCTAGTGAATTTGACATCCCTATCGGAGACTATGGTCTTGGGCAGCCCATGGAGGCGGACTACCTCATCAAAGAATAACCGGGCTATATGGGAGGCATCGGATGTTTTGTAGCATGGGATGAAGTGGGCCATTTTGGAAAATCTATCAACCACCACATAGATGGAGTCATGCTTCCTAGAGGTCTTGGGTAAGCCTAGGACAAAGTCCATGCTCAAATCTTGCCATGGTCGGTCGGGAATGGGAAGTGGGGTGTATAGGCCGGTGTTTTGTTTCACTTGCTTGGCCGAAGCACATGTGCGACATTGCCCTACTATTTTGCCTACATCTCTTTTGAGACTTGGCCAATAAAATTGACCCTCAACTAAGGCAATGGTCTTGTGGACCACAAAATGACCGGCTAACCCTCCGACATGTAATTCCCAAACCAAGAAGTTTCGAAGAGAGGTCCGGGGAATGCAAAGCCTTGGCCCCTTGAAGAGGAACCCATCCTCTAACATGAATCCCTCATGCTCCTTGCTAGAATGAGTGGTCAAGTTGGCATAGATTTGCCCAAAGTCGGGGCAACTAGGGTACTCATCCTTGACCTTGTCAAAGCCAATCACTTCCACTTGGATAGTGGATAGCAAGGACATCTTCCTACTAAGAGCATCCGCGGCCTTATTCTCACTCCCGGCCTTGTGTTTGATGACAAAGGTGTAGGATTGGATAAACTCAACCCATCGGGCATGTCGGGCATTCAACTTTTGTTGGGAGTTGAGGTATTTGAGGGTCTCATGATCGAAAAAGATGACAAACTCTTTGGGAAGCAAGTAATGTCTCCAATGTCAGAGGGATTGGACCACGGCATAGAACTCCTTGTCATAGGTGGAGTATCTAGTCCTAGCATCACATAGCTTCTCACTAAAGTAGGCGACCGGGTGTCCCTCTTGACTAAGAATCCCTCCTATCCCTATCCCGGATGCATCACAAGTGACCTCAAAGACTTTGGAGAAATCGGGAAGGCATAGGACCGGGGCTTGAGTCAACTTTTCCTTAAGCTCAAGGAAGGCTTTAGAGGCGGCTTTGGTCCAAACAAAGGTTCCTTTCTTGAGACAATCAGTTATTGGGCCGGTGATAGTGCTAAACCCTCGAATGAATCTCCTATAGAATGTGGCCAACCCATGGAAACTCCTAACCTCATGAAGGGTGTGGGGCTCCGGCCAATCTAGAATAGCTTGGACCTTGTCAGGGTCCATAGAGACTCCTTTGGTTGACACCACATATCCTAGGAATGTGATGGTAGTGGTCATGAAATGACACTTCCCTAGGTTGGCAAATAAGCTTTCTTGCCGGAGGACGGTGCAAACTTTTCTAAGGTGGTCAAGGTGGGCCTCATGGGTTTGGCTATAGATGAGAATATCATCAAAGTATACCACTAGAAAGTTCCCAATGAAAGGCCTAAGTGCTTCCGTCATAAGACGCATGAAAGTACTTGGGGCATTAGAAAGCCCAAATGGCATGACTAACCACTCAAAGAGACCATCCTTGGTCTTGAAGGCCGTTTTCCACTCATCCCCGGGCCTTATCCTAACTTGGTGGTAACCACTCTTGAGATCTATCTTAGAGAAGATGGTGGCTCCGGCTAGCATATCCAACATGTCATCAAGCCTAGGGATGGGGAACCTATACTTGACGGTAATCTTGTTAATGGCCTGGCTATCCACACACATCCGCCATGATCCATCTTTCTTGGGGGTAAGAAGGGCCGGGACAGCACATGGACTCTTACTAATGCGGATGAAGCCCTTCCTAATGAGTTCCTCTATTTGCCTCCTAAGTTCGGCATGTTCCGTGGGATTGAGGTGATAATGAGGAAGGTTTGGAAGGGTGGCTCCCGGCACTAGATCGATTGCGTGTTGCACATCACGCATGGGAGGGAGTTGGTCCGGGAGCTCTTCCGGGAACACATCATGGAATTCTTCCAAAAGTTGTTGGATCTCTATGGGATGGGGGTTAGAAGGGGTAGGTTCCCCTAAGCATATGACAACGGCACACAAAGGCACCCCTTGAGCAATTTCCTCTTTAAGCTCTTTCCTAGTGATGAGATGAATTCCTTTGGTCAACCCCGTGGTTCTACTTTGTTTTGGGGTTTGGATAAGGGCTTGGGTTGGAGGGGTGGAGTTCCCCGAGACTTGTGGAGTGGTGGGGTGTGATACTTGAGGGAGAGTGTCCCTCTTGGGCATGGGTCGAGGTGGGGAGGGGTTAAGACGGATAGTCTTACCCTCATGCTCAAAGGTGCATATGTTGCTTCTTCCTAGAATGGTGGCATCCACATCATAGAGCCAAGGTCTTCCTAAAAGAATGCTACCCACTTCCATGGGTATGACGTCACACCATATTTGGCCATGGTAGGAAGAGAAAGTGAGAGGCACTAGGCATTGGGTGTTGACCGGGATGGAATTGTTGTTGATCCATGAGACCCGGTATGGACTTGGGTGGGGAGTGAGAGTAAGCCCAATGAGCTTGACGGTGTCGGGTGACACGGCATTAACACAACTACCACTATCCAAGATCACTTTCCTCACATGGTTCTCTATCTTGATAAAGGTGTGGAAGATTGAGGTCCGACGCCAATCCTCTTCTTGAGGTTGGGTGAGGATGCACCTAATGACTCCTAGATGGGAGTTGTTTGAAAGAGTGGAGTGATCTAGACCCGACTCTAGATATTGGGCTTCATACTCCTCTTCCCAATCTAGTGAGGCTTCATGTTCCTCAACGTCATTTTCTTGTTCCTTTTGGGGTTGAACTTCTTCCACAATAAGCAAACTAGATAACCCTTTAGATGGACATTGCCCCGCAAAATGACCATACCCATGACACTTATAGCATTGTTGGCGCCCACTTCCCGAGGTGGTTCCTACACTTGGGCCTTTGGGGTTGTCATCCTTCCGTGGGAGAGGGTGACTAGGAGCGGACTTGTTTGGAGTGATGGGTGGGGGAGGATTGTAGGACCTTAAAGGGGCATTCCCACTTGGGCTAGGAGCTCTCATGGGAGTGGGTGGAAGGGGATGTGTTCCCAAGTTTTTGGGGTCGGTGGGTCGGGGAGGGATAGATCGGGAATTCCTAGAAAACCTTTCCACATCTCTAGCTATTTGGTAAGCTAGCTCAAGGTTATCAACGTCCCTCATGAATAGTTCCCTCTTGATGTGGCTTTGAAGCCCATTCCTAAAACGGGATAAGGTGACATCCGGATCCTCATGGACTCCACACTTTAGAAGATAGGAGTCAAATTTTTCAATGTACTCTACCACGGTCTTCCCTTCTTGGGTGAGGCTTTGCCATTCATCTAGGAGCATTTGGTGGTAGGTTCGGGGGAGGTATTTGTTCCTAAGTTGGTTCTTCATGTCCGCCCAAGTGTCAATAGGCTCTTCCCGCCTAACCCGTCTTAGACCCTCTTGGTTTAGCCAATAAGTTTTGGCCAACTTAGTGAGATGCATCTTAGCCAATCTAACTCTCCTTTGGTCGAACATGGGGTATCATTCAAAGTATTGGTCCATGGCGGTCTCCCATTCTAGGTAAACACTAGGTTCATGTGAACCATCAAAATTTGGGGCCTCTACCTTGATCATCCTTAAAAGGGGGTCATCTGGATCATCCCGTGGACGCCGGTCATAGTTTTGATGGGGGCGAGGCCTCTCATAGTCATAATAATGGTCATGGTCCATATCCTCCCTATAAAATTCAGCATGTGGGTGATGGGCTCTTGGGCCGTTGTTCCTTGGGTGGAACTCATCCCTATGAGGCTCTACATGTGGAGGGTGGACTCTTGGGCCTTGGTTCCTTTGGGGAAAACCATTCCTATGGAACTCACCATGTGGTGGAGGGGCTCTTAGCTCATTGGTCCTTGGGTGAGGATCTTCTCTATGAGGCTCATCATGCGGAGGGGGAATCCTAGGCTCATTGTTCCTTGGGCGGAACTCTTGGTCTTCTAACCGAGCAATTCGGTTGGTAATGGACTCTAGTTGGGCAAGGATGGTTGTGAGGGCAGCATCTACCCTATCCATGTGGCCTTGGGGTCCCTCCCTAGGAACATCTTGGTTGAGTTGGTGAGGATTGGGATCCATTGGTGGAGCCGAAGATGATGAACCGGGTTGATAGCTAGCACCACTACGGGTGGACATGCAAGACAAAGGGCCAAAGTGGTTGGACACACTATGCAAAGGTCCTAGGACTTTGACTTGATAGAGACAAGTCAAGGACTTGCTCTGATACCACTTGATGTGACACGACCTTGGACTTAGACAAACAAGCACAATTAAGCATTCAAATGGGCCTTAATGGGCCACCGCTCTCCCGTCGCACTCTATACCCGGAGTGACTTGGCGATGCCAAGAGTGAATTATGGGAATGGGCCCTTGCTGGTAGAGGGCCAGCAAGGCCAAGGATCGACTCCCCAAGGGTGGATGCCCAATTCAATTGGGGCCGACAAAGTGCACAAGGGCACCGGTTCACACTATCCCACGGCGATCACTCTTAAGTCGTGGACTTGAGGATCGGGCGCTCCTCACAAATGCAGCGGCGCATGAATCAAGTATTGAAAGAGCAACACTAATTGAGCAAGGCAGAGGCACTTACTCGACCGGTTTGAAGAAACCGGTCCCGATCGGAGACGAGGGCGAGCGGGGAGGCGGTGGCTCCCCACACGCCGCGGCGGTGTCGCTTGACCTGCCCAAACCAATTACAAAACTACACCTCACGCAGGAGGGGGGGATCTTGGGTAGGGGTTAAGGTCTTACATTCAAACACTACCACCGCGCAGGGTGGGGCCTTCAGCCGGCCAAGCGGGGTGGGGATATCGGACCGAAGTGAAGAGAAATGGGAGATTAGGGAACTTGCAGCTGCAGTCTGAATTCTTGACAGGAAGTCACTGTGCCGGCTGCCTCGGACTCGTACGGACTCCAAATTGAGTGCAATCACCTTCTAAAGCTTCCTCACTTGAGAGGGAAGATCCAGAATTTTTGTGGATGCTCAGAGGGTCGGAGGTGGCCGCACCAGCAACAGGAAGGAGACTCCTTTGTCTGGCCGCAGGTTCAGTCTGGACTAGAAGAGCAAATTGCAGAGGTCACTGTGCGTCCTCCCGAGCTCCGATCAGCACGAAACTGGCGGCATTGTCTTCGTGGTTGAAGTAGCTTTCAGCAGGAGGCAACGGGGCTGCATTCAGAGGTTGAGGGCGGTCGGTGTATCCTGAAGAGTGGGCACTGGTCGGAGTAGGCAGCAGGAGACAGAACTGGAGAGCTTGGGGGAGAAAATTCGTAACTCCTTCCTCCGGCAGCCAAACGAGGTTCTGTTTCTTGATCTTGGAAGAGGACTGGCAGAGGGAGAACTTGGATGAAGGAACTTCAGCCTGAATCCGCTGGGGTTCGTCGTGGCAGAATGAACTCTCAGGCTCTGGTCCAGGATGAAGACCTCTCTGCGCAGTCGTGGGAGAACGGCTTCTACGGTTGGCCCCGACCTCGGAACGAGTTGATTCCACCTCGCCTGCGAAGAAGACAGAGGGACCTTTCCAGCAATGTAGGCTACGCCTTCAGGATCTCCAGGATGAAGCCGTGGGCGATGCTGCAACAGGGGCTGACTTGCTGGTCTGCACAGCTCCAACCTGCAAGAAGAAATGAGAGGGAGGGGTGGCTTCTTTGGTGGAAGGGGAAGTGAAGGGATGGCCTAAGGATGAATGGGGGTTCTTGTGGGGTGGAGTGGAGAGCTATAGGGGTTGGAGAATGAGGGGAGAATGGCTGAGAGCAGGGGCTAGCAGGTGGAGGAGGAGGGTGAGGATGTGAGAGAGGGAATGGGGAGTGGTGGGGGGCGAACTTGGCTTGGGGGAGGGTAAAGGAAGGGGGCGGCCAAGGCAAGTGGAGGGAAGGGATTTCAAATTTTGAAATGGCCTTGGAAGGTGGGGGATTATGTGGGAGAGTGGGATGCTTGTATTGGACTGGGGAAGATTTGGTTGGAAGGTGGAGAATGGTGTTGGAATGTGGAGATTCCTACCTAGGAACTAGGAGGTGGAGTAAAGGAGGCCATGGGGAAGTGGAGGGCATTAAAGGAGGTGGGTGGCTAGTGGAGGTGGTTGGGAGGGGAGGAGAGAGAAGGAAATTCGGAATTGGGGTTGGAGGAGAGAGAAAGAGGGGTGAAATAGAGAGATTAAGAGGGGAATGGGTGGGGAATCTCTCCCCTAGGGTCTCTCACCCAAAAAACTAGAGGAATCACTCCAATTTGAACTCAAATGGCAAGTTTAACTCAAAAGGATTCATTCATTCATTAACTTCAAATGAGGGGAGTGGGGTCCTATATATAGGCAACCCACTCTTTACAATAAGTCCCTGATAAAATAAACAACTACAAATAACCAAGGGGGGGTGGGAGTGCTAATGGGCCTAGCCCAACGAATTGGGGCCCAATAGCCACATTAGACAGCATGATGATACAAGAACATAGAAAAATAAGTGCTAGACCAAGGGAAATGACTCAAATAAAATGAAATACATCAAAATGACTCAAAATAAAGCTACAAAATGGATAAGGGGCCTTTATAGAGTGAGGCCCAAACTCAACCAGCTCCCGAGTGTGAAGAAGTGGACCCGAGCCAAAGGGAGTCGTGGGTGATGCCTCCATCAATCTCGATCCCTTGAACAACAGTAAATAATTGCTCATTTCTTGCAACCAAGTTCCCATCGAACTGGTGTACTAGATTGGGGTAATGACGGTTATATCTAGAGACAAAATCAGTCCAACCTGGCTGAATCTCAAAGACTACACATATATCGGGCAAGAGCTCATTCACCTCATGGAAATCGACCAGTCGAGGGTCAATGATGGGACGAATAAGCAACTTGGGTGCTCGACGCGGTGCAGGCACCAGCTGTGGTGGAGGGGCAGGTGCCTTGCATCTCTGGCCACTCCCTTCCCCTTGGGCAGAACGCCGAGAGCTTCGTCTAGGCGGCATCCCGAACTAGAAAAACTGATAGAAAACCCTTGAAGAGAGAACCCTCGTCCCGGGGGATGAAGATAGAACTATGGACACTCTAGGGGCTTGCAAAGATCTTCTCCACAAATTGGAACCACGGCGGGAACTCCATGAACGCACAAACGGCCGAATGGAGTTCGTCCCGAAAACGTGACGAACACGCCGGATCTTGTGCGGGTGGAGGAAAGATGAGGTTTGGGAGCTTGGGAGGTGGAGTTTGGAGGTTCTAGGGTTGGGGAATGAGGTATGAGAGTGAATGGGGGTGTTAGAATGAGTGAATGGGGTGTTAGACCCCTTTATAAGCTGGCTCGGTTGGGACCCGGTAGGGTCGGTTCGCCGTCACCGGTCGACCGGTGCGGGGCTGGCGGTCAACTTCTAGCCCAAAACCCCATTTTGTAACATTTTGTTTTTGTTTTTGTTTCTTTTCTTTCTTTTTCCATTTTTTTCTTTTTTATACATGGGGGGACCATCAACCGACTATCATATCTAGAGCCAACGTCATGAAGTATAGGGAAGGAAATAGATGCAGGTGTGAGGGAAGTTTCTAACTCCCCCTCAGAAGCTACGTAAAATCCGACATCACTGAGTCCACAATTATTTGATCAAGAAATATCTGACCTTAAAAATATTTTACAAGGAGGGCTATATATATAAATACATTCAAACATGCAGGAGTGTATGTGAGCACACAAGGTATTAAAAAATAAAGACAATACACATGTTTTGCTGCCCTTGATGCATGCGAGTTTCTAAAAATGCAAATCCTAACTTAAGTGCAAATCTAGGCATGTATGCTCTCACCCTTGCACATCCCAAGTTCTCTCCTTATCTTGTTAAATTGATCCTGGTTGAGGGGTTTGGTGAAAATGTTTGCTAGCTGATTGTGTGTATCATTGAAATTTAATTCAAAGACCCCCTTTCCTACATGATCTCTTAGAAAATGATGACGAATATCAATATGCTTGGTTCTAAAATATTGAACAGGGTTTTTAGACAAGCTGATTGCACTGGTATTATCACACAAGATTGGCACACATTTCATTTCAATATCTAAATCAAGTAGTTGATTTTTGATCCAAAGTACTTGGGCTCCACAACTTCCGGCGGCTACATATTCAGTCTCGGCCGTTGAGAGAGCTACTGAATGTTGTTTCTTGGAGGCCCATGAGACTAGGCACCCAACAAGAAACTGACAGTACCCACTGGTACTTTTACGATCTACAATGCATACAGCATAATCTGCATCGGTGTATGTAATCAAATCAAAAGAACAACCGATGGGAAACCACAAGCCAAAATCTATTGTGCCAAGTAAATATCTAAAAATGTGTTTAACAGCCGATAAGTGAGATTCTTTAGGGCATGACTGAAAACAGGCACAAAGACATACACTGAATTGAATGTCAGGGCGGCATGCTGTAACATACAGTAGTGATCCGATCATATCTCGAAAAAGTGTAGGATCTACTGTTTTACCATTTTCATCTTTGTCTAACTTCGAGGTTGTGGCCATTGGAGTTGACAAAGGTTTTGCTTCAGCCATCCCATATTTCTTCAAAAGCTCCATTGTGTACTTGGCTTGGCTTATGAAAATGCCCTCAGGTGTTTGCTTCACCTGCAGTCTAAGAAAGAATGTTAGTTCACCCATTAGGCTCATCTCAAATTCACCTTGCATGATTTCTACAAATTCATCACATAACACATTATTAGTAGCTCTAAAAATTATGTCATCCACATAAACTTGAACTACTAATATATCTTTACCTGATTTCTTTGTGAAGAATGTTTGATCAACCTTACCTCTCTTGAAATCATTTTCAATCAGAAATGGCGTGAGCCGTTCATACCATGCCCTTGGTGCTTGCTTCAGTCCGTACAAGGCCTTCTGGAGCTTGTACACATGTTGTGGATGTTTAGGGTCTTCAAAACCTGGAGGTTATTCTACAAAAATATCCTCTTTGATATACCCATTTAGAAACACAGATTTAACATCCATTTGAAACAATTTAAAGTTAGATGAGTAGGCATAAGACAATAACATCTGAACTACTTCTAGATGAGCAACCGGTGCAAAAGACTCATCAAAATCAATACCCATCTTCTGGCTATACCCATTGGCCACAAGTCGGGCCTTGTTCTTAACAACTAATCTCGTATCATTTAACTTATTTCTGAAAACCCATCGGGTTCCGATAATAGATTGATGGTTAGGTCGTGGCACTAGAGTCAACACCTGGTTTCTTTCGAACTGGTGCAACTCTTTATGCATAGCCTGGATCCAAGATTCATTTTGAAGAGATTCATGGATGACCTTAGGCTCTTCTTGTGAGATTAAGGCTATCAAATCTCTTTCTTCTACTTGCCTTAGAGAAGCTCTAGTTCTTACCCCATCTTCAGGATTACCGATTATGTTTTCGGCTGGATGCTCCTTTAAGAATGTGGAGGTGCTTGGCAAGTCGGGGTGCTTCACTTGTTGTTCTTGCAGTGTCTCAATTGAAGGATCTTCATCTTCTTCACTCTTTCTTAGTATTCCTCCCTTCGGTTCATCCTTGACTTTAGATGTTTCAGCATTAGTTGTATCTTTGGGGGCTTCTCCTGCATCCACAATTTGAGTAGTCAGTTTTGCTTCAGATTCATTAAAAATTACATGAGGACTTTCGTCAACAACCAAAGTCCATTTATTGAACACTCGATAAGCTCTAGAATTAAGTGCATAGCCTAGGAAAGTTCCCTTGTCACTTTTCTCATCAAACTTACCTAGGTTGGACTTTCTATTATTCAGGATAAAACATGAGCATCCAAAGGGTTTAAGATGGAAAATATTCAGTTTCTTACCCTTGTAGAGCTCATATGGATTTTTCTTCAAAATGGGCCTTACCATTGCCCTGTTGATGATGTAACACGCTGTACTTACTGCCTCAGCCCAAAAATATTTTGGTAGAGAGTTTTCACTTAACATGGTCCGTGCCATGTCTATCAATGTTCTGTTTTTTCTTTTCCACCACTCCATTTTGTTGGGAGGTCCTTGGTGATGAGAAGTTATATGTGTACCCGTACTCTTCACAGAAATTGCTACACTCATGATTTTTAAATTCGCCACCATGATCACTTTGGATAGTAGTGATAAGGTAGCCTTTATCATATTGGATCTTCCTGCAAAACACTTGAAATTCCATCAATGCATCATTTTTATTTGATAGAAATAGCACCCAAGTGAATCTAGAATAATCATCAACAATCACAAAACCATAGGATTTCCCTCCTAGCCTGGATGCCCTAGTTGGGCCAAACAAATCAAGATGCAGCAATTCCAAAGGCCGAGAGGTAGAAACAATGTTCTTGTTTTTGAAGGATATGCACGTTTGCTTACCTTTTGTGCAAGCCTCACAGATTTTATCACTTTCAAATTTTAATTTTGACAACCCATTTACTAAGTCATGTTTAGATAACTTGGAGATTACTTAAAAACTAGCATGACCTAGTCTTCGGTGCCATAGCCATGCATTATCAAGATTGTTTGCTACCAAGCACACATCATCACCGGAAACATCATCTAGATCAATAGCATAGACATTGTTGCTCCTTTTATCGATGAATCTGATTTCATTTGAGATCTTGTTCACAACAAGGCAATGAGTTTCAACAAAAAACAATCTTAAAGTCTTTGTCACACAATTGACTTATGCTCAGCAAGTTATGTCACGCCCCGAGCGCGGAAGATACCCGGAGACGCGTGATGAGTTTATATCAATCATGTCAATCAGAGTGGTCGTGTATTCGTCACAAGACAGAGATGCGCAAATAGTAAGATAACATAATCCTTTATTATTAATAGGCTATTACAAATCCAATACTCTGTTAAATAAAAGAAAAGTACACAGTTGACTCAAGAAAATAGGGAAAAAAACTAGATGACACTTGGACAAGCTCTAGCTCTTTCACTCTTGACCATTCCCATCCGATTGACTTCCATCGTCGTCGGACTTACCTGAAAAGTAAAAAGGGACAAACGGAATGAGCGAACGCTCAGTAGGAAATTATATCTCAAGTACTAGCAAGGGGTGTAAGTAATTACATCTTTCATGAATGCAATAAAGCTATGCATGCTCGCATAAAACGACAAGATAGAGAGAATGTAATATCAAGGAAATAAGATGAACTTATCATGAACTTTCAACAAGATACTCAAGATATTCAAGCAAGTACATTTAACAAGTCATGTCAAGAATTTTGGCTATCATGTATCAAGCAAGTAAATTACCCTTTTTCAGGCCACGCAATTCATGTCAAGTCAAGTACGATTCAAGTGCAAGATGTGTGTGGAATGTCCAATCAAGCAAGTCAAGTACTCGGTATAATGCCAGATACCTTATCATTTTAACTCCCATGGGCACAAGTACTTTCGGGTGCTCCTCCCAAGACCAGATCGGGCCCTATATGCGTAGGTATTTATCATGTGTTTTGACATCCACTCTTGTTTATAGCCAACGTAGAATTTCAATAATCAAGCTTGTAGACACGTATGACAACTTTGATAGAATAGAGTCCAAAATATGACAAAGGACATAGAATGGCGATAATAACGGTATAATCACGATATCGATAAAAATCTAGGTAGAATATGGTTCCCTTAACTTGGGTACCATGACAAATCAGTATGGACATTCTTTATATAGAATTGAGGTCCACATGAATAGTATATCAAAGGTAAGATACCCTCATTCCTATCATAGAATTGAGGTTTTTATAAGAACGACATGATATGTCATGATATCATCATCCCATTAAGAATTTCTTATGATATACTCTTTGTATAATCATAAGGGCCGGTATCCCATGTTTCTTTAGAGTGACATGGCATCAATGGTGTAATGGGTTTTTAGGGTACAACCAGCTCAGTCGACCTTGAGGGAATCCAAGGTACGAGGAGTCTTACGGAGGTCTCTATGACTAACTCGCTAGTCCAAAGGAACGGAATGTCCAATGGAGAGCTTGTATGTCAATGAGAGTTGAGTGTGATCGATAAAACAACGTGAAAAGTGGGACTATACTCACGGAGTGGAGAATAGTGCCGATATATATGTATATGTATAATATGAAACCATCGGTTAACAGAATCAGGATAAAAATCATTTTTCAGAAAATAACGACTTAAGTAAAGTCGTGTATCAAGTAATTAACGCCTATCAGAAGGGCGTTTGCATGTATTTCCATTTTGCAGAATTTTTAAAAATTTAGGAATTTATCTAAAACGCGCCCTGGTCAGGGTCGTTTCTTCAAGATTTGACGACTGCAGCAGCAGGCGTCTTATTATTTACATATTTGACAGAATATAAATAATTTTCAGGACTTATCGAAAACACGCCCTGGGAAGGGGCGTTACTTATTTAATTCCATTTTTTTTACAGAATATATATTTTCAGGAATTTACAGAAACGCGCCCTGTGAAGGGGCGTTATTTACATACTCACGCCCTAGTTCAGGGCGTTAGTTTCACAAGTCACGACCTAACGTAGGTCGTTAATTCTTCAAGGGTCATGAACAGTAACGAAGTTATATAACAAGCAATTTTCCAAGATCAAATTTCATGGACAGGACAGGAAACTAGCAGGAAGAGTCATGTATTATATTAGAATCAAGATTTCATATATATCATCTTTATAATATGGGTATTTATGATTTTATGAAATTAACGCCTGTGTACAGGGCGTTGATTCTGAAATTGACGACCTGTTTAAGGTCGTTTCTTTACAAGTAGCGCCCTCGTTTGTGGTCGTATATTTCAAAAGCACGCCCTTTGTAAGGACGTTTCTTTCAAGAATTCATCAGAAGCGTTTAAGACTTAGGAAAACTATATGCAGGTGCATGCTCATATGATTTCACTACGATCCTTATATACTTTGGGCTACATACTTGAGAAAATCCTACCTGAAGATTTGAAGATTGATATGAAAGGGGACGTTGTTGCCTTACAGCAACAATAACATGAGGATGAGAAGGCTTTGATGAAGAACCTTGTTCTTCGGTTCTGTAACTCCTACAAGAACAGAAGAAGAAACATTAGTATTTCTTCATACTACTTGACCGAAGGTAAAAAGGGAAAAAGAACAATACCTTTGTTCTTCACGTCGTGTGCTCTCTTCAACCTGTAAGAAGAGAAGGAGATGAAGAGTTAGTAACTCTTCATTTGACAGTAAAATAAAAAGAAAAGAACGTTCAGTTCTTTACTCACCGTAGCAGCGATCGATCAAATAGGTTTAGGGTTCGACCGGACAGGTTTATTTATAGGATTTTTGGAGTCCTAACAAAAGTAGTGTTTTATTGAGGGTAATATATCCCTAATAGAGTCCTTACCCTAGTAGACACTTACTGGATTAGGTAAATCCTTCCCTGGATAAGCTCTGGGTTCGAACGGTTCACAAATGGAATTAACGACTTCGGTCAGGGCGTCGATTCTTGAATTGACGACCTGGTGTAGGTCATTTCTTAAGAAGCGCCTTGTATAAGGGCGTTCCTTGTTTTAAAACACGCCCAAGTAAAGGGCGTTTCTTGGCCTTGCCCTTTTTGGCGTTTGGAATTTGACGCCGTCAGGTGAGAGCGTCCTTTCTTTAGTCACGCCGTAGATAGAGGCATTTCCTTTTAAATTAACGCCTTACTAAGAGGCGTTATTTGTATCTTGTTTTATTTCATCTATTTAACCCTCTTCTTATTATCTGTATTACTTCTGTAGTATATATATTTTAATTCATTTCAAATATTCATTTATCAGGGTTGCTACAAGTTATGATTCAAACATTTCACCAAAAGAATATTTTCAATTAAGGTTTCAGAATTCTTACCTATGTTGCCAATTCTAATTATTTTACCTTTGTCTTTTCTACCAAGAGCAACTGAGCCTCCATCCTTATCTTGTAGCATAGAGAATGCCTTCCTGTCCCCTGTCATCTGCCTTGAGCAGTCGCTGTCCAAGTACCACTTGCTCTCCCTGACTTCAAGACATATCTGCAAGAAATAAAATTTTCATGCAATTATTTTTGGTACCCAAGCTAGTTTGGGTCCGTAGGAGTTAGTCCAATTTTGTGCATATCTTTTCTTAGTCCAAAAAACATAATTTCTTGGTGAGTTTTGTTTGAACCAGCAATTTGCAACAACATGACCAAATCTACCACAATGATAACAATTAATAGGTGCAAACTATCTTTAAAATTATCATGGTCTGGGTTGGACATGTTTTGGCTGAGAGTTGGAACATGAAGCATGATTGTTTTCTTTTTCATGAACATAGGATGTAGTGATCTTACGCTCAAAAGATTTTTTGTTTTGGGGAATGCACCCCAATCCTTCCTTCTGGAAGTTGACTTTCACTCCCAACAAGTTATCTAAGTTTTATTTGCCCTTGACAAATCTAGATAAGGTGGACTGAAGTTCAACCACTTCTTCACCCAGACTCACATTTTTCTTTTCAAGTTCTGAATTTGTGGATTTCAGAACTTCTTCGTCATTTTTCAACTACTCAACAGCTTTTTCAATTTCTAAAAATTTACACATCAATTCCTCCTATTTTTTCTCACTGGTTGAAATTATTTGCAACATGCTTTCATTTTCTTCCGTTACCTCAAACCATTCCTGTTCCAATTTTTCAAACTTAACAAAAATGTCCTCATGAGTTAGCTCATCAATCTTTTTCTTGAGATTTTTATTTTCAGATCTGATTTTCTTATATTTCAAATACAACTTCTCATATTCTGACTCCCATTGTTCATTTGAAATAAAGTTAGCATCAGAAGTTACCTCGGTTGAGTCATCCTCATGTGCCATGAGACACAGGCTCTCCACGAGCTCTTGTATCTCCTCATCGGACGGTTCATCCTCTTCATCGCTCCATGTGACGACCATGGCTTAGGGCTTTCTGAAATTATCTTTCTTGAATTTCTTCTTCAGATCTGGGCACTCTCCCCTCATGTGCCCTGGCTTCTTGCATTCGTATCATATGATGCTACTTGGTTTGCTTGGCTCGCCCTTAGTTTGAGTGGGCTTCCTTTTCTAGTTTCTAAAATTTCCTTGGAAGTTTCTCTTCTTCATTAAAAACCTTTTCACTTGGTGAGTTATCATGGCCAAGTCTTCTTCTTCGTTGCTTCCTTCACTTGATTCTTCTTCTTGAAAGTCTTCATCAGATTGATGAGCTTTCAATCCAATTACCTTCTTCTTCTTTGTATCTTCCTCGGCTGATCTCTTCATATTTATTTCATAAGTCATGAGTGACCCTATGAGCTCGTCCAAAGTGAGTGTGGACAGATTTTTCGAATCCTCAATTACTGTGACTTTTGTATGCCACGCCGATGGAAGTGATCTCAACACTTTCCTTACAAGCTCGGAATTGGTGTATTCTTTTTTGAGACTCTTGAGACCATTGGTAGTCTCAGTTAACCTTGCAAACATTTCAGAGATAGATTCTTCAGATTTCATCTTCAATAGCTCGTAGTCTCTGACGAGTAAATTGGTCTCGGTCTCCTTAACCTCGGAGGTTCCCTCATATATGAGACGCAACTTGTCCCACATTTCCTTCGTTGAGCTGCACATGGATACACGAGAAAATTTATTAGGATGTATACCACATTGCATAATATTCATAGCATTAAAATTGACAGTGCATTTTTTAATTTCCTCGTGTGTCCATTTCTCTTCATCGTCATAGAGTTTGTAAGGACCCTTGTCCAGAACTCTCCAGATCTCATACTCCTCGGCTCTCAAGAAAACATGCATTCTATTTTTTCAATAGGAGTAATTTGAGCCATCGAAGTAGGGAGGACGATGAATGGAGTGACACTCAGGCATCATACCCTTGTTTGCCATTGATCTGGATCTTACTCTAGATCGTTAGATCTGAAAGAAATAGAGCCTTAGCTCTTATACCAATTGAAGTCCCGCGATCAACGACACCCAAGAGGGGGGTGAATTGGGTGATTACAGATTTTAATAACTTTTACTCGATTTAAAAGATGTATTAAGATCAAGCAACAAACAAGAAAAGATTTGTTGGACAACAAGATGAATCTGGCTAGATCAACCCTTACAGTAGTTCTTTGGTACCAGGCGGAGTTAGGGAATAAGAAGATTCTCTCACACAAGGTATTTTCCTCCTGACAGACTAACCGTGTCGATCAAAAGCTACCTTTTGATATACCAGAGATCTCCCGTAAAAGGGTTAATGCAGCTAGATCTAAACAATGAAACTAGATGATGATACAATAAGTAAAAGTGCTAGAGCAGAATGAATGTAGAAGATAAGGAGCAAACCACACAGAAGACCATGACTTTTAGGTGGTTCGGATGCAACCACTGTAACCTACGTCCACCCCTCACCGACTGTGAGGATTCACACACTATCTTGTAGAAGGTTACAAGATCCAAGCACACACACATACACTCGTGTGAGTTCAGAACTCCCACAAAGGCGCACAAGCACCAAACCACAAGGAAAAGAGATAAATGAGGAAATCACTCACACACACATGGATCTGTGTAGATCCACACACACACAGGTGTTTTAATATTACAAGAATACACAATAAAAGCTCAGCAAGAGTGGAATGAGAAAATAGAAAATGAAGACACAAATTCAAGCTCCCCCTTAGTGGATGAAGATGGTATTTGATGAAGCTTGCACTCAGCTCGATCTTCACTTAAATGGCCTGTAAATCAGCTTGAGAAGCTTGCACTTGGATGAAGAACTTCTTGCCCAAAGCACTATTCACGGAGCTACAGTGCACCCTTCCTTCTCCTTTGATGGCCTCCCTTGTTCTTGCTTCAATCAATTAGGTTTTTGACCCCATTAAGATCATTTATAGAGCTTGGGTGGTCAGTAGACATGCCACAAATTAGATCCACAAATCATGGGAAGATTGGTGGCTTCGGGATTAAACAATTCCTAGAAGAAAGACTTCCCACGTTAAGAAGAAAAAGTCAACAATAGGGGCTTTTCGAAGCTGGCGGTCGACCTGAATTGTTTCAGAAATTGACCGTTCACTTCTGGGAAAACCGGTCGATCGCTACTAGTTGGCGGTCGACCGTTGGCTGGGATTTCTACAAAAAATAAAGAGTTAGCCAATGCAATGTAATATATGAGCGAATAAGTTTATGGCTAGCTTGTTCCAATCAAGGTGAGTGAGTTTAAGCTTAGCATGGGTGTTTTATGGATCAAGATGGATTTATGCATTTGGAAGAGATGAAGTTTTTTAAACATTATTTTATAACATTTGGCTTTAAATGCGTATGAAGATCGAACTTGGTTGTTAATGGGTAGCACGTTATAGCACATACGTCCTAGGTTTTGTTATCATCAAAATCACCTAAATACAACAAACTCACAGCAACCTGGTCGCTAATACCACGACCAATGCACTCTGGGTCCCTAGTCGATTATATATCTCACCGTCACAATCCGACACGACCATACAACCAACAAACGCTGCCGTGGTCGATCACGCTATTGGGCTCACCAGCCACTCACAGCTGCTAACTAGGACCTCATAATCTGCCAGAGATCACTTCCTCAAAACACGATCTCATCCGAGGACACGACTTGCAACAGAAGTCGGGCATCAAGCCACTGACTTTGACCAACACGTCCTCGACCTCCGTCAGGCGACATCCTCAACAACCCCTTCCGGGTCTAACACCGACGCCTGACACGGCTTCCTTCACATGAACAGGGTACTCATGCGGCACACTTGCCACATTTTTCCCCAACACTCCATCCTCCTAGTGACAAGAACCACGATATCTCGACCAACGGCATGGCAACAACACGTCTCACACCGAGGAACCAATCCTCCGATGCTCAACGCAACCTCTGGAATCAGCCCGTAGCACCCAACGCTACGATCTTGAACCTGCGGGTTATGGGCCCAACAGGCTTCCGCTACGCACTTTGATCCACACGTGCACAACCAACATGGCAACTCGGGACTCATCATCCCAACAATCCAGAACTCGACTGGTCAACCTCGGAAAATAGGGTGAGGAAAGCTTCATTACCTCGAACCCAAAGCATAGATTTACTCCCAAATCTAGCAATCTTCTGCAACTCCACAGGCTTCGAACTGCCACGCATCAGAAAGTTCCAGCACCAGCCAAGAATGCGAACACCGCCCAACTAGCACTCGTCCTTTCGGAACAGCGCCAGCACCCTCACACACCAGGGGAAATGGGCACAACTGTCGTAGGCAACCACCTTGCCAATGCATGGAACACGTCTCGCACAAACTTTATGGCATACGAAGGCCAACCAATCCTGCCACGCAATGCAAGACAACGAACCTTAGCTAAACACAATCTCTTCAACCATAAAAGAAATCGATCACACCTCCGACCAACGGAAAACCTCCATGCTCGTCCTGACCTCGAACCTTGCACACGCTGGGAACAACACCTTCCAGCACCAAGAAAACCATTACCTCGTCAGGTCAGTGCCTCCGACACACTCGGCGAGTGTCACGTTGGACCACGATCACAGCATCTCTAAATGCACCACCACTACAATTCCTCAAACTGCAATACGCCATGCCAAGAGCCGCACACGAGCCATAACCGACAACCGTCAACGCTCATCCTCGAGTCCTGAAACCACCGTGGAACCTTCTCATCTCAAACCAAATCCAGGGTGAACACAACCGATTCGCACACAAGAGCGCAGGAGCAAGACCTTACAAGGACAACTCCACCCAATCCTACGTCGAATTCCATAAAACAATTAGGATCGACACGCCATTTTTGACGCCATAGAGCACGACAAGAACATCAGGCTCGACGGAACAACAGCCTATCGAGAAGATCCACCGCTCACCCGAGCACACTTCTCGATCAGAGCACCCACTCTGCCACCTCAAACCATGACGTTAACACCTCAGGGGTTGGATAAATCCCACGTTAGAGTGGCCAAACCAATAACAACTCCCTCAGAGCATGCTCACGGCCACTTAACCATGAATAGTCCTCACTAGCCACCTGACTTCGATGCAAACACCTCGAACACAGCACCGCATCGACGCACGTGCCGGCAACCTCTGCCCAATGTAGCACAACTGGGGACACCACCGATCAGGGAGAAAGCTTTCAACCTCGATCCTTAGACCCCACGCCGGCACTCCAATGAGAACGGCAACCGCCTTCACAGCGCCGCGCAATGCACTCAAGCTCTCAAGCGAGAAATCATGCGGAAAACAACCACAAAACCCTATGCCAACTGCCGACTGTACTAGACATTGTGGACTCTAATCACTATAATTACCCGAATTCCCATGTACGTCTACAACCACTGCTCTGATACCAGCTGTAACGACCTAAGATCCGGATACCGGGAGAGCCCGATACCATTCGAATCCTGGCCTGCCGCCCATGAGCCGGGAGGGCACGAAAGGGCTCAAAGGAGTGTGGAGGTACAAAGAAATAAGAAAATAATGCAGGACAATTCAAAAATTAACAGAAATAAATAAACAACTACAACAATAGAGTCCAGTCCAATAGAATGTACAATCTAAAGCAGTAAAACATACCACATTCTAAGTGAACACTCGACCTGGGGAGCTGGCAACTAAGAACCCCGCATAGCACCCTCGAACCACGTGAAAGAACCGCCGCACCTGAAAAGCAGGGGTGAGCCTCCTGTCACTGGCTTAGTAGGGATCCCACGGAACCCCAACCAAGAACTACAGTGGTAGCAGAAAGGAAAGACAGCTACAACTACAGCAGGAATAGGGAACCGGTGGTCGGTCAAAACTCGGCACTATAGCTACTCCTACTGTACCGGTCAAGTAGAAAGAGAAATCCCGATCTCACAATCGGGAACCGGACCACACTAACACCACTCACCGAGGTAAAACCCACGGCAACCCCACCATAGAGGCCTGTCCCCAGGACAAGGCCAACCTGGACACGATGTCAAAGGTGCAACCCCGACCACCTAGTCGCGGGCACCGTACAACAAGACGCAACCTCGGTAAAGCCACTAGCACCCTGGCCACTACCTCGAAAACATCAGACGGTCCAGAAAACCACGTCTCGCAGATGGGAAATGGAACCCGAAAATAGGAGAGTCAGGTCTCACGTGACTGGAGTACCTGCCCACCAGAAGCAAGGCCGGATGCGCCACTGATGACTTAGTCTACAGCCTCAGGTGTCCCACTACAACGCCCCCAGCAGAGACAAAGACACCGTACAAGTAACCACAGAACATAGAACAAGAGTCTAGCGGGGTTGTGCTCGTCAGCACGCGTCCGAAGTCCCCGACCACGTGTGCACAGACTGACTGACTGTGCTACGTCAGGCCCTCTAGCTGGTATTCCTCTCGTCCCGGACTCGAGCCGCCACAGTAGCAGGCCATACGGCAACCAGCCTAAAGCCGTCTCTCTCGGGTAAAGCCTCGCCAACACTCCCTGGTGGTACCACACGCATGTCAGAAGGCTACGACTAGTGGGGAGTCACTGATGTGACCACTCTCCGAGGAGAACTCCGAGAAACATGCACGCACCCTGCACGAAAGTCAAGAAGAATCAAGTGGCACCGAGCCACTAGACCTTGGACAGTCCTCTAGACTCACTAAATCCAACGGTCCTTGAGTCACGAGGCTCGGGGTTGTTGACACCCGTTTTATACCCAATAAGTCGGGTCATCTCCTTATTCATTCAATATGATGCTCCGAGTTGTTCACTCTTCATTGAATTCCTTTTAATCAGTTGAAGCCTATTTTCTGGGTCTCAATTCCTAGATTAGACCTGGTTCCTGGTGGCACTTCGTTCAAAAGCTTGGCAATCCCTCCATTCTATTTTCTTGAAAATCAATGATAATAACGGTCTGGACTAGGCGCATCATTTCATAATAATGCATGAAGCCTAGGCCGTTACTATTTGAAGAGTCCCAAGACTTAGGGCCTCGTTGTCCTTTGATAATAACGGTCTACTCCCTAGCCGTTGTTTCCTTATGACGCCCTATGCCCTGGCCGTTACTTACTTGCAGAGTCCTATTGTTCAGATCTTCTTCCCGTCGATCTTATCCTTTGGATAGGGTTGAAAATGACGGTAATTCCTTGGAGCGTTATTTCCAAGTGGCGGTCTATCGTGCAACCGTTACTTCCTTCAGAGAGTCCTGACAGTTCAGGCCTTTTCTCTGCTACTCCGTGGACGAGATAGGGTTTTGGATTGGCATTATCTCCTTCAATTCTAATCCTCAGGACCTCTCGTTTGTTTCTTTGGACTCTTGTTGATATTATCCTCAAGGATTTGCTAAGGATTATCCTCCTTTCTTGGCTGATTTATCTTCAACACGACCTGAGAGTTTGAGGGAGTCTATAAATAGAACCCTTGATTTCATGACCCGGAGAGGAAGATTTGATTCACGACGAAGTGCTGCCAAATTCAGGAGCCATCTACATCCAGGAGGAGCTGCTTCCCACGTCCATCTTCCAAGTCAAGGGAGTAATTTTGGGTTTTAGCTTGTCAAGATCATCATCTTTGCATGCTCAAGTTTCCCTTGGTTTTATCAATCAAAAGCATTGTCCCTCCTCTTCCTCCACGTTTTTCACTGTTGCTAAGCATACACATATCCTCCTAAACTTAAAAAACGCCCAGAGGGGTTAAAAAAACCAACAACTCCCCGGTAATCCCCTCTCCTTTTGATGTTCTTAAGCTTTTTAAGGATTGATGCCATACTTATGTTGAGGGCTAATTGAGGTTGTGTTGTTTTGCTTTCTACATCCTTGGCAGGTTTACAGGTTCATTAGCACGAGGCCCAAGCTTCTAGCCGGCTGGAAGGGTTGGAGTTCAAAGAATTCACATCTTTTCACTGCAGGTTATCTGACGGTCAGGTGCAGGAGCGTTATTTCCTTCTGGCGGTCTATCTCACGATCGTTAATTCCAAGCGACGCACAGGGTTTGGACTGTTATTTTCAAGTTGATCTGCAGGCTTTCCTTGGCTTTCTCTCCCGTGGGCGGGTGTTTCATCCACCTACTTCCAAGGTATATTCGAGTCTTTGACTCGTGTTTACTTTGGTGGCGATCACGACTTTCCTTAGTGTTGGGCACTAGCTGTCTTTTTCATCAAATCTCTTTATTCCCCTTGATTGTTCCACCCCTAGCGGTGTGTTTTTATTTATCTTTGCTCCACGCCCCGGCGTGTGTTTTTGTTTTTCCCTTAGCGTAATTTGATTGAGATAGCATGCCCATGCTAGAGTTAGATTTGATTGCCTAGGTTCATGTTCACATGTGCATAGGTTGAGCTGATCTTTGGTAGTTTATTTATCATCTCGCCATATCATTTTTCAAAACCCTCACAATCAACAAAAAAAGAAAGAAGATAAGAAGAGATAGGTAAACAAACAATCAACAGATAATTTTTTGGCGATCACGGTGGGACGACTAGTGCCAATCGTGCTTCTGATTCCTGTTTAAACCTGCCATCATCTGTTTGTTCAGTTGTCTTTTGATCCCTTTGTTTTCACCCCTCTTTCTGGTTTTCTGAATCATATGACGGCCCTGTCTCGGCGCGTTACAGTGTTCTGACGCGGGGACATCAGGCCGTCGCTTGTCTCTGTGGTGTGAGCTTTCACGGGTTTTCCTGTTACTTCAGTTTGTTTTTTGGTTCCCTGGCTCATACGACGGTCTGGAACCCCTGCGTTACATTATTTATGGCGGTCTGGTCTCTGACCGTTATTTGGCTCTGACGCAGGGGCCTTCGTCCGTCACTCTCCTGGCAGGTACGCATCCGAGGTGCAGTTATTTCCGCAGTTTTTGGCTGTGATTTATTGCTTGGGTGCTGCTTGATTTCTGCCATAATTCCATTCATATCTTCATATCATTATGTGCACCGTTGTTTGCTAGATTCTAGGCTAGACTTTGCATGCACTCCGGTGCACATAGGGTCATCCATCTTTTCATATATTAGACTGCATTTTCCTACCTTGTTGTGAGGACCTCTCACCTCCATATTCCTTGGGGCCGACTAGGAAATCACAGCAGGGACCTCCATAAGTCCCCGCGAGCCGTGGATTCCCACACGGACGCCGGGCCGGTTGTACCTTTCCCCCCTTGTGTCTAGGGTTGCATAAGTGAAGGAGTGGTCACACTTAAAGTCAAGCCAAGTCCATATCCACCTCTTATTAGGAACCCATTTGGAGAGAGCACATATCAATCAATTCACTAAAGTTCCAATGGAGAAGCCATAAAGAAACTTTGTTTGCATCATCTTAAGCAACTTGGTTGGCTTTTGAGTGTCTTCATTCCCTATCACTTGTATCTTGTTTGAATCACCTAGGTGCGGTTGCTCATTGTGTGTTTGTTGTGTTTGTTGTTTTGCATTTATCAAGGGTGTCCGTTGCATGTGGAGTTGTTTTCGTTCGTCCGAATCATCTCCTCGAGTCGCTTCCTCCTTCACATTCTATTCCAATCCCCTCTTCGAATCTACCATGGCATCCTGCAATCCTCCTCGCTCCCAAGAGGATTCCCTTCCTCAAGGGCTCCTTGAGAACCCCCCGAGGGTTATTTCTTTCTCCGCTGGAGAGGGGACCGCCCCTCTCTCATCCTCCAGTCCCATAGAAGGTGGTCAGGTCATCCCTTCTTTATCTGCTCCTTCCGCGGGCTCTGTCCTCCATATGATGGCCCAGTTGGATCCGACCCAACTCCAGGTCCTCTATCAGGCCATGCAAGGGTCCAATCCTCCTCCCTCCGCTACCGTCCAGGGGCACTCTAATTCTTCCATTATTGGGCCGTCTGTTCAGCCCACCCCGATTGAGCTCACCCCGGTCCAGCCCCGGACCATCACCTTTGCTGGCATGGAGATGGGTCAATCCTCCAATCCGACCCATCAATCTTTTGATAAGGGGAAATCGCCTATCCCCTCTCTTCCGATGGATTATCACCCCTCTGCTCTGGCGGCTCCACAGGTCCTCGTGGGCCCATCCGATTTCTTGCCCCAACAGCACGGGGTGGCCCAATTTCACTCCAATCCGGGTCTATCTCAGGCCCAGTATCCTTCTTACGGCCCCCCTAATTCCACTAGTTATCCTTCTGCTCCTTCCTATGGGCTCCCGCCCTCGGCAACCGCCATTCCTCCTGCTCACCAGATACAATCAACTCCCTTCACTGCCCCTGCTCCCTCTCGAGAGCAGGATTTGCTTAATAAGTGGGCCACCATGCAGCAACAACTTGATTTTCTTCAGAAGAAGGTGGGCCCACAATCCTTGGCTGATATTCCCGTCCCAAGCTTCCAGAACATCCGTTTCCCTCCGCAGTCTGAGCTCCCCAACTACCGTAAGTATGATGGGAACAGCAATCCCTTCATCCATGTGAGGGATTTTCTGTATGAATCGGCGCAGTTCCAATATGATGATCGCCTTATGGCGTACCTATTCCGCCGATCATTGGATGGCGTTGCTCTGGAATGGTTCTATTCTCTGCCCCTAGAAGAGGCCGAGAGCTTCAAAGTGGTCAAGGACAAGTTTATTCAGCGGTTTCAAGACCGGGTCGGCCCGGAATATTCATTCACAGATCTGGTGGCCGAGAAAATGAAGCCGGATGAGGAATTCGCAACTTATGCAGATAGATGGAGGCAGATGGCCGCCAGGGTGCCCGGCCATATTCCAGAGGAAGAAAAAGTTAAACTGCTAATTTCAAATGCTACGCCCACCTTCAAGAACATCCTGGAAATGAACGATATAGCCAATATGCATCAACTGTATAGCCGGGCGCGATTTATACAAACTCAGTTTAAGGACTCCCCTATCCATTCTCTTTTCGAAAACCAAAAGCCCAAGTACCATAAGAAACCACAGGGGCCGGTTACCGAAGGAGTCCAGAAAAATGAGCAAGTACAAGCTGTTGCTTTTCCCTACCAAGCCGCACCATTCCGCTACAACCAAAGCCCCCGCAATCCGCAAAACTCCGCTCCGCAACACTTTTCAAACACTCCACAAAACCCTCCGCCTACCTTCACCATCCCGCAAAACACCTTCACCGCACCACAACAACCACCACCATCACCGCAATACCATAACGTCCCTCCACCCGGCGGCTACAACAATAATAATCCCAACAGCAAGCGCCCGGCTCCCAGAAGAGCCCAGTATCCTCCATTGCCAGAGACACTTACAGACATATTCTCAGCGCTCATGGTAGTAAATGCAATTCAACTTCCTCCAGAAAGGACTGTTTGGAACCCAGCTGTTGATCAAACTAAGTATTGCATGTTCCAACGGCAGCCGGGTCACACTATAGAAGGATGCTTTCACTTCCGAGATCTCGTGTACGACTTACACGAAGGACAGAGAATAGACTGGGCCGAGATGCATAGGGCCATTATGGAAATCAAAGAGAATAGAAGGCAGCCGCAGGGGCAGCAAGTGCAGTAGCATCCAGCACCGCAGCCTCAGCAGCCACCACAACAGCAGCCACCGCAGCAAGCACAAGATCTGGGCATCCATCAGAATCCGATGCCGAACCATCAACCCGCTCCTCCGCAACAGCAGCCAGCACCGGCACAAGTTAATGTAGTCCAACCACCGGCCTCAAACGCCGGGTGGTCATTTGATGATGATGGCGCCGCACCATAGATCATGGCCTTCCACCACAAACCTTCCTTCATCCTCCCTACACAACCAACACCCTCTCCGCTCATCTCACCATTCACACCCGCTCCACCAAATCCGCTCACCATCCCGTCGTATCCTTCGCCAACCCCCATCACCGTCATCACACCATCATCCAATCCCGCACCTATCCTTACCCATCCATTCACCCTGCCTTCACCAGCATCCACGTCCATCACCACCCTACCACCCACCAATCCTTCACCTATCATCCGCGCATCCCCCATTAACTTCACCAACCCTCTGCTTTACCAAACTGCCTCCCCCACGCCACCTATTCCACTCATTCGCCCAGCAGGGCCCATCATACTATCCCACGATGCCGCGGCAAATTGTGCTCTAAGGAGCGGGAAGATGTTCCATCGGAACTACGCCACTACTAGCAATCCCCAGTCTTCCCAACCGGTGGCCGAGCAAGAGGAAGCTGAACCGTTACCGGGGACTCAATATGATTTACTGCATCATCTAGATCGGGTACCCGCCAAGATATCTGTGCTGGAGTTAATCAAGAGGTCCACTCTCCATCAAGATGCACTGAGGGATTTTTTGCAGAAGGTCATGGTTAGTGAAGACATGGCAGTCGACAGTCTACCAACGGCACTGGCAACTATCTCTAAAGGGCCGGCAATCACATTCTCTGAGACCGAGCTTGCACCTCCGGGGGCTCGGCAAATGCCGCTCTGCATAACAATTACTTTGAACAAAGTCGACGTTGAAGCAGCACTGGTCGACACTGGGGCCTCAATTAATGTCTGCCCCCTCAGCACTCTCCGAGCCTGCAATATATCTGAGGAGTTACTACGGCCTACCCCCACCACTATAGCAGCATACGACAACTCAAGGCGGGCATGTCACGGGGTAGTCACTATTCAGGCTGAGCTCGGGCCTCTTTCCATGGCTGTAGAATTCTATGTACTTGATATCGACCCTATGTTCAAGGCTATCTTGGGTCGTCCCTGGATCGACACACTTGGCGCCGTGCCCTCTACCGCGCACCAATGCATTAAATTCCCTTTTCAAGGGAGGGTCATCAAAGTTAAAAGTTTATCCACGGTACAGTCAGTGAAGGCCATCTCTGAACAGATTCTTCCTACTCTCTGGCCAAGCAGCCGGCCCGTGCTATCAGTGCTAGACCTAAACTTTCCTTGGGCGTACACCACTCCTAAGCCCGTCACTACCCCGGTCAATATCAAGGCAAAGCCGCAGATTCGAGATTCAAAGGGGTGGAACATTATATTGAAACTAGGCTATCAACCGGGGAGAGGCCTCGGTGCACAGCTGCAAGGGATGACCAAGCCCATACCAAAAGGAAGAAAAATGGGCAGACGAGGTCTCGGTTACAAGGAGACAGCATTATCAATGATGGGTGACTCTGGGCCGCTTACCTGGGATTACCGTCAGCATTTTGTCAGAGGGCCCCCACAGCCGGGTACGTTAGCTGCGAAGCCAGTCCAGTCAGAAACCGACACGGTTTGTCCAGTCATCAGTCCACCCCCGTTGCCAAGGGGGCTAAATGACGATGTGATCGACTACAGCTGGGCCCTCCAGGGGCTGTTTTGTGAAAGAGGCAGCCAGAAGCCACAGAAGGTTCAGCCTATGCAGTGGAGGCCGAAGAAGCGGCCTGGTGATGATTCAAAGAAAGAAGGGAGCTCGCTGATTGCTCTTTCTCTATCTCCCTCTCATTTTCAGAGCATGATCCAGCTGAAGGGGTTTGTACCCCGTCCTCCTCCGATTATGATTAATCCATCTTGCAGTGATCCATTCCAGATTCCAATCAATCCTCATGCTTATGGGCCTCGCTGCCCCATTAATCTGCCTGCTTTCCCCATCCCTCCATTTTTTAACTCTCAAATCCACGAGATGTGGGGTTCCTCCTCTTGTGATCTTTTCTTCGATTGCATCTTTCCTGAGTTGTTCCCTATGCAGCTCCCGCCTCCTCCGTCGTGCTGCGTGGTCTCCACTGATCTCAAAAAAAAAAAAAAACGTCAAATTTGAAACGGAGATTTCAGTGGAAGATTATGCTATCCTGTCTCCATCCTCCTCGTCCCAGGGGCACGAGTCCCCTGCTCCTTCCCTTCCATTAAGCTTCCTCTCTCCTAGGTCAGAGTTAGGGTCTAGCGAGTCTAGAGAAGTAGAGTCAGTTAGGTCTAAAGAAGTAGGGTCTTGTTCTAGGTCGTTCAACCCTTCCCCTCCTGAGCCGCGCTCGCTTGCGCATCCTTCCCGATCTATTCCTGATAGGTTCTTGCAAGATCTAGCTCAGCGGTGTCATGCTCTTTTGAAGTGCCCAGAATTCGTCGCCACGGCGATTGCGATTGAAGATGAAGAGGAAATAGAAGGGGTGTGGAGCGATGACGGATTAGGCGTCTATGAAGTGCTGGATGAGAAAGATCCAATTGATGAAGACAGCGATGTAGAGGACACTGCCGACTTATATGCAAAGGGACTGAAGAGATTCGACCAGCCGTCGACGGCAGTGGATGAACCTACGAAGGAAATCGACTTGGGAACGGAAGAAGTTCCAAGGCCCATCAATATTTTAGCTAATCTCCCTCCACAGGTAGAAGAGGATCTAATTAAGGTACTGAGGGAGTATAGCGATTCTTTCGCCTGGTCTTATGAGGACATGCCAGGTCTTGACCCCTCCTCAGTGGAACATCGACTCGTGCTTAAACCAGGGGCAACGCCTGTTAAACAAAAGTCAAGAAGATTTCACCCCCACATGGCCTTAAGGATCAAAGAAGAAGTCGATAAGTTATACAAGGCCAAGTTCGTCAGAGTAGTCTTATATCCCCAGTGGGTGGCGAACATAGTCCCTGTCCTCAAGAAGGATGGAAAAGTGCGCATATGCATTGATTTCAGGGACCTTAACAAAGCATGTCCTAAAGATGATTTCCCGCTGCCTCATATAGACGTCCTTGTTGATAACACTGCCGGGTACGAAGCTCTATCGTTCATGGATGGGTACTCGGGCTATAATCAGATCCGTCTCGCTCCTGAAGATCAAGAGAAAACTTCCTTCACCACGCCCTGGGGCACATACTGCTATGTAGTTATGCCTTTTGGATTAAAGAACGCAGGCGCCACCTATCAAAGGGCGATGATGGCTATCTTCCACGACATGATGCACATCTATATGGAAGCTTACGTGGATGACATTCTGGTGAAGTCAAGATCAAAGGAAGAACACCCCTCTATTTTGGCTAAAGTGCTGCAGAGAGCCAGGGAGTACAAGCTAAAGATGAATCCGAAGAAGTGCGTATTCGGAGTCTCCTCGGGGAAGCTGCTAGGTTTCATAGTGAGCAAACGGGGGATCCAGATTGATCCTAACAAAGCACAGGCCGTCACGGATATGCCTCCGCCAAAGAACATTACGGAACTTCAAGGACTGATTGGTAGATTGCAATTCATTAGAAGATTCATATCCCAGCATTCTCAAAGGTGCCGTCCGTTTTATGAATTACTCAAGGCGGGGGTCAAGTTCGAATGGAATCAAGATTGTCAAAAGGCCTATGAGGACCTCAAGGAATATCTATCCAATCCCCCGGTTTTGCAACCTCCTGTCCCTGGGAAACCCCTGATCCTATACATCTCGGTCATTGAGGACTCCCTAGGGGCGGTTTTAGCACAAGTGGATGACGAAGGAAAAGAGCGGGCTGCGTACTATCTTTCTCGGTTATTTAATCCAGCTGAATCCAGGTACACCGCTATGGAGAAGACTTGTGCCGCCTTAGTGTGGGTAGTTCAGAAGCTTAAACATTACTTTCTCGCCCACCCAGTTAGGCTGATCTCTAGAATGGACCCGATCCGTTATCTCTTAGAAAAGCCCGTTCTTTCTAGTAGGTTAGCTCGCTGGCAGAGCTTCCTCTCTCAATTCGATATCACCTTTGTCGTTCAGAAGGCAGTCAAAGGATATGCCATCGCTGAGCATCTTGCACATCTCCCTATTCCTCACACCGACTCTATTCAGGACGATTTCCCTGATGAGCATCTCTCTGTCCTTTCTCAGCATCCCTTCTGGTCTCTGCACTTTGATGGTGCGCTTAACTCACAGGGCCAAGGGATCGGTGCTGTCCTGCTTACTCCTGAGGGAGTAACCATCCCCTTCGCTTATCAACTTCGATTTCCTACTACCAACAACATCGCTGAGTATGAGGCTCTCCTGGCCGGCTTAAAGCACGCCTATCTCTTAGGCGCGCGTTATTTAAACATCATAGGAGACTCTCAGCTCGTCTTACGGCAAGTTCTGTCCACTTACCGTACCCGTGACCCCAAACTCAAGCCCTATCAAGATTTGGTCACGCTCATCGCTAAGCGATTCTGCAAGCTAATCTATATCCATACTCCCCGTTCTCTGAACATTCTGGCGGATGCATTGGCATCTCTGGCCTCCTCCTTATCCTTCCCTCTCAGTCGTAGTACTGAGACTATCGTCGTCCAGAGGATGGACGCACCCTCTCTCCAGGATCCTTGGTTCACCAACCTTAGGAAGTCTGCAGAAGTGAGAGCTGAAAAGGAAGATCTCGAGGAGGTATCATTGGCAGAACTAGAGGAGATTTTGGATGAAGAAGAATTGCCTTGGTACCATGAAATCGAGTTATTTTGCAAAGAAGGGGCATTCCCAGAAGGGGCAAGAGCTGAGCAGCGCAAAGCAATAAGAAGAGCCGCCGCAAGGTACACTATCATTGCAGGAGAACTGTACAGGCGCGCTACTAATGGAATGCTCATGAGATGCCTAGATGATGTGGAAGCTTGGAAAGTAGCAGAAGCAGCACATTCTAGCGAGTGTGGAGGTCATGTCAATGGCCAGGCTCTAGCGAAGAGGATTCTTAGGCAGGGCTACTATTGGCCCACTCTGGAGGAGGATTGCTCCCTCTATGTCCGGAGGTGCCTTAAATGCCAACTCCACGTTGATAAAATCCACTCTCCAGCTTCATCTCTTCATCCTATGACTGCTCCTTGGCCATTCTCTATGTGGGCTTTCGACGTCGTCGGCCCACTCGGTGATCCTAATTCTCAGACCAAGCAGAAATCCTTCATTCTCACAGCAACTGAGTACTTCACCAAATGGGCCGAAGCCGAGGCGTACGCAGAGATCAAAGCTACAACGGTGTGCCGCTTTATCATGAAGAATATCATCTCGCGGTTCGGAGTGCCAAGCAGCATCATCACCGACAACGGACCCCAGTTTGTCTCCCAAGAGCTTAAAGACCTCTGTAAGAAGTTCAAAATTACATTGCATCATTCGTCACCATATTACCCTCAAGGCAACGGTCAAGCCGAAGCCACTAATAAAACTCTTCTTAAAATCATTAAGAAAACATGCGAAGCGCATAAATTTTCTGATTGGCCTGAAAGATTGGTGGAAGCTCTGTGGGCTTACCGCACCTCCGTCCGTACTCCTACGGGACAAACTCCCTATTCTCTAACCTACGGGATGGAGGCGGTGCTCCCATATGAGATCTTAATCCCTTCACTCAGAGTACAGCTCGATAAGGAACTTAATCTCGATGAACGTCGAGAGGCGTTGCTGGTCCAACTGGAACTCCTAGATGAGAAGAGGATGAATGCGGCCGATCACGTATCTGTTTATCAAAAGAGAGTTTCGCGTTATTTTCAAAAGAAGGTAATTGAACGAAAATTTTGTAAGGGTGAAATGGTTTTGAAACGTAAATTCATTCGGTCTGCAGGTCCTAGGTCTAAATTGCAACCTAACTGGGAAGGGCCGTTTGTAATAAAAGAAGCTTATTCAGGGAATGCCTATCGTCTAATCAACGCGGAAGGTGAGGAGCTCTCTCACCCGTGGAATGGGTTGTATCTTAAGCGCTTCTTTCCTTAGAGTCTAAATCACGTGCTTCTCCGACAGTAAAGATCCTCCTTCTCATTTAAACAGAAGAATTCCGAGTAAGGCAATCACACACTACATCTCTGGTCAGGCTCCTTATTTTTAAAGACACCGTTTCTCCTTGGCCATGCTTTAGGGGAAAATTGAAATCCCTGTCCGCTTCGTCCTTCGGCTGAATCCAGGGGCAAGGGGTAAATAAGGAGGCGATAACCAATCCAAATACCCTAAACAAGATGAGGTCTCAAACAGGGGCAAGTCCGTTATGACCTGATGCCACAAGCAAGAAAAGCAAGAAAAGCAAAAGGAGTACTCTTTACCACTAAATCAAAAGCATCATCTCAAAGGTCTGCAGATTCTCAATTTCTGAAAACTCCAAAGAAAAAAGAAAGCTAGGCATGACAAGAGTGGCAGTACAGTCCCCGCGGGACGTTATGAGCCCGGTCGCGTGCATGCCTAGAGTGGACAGAGGTTCGATGACGGACGCAAAAGCCCCGGCACAACAGATCAAATCTCTAAAAGGGGTTATGCGGTGAGGAAATCAAGTCCTAAAAACTCCCATATCTGGCCTAGGCTTACCCCCATGTTCCTTTTTCTTTTAAGGATTGAGACTAGTACCCTGGTATGGCCTCGATAGAAACACCGTCATAATAATCAAGTTTTGGCCAGGGGTTGTCGCCCTATTGCACGCCGATCTCAGGACTCAAATCTAAAGGAAGAATCCGCATTGCTAGAGAGGCACTGGTTTTTCAAAATCCAAAAACAATGCATATTTCAAAATCCAAAAACGTCACATATTTCCAAAATCCAAAAAACAATGAATATTTCAAAATCCAAACAAAATCAAATATTTCAAAATCCAAACAGATCGAATATTTCAAAAATCCAAACAAATCAAATATTTTCAAAAATCAAAAGCATTCAATACTTCCATCATCTGCATAACATGCATTGTTTTTTGTTTTCCGCCTATTTAATAAGGCTCCACCCCTTGACCAAATATCAAGAAACGGTCATTATCTAACTTGCTCCAAGGCAAGGGGTTGAGTCTAAGAACGGATCTAACTTGTCTCATGTTTAAGTGTGTGCAGAATGCAGGGGCCAGTTCAAAAGCCAGAACTTACAGTTATGCAGGTTCAAGGCATGTAACGCATCAGTCTCAGGCCGCTACTTCCGTGTGACGGTCCATTCCCGGACCGTTACTCTCCCTTTAGCTTGAGCCCTATTTCTTGCGACCATCAACATTGTGGCAGTCTGGGATAGGACCGTCTCTTCATTATGACGGACCCAATCCTCTCCGTCGCTTCCTTCAGAAATCAGGTCCTCCCTGCCTCCATTCTGACGGTCCATCGTAAGACCGTTGTTACCTTATAACGGCTCTTGGTACATCCGTTACTCCCCCCAGAAACTCTGATTATTCACATCAATCTAATCTTCCAAAGCACACAACTCAAGTTCTTTCAATTAAGGCAATCTCATCTCATTCAAGCAAGACTTAATAAAATATAATTCATGATAAACCAAGTTCTGAGTGGCAATCTCATAACATCTTTCATAAGCAAAAGAAAATCAAGATACATTCACTTTTTATCCGCAAGAGGGCGGATTCTTCTCAAATCTTTCAGATATTCTCGGCGTGCTTCGTCATCTTCTTCAACTTCTGCGTGCCACGGGCGCACCTTGCTGATCTCCCACATGATCAGCGCATTCCGGACTGCTCGTTCATCTTCCTCGATCCCCATCTTCCTAGGTAGAAGGGGAGGGTAATGTGATAGTGCAGAAACGCCAATTCGAGGTAACCCGATCTGAAGATGGCACCGGTGTGGGTTGTAGACCGCCATGGTAGTGTTTCCAACCAGCTGGAGGTCCAGGCCTTGACGCCGCGGTATTTTAAGAAGAATGCTTCGAAGAACGCTTGGTCGCATGATGAACTTTTCAAGAGGCAAAGCATTGAAGAAGAGGCGCCATTCATCCCGCGTTTTCTTATCCGCCGTCCTGCATTCAACATGAGAAGAATATCCAAAAGCCCCTCCAATGAAGAAGAGGGGGTGGCTCCCGAAGATCCGGCTCGCCGAAGTTATATCTTCCTTGGGAAGGAATTTGATTCTCACTCCTATCCAACACTCAAGGAGTATCATGGAACCGAAAAAAGGCCCTCCAAGGCAAGCCGAGCTTAGTCCTTCATAGAGGTATGAGAGGACCGCTTGAGAAATAGACATACCCCACCACAGTCCACTAATAATGCTAAGATTTTGGATATCTAAGAGGTGGTCGGTTGTGGAGAAAAGGAAGACCCCGCACAAGCAAACCGCCACCGCCTTGGCTATTGCTTCGTGTCTCTCCCACTTGTTTTTACAGTGAGACACTATCCATTGTGCCATAGGGATCAAGTGAATGTGGCGCGGGCTGATCATGGTCTGCACGTCCTTTGGGTTATGAATGAAGTCGCTTAAGATCAAGGACGGATCAATAGGTTCTATTGTATAGCAAACCCGATTCTCATCCCCCACCTTAGTCTTAGGAAGGGCTAGGTAGGTCTCTATCTCCTCCAATAGGACGGTTGCTTCAAAGGAGGGGAAGATGAAGGTATGAGTTTGTGGATGCCATAGTTCCACAAGGGCTGAAAGGCATGGCCAATCCAAAGACAATTTCTGGAAGTTTTTGCCTAGAACCAAGAGGGGTTGGAGGTGCCATGCTTTGAGGATTGATACCACCTCTAAAGGGAGTGCCTTTACCATGTGAGCCACCCACTTCAGGTTGGAGTAACACCTTGGGCCAGGAAGAGGCTTGAAGAAGAAAAGAAGAAGGAAGGTTATGAAGAAAATTAAAGTGCAGCAAAAAAATCTGAACTTTGGATGAAGTCATGCAAGCTTACCACCCTTTGGACATTAGAGCTTAGATGCTTGGGGATCAAGGATAGCCGTTGAAGCTCCCCATGTTCCCTCCTTGCAGCCTTAGGGCCGGTGTAGATCTTCTCTTCCATAGCCGCCATCTCGAAGCACCTCTTCATCTTGATTTCTGCTTGTTAGGGAGAATTCTTCAACCCTAGAACAGAGGTTTTTGCAAGCTGCGATTTTGGATAAGTTTCCCAAGTTGCTGGGGCTTTTTATTAACTTTGGAAGGATAAGATTGGAGTTGGGAGGCTTTATCTGAAATTTGGATAAGTTCTAGCAAGAGATTAAGTGGCTGAACCTCGGACTCTAAGCTCTCACGGCCGAATCCGTTTTGGAAACGACCCAGACTCTGACGGTCTGTCGTAGGCCGTTACTTCACTCTGGCGCGCCTACCCTGGGCCGTCACTTTTTCTGTGGGTTGGGTTTTCCTTAAAACATGTTCTGTGGCTGTTTACGGTCTGGTCTCAGACCGTCTCCTTTCAACGGACGAACCCTAATCCGTTATATCCTTCAAATCGCTCAAGTCTCTCTCTTCTGGGCTGAACGCCATGTAACGGTCAGGTTAGGACCGTCGTTTCGTTATGACGCGTCTCCTTCAGGCCGTCGCGTTTTCTGAGAGTAGTTCTAAAACCATGTTCTGCCATGAACAATGGTCTGGTCTAGGACCGTTGTTTGCTTTTAACGCTCCTACCATGGGCCGCTATTTCCTCTGCAGCCCGGCTATCAGAATAAGATATTTCATGAATGACGGCCTAAGGTAGGCACGTCGTTTGATTATGACGGTCCAAGACCAGACCGTTATTTCCTCTGCTACTAAATTCAGGCAGTTAGTCTATCCTTTGCCTAGACCTGGCGGTCTTTCACATCTGTACACCACACCTTCTCCACACAAGCATTCATTCACACATACACATCCATCATGCGTACTTTCAATCACTCATTCGTGCATATCCATTCATACATCCACATAAAAAAGTCAACAAAATTTCATTTTCATAAAAAGGCATGTACAAGTGGTAAGAAAAGCATAAAAGTACATCATTCGGCCGGCTTATCCGTCGGGCCACCCTCATCCTCCCCATCCTCTGGTCTCCTCGTGGGCGGCGGTACTTGGGAAGTGCTCTCCTCTGGCAGTCCCTGCTCTGCCCTCTCATTTCTCCGTTGGCCGACGGAACTAACTAGGAAATCCCCAACCGAGCCACTTGGGGCAGCACTCCTATGAGCCCCGCTCCGGGAAGAACTCCGCTCTGGTGCCCGGCCTAGCATCCGGACCGTCTGCTCCATTGTCTGCAGCCTGATCTTCAGTGTGAAGATCTGGCGTCGCGTCTCCCGTGCCTCGGTCCGGTAGCGATCAAGATCCGCGGTCCCAAGGCGAAGGTCCTTCACCTCGGCCTGCGCCCGTGCTAAATCTGCTCGAAGTCGCTCCATCTCCACATCGTCCACATGTCGAGGGGTCTCCACTCTCAGTCGGGCTATCTCTGCCCGCACGAGCTCCGTCTCTGCTCGAGCTCGATCAGTCTCGGCCCGGCTCTTCTCTACCTCTGCCCTCGCCTGGGTGGCCTCCGCCACTGCCGCTGCCAGCTCTATCGCCTGTAGATTGCATTGCATTGCATATAGGTTAGTCATATAAATTTAATTAGCATAAGCATAATCATAAAGCATGTAAGTATCTTACCCGCTCCGCGAGGGTGGCCTCCGCCTCCTCGGCCCGGGCAACCGCCCGAGTAAAATCAGCATCTCGCCCAGCCCTGTCTCCCGCAGGCTGCGAGGACGACGATGGAGCATCCGGTCCTGCTCGTTGAGCTCCCTCTGCCCGCTGCATTGTCATAGCCAAAGCATTAGCATCATGCATAATCATAATCATATCATAAGCATTCAGAATCTCACTAGGAGCTCCAAAGCAGTCCGGTACTCATCCCACTGCTGGATGGTGGAGTGGAGTAGCCCTTCTAGCTCGGCTATCCGCCCTTCTGGATCTAGCTGCATTTAGAAAGCATAAGTCAGCATCCATCGTCTTACAGGTTCATATAGAAAGGTTCTTTAGGTTTAGAATGGCATACCGGTCGTCGGGTACCTCGGTATACCCGGTCGCCGTAGTGTCGAGCAAAGGCCTTCAGGTAGGCCTCGTCGCTCTCTGCCCGCTCTTTCACAGCCCTGCCTCGCTGCCTCCAGTCGAGGACGTACTTCGCCTTCCGGGCATGCCAATCCACATTCCCACTAATACCTCTCGCCGACTTGCCTGGATGGTCGTCGGTGTGGCGTGGAAAGGTCACCTCGGGCTGGTGTAGTCCTCGGGTCCGCAAGATCAGCCTGTAGTGCAGAGGCTCGATGATATGGAGGCAGTGCAGCCAGACGTCTCGTCCCCGATACGATAGAGATGCCTCCACCCATGGCTGTCCTGTGTAACCCTCACCGCGGTAAGGGGTCCACCTCACCTGCAGGCATTTAGATCCGTTAGCATTCGCATAGCATGAGCACATATAGGCATATAAAGCATTTAAAGCATTTAAATTCTGGGCTCACCGATGTGTGTGGGTGGGAGTCCAGGTCCTCCTGGATCATCCGGGTCTGTCTCAAGACCGACCCCGTATCCCTCGCCACCGACCATCGCCTCGCGATCGGTATCAGGCCAGGATGGAGTAATGCGCCTCTCCCAATGCCCGGGAGGTACAAATAGCTCCAGATCTGCATTTAGGAATCAAGTCAGTTACATAAATCATCAATCATAGCATACATCATGGCATAGTAGAAAGCACTTAAGCGCATTTTTACCTGTAGGAAGGGCGAGAAGCCTCCCAGCATCGTCAGTCGGTCCTTGGTGCTCAACGAGTTGATCAGGAAGGCCAAGACCGCTGCTCCCCAGGCGTATTTCCTCACTCTGCTTAAATCCTCTATCAGCGGCAGCAGTCTGCAGCTGATGACATCCGCTCTGGTCGCGAACAGGAGCTTCCCGAACAACAGTATCAAGAAGCGCCTCATCACTCGATCCCCCTCCTCTCCTGCCTCTGCCGCCACACGAGGGCGCACCCGATCTATCACTCTGCTTAGATGCTCCTCGGGCAGTTCTCCCACGGCAATCGCTGCCCCTCTCAGCCCCAAACTCTCCTGCAGCACCGATCTCGAGAGCTGGGATGAAGACTGGCCCGGCCTGATCAGGTCCAACCCCAGTAGCTGCTGCGCTATCTCCCGATAGTCGCCGTACGTCCATCCTGTCACTGCAGCGCCGTGGACTCTCAAGCCTGTAATCCTCGCCATGTCTTCTAGCGTGGGGATCATGTGGCCCCACAGGAAGATGAACGCCCTGCTAACCGGGTCCCACCTCTCGTGCAATGCGTACAGCAATGGCGTATCCATCCGGATCACCTCGATGCTGAGCATCTCGGCGAAACCCATCTCTGCAAGTCTGTCTCTCTGGTAGTCGGGCAGTGCCTAGTAATCTGCCCGAATCTGCAGCCATGAGATCCTCGATCTCCTCTTTCCCTGCATTGCATATTAGAGCACTAATTAGTCCATTCGCATCATATAGACATTGCATAAACATTAAATATCGAAAAGAAAAACAAAAATTTGAAAATTGAAAACCCTAAAAAGAGTTTGGAACCCTGGCAGAAGTAACGGCCCTGGGATGGGGCGTTACTTGTCTCTGACGGCCTTAGCTTGGAGCGTCAGAGGAGTGACGGTCGCTGGCGGGACCGTCACTTAGTCTGCCAGTAGGGAATTTCTCCCCTGCATCCCCATGACTTCTCACTTTGGCCAAATGGCCTACAAGTGTTCCTAGTGGGTTCATAGACCCATTTCTACCCTTATCCCCCACATGCATTCATAAATAAAAACATAAAAATCAAAAATTTAAAAATTAGGGCGGAGGGCCTACCTCATGGTCGAGGACCTTCCTCTTCTTCTTCTCTGGTTCCTTGGGCTCCTCTGCACCCAAGGAGGCTTCGGTTGGTTCTTCCACGACCGTGGGGACCTCCTCCTCTTCCCTTGGCTCCCTTCCCCTCGGTTCTTCCTCCACGGGCGGTGGGGTGGTCTCTCGTTCGAGCCGGCGGTGGAACCGCCTTATAGCCATCTTCTTTCCTCTCCCTCTCTTCTGAGGTGGTGGCTGCGGTGCCTCGTCGCCGGCCATTGGAGTGTGGAGATGGAGGTCGCCGGTGGGTTTTTTCTGGTTTGGCGTTTTCGTTGTTTGAGCATGAAATGAGACCGAACGGCCGTTCGGTTTGTTTTTTTTTAAAAAAAACTCAGGAGAAGCGACGGTCTATCGTTAGACCGTCACATCATCCTGATGCCCCCCTTTAAGGCCGTCGCTTGTGACGGACTGTTTTATTGAAGAATATGAACCGACTCGGTGTTGACGGACTAGGCTTAATCCGTTATTTTCATGTGACGCTCCTGAGTCAGGCCGTTATATGCTTGCAAGTTTCTTGATGAATGAATGGTCAAAATTATTGTTTAAACTTATCTCCATCATAAAAACATTTGATGAGTTTATCACACAGACAATGGTTATGCCTTAACTATTATCATAACTATCTTGTTGGCTAACCTATCTTTCATGAAAGGAACTATGAATAGAAGGCACGCTTCGCCGTCCGTCAAGCAGGTAAGTCAGGTATTGTATCTCGTTCCCTTATCCCTTAATGCATTACTATATGTTATCTATGATATATTATCTCGAGGACCGGCTGGTCATTCAGGTGTCCTGGGATCTGATGTTCCCCTTAAACAAAAATGATGATGATCTAAGTTCACATGAATAATCATTGGGTAGGCCGTTAGGTTGGAAAATTTAGGGATGATGGTTCTATCTTGCACGCCGTGGTTGCAGATAGTGTCTTGACTCTGGTTTCCCCAATCTAGCAATATTATTCTCGAATATCTTGTTATTTTATCTTTCTTTGCATTTGCTTTGAAGATTTGTTTTTCTTTAGCCCAGCATGCATCATACGCATTCTTTGAGCATTCATGAGCTTCATTTGTTCAAGAGGTCTCATTGACGGTGAACAGCTGTGTTCTTGATCTTGGATAAGGAGAATTATTCCACTCTGAATTTGAAGGTTTCCTTCGATTTGCTCGCTTGATCTGGTTGACTGAAGATTCCTGTCTGGAGTTTAGTCTCTTTCCTTTCCGTTGCCTCCGGCGGCCAGCCGTGTTTCCTTTCCTTAGTTAATTAAATCCTCCAGACTTGCATCCTTTGGTTAGCTATTTCCTTGTGATCAGTTTTGAAGTTTTTCCAGAAAATTCTTATCGCTTGTTGGTGAAGAACGGGTGTCGTTTACCTTAACGCCCTCTTTTTGATCCACTCCGCTTCATTTCCGCTTCATCTCCATGTTCCATTTCACTTTCGCTTCACTTCCGCTCGTTCCCCTGCAAAGAGGACGTTAAGGAGGGGCATCTGTTGACACCCGTTTTATACCCAATAAGTCGGGTCATCTCCTTATTCATTCAATATGATGCTCCGAGTTGTTCACTCTTCATTGAATTCCTTTTAATCAGTTGAAGCCTGTTTTCTGGGTCTCAATTCCTGGATTAGACCTGGTTCCTGGTGGCACTTCGTTCAAAAGCTTGGCAATCCCTCCATTCTATTTTCTTGAAAATCAATGATAATAACGGTCTGGACTAGGCGCGTCATTTCATAATAACGCATGAAGCCTAGGCCGTTACTCTTTGAAGAGTCCCAAGACTTAGGGCCTCGTTGTCCTTTGATAATAACGGTCTACTCCCTAGCCGTTGTTTCCTTATGACGCCCTATGCCCTGGCCGTTACTTACTTGCAGAGTCCTATTGTTTAGATCTTCTTCCCGTCGATCTTATCCTTTGGATAGGGTTGAAAATGACGGTAATTCCTTGGAGCGTTATTTCCAAGTGGCGGTCTATCGTGCAACCGTTACTTCCTTCAGAGAGTCCTGACAGTTCAGGCCTTTTCTCTGCTACTCCGTGGACGAGATAGGGTTTTGGATTGGCATTATCTCCTTCAATTCTAATCCTCAGGACCTCTCGTTTGTTTCTTTGGACTCTTGTTGATATTATCCTCAAGGATTTGCTAAGGATTATCCTCCTTTCTTGGCTGATTTATCTTCAACACGACCTGAGAGTTTGAGGGAGTCTATAAATAGAACCCTTGATTTCATGACCCGGAGAGGAAGATTTGATTCACGACGAAGTGCTGCCAAATTCAGGAGCCATCTACATCCAGGAGGAGCTGCTTCCCACGTCCATCTTCCAAGTCAAGGGAGTAATTTTGGGTTTTAGCTTGTCAAGATCATCATCTTTGCATGCTCAAGTTTCCCTTGGTTTTATCAATCAAAAGCATTGTCCCTCCTCTTCCTCCACATTTTTCACTGTTGCTAAGCATACACATATCCTCCTAAACTTAAAAAACGCCCAGAGGGGTTAAAAAAACCAACAACTCCCCGGTAATCCCCTCTCCTTTTGATGTTCTTAAGCTTTTTAAGGATTGATGCCATACTTATGTTGAGGGCTAATTGAGGTTGTGTTGTTTTGCTTTCTACATCCTTGGTAGGTTTACAGGTTCATTAGCACGAGGCCCAAGCCTTCTAGCCGGCTGGAAGGGTTGGAGTTCAAAGAATTCACATCTTTTCACTGCAGGTTATCTGACGGTCAGGTGCAGGAGCGTTATTTCCTTCTGGCGGTCTATCTCACGACCGTTAATTCCAAGCGACGCACAGGGTTTGGACCGTTATTTTCAAGTTGATCTGCAGGCTTTCCTTGGTTTTCTCTCCCGTGGGCGGGTGTTTCATCCACCTACTTCCAAGGTATATTCGAGTCTTTGACTCGTGTTTACTTTGGTGGCGATCACGACTTTCCTTAGTGTTGGGCACTAGCTGTCTTTTTCATCAAATCTCTTTATTCCCCTTGATTGTTCCACCCCTAGCGGTGTGTTTTTATTTATCTTTGCTCCACGCTCCGGCGTGTGTTTTTGTTTTTCCCTTAGCGTAATTTGATTGAGATAGCATGCCCATGCTAGAGTTAGATTTGATTGCCTAGGTTCATGTTCACATGTGCATAGGTTGAGCTGATCTTTGGTAGTTTATTTATCATCTCGCCATATCATTTTTTAAAACCCTCACAATCAACAAAAAAAGAAAGAAGATAAGAAGAGATAGGTAAACAAACAATCAACAGGGGTCAAGACCATCGTACACAACGGCACAAAGCCGTTAATCTAACCTAATCCCTAGGTCTAAAACCACGGTAGCATGAATACCAAGATAGCTCACAAGCCTCTGAGACCATTCCCTCAGAAAGGGAACTGAGAAACCCTCTAGCCCCAGGTTGGGCAACTAGACTCACAGTCCATGGCCACACACATACGGCCCACGCAGAATGCATAGATGCATGATTCCCAAGGTAGCTCACACGCCGCCACCCCGATTCCCCATCCCAGGTAAAATGAGAAACCTCCAGCCCCAGGCTCAATGACTTGAGTCGCAGTCCGAGGTCACACACTTGGCCCACTCGGGAACCATCTTCCGAAGAAACCCACGACATGTAGGGGAACCCCACCGCACTCACACCGATACACGGCGACTCCATCGAGCGTAACGAGAAAGCCACGAACACATGGGGTCACCCGGACCCACCAAACCTATGGGCATGCTAATCGAGGTAACATGGTACCTCCAGACATCTCAGAAATGCGGTCACGGAACCCATGGGATGTCCAGGACACTCACGAGGCCGAAGGTCAACCATTGGGTCACAACCGGGTCGACCAGAGACCAACACAACGGTAAATGACACTGTGAGCATGAAAATCGCCTAGCGGTCTAACCCTAAACCGCCACGATGCCTAGCGGTCTACACTTGGACCGCCAAGGAACGGCTAGCAGTTTAACACTAGACGGCTACACACAGAAGCCACGGACCCCTAGCGGTCTACCCTTGGAACGCGAGGCACTATCTAGTGGGCTACCTCTGGACCATTAAACCACCAGAATACACGAGACTCAAGCGGTCCTAGCGGTCTAACCCTGGACTGCCAAGGACCCTTACGGTCTATCGCGTGACCGCCATCCTTGAACTGACATAGGGAGACCCCTAGCGGTCTACCCTTGGTCCGCTTGGCGCCTTTAGCGGTCTCTAGAACAACCGCTAAGGCGTCCCGAACCCGAAACGGTGGGAAACGCCCCGAAAACCTGATCCGCACCCCAATCACCCCTGGGTGATGGGGAAACAAAGGGGAATCCATCCCCAAGCCTCTTAGCATGCATCTATTCCCTTAGATCGGTCAAAAATCTCACAAAACGGGAGATCCAGCTCACACCCCAAAAATATGAATTTTCCCCAAAACGGCAATAAACCCATGCTCGGCTCTCCATGGGCTACCAAATCCGTGGGAAATGAAATACACAAGCTGAGGGTCCATCTCCCTACCTCCACTGAAGATTCGACGCGCCGTGGACGCCGATCCACGAAGAAAACACCACGAAACATCACTGGCATCCCATGCTCACGAACCGACTTCACCTCGCCACCACGCCTCGACTTCCATGAAGTGAACCGACTTCTCCTTGCCCCGTCCACTCCTCTCCTCGCCCCACGAGCACCGCCACCTATCCCTCGTCCATCTCCATCGGCCGCCCGGAGAGAAGAGAGGGGGAGAGGAGAGAATGTGGGAGAGAAGAGAGGGGGAGAGGAGAGAACGTGGGAGAGAAGAGAGAGTGAAAGATTGATGTTCTGCCCATGTGGTTTTAATGGTTTTGATAGATAGCAAACATTGTGAGTCACTATGAGTCACCACTCTATAATTGTTGAATGATTGCATATGATGATTGCATATGGTCCTTGCATACCCACTGGTCATATATCTCTGTCTAAACTTTAGGCCAATGCATACATCCAGGGTTAGTGCATCCTCCTGATACTATGTTTGTCTGCGTTGCATAAAGTTTGTGCATTCACTTATGTTGAGCAGACTAGGTCAGTTCACTTCATTGCTTAAGTTAGTGCAGGGTTGATTACCTAAGGCTAAGGCTCGTGCATATCTCAGTTAGGCTGCACAATAAACTCAGTGCATGTTATTGTTCATGTGCATAAGGGTCTGTGCGTCTTGTCCTTGCACGATGCCTTGCAATTGATAGTCGGTGCAATGTGCACTCCATCCATGAAAAGTCAGTACAGTCCTTGCATTAGGCTGGCATCATGTCGATGCAACCTCTGTACTGCATGCCAGCTAAGTCGACGCAACCGTTGTTGCTGCACGCGACTAAGTCCGTACATGCCGCATCCTAGGCGCAGCAAGTCTGTGCAAATCTTGTTACTGCACGTGACCAAGTCCGTGCATGCTTTAGTCCAGGTGCATCAAGTCAGTGCAACACCTCTCTTTGTACGCGTTCAAGTCTAAGCAAGGTTGGTCACACACACACACTAAGTCAGTGCATGCATACACAAAGTCAATACAAGCCTTGTTTCTGCACGCAACCAAGTCAGTGCAGTATTGCCTCAAGCATATGGACAACGTGCATTGAAAGTTGGTGCATGTTTTTAGTCTCTCATATATATAGAAAGTCCATGCATTTTTTACTTTGGTCTGTGCATACCACGTTATTTGGAAGATAATGTAGGTATATATCTTAGTCTTTTGCACATCCATGATCGGTGCATTGCATCCATAGTCGGTGCACGCTCTACATCTTGCATATGAAAGTCTGTGCATATATCATGCGATGCATAGCGTAGTCTGTGCATCTCTTGACTCTTGCACCGAGCACATAAAGTCAGTGCACATTACTTTGGGTTGGTTGTGCTTATCTCACATACTGCACATCAAAGTCTGTGCAAGACGGCTCTCAGCATTCGTAGCCTGTGCATCTTTTAGCTTTGCATTTTAAACTAGTCTGAGCACTTGTTCCCTGTGTGAACACTGAGTCCATGCGTATGTGCACTTATGACATATTGAGTCTATGCATGGTTGCCTTAATGGCTCAGCAAGTCTATACAATCTCTACACTCATCTGATGTTTATATGTCTTGACACACTGACAGGTCAACTGCTCATGATTATTAAGAAGGGCACGTGATCCAAGGTGGATCATCCCTGACAGATGACTGCCACATGGAAGCTATAGTACCCAGAATTGTGACACATGGACAAGATTCTTGAAGCTTCCTGGCGGGAGTGTTCTCTCCACACTCCTAGGGAAAAAGCTCGTGAGTCTTAGACTGAAGGAGTATGTAAGATCATTTCCTGCCACCAATACATTGGTTCCTGAATCATTCCTGGAGAACAAGAGAAAGAATAGAAGAATAGGAATCATCTGAGAGCAGTAGCAGAGCAGAGCAGAAGTAAAAGAGAGAAAGCTCGTGAGATCCAGAGAAAGAGAGGGAGTGAAGAAAGAGCTCGAGGAGAAGAAGATAGAAGACTTTGCTGAAGATTAGTTCCACTGGACCTTGGATCAAATCCAGGCCAGTCAGCTCCCTGAGAGCCACATCTATGCTACCATCGTTTACAGCTTTCCGTCGCTGTGATTTCTCATTTCTTGTTTTTCTTTTGAACCCTTGTTTCAACCTGTTAGTCAGCAGAGCAAGCTGTGACGCTCAGCAGTTGTGGAGGAGGATTCCTCTGGTCAGCTAAGCTGTATTGCCCAGTGGGTCAAGCTGTTATGCAGCGGATGGCTAAGCTGTATTGTCCAGCGGAAGCAAGCTGTGATGCTCAGTAGTTGTAGGCAAGCTGTGAGGCCCAGTGGTTTAAGCTGTGTATCAGCGGAAGCCACACTCGGATTTGAGTGTGGGGTGGACGTAGGTCTGCGGACCGAACCACCTAAAAATTCCCTTGTCTACTGTGTTTTGATTGCCTTATTTGATTTGCTAGATGTATGCATAGTCCGATTTATATCTTTTGTCTAGCGTGAGTCTTGGGCTACATACTCTCTACTTGATTCTGGTTCTGAAAGATCCCATGTGTTCAAGTGCCTTCACTCTATGTCCAGAACAGTAGGTGATTGCACCTTCTAAGCTTGATTGAACTCATCTCTGTCCTTCTAGCTCGGTAAGATCCTAGTTTATTTTATTCTACATCTCTGATTGTTACAGTTAATTTTTAATTGGGTGAAGTTTCTAAGGGGATTCATTCAACCCCCCTTCTGAATCTGAGCCTAGCACCATTTCAATTGGTATCAGAGCATATCGTCTAGGACTCATTTGTCCCTATCACTTGGTATCAGAGCGGGTCTCTGTGCATCTAGATCCAATGATCTATAGAGGATCATGTTGCTTTAGGTGCTACTCTTGTTGCTGTTTATCTGGTTTTAATCGAGGGCCATTGGCACACTGCTCAGTGATTGCTTTGTGCGTTGAAGTTGTTTGCTATCAGTCTTTATGGCTCGTCCCTGTGCTTTTGATGGTTCCAACTTCAGCAAGTGGTTGGAAGGCCTTTGCACCTATATGAATTCCATTGATCCAAATTTATGGAATCTCGTATCAAAAGGCCCACATAACTTGCCTCGAAATCAGACTAAGTGGTCTAGTGAGGACAGATCAAAGAACCGTGATAATGTCACAGTTCTTAAAATTTTGAGAGATGCAGTGAATACTGACAAACTTCCCTTCGTTCTCAGGTGTGGGTCTGGAAAAGAAATTTTGGACAGAATCACTGCTGCAAACGGGGAACAAGAGGATAAATGCTTGATGGCCAATCAGACAAATAATGATGATGATATAACTTCTCAAGTACGCTCCGGATCAGAAGAACCTTCGTTTGATGAATTGGTTGTGATGTATGAAGAATTGTTAGAAGTATCTAAGAAAATGAAATCTGAAAATAAACGATCGAAGAAAAAGGTCAAACAAAGTAAATCTGAATTCTCTTGTGAGGTTTGTCCTACTTTGAAGAAGTCTTATGATATGTGCCTGGTAGATGTTCATCATCGCAAGGAACATATTTCATCCTTGAAATATGAGAATCAAGAATGCTTAAATAAAATCTCTGAATTGGATGATCAGCTGAAGACTAAAAATGATGAACATCAAATAAAATTACAGGAGTTGAATGAGATGAATTATGAAATGGACAAACTGAAACTTGAAAACGTAGAATGTCAGAAAAATAATGAGAATCTTGAAGCTAGAATAAATGAAATCAATGGGGAAGTTTCACATATTACGTCTATAGAGTTAGATTGTAACAAATGCTCCTTTCTAAGAGAACGTAATGAAGAACTATATAGTGAAAATGAATGGCAGATGAAGTTGATTGTCTCTCTTAAAGAAGAAAACAAAGATTTATTGAATGAGAAAATTGATGTCGAACAAAGAGAGGAGGAACTAATTGAAAGACTGGATTCTGTATCCAGTGGTGAAGAAATTGAGAAGCTGACCAAAGAAAACAAAGAACGGAAAGAATAAAACAAAAAACTCATGGTCCTAAATGTTGTTATTTCATAGAGGCTTCTGGCTATCGAGAGAGAACGATCTACTAATAAGGAAATTCAAGCTGAAAAACTTGAGAAGGAAAACTTTGAATTGAAAGCTGAAATTGAAAAATTAAAATGGTTAAACACCGTATGTCCGAAAAACTTCTCACCTTAGAAAAAGGAAAAATTGTTTGTAATGAAGAATCTAAAAAATTGAGCAATTTGGAACAAGAAATTAAGAAATATAAAAGTGTAAATAAAGTACTAAGTGAATGTGTTAATTACAGTGAACATGAGATTGATAGTTATGAAATTCACATTGCCTCTTTTGAGAATAAATTTCATGATCTGGAAAACTCACCACCCAAGTCTGTTAAAATTGAAGGAAAAATGAAACTTGTCAGGAAAGGTGAGGATGATAATTCAAGAAAGGGGATAAGTTGCAGTTCTGATGTGAAGGAAATTGTTAGAAACCAGCTATTCACCACTTTTGTGCAAAGCTCTGATGTAGCTGGTACCACAAGTCAATCCCCAAAACAAAATAAAAATATGAAAACACCTTCATCATCAGTCTTTCAATTTAAGGCTCAGAAAAATGAAAAACAAACAAAAGTTGTGAATAAGGGTAAAAAATTGAACAAAATGACCAGAAAATTAAAGTCAAAAATTCTCCTGCATGTACTGCCAAATTAGCTAGTTTTGAGAAATCTAACAACACTAGGCATACTGCTCACAGATCCTTCACTAATTTGTACACACATGAAGAGAATATTTCATGCCATTACTGTGGGAATGTAGGCCATGTAATGGATGTTTGCAACTTGATGGCTGAGGATGAGCACCTCTGTGAAACAATGCGTTCTAAGAATTCATTTGTTAGAAACCATGCTACTAGGAAATCTGATGCTTCATGCTATCACTGTGGTAGGCGTGGTCATTTAATGAATGAGTGCTTTGTCATGAAATTCGATGATAGGATGCATGCTGAATATTCTACAAATCATCATGGGCATAAAAGAATCAAACCTGTGCTTAACCAGCACATCACTTGCTTCAACTGCAACAAGCCTGGTCATAAGGCTGTTGAGTGTTGGTCAGGGAATGATTGGAATAGTTCTGGATCTAGAAGTAAGCACTTCAGGTGCTTTGAATGTGGAAAGTATGGCCATACAGTCAGAGACTGTTGGCATGCTTAGGGAAACTCTGATAAATCTAAATTTTCTAAATTCCCTGTAAAAAGAAATGTGTTTGGTAGGAATTTTATCAAGACAAACACTTCATGTTTCAATTGTGGCAAGCAAGGTCATAAGTCTACTAAATGTTGGTTAACTGAAAACGAGAAACAAACTTTTCATGTAAACAATAGACAATCTCATGCTCATGCACATAGGCCTCATGCTTCTGTTAATGTGCATCATAATAAAGTCAAAAACTCTGTTGGTACATGTAGATATTGTGGAAAATTTAGACATTCAATGGATGAATGTTCTCTGATGAAATTTGATGATCATCTAGCTAAGAAACTGTTTAGAACACCTGCTAGGAGTAATACAGGACCCAAGGCTGCTTGGGTTCCTGTTGGATCAAAATAATTCAGTTCTTGCAGGTGTGCCTTGGAAGCTGATGAATAAAGGGGTTACTAATCCAAGGCACTCAAGAATGAAACCCCCAAGATTGCACTATTCAGGTCAGTTTTGAAAACCTGTCTTAAATTCTGTTATCTGAAATTATTTGCTTTAGATGTTTGCATATCATATTAATCTGTCTGTGCTTAATTGACATCTTTTGAAAATTTGATTGCTCTTGCATGATGTTCTTGCTGCTCATGACCAGTTTCGTTGCATAGTGCATATATACAGTGTGATGCATTGCATATAATCTAAATTGAAAAATCCAAAAAGAAATAACTCATTGCATCTAGACAGGGGGAGTATTTTAGACTTACTAGTCGTTCACCTCTTGAACCCTTTCTGTCTAGCTATTCGGCTCAATTTCATATTCATGCGTGTTGATTTCATTCTGATTTGAGAGTTGAATTGTTTGAAAAATTATCCTGTATCAGCCTATCATTGATTTCTGAATAACGAATGTTCTGATGTATGTACTGCACCGAGTTTAAATCAATGCATTTTCTGCACGAAGTCGATGCAGTGTGTAAGCACTTACACTCGATGCATGTATTGCACCTAGTATAGGTAGTTGCATGTCTTGCATATAGTCTGTGCATCTATTGTCCACGTTGCATGCAGGTCCGTGCACTTCGTGTCTTTCACATGTCATGGTCGGTGCATTGTATGCGCCATACATGATTCAAGTCGGTGCATCATGATGTCAGGGAAAGGGTAGTAATGTCTCAACCTGATGTATCAAGTAGTCTCTCTCTCTCTGATTGCATTGCATGTCTGATCCATAAGCACGAATCATAAAAACATGTGTTAGGTTTTCATTGAATACACTATATTTAGTCAGGGGGAGTAGATGACTGTCTTACAGAAAATTCATTTCATAAGATGACCCATTGCATCCAGACAGGAGGAGCACTATTGACTCATTAATCCTTTTCAATCCGGACTCCTCCTGTGCAGATAATTGAATTACTCTCTTGCTCCTGTGTGTTCCACTCGAATTCTCTAATTGTCATTACATGACAAGTTGATATGTCTGTACTCCAGACTCAGCTACCATATTTTGATATGCATAACTTTGATGCTTTCTTCTTGGTTGCTGTTATTTGGACGTCCAGCTTTTCCCACTCACTCACATTCCTTCAAGCTGGTCTGACTGGTTTGGTTCCATACTGTGAATATCATAGAATTCTTCTCCCTTGATTAATCATCTACTGAAATTCTTTGAAAATCTATTCAAATTCTTTCATATCAGAATTCTGTGCTCTGGTGTGGATACGTTGTTCAGTTGCATTGATTGGACTGATTTGAGAAATCTAAGTTGTGTACCCTATTTATATGTCTGAAATCTTAGAAGAAACTCCTATCATACAGAGTTAAGAATGTCCACCGATTCATATTGGAATAAGTCTAATGTATTCTTGAATTTGAATTTGAATGATTGAAAGTATCTGAATCATAAGGTTTAATAATTCTTAACCACCCATGTCATAAAATATCTAGACTCTTTCATCTGAATTCTAAAAAATATGAGATCAAGGCCACTTTGGTAGAGATACATAGAGCTAGTATTATTTTTAAACATCATGTTGTAAAATGTTGTCTAAGAAGAAAAATGGTTATTAGAGCAATGACCTTGGTCACTGAGAAACTAGGTCCTCTATCAAAGAAATAAGGTAAACCTAAGTCATGAAGTGCCATAGTTATCTCTGATGGAAAAATGATTAAAAATCTGAGAGAGCAATGGCATGATTGTGTTGAGTAACTGGGGATTCCGATCTCTAGTCAAGGTGTCTCCTCATGTAAAAAGATACTTCATTTGCTAACTCTGTTCTCACATCTGAGAGGCAATGTCAGTTATCACACTGAGTAACTGGGTCACTTCACCTAAGACGTGTTGTGTCTCATGTAAAAATGTGTTGATTAACTAAAATTACTCAAGAAAAATAATGTGCTGATCAAAAGTAAATATTTTGCAAATTCAGTCAACCTCACATTCTAGTAAAGGTGGTTAATCTCAATACTGCACTATGTAACTCTCAAAGGAGTCATTGAGATTATTTGTGTAAGATGAAAATGATTGATCTGGAGCATTGCTTGATTAGTTGGTTAATCTTTATTAAAACTTAGTTTCAGATATGAGTAATGAATTGACAGATTCAGATTACATCATGCTTAAACCAGGTGGATAATGTAGGTTAATTCATAACCCCTTATGATAGGTGGGTCTATCCTTACATGTACTTACAACTGTGGTACCTGCTAGATAGTAATTTCTTCTAATAAGATTCACCTCTGACAACTTGATCATCCACCTGTTGGTCACTTCCTGCTCTGTGACTGTCACATCCTAATCAATTTCTACTGAATGATTTTTGAAAATCATGTACAATGTTTGCACTCACATCACTCTATCTCTGGCTACCCTTATTGAGCTTACTTCACTAGTTTCATTCTTCACACTGTTGGAATCTTCCATCTTGCTTCTGTATCCCTGACGAAATACTCTTGAAACCAGTTCTGGTTCTGTGGGCCTTCCACATGCATTTTTCTGACCATACAAATGTGAGGTGCCACTCCCAATATTACCTTGTTCACTTGCAGCCTTCTAAACTTCAGAATTCTTAGGGTGGTGGATTCCAGATTGATTCATTGGATTACCAGAGTTCATCCCTACAGATACACCCTGTGTCTTGATTCCACTCATGTTTTCAGGGGGAGGTTTGATACTTGATTGTCTAACTGTTCCTATGTTTACTGATTTCATTTCTTTGTTCAAGGGAAGCTTCATGTATGGTTGTCCCTTCTCTTTTCTCGGGAGAGTAGAGGATGTCATATTGCATTCTGGGGGGGAATAGCTTCTATATGCATTAATGTTACAATCAAAGGGGGAGATTGCATTTCTATCATTTCATACTGCTTTTATTTCATTCTAAAATTGGTTTCTTTTTGATGAAGTCAAAGGGGGAGAATCGCTTGACATGAGACAGTGTGACTAGTGTGACTCTTAGTGTTGCCATCATCAAAAAGGGGGAGATTGTTGTGCCCCTGTGATTTTGATGGATAGCAAACATTGTGAGTCACTACGAGTCACCACTGCATAATTGCTGAATGATTGCATATGATGATTGCATATGGTCCTTCCATACCCACTGGTCATATATCTCTGTATAAACTTTAGGCCAATGCAAACATCCAGGGTCAGTGCATCCTCTTGATACTATGTCTGTCTGCGTTGCATAAAGTCTGTGCATTCACTTATGTTCAACAGACTAGGTCAGTTCACTTCATTGCTTAAGTCAGTGCAGGGTTGATTGCCTAAGGCTAAGGTTCGTGCATATCTCAGTTAGGCTGCACAATAAACTCAGTGCATGTTATTGTTCATGTGCATAAGGGTCTGTGCGTCTTGTCCTTGCATGCTGCCTTGCAATTGATTGTCGGTGCAATGTGCACTCCATCCATGAATAGTCGGTACAGCCATTGCATTAGGCTGGCATCATGTCGATGCAACCTCTGTACTGCATGACAGCTAAGTCGGTGCAACCTTTGTTGCTGCACGCGACTAAGTCTGTGCATGCTGCATCCTAGGCGCAGCAAGTCTGTGCAAATCTTATTGCTGCACGTGACCAAGTCCGTGCATGCTTTAGTCCATGTGCATCAATTCGGTGCAACACCTCTCTTTGTACGCGATCAAGTCTAAGCAAGGTTGGTCACACACACACACTAAGTCAGTGCATGCATACACAAAGTCAATACAAGCCTTGTTTCTGCACGCAACCAACTCAGTGCAGTATTGCCTCAAACATATGGACAACGTGCATTGAAAGTCGGTGCCTGTTTTTAGTCTCTCATATATATAGAAAGTCAATGCATCTTTTACTTTGGTCTGTGCATACCACGTTATTTGGAAGATAACGTAGGTATATGTCTTAGTCTTTTACACATCCAGGATCGGTGCAATGCATCCATATTCGGTGCACGCTCTACATCTTGCATATGAAAGTCTGTGCATATATCATGCGATGCATAACGTAGTCTATGAATCTCTTGACTCTTGCACCGAGCACATAAATTCCGTGCACATTACTTTGGGTTGGTTGTGCTTATCTCACATACTGCATAGCAAAGTCTGTGCATCTCTTGATTCTTGCACGAACAAGGTCTGTGCAAGACGGCTCTCGGCATTCGTAGCCTGTGCATCTTTTAGCTTTGCATTTGAAACTAGTCTGAGCACTTGTTCCCTGTGTGAACACTTAGTCCGTGCGTATGTGCACTTATGACATATTGAGTCTATGCATGGTTTCTTTAATGGCTCAGCAAGTCTATACAATCTCCACACTCATCTGATGTTTATATGTCTTGACATACTGACAGGTCAACTACTCGTGATTGTTAAGAAGGGCACGTGATCCAAGGTGGATCATCCCTGACAGATGACTGCCACGTGGAAGCTATAGTACCCAGAGTTGTGACATGTTGACAAGATTTCTGAAGCTTCCTGGCGGGAGTGTTCTCTCCACACTCCTAGGGCGAAAGCTCATGAGTCTTAGACTGAAGGAGTATATAAGATCATTTCCCACCATCAACACAATTGTTCCTAAATCATTCCTGGAGAACAAGAGAAAGAATAGAAGAACAGGAATCATCTGAGAGCAGTAGCAGAGCAGAGCAGAAGTGAAAGAGAGAAAGCTCGAGAGATCTAGAGAAAGAGAGACAGTGAAGGAAGAGCTCGAGGAGAAGAAGATAGAAGACTTTGCTGAAGATTACTTCATGTAATACCCCGAATTATTATTTGAGCCCAATATAATTATTAAGCTTTTATTAATTGAGAATTGAATTTTTATTGAATTAATAATGGAATTTCGTATTATTAATATTTAATTCCTTAGAAGAAGAATAAGTGAAAATCCAACTACCTTATAAAAATCTATAAAAATGGTAAACAGGTTAAGGTCGATGTAGTTAGTAACTTTGTCTTCTGTAATTAAGCCATTAAAAATCCGTGGTTAGATCTATTTAGTGATTAAGACCTAAAGTGCACACATTTTGACCCTTACCTAACCTTAGTTTAAAACGCAAAATTAAGGCTTAATACTTAACCAAATGAGCTCAAACCAGAGGCAAATTGACGGTCTTGATCTGAGGATCAAAAGCCCTCTACTAATTTCTCGAAACCCTAACCCTAGAATGCGCAGCCGGCCGAGTTTGGTTGAGTCAACCTTTTCGGCGCCATTTCTAACACGTCTCTTGCCCCGTCGAATTCTCTTAGCTCCGAACTCTCCAGAAGATGTGTGAGCTATATATAGAAAGCTCTTCGACCCTAGTTTCATTTGGTAGCAGCTGTGTCCGCAGAGGAGTCAGATCTGGGGAGATATCTGGCGATTACTGAAGGTGTGTCGGCAGGCCGTCGTCTATCTTCTTCCTTCCTTGTTTCTTCAATTGAGGTAGGAATTCTCAACCAAAATTCGAACATGAATACATCATTTTATTCCTCTCGACGAGATCTATCCAGTGGGACTGAAAGCCCCAATTTTTATCAGGTGTCTAGAGAGCTATCGAGGTTTTTGTGAAGGGTTAGCAAGTTCATTCTTCATATCTAGCATCTTATTTCAACCGTCGTTTGAGGTAGGTTTAACAGGCTAAACTCTAATTAACTTATATGATGTAATCAACATCTTATTAGCTTTCTTTAGGCGTAGAAAGCCCTAAAATTCATGAAGCATGTCTAGAGAATTTCTGTTCGTAGTAACAGCATGTTTAGACCTAGTTTTGATATGTTCTTCCGAGTTGATTTCTGATTTCGAAGTATTAATCCTGATCCACATGAACCATATTGTATATGGTTGGATTCAGCATCGTAGTAGCTTTCTTTTGATATAAGAAGCCCCAAATTTCATTCTTTATGTTGAGAGAATTTTACAATTTAGTCACAGCATGTCAAAATTGGGGTTTCCCGTGTTCTTGCATTAGTAAATCATGATTTCAGTAAGATAATTTGAAATTGGCCTTACTGTTAGATAGTATTCTCTGTTAGCTTTCCAACGGTACCAAAAGCCCCTTATTTGGAGTCCATTTCCATTAGTTATTAGCGTTTTAGTGCAACCCCAGCAAACCCCCACTTCCCGGCGTTCATCGGACGCGACAGGGATGACCGGAGACGACCCAGAGATGGACGGTCTTATGATAGACTGCACAACTCAAGCCTAAACTTTGACTATTTTGACCCTGGTATAACCATAGATAAACGGTCTTTCAGGAACCACACATCCCAGGATGAACGGTTCCAAACTAACCACATATCTAGATATAAGGTCCCAGAGCAACCACATAACTTGGACGGTCCAGAGCGAACCACAAATCCAGGAGGATGGGCGGTTGACCCAAAGCCGCACAACCCCTTTGGGTGGCCCAACAGGAACCGCCCAAGCCTTGGGCGGCCCTGACAGAACCGCCCAAGTCCCTGGCTTGGCCCTTTGAGCCCCCTTCAGCCCTGTGAGTCCAGCAGGATATAAGGTCCATCCAGAACCATTTATCCCCACAGAGAGTGACTTAATACATGTTTTAATTGATTCATCTTCATGTCATATATGATAATTAGTAAAATAGAAACCCACTTGATAAATGATTAATTATGCAACTAAATTTCTGTTAATTGCACTTTGTTCATCCTACGCGATCTTGTTCATTAGCTTATCATCTTGAATCATTCTTTTTGGCATCTTGACTTAATGTATAACTTAATTCTTGTTAATTTGACATGAAATTAGGATTAATATGGTCATTAGCTTGCTGGTTAGCTGCTGTACTATAGTAGAATAGCGTGTTTAACTTTTTGACTTTTAACAAGTCATTAGCCGATTAGCATGCTAGTCTTGGTTTTACCCCCAGAAACTCTATCCGGCGGCATTACCATCATCACGGGATTTCTTTATATCCCTGTTATGAACCTAATGAACTACCAAAACATCGTTTTATGTGTTTAAATCGCTGGTTCAAGGCTTGGATCAAATTGGACGATGAGAGGCATGCGCGGCTAGTAGTTTACCGCATATCCTCTTCGGCGGCCTGATTATGACCGCATATCTTTATACGGCCCAGTATGGACCGTATATCTTATTCATGGGTCTTAATGTCTTCTGGACATGAGCGGCCCATAATGCACCGTTCATACCTTTGAGCGGCCCACTGTCAGCCGTTCTTTCTTGACCTCGTGGCTAAGTTTTGGCCCAGTTCCTGTATGCACGACCCGATGTTAGCCGTACATACCCTTGCGCGGCTTCTGTATGACCGCACATCTGTTGGAGATGAGTTTCATCATGTTTATGTGTTCTTGAATCCAAGGACGGGTTAGTCCTTTAAATCTTCAACTTATGGCAGTAATTCCTCTGATTAAATTGGCCATTAAATTGACTGAATGTCTAGACGCGTGGGATCTTGGATCCAATAAATCAATGCCAACGCACCGTAGGGGCCCGGTCTGGTCCTGGGGAGAGAGCCCAAAAATTATTGAGCCCATGGGATGTTAATGACATGGTGAGGCATTGCACCGAATACTTGCTTGCTTGTTACGTCTATGACAAAAATCTCTTGTTACTTGTTACTTGATCGTGATTGAATTGATGTTAATTACTGCTTGTTGGCCAATTCTTTATTACTATCTCCTGTTGTAAATTCTTGTACTTGTTATCTTGTTAATTCTGGGCATCTTATATTTCTTGACCTTGCAAGATCTTTTTATTACGTCGTTTCATTATATTGTTATCATCATTTATTTCTTTTTAGCATGGCATGTGAAAATGTAATTAACTTGTTAATCATGTAAACTTGCCTGTTACTTCCTACTGAGTGTCAGCTCATAGTTGTTGTTTCCCCCCTTTCCAGGCTATTCAGGTGACGAGCTTACCATCGGGGATGGGCAAGAGTGATGTCTTGAGTGCACCAGTTCTAGAGTGGTGTTGGTAGTGTTATCCTATTAGTTGTGCTTTAGAGAGTATTTAGCTTCAGTTATGTTGTTAATGTTTAGTGTTAAATGTCTCAGTTGTATTAAGTTGGTTTGAGGATTATTGTATCAGTTGTGGTTTGTTTAATGATCAATAAGTTATTTCCATTCATAGCACTTGTGTTATATTTAGATTAGCTCTCTCTCTCTCTCTCTCTCTCTCTCTCTCCTACTAGCTAGTTTCTAACTATACGTCCCGAGTTTCCGCATCGGGACGTGACACTTCCACTGGACCTTGGATCAAATCCAGGCCAGTCAGCTCCCTGAGAGCCACATCTGTGCTACCATCGTTTAAAGCTTTCCGTCGCTGTGATTTCTCATTTCTTGTTTTTATTTTGAACCCTTGTTTCAAGCTATTAGTCAGCAGAGCAAGCATTGACGCTCAGCAGCTGCAGAGGAGGATTCCTCTGGTCGGCTAAGCTGTATTGCCCAGTGGGTCAAGCTGTTAGGCAGTAGATGGCTAAGCTGTATTGCCCAGTGGAAGCAAGCTGTGATGCTCAGCGGTTGTAGGCAAGCTGTGAGGCCCAGCGGTTTAAGCTGTGTATCAGCGGAAGCCACACTCGGATTTGAGTGTGGGGTGGACGTAGGTCTGCGGACCAAACCACCTAAAAATTCCCTTGTCTATTGTGGTTTGATTGCCTTATTCGATTCGCTAGAGGTATGCATAGGCCGATTTATATCTTTTGTCTAGCGTAAGTCTTGGGCTGCATACTCTACTTGATTCTGGTTCCAAAAGATCCCATTTGTTCAGGTGCCTTCACTCTTTGTCCAGAATAGTAGGTGATTGCACCTTCTAAGCATGATTGAACTCATCTCTGTCCTTCAGACTCGTTAAGATCCTAGTTTATTATATTCTGCATCTCTGATTGTTACAGTCAATTTTTAATTGGGCGAAGTTTCTAAGGGGATTCATTCAACCCCCCTTCTGAATCTGAGCCTAGCACCATTTCAATTGGTATCAGAGCATACCGTCTAGGAATCGTTTGTCCCTATCAATTGAGAAATGAGAGGGGAGAGATAGAAAGGATTAATATATATAGAAAAACCCAAAAATTCTAGAAATTAAAAAAATAATAAAAATTACCTCCGTGATCCTTGGGAGGAGCACAACACGTCGGTACTATCCCAGAGTCGGAGAATGCCACGGTTCGCCCTGCACAGGGTTCTGAAGGCACATCAGGGAAAAACATGTGTAAAGCACAAAATACACTCCGAGACCCACGCAAATGATCCAAAAAATATCCGAAAAACCTGAGGCATTACAAACTCCCCCTCACAACATGAATCAAGTATGCAGACACCTCGAATGCAAAATGTATTGTAATGCAGAAAAAAGAATTTATGGACATTAAACCTGACCTATATGAAAATGAGCCTGTGGTACCAGGTAGAGAACGTAGGTCATAAGACCTCCTCACACATGATGTGGGTTTCTAGTCAGAAGAAATCGGACCTTCTCCCAGCTTATCATTTAATATACCAACAGGTTATGCATGCCAATCTATTTTACTAAAATATGACAAATACTAGGCATTGCAGAACCCCACACTATCGTGTTGTGGGTGGACATGAGGGGCCTCGCACATAGACCCCATAATCCATGCGGCGGGATGGGCTGCCAACGTACCGATGTCCCACGTGGACCCCATAATCAACGTGGAATAGCAAATCCCTAAGGGAGACGCTGGAAAATCCAAGAATCTCCCCACCAGCGACACCTGGGGGATTTGAACCCGCGACCTCGCTCTAATACCAATTTACAGGATCATGCCCCAACTGTTGCGCTAAAAGCTCGAGATTGTAGCAAAGGCAGACCGTATTTCCTTATGGCATTGCTAAACCCCACACTATCGTGCCGTGGGCGGACATGAGGGGCTTCGCACATGGACCCCATAATCCATGCGGCGAGATGGGCTGCCAACGCATCGATGCCCCACGTGGACCCTATAATCCACGTGGAACAGCAAATCCCTAAGGGAGACACTGGAAAATCCAACAACTTTAATATGAAAAGCATTAAACTTCACATGCAACGTTATCTAACACCGGAAGAGCAGAAAGCGTCAGAGACATAAGTGGTCACGTGGTTCGAAGGTTAAGATAACGGGCACGTGATCGGAGGCTATCTGTTCACCGAAACGATTGGCCACATGGATTCACATCTTCGTTAGATTTGACACGTGGACATCATCGAACATCTCCTTCTTGAAAAGCCATTGGCGGGAATGTTCCCTCCACATGCCGAGGGGAATCTTGTGGGGATCACAAGATTTAGCACACTGATATAAAAAGCAGATCTCTTGATCAAAGAGAAAAATATAGAATATAGAGCGATGAATACAGTGGTAGAGAGCTGGGAAAAATAGAAGAGAAAGAGGGAGAAGAACAGTGACAGTGACAGAGATTGAGTAGAGGAAGACTTCGAGCTGAGAAGAGTATAGAGGAGTGAGTATCTTGTGAAGAAGAGATCCAGAGAGGGTACCAGCAGAGAAGAGAGGATAAGCTGAGAGTGCAAAGGTCTTTGCAGAAGGGTGAGAGAGAGCCACAGAAAATAGAGTATCGAAGATAGGAGAAGAATTCTGAGAGGAGATAATTGTAGAAAACATGATTTCTAGATCAGATCTAGAATCGTCTGCTCTTGAGAGCTACATTATTTTTTACGTCTATCTGTGTATTATTTTTATTCTTTCTTGTTCTCTTTCCAATCTATCTTCAAGCTGTTAGGCAGCGGAGCAAGCTGTGATGCTCAGTGGATTGTCAAGCTGTGTGGCAGCGGAGCAAGCTGTGATGCTCAGTGGATTGTCAAGCTATGTAGTAGCGGAGCAAGGTGTGATTCTCAACAGATTCAAGCTACGTATCAATAGTAATCCTCACTCAGGTTTGAGTGAGGGGTGGATGTAGATCTATTGAGGTAGATCGAACCACCTAAAAACATCTTGCATCGTGGTTTGTTGTGTGTTCAGATTTTCCTTTATTGTTCTTACTACCGCGCGTGTGAGTAGAGCATATCCTATGAGATTTTTTGAAGGCCAACTATTGCGCTGTGTGCGCTCTAGATCCTCTGGTGAAGGAGCGTATCTATCCCTTACCAAGAGTTCAATATTATTATTTCGAGTGAGAGAGAGTGCAGCGATGTCATTTGTTTCACTTTGATTATTGTTAAACTTTTCATGTCGTAAAAGTTTTAACGGGGATCCGTTCACCCCCCCTCTGGATCTCAACCATGCGCATATCTGCTAGAACCACTTTCCCAATAGTTGGTATCAGAGCGATTTCTGATTCAACAGATCCAACGATCTGTAGATCTGATCCTGCTAATTGGTGCATTCATTATTTTTGCTTGTTGTTTCAATATGGTTTCAATGGCTAATCCTCCTAAGTTTGATGGATCAAACTTTTATGGCTGGTTAGGAAGATTGCGAGATTTTTTGAACTCCATAGACTCTAAATTATGGATTTCAATTGCATATGATCCATGTGAACTTCCTAAAGAAGAATCCAAATGGAATGTCATCCATAGATTGAAAAATGCTGATAATCTGAAAGCTCTGAAGCTGATGAAAAGGGATATTGATATTGATGTGTTCCCTTATGTCTCTACGTGCAGGAGTGCTAAGGAAATACTAGATAAGTTGACTGCCATTCATGATCAAGAAGGGAATAAGTGCATGATGGTCAAGATCATAACAGTGATCAGCCGGATGAATCTTCATCACAGGTAAGTTCTGAATCAGATGAACTTACATTCAATGATTTGATGACTCTTTATAATGGATTGTTAGATAAGTATAAGAGAGTCAAATCTGAAAATAAGAAAATAAAAAAGAAAGTGTCATCTGAAATAAGTTCATTGCAATCTGAAAATGAACACCTCAAAAATGAAATGAAGAAAGATGATAAGCCATTCAATAACTTTTTGTCTATAAAAGACTTGAACACAAATCTTCATTCTGAGATAAAATGGCAAGAAGGATTGGTTGTTTCTCTTAGGGAAGAAAATGAAGAGTTACTGAACAAAAAGAAAGAGCTTGAAAAAATTGAGGAGGAGTTGAATGAAAAGCTGTATTCCAAATCAAATGATGATAACCATGATGAAGAAATTAAAAAATTGAATTTGAAAAATAAAAATATGAAAGAACAAAATAAAAAACTGATGGTTCTAAATATTGTCATATCAGAAAGGTTGCTAACCTTTGAAAAAGGGAAATCTGCTATCATTGATGAATCTAAAAAATTAGTAACTCTACAAAAAGAAAACGAAGACTATCAATCTATAAATGAAAGTCTGAAAATAAGAATAGCAGAGTGTGAGGAGGAGATAGTGAATTCTGAATTGACAATAACTTCTCTGGAAGCTCAAGTGATTGACTTAAATAGTTATATGTCTAAATTTGTTGAAGGGAAGGACAATTTCGATAAAATTCTTGGAACTAGAGTGAATTTTCAGAGAGAATGACTGGGTTACAATCTAGTGAACAAGAACAAATTAGAGAATAAGTTGTCAATCTCATTTGTGAACAGTTCGGAGTCATCTAAAATCTCTGATCCATCCATCTTTCAATTTACTGCTCAAAGATCAGAAAATCAAAAAACTGCAAAAATGTCAGAAAAATAGAAAAAAACTGATAATCTGAAAACATTTAAAAGGAATTCTGCTACCCTACTGCATGTAGCTCTTGGATCTCCCACACACTCACATGCACACAAAAAGGAGAGCACATGTCATTATTGTGGTAGGGCAGGGCATTTGATATATGATTGTCATGCCATGAAGCTGGATGATTTGAATGCCTCTAAGAAACTTAATGGATTCAAAAATGCCAAGACAAATTCAAATAAAAAGGTTGTGTTTCAAAATCCTCATGTGCATGTTGGAAAAGCTCATGTCAGAAATCATGACGTACAGAAAAAGGGTATTCAGTGCTTTCACTGTAACAGATTTGGACATATAATGAATGATTGTTTGGCTTTTAAGAATAATAATAAACTAAAAGCCCATAAAAATTCTATTGACCAAAGAAGGCCAAATCTGTTACCTAACAAAAGGCCATATTGTCCTAACTGTAAAAGAGCTGGGCATATAGTCTAGGACTGTTGGCATGTGGGAGGAAATTTTGAGTTCCATGATAGAAATGGCAGAACTAATGCCATCCCATAGAAATACTCTACTTATGCTTCAAAGAAGAACATGAATGTATTTAACTCATGTCACTATTGCGGGAATGTCGGACATGTCATGAATGATTGTTCTGCTATGAGACTTGATGATTTGAATGCTCTGAAATCATGGAAAGCACCTAAGAAAGGTGTAACTCAACTAACAGGACCCAAGAATTCTTATGTTCCCAGAAATTTGAAATGATTATTGCTTGCAGGTGTGCCTTGATGGCAGAAAATAAAATGGGGAATACAATAAAATCAAGGCACATGAAGGTTAGTCAAACCCCACGTTCTTCTCTCTGTACTGATGGTTGAATAAATCTCCTTGGAGTGTTGTATGTTTGGTCAGATTGACATCACTGGTATTATTTGATGCTATCTTGTCATGCATGTTATGATTTTAACATGAGAAACTGCCACATGCAATTCCAAATGAGCTTTTATATATTGAATAGTCATTCATTGTCCATATTAGAAGCATTTCCATGCATAACCCTTTGGTATAACTAATGGTACGCTGGGAGAAGGGTAGATCATTTCTGTCAGGAAATCCACATCATGTGTAGAGGCTAGACCTCTGCCTAGTACCAAGGGTCTAACTTGCATTAGTATTAGATGTGCATTTTTGCATTTTATATGTGCATACATGTGTACAATGAAAAAGAGTACTATTGTTTGGCTGAAATTGATGCACATTCTAAGGAGAAGAATGATATGGTCTGTCAAAGCTAGCTGAATGCATATTAAGTGTCAGAGTTTGATGAATTCTATCAGAAGGTCAGTGTTGTTTTGCTCTAGTGTCTGAATTTGTGTTCAAAATAGAGTTGTTGGTTGTTGATGATAGGTCCAGAGGGGGGTGAATGGACCTTTACCCGTTAAAAATTAAGGATTAAAAATTAAGTTTAGATCTCAAACAGGAGTTTCCGAATTAGAGCACAATGGTCAAACACTAACCGCAGAACGAACTGCTTGGAGGATAGGGAAGGATCGGCTTAAACAAGCATCTACCGAATATCCAAGCCCAGAAGAAAAAAAAAATAAGCACACGGCACGGGGATTTTTAGGTGGTTCGGTCCACCAGACCTACATCCACCCCACACTCAAACTGAGTGTGGCTTCACTAACAGCTGGGCAACACAGCTTGCCAACAAACGCTGATACACAGCTTACCCAGGGGAACAACCTCCCCTCTTCCTCCTACTCGGAGGGAACCACTAGTAACCCACGGTCACTAGAAACCAGAGACTCACGTCTCTCTTCCTTTATACCAAGAGGGAACCCCACTGGTAGCAGTCCCACTACTAGTGAACCAGCCAGTAGCAACCTACTGCCGGCAACCCACCAGAGGCCTAGCCTCTCTTCCTCCAGACCAGGAGGGAACCGACCAGTGACTCCCCGTCACTAGCAAACCAGAGGTCTAAGACCTCTCTTCCTCCAACCGGAGGGACCCCTTGACTTTCAAGCCACAAGCCAAGGACCGGAGGACAAGCCTCCCTTCCTCTAAACCAGAGGGAACCCTCAAGTGATAACCTGCCACTTCCAACCTGGAGATCAGATCTCCCTTCTCCTGTACCACCAGGAGAAACCCGATCCCCAACAGGGCAATCGGAAGAACAAGACTAAAAAAGGTAGCAAAAGGAAAAATAAGAAAAACATGAAAATGACAGCGACAGAAGCTGGAAATAAAACACAAGATATATAGCTCTCAATGAGCATAGTCGTTCTGGATTTGATCCACGAACAGACTGATCAGATCCTCAGTAAAGCTGTCTCTCCTCTTCTTTTCTTCTTCTTCTTTCTCCTTCAGTTTCTGCTCTCTCTTTTTCTTCTCTTCTTTCTCTCATTTTTCTGGATCGAAGGACTCTCTGCTTTTCTGCTCTTCCTTCTATATCTTTCTCTTTTTCGATCATCCTACATCTGAAGATGAAGGTTTCTATTTATATCAGCAGCAGCAGCAGATCTGATTCAGAATGCGTGTGCCTCCCACGCTTGATCTAGAACCTTCTTGCCACGTGTCCTTATCGGATTGGTTCCTCTAGCATTGGATCACGTGCTGCCCAGACACTGAGGAGTAATCTTCCTCGGATCCCTGCAAGCAGATTAATTACATTAATGCTCAGGGTTCGCTATATGTAGCTGAGATAAGTTGGTTGGCCATAAGAACAAAGAACTGCACGAGATATATGATAACAAAACGAGGTGCACTATACTGTGACTGACACGAGGTACGTTAGATGAGTTTAGCACGAGATAACACGAGAACGACACGAAGTACACGAGAACACAGCTAACACAACAACGAAGACGACACGAAGTCAGATGAAGACAGCATGAGGTGAGAAGAAGATAACACAGAGTGAAGCAATAGAAAGACACGCGATCACAAGAGACCAGGACGAAAATAGAAGGAAGCAACACGGAGATACAAATACAAAAGAAACACGAAGACACGAATACAAAGACAATACGAAGACACGAATACAAAGACAACACGAAGACACGAATACAAAAGACAACACGAAGACACGGAGTGAAACAACACTTGAAAACACAAGAAAAATAACTCGAGCACATAATAGCTCGAATGAACGACTCGAAGACGAGGCGACACGAGTTGAAAACAACACGAAGACGAAAACAGAAACCGACACGAGGTGAGGTCACAAAGCGACAAAGACACGAGGTCTAGGAAACACGACACGAAGACATGAGATAGACACGTCTTCAACAACACGTGATGAAACGGTGGAAGCAGAAGAACAACTCGAGGAACTACAGTAATTGACACGAGGACACAAGAGCAAACATAGAGGACTGACTCGAGATTAGCAACTAAGTGCTAACGACACGAGGTTCATACAGAAGCAACTCAAAGTTCATCAGAACAATTCGAGCTGCTTCAGAAGAATCAGCACGAAGTCAATCAGCACACAACTTAACACAACACGAGGTACGAAAGGATGACACGGCGTGTTGAAAACACAAACAGTACTAAAACTAAAACGACATGAAGGCAAACAGTACAACACGAGGTGTTATACACAAACATGACGAAGTTCCAACCAACACGAAGACAGTCCCTGAAAATACCTGAAGTGAAATGAAGGTTTATTCTTCACAGAAAAATATTCTTTGTTCACTTTCACAGAAAAATATTTTTGTTAATTTTTCACAGATAAATATTTTTGAACACCACTAAGACTTATAGTGTTGTCATCATCAAAACATGTAAAGATTCAACAAGACTCAACAATCTCCCCCTTTTTGATGGATGGCAACACTATGAGTCTTGAGTCTTTGCAAAAAAAATTTCAGCCTTTCCAAGGCTAAACAAACATTAGTGGTAAACATTAGCACCACTATCAAACATTTTTAAAGTCATTTTTAAAGTGTCAAATAACCATTCTCAATGAATAACAAACATTCTCAACGAGCTAGCAAAGGCCTGATTTCTCCCCCTTTGTCATCATCAAAAAGAAGGAAACAATAAGGATGCAACAATGCAAATGATATGGAATTTAATTAATAAGTCCAAGAGTGTGAGAGAGAAAGCCTCAAAATGGGCAACAAGATACAGAGCATTATCTTTTCAAGAAAAATGTCTGGCATGTCTGCTAGAAGGGCCACGCGGCCTGCCATGTGGTGGTTTCCCCCTTGGAGAAGCAGAGGTGTATTCTTGAGGTGGAGTTCTACTAGAAGAAGCTTGACCAGGTGCTGAACCCAAGATAGACTGAAATTCCTTTAGGTCATTTGACAGTTCAGCTAGCCAATACACCACAGCGCTTCTGACATGTGCCACTTTAGAAATGATGTCGTCTTGGCGAATATTAACAGTTTCATATCTGTCAGTCAGAATTGTCATTTCTGTTAAGAAGGCGACCAATTTATCATAGATCTGCTGAACACCTGGACCTAGGGCACTGGATGACTTCTTCAAAACTTCTAAAGATGTTCTGATCTCAAAGCAGTGATCTATAATGTTGGTAGATAGTTTGAAGGAGGAAATTTGAACATCTTGTAACTCACGCAGTGCTTTTGCTATCTTTGAACAAACCTCCTGCAAACCTTGCATCAAGGATCTGTTGGCATCATCTGAAGCCTTTTTGTTGAGTAGGAACCTTTTCCATTCAGTGAGGAGAGATATCTCAAGCTTCAATAGCCTGGAATGTACTTGATTGATGTTAAGAGTGACATATTTGAGCAGATCATCTAATTTCTTATCTTGTTTCTGCATCTGCTGAGTCAAGTTTATGAGGAGTTCTTCAATGTTGGGTGCCCGAGCAGATTCAATGTTGGGCGCCTGTGCAGATAGAAGTCTAGGTGGACCTAGAGGTGTACCAAAAAACTCTTGCACCAAAAAATTCTTGCACTGGCGGTTGGTTGTCTACTGCTGGAGCCTGATCTTCAACTTCAGCTTGTGTGTCTTTGACAGGAACTACAATTTCAGGTTCCTCTTCCTTATTTGAAGATTCTGTATCCAATTCTATGATAGGAACTTTTTCTTGACTGTTATCCCCTCTATCTTCCATGAGATCATGATCTGCAGGGCTGTCAACAGGTGCCTGTTTAAGACTTTCAGATGTAACCATGTTGGTAGCCTCTTCCAAGCTTTTCTCTACAGTCTCTCTTAGAATCACATTAACAAAATTAGTAAGTTCTTGATCAGTACTTTCTTGCTCTTTAGCTGGCTGTTCCACGGGCAATATCACCTCTTCAGATGTCTTCCCAAATGAATCAAACAGACCATCAATATTTGCATCTAGATCAGTCTGAATACTTTCTTCAGACAACCTGATTTCTTCAGATGCAACCTCAACTAGCCTCTGAAAGGAAAAAGATACTTCAGTGAGTGCAGCAGACGTAATAGACTGTGGTTGTTCAGCTGGTGTATCCTGTACAGCAATCTCAGAAACTAATTGCACACCAGTTTGAGCTAAGTCTTGAGATTGTTCCGGATGCTCCCCCTGAGTTTGTGATTCCTTGACTTTCTGGGCCTTAACTTGTCCCACCATTGAAGAGCCCTCCAAGCCCAAAAACACTGAAATAAAATTCATATTACATATGTTTCGGGCCTTAACTTCAGATGCAGCCTCTCCATCCAAGCAAATCTCTGAATACTTGAAGATGTCTGTCAGATGGGCGGCATAGGGAAGGTGTCTCTTGGATCCAATACATCCCTTCATGACAGTAAAAATGATTTCTGGCAAACATATCTTTACATTCTGAATCAGACAAAATAGTAGAAACCTCTGTGTGTCTGTGATTCTACCCCTAGCTCCAGTCTGTGGTGTGACTATAGAAGCAATTATGTTTTGAAGGAGCTTGTGAAGAGGAGGAAATGACGAGGTTTGGAAAGCTTTCAGCTTCACTTGCCCCTTGTCAAGAATGTTACTGGGTTTACCAGTAATAACCGAAAACGCCTCATGCAGACTGTATCTGTACCCTCTCTCCACCTCTCCCTTTTCTGGAATACTTAGAGCTTCATGGAGAGAGTTGCATGTCACTGTTATCTCAACCCCTTTAACAGTCGAAATCAATGCAGACTTATCTCGGCTTAACAACAAGTTGTTGTAAAATTCCATCACCAGGCTAGGGTAGAATACCCTGTGATCTTCCAAAAATTTCCTCCATTCCTGAAACTCGAAGATCTTCAAGAGTTCTGGAAACTTCAGGACCATGGATTCATCACCGAAATCAACTATCCTCGAAGGAATGATTTTACCACTCTCTAAAAATACGGTAGACTGGGAAGGCCTGGTACCTTGCTCTGAAGACATTCCCGCAGCAGCTTCTGATTCTAGACAACGTTGCTGCTTGGACGGAGGCTCCTCAACAGTTTCCTTTCCTTTCCTCTTCCTTTCAACCTGAGCGGCGAATGCTTGCTGATCCATTTGCCAAGACTCCTAGAGTATCAACTCTCTCTTGCCGGTTGCTACTGGAAGTGAAGCTAGACCCAAGAGAGGGAGAGATCTCTGTGGGGAAAGGAAGTGAGCGGGAAAAGATAGAGATGAGTTTGAAGGAACACTCAAGGTGGAGCGGCACGAAGATGAATAGGAAGCGGCAAGGGGAAACGAGGGTTTATGGATGAAGGCGTGTGAAACAAGAAGGGTTTTGTCGGGTTGCTTTTCACTCTTATCAAACTTTTTCTGGAAATACCCAAACTACCCTCAATCATGATGTAACACAGCCATTGCCTGTTAAAGTTTGCCCTTCAATATATGGACTAGTTATATTCTTCCAAAATCCATGGTCAGTTACCTCAAGATATTAAATCAACATGATCACAAAATTAGCTGTTAAAGTTGCTTAACCTAGAGAGAGTCACGATTAAATTACTCCTTATGTTTGTCAAGCAAAGAAATAACACATCGTTGTCAAGCAGATTTCATTTCTTCATTTAATGGACAAGAGAAGGCATACAGGGTCAACCAATTTGTTGAGCACAAGGTAGAATAGTCCCTTTTTACACAAGGAGACATGTTTATCAGACACCAGAAACCCTGGTTACTCAGGACGGACTACCTTTATGCCAATCAAAGCCAATGAAATTTTTCTTTGTTGACTTTTCCCTTTTTTTTATTATTTTAACATTTCTATACAGAGATAGCTAGTTGTATCATGACAGAAACTCTGGACTTCTCTGATCTAGAGTGTCTATTTCTCCATAAAAGCCATTGCTCTGCCACAAAGAATGGCGTATTCCCTGGTGGCACTTCTCATGATTTTAGACAAAAGACAGATATCTTACTTAACACAATTGTTATCTCACAGCTCTCTTCACATAAGTTTCAGTTAAATCGAGATCCTCAACAAGTTTTTCTCATTTAACAGGAAGTTTTATATTATGTTGACCAACACTTGAGAGGATAACTTAGAAGGATCAAGGACCAAATATAACCCCCATACATTGAAGTTCTTTATTAACAGGTGTAAGTTGTTACACTAGATATTGGGTGGTTTAAGGTATACAGATCACATCTGATAAGAGCAAGAAGACTGTAAGAAAAAAAATTTCTTTCAGAGAATTTCTGAACCAAAAGTGATAGGAGAGAGATAAGAAGGTGGCAGACCGAATGGAGAGAGATGAGATGAGTAGCACTCCTATCAGCAAGCCAACAAGTGAGAGATCACTCAAGACATTAAGCACCAAGGACGCTTACAAATATAATATTCTTGAAGAAGTTCTGTCTCACATCCAGAGAAGCTCTTGGGCAATAAACTGCAACCTCATGAGATGATAGATCTTAACACCACATTAACTGCATCGGCTGACAAAATTCTTCAGAAACCAAATGGCCTGTCAAACTCCTTTTCAGCCCACTCAAGGACATCTCACACACGACTCTTGGAAGTATTAATTATTTATTGAATGCAGTGTTTGCCATGAAAATTAAACATGTGAGTTTGTGAATCATGCACATACAGGCTCCCCTGATCAGCAGAATGACCCATGGTACTAGGCGGAGCACTTGGTCTGAAAGACCACCTCACACATAGTAAGCACCTCAGGACAGATTTCCCTGCCTTTTGATAGCTTACTATTTGATATATCATAGTGGTCAAACATGATAATCAACGGGCATGGCAGACTAGAGAGGTTGTTCTAATCATGATAATTCTGTCTAGTCCAAAATAGGTAGTTTATATGAACAACAACAACCATCATTCTGATGGATTGGAGATTGAATTCAGATTAGGAGGGAAGCAATAAATTTACCTGGAGCATTCAGACATGGGGTCATTTTATGTGCCCTGGTTTATTACCCCTTTATTCCATCCAAGGCACGCCTGCAAAGCAAAGTTATTTTGCACAAACAGGTACCCAAGAAGTCTTGGGTCCTGACATGATAGTATTAGTTCTAGCAAGTTTCCTCAGCACATTTTTAACTTGATAGCAAGGGGCAGCAACTTTCAGTACTGATTTATGCATATCCTTGTTAGCATGAATCCTATGTTCATAAACATGAGACTCTTTGTTAACAGAATAAACATTCTGTTTGCCAAAACCAGTTTGGTTTTGATATCCTGCCAGCCAACAGGTTGCAATCCTATGACCTGGCGTCCCACATTTGAAGCACTCATTGTGCTTGCCTCTAAAGACATTTCTACCAAATGCATTTTTATTCGCAGGGAGATTAACAGTTTTAGAATTGAGTTTTCTACCCTGAGCATGCCAGCAGTCCTTGACTGCATGGCCATGCTTCCCACAATGGGAGCAGAAAGGAGACTCTCTCCTATAAGATCTTGCCCAACATTTAGTGACCTTATGCCCAAGCTTGTTACAATTAAAACATCTGACATGCTGGTTTGGAGAAGCAGTTTTGTTGATATTAAGAGCATGTTGGTTAGCATAAAATTTAGAATGATGTGGGAGTGATTTTTTCTTTCCATTAGCAAACCAACATTGAGCAAGGGTGTGGCCTAATCTACCACAATGCGAACATTCCCTTTTCTTTGAATGAACATCAGGATTTCTATCATGATATTTCCTAGCATCCATATCATCCTTTTCCATCAATCTACATTCATGCATCAAATGGCCAATTCTATGGCAGTAGTAACATGACATTTTCTTTTTCTGAACCTCATGATTTTTGTCATGAGTTTTCCTAACATGCATTTTACTAGTATTCATGTCATCTTTTTTTTTCAGTTTGCATTCATACATTTGATGACCAGCTTTATGACAATTAAGGCATGACATAGGTTTCTTGTTAGCATGGGATTTAAAGTCAGGATGCATGTATGTAGTAGAATCCACTTTGTTCTTCCCTTTTTGTTCTACAGTTGTCTTCAGACTTCTTTGAGCAGTGAATTGAAATACAGAAGGACTGGCTAGGCTAGCAGATGCAACATCTGAAACAGCAGAAGTTTGAATCTTATTTTCAAAGCTCTTTTTCTTTGTTGAGTTATAGCCCAACCCTTCTTTTTGAAAATTGACTTTTACACCTAACAATCTGTCCAGATTTTCTTGTCCTTCCACAAATTTTGACAAGGATTTCTTCAAGTCTTCTATTTCATTTTCCAGAGAAACAATGTGTATTTCATAACTGGCAATCTCTTGTTCATTGTAGTTTACACATTCACTTAGCATCTTGTTTGTGATTTTATAGTCCTCAATTTCATTTTTCAGATTGCTCAGTTTATCAGAATCTTCAATGCAAACAGTTTTTCCTTTTTCTAAGGTTAGAAGTCTCTCAGACATACTACTGTTCAACATTTTCAATTTTTTAATTTCTCCCTTGAGCTTGTCATTCTGGACCAATTCATTTATTAAAATCTGATCTTCACACGGTGGTTCAAATTGTTGATTAGATTCAGATTTTTCAGTTAGCAGTTTATTTTCTTGTTCAAGGTTTTTAATTTTCTGAACATTTTCTTCAATGATTTTCCTGAGAGAGTCATTTTCAGATTTAAGTTCATTCAGTTCTGAATTAACAGATTCTTGATTCTTTTTCTTTAACAATTTAATTTGACTCTCAAGCTTACGAATCTCAGCTATGGAGACATCATTTGTTTGTTCCAATTTTAAACAGTTTTGACATGAAGAGGAATTTGCACTGGTTAACCTAGTACCCTTTCTCAGTTTCTTATGTTCTCTTTTTAAATTTTCATATAGCCCCAACAAGTCATCATAGCTATTTTCCCAATCATCCATAGTATAATGTTGAAAAGGGTTTACCTGATCATCATTGTCCTCTTCATTACTTTGATTGTTGCTGTGATCAGTCCCATTGGCCATCATGCAGGCGTCCTTCTTTGACTCGAAGGCTATTTTCAGTTGGTCCAAAATTTCAGTGGCTGACCTGCAATGATAAAAATATGAATGTAAAGCTTTGTCAGTGGCAGCCTTCAGAATTTCCATAGCCTTCTCGTTTTGATCACACATGTATCTATCATTGTCAGCCCATTTGGACATTTTCTTTGACAGTTTGTGTGGACCATGTGAAATCAACTTTTACATATCCGGATCACGTTGTTTAACATAGGTACGCAGACTTCTAAGCCACAACTTAAATCCAGAACCACTAAAGATCGGTGGGTGCTTCATTGAAATCAGTTCAGGGGTAAAACCAAGCAGTAAGACCAAAACAGAAATGCACCTATCAGACCAGCAGGATCCCCTACAGATCGTTGAATCTGGAGATATAGGGAACCACTCTGATACCAATTGATACGTCCAGAGGGGGGTGAATGGACCTTTACCCGTTAAAAATGAAGGATTAAAAATTAAGTTTAGATCTCAAACATGAGTTTTCGAATTAGAGCACAATGGTCAAACACTAACCGCAGAACGAACTGCTTGGAGGATAGGAAGGATCGGCCTAAACAAGCATCTACCGAATATCCAAGCCCAGAAGAAAAAAAAAACAAGCACACGACACGGGGATTTTTAGGTGGTTCGGTCCACCAGACCTACATCCACCCCACACTCAAACTGAGTGTGGCTTCACTAACAGCTGGGCAACACAGCTTGCCAACAAATGCTGATACACAGCTTACCCAGGGGAACAACCTCCCCACTTCCTCCTACTCGGAGGGAACCACTAGAAACCCACGGTCACTAGAAACCAGAGACTCACGTCTCTCTTCCTCTATACCAAGAGGGAACCCCACTGGTAGCAGTCCCACTACCAGTGAACCAACTAGTAGCAACCTACTACCGGCAACCCACCAGAGGCCTAGCCTCTCTTCCTCCAGACCAGGAGGGAACCCACCAGTGGCTCCCCGTCACTAGCAAACCAGAGGTCTAAGACCTCTCTTCCTCCAACCGGAGGGACCCCTTGACTTGCAAGCCACAAGCCAAGGACCGGAGGACAAGCCTCCCTTCCTCTAAATCAGAGGGAACCCTCAAGTGACAACCTGCCACTTACAACCTGGAGATTAGATCTCCCTTCTCCTGTACCACCAGGAGAAACCCGATCCCCAACAGGGCAATCGGAAGAACAAGACTAAACAAGGTAGCAAAAGGAAAAATAAGAAAAACATGAAAATGACAGCGACAGAAGCTGGAAATAAAACGCAAGATATATAGCTCTCAATGAGCATAGTCGTTCTGGATTTGATCCACGAACAGACTGATCAGATCCTCAGTAAAGCTCTCTCTCCTCTTCTTTCTCCTTCAGTTTCTGCTCTCTCTTTTTCTTCTCTTCTTTCTCTCGTTTTTCTGGATCGAAGGACTCTCTGCTTTTCTACTCTTCCTTCTATATCTTTCTCTTTTTCGATCATCCTACATCTGAAGATGAGGGTTTCTATTTATATCAGCAGCAACAGCAGATCCGATTCAGAATGCGTGTGCCTCCCACGCTTGATCTAGAACCTTCTTGCCACGTGTCCTTATCGGATTGGTTCCACTAGCATTGGATCACGTGCTACCCAGACACTGAGGAGTAATCTTCCTCGGATCCCTGCAAGCAGATTAATTACATTAATGCTCAGGGTTCGCTATATGTAGCTGAGATAAGTTGGTTGGCCATAAGAACAAAGAACTGCACGAGATATATGATAACAAAACGAGGTGCACTATACTATGACTGACACGAGGTACGTTAGATGAGTTTAGCACGAGATAACATGAGAACGACACGAAGTACACGAGAACACAGCTAACACAACAACGAAGACGACACGAAGTCAGATGAAGACAGCATGAGGTGAGAAGAAGATAACACAGAGTGAAGCAATAGAAAGACATGCGATCACAAGAGACCAGGACGAAAATAGAAGGAAGCAACACGGAGATACAAATACAAAAGAAACACGAAGACACGAATACAAAGACAATACGAAGACACGAATACAAAGACAACACGAAGACACGAATACAAAAGACAAGACGAAGACACATAGTGAAACAACACTTGAAAACACAAGAAAAACAACTCGAGCACACAATAGCTCGAATGAACGACTCGAAGACGAGGCGACACGAGTTGAAAACAACACGAAGATGAAAACAGAAACCGACACGAGGTGAGGTCACAAAGCGACAAGGACACGAGGTCTAGGAAACACGACACGAAGACATGAGATAGACACGTCCTCAACAACACGTGATGAAACGGTGGAAGCAGAGGAACAACTCGAGGAACTACAGTAATTGACACGAGGACACAAGAGCAAATATAGAGGACTGACTCGAGATGAGCAACTAAGTGCTAACGACACGAGGTTCATACAGAAGCAACTCAAAGTTCATCAGAACAATTCGAGCTGCTTCAGAAGAATTAGCACGAAGTCAATCAGCACACAACTTAACACAACATGAGGTACGAAAGGACGACACGGCGTGTTGAAAACACAAACAGTACTAAAACTAAAACGACACGAAGGCAAACAGTACAACACGAGGTGTTATACACAAACATGACGAAGTTCCAACCAACACGAAGACAGTCCCTGAAAATACCTGAAGTGAAATGAAGGTTTATTCTTCACAGAAAAATATTCTTCCCTGAAAATACCTGAAGTGAAATGAAGGTTTATTCTTCACAGAAAAATATTCTTTGTTCACTTTCACAGAAAAATATTTTTGTTAATTTTTCACAGATAAATATTTTTGAACATCACTAAGACTTATAGTGTTGTCATCATCAAAACATGTAAAGATTCAACAAGACTCAACAGTTGAGTAGTGGATGGCGGATCTAGAGGGGAGGGGTGAATAGATCTGCCTCTCTTTTCGCAGAACACCCCTCTTTAAAGCTAGATAAAGAGAATAGCAGCGGAAAATAACTAGCTTAACAAAGGACACAACGATTTGCTTAGCCGGATGAACAAATAGAATAAAGATTGAACCTAAGCATGCATCTAACACAACGCAATCGCACAAGCAAACCACAACACACGAGATTTTAACGTGGTTCAGACAGAATCCCCAGTCCCACGTCCACCCCCCACCAAACCCGGTGAGGCTCCACTAGTGCAGTGCACCAAACCGCAGATCAGAGAACTTTCGATTACCTTCCTACTAACCACCGGTAGGGACGACAACACCACAGACTGGAGCACCTTCCAACTACCTTCCTACTAACCATCGGTAGAGACGACAACACCGCAGAGTGGATCACCTTCCAACTGCCTTCCTACTAACCACCGGTATGGACGATTCTCAGTTTCAATAACTTGAACAAAATGAAAAGAGAACAAATATGAGAATGATTAGACAAGAGATGGAGATATCATCAAGGCTAGAAGCGAAAAGATCTTGTCTGAAATGCGATGTAGATCTACATCAGAGGCTTCTTCTTCTTTACAAAGCTATTCTCTTGATTCAGCAGCAATGGCTTCTTTTTCCTTGTGAAATGATCTTCCTTGGATCCCCTTGAGTTGATGGAGAGGATTAAGGATGTAGCTTTGATCTCCCTTGAGAACCTTGCTTGCTTCTACACTTCTTTGGAGGTTGCTGGCTTGAGATGTAAGCTTGAATCACCTTGGAATGGATGAAGAACTCTGCACGAAGTACTGTTCACGGCTACAATACCCTTATCTTCCTTGGACCTCCTCTAGACTCCTTTGATCTCCCTTGATCTCTCTTGATGCATTAGGGTTTCTAACCCTCTTGTGTTGGTTTTATATCTCTTTAATGGTCCATAGACACCCCTAGACCAGATCTACAAATCATGGGAGGTTGGGTGACTTTAGGATTAAAAAAATCCAAGAAGAGGGGCTGCCCACGAGGTGGAAAACAAAGTCAAAAATAGCTGCATCAGGGCTACCGGTCGACCGGAGGTTGGTGGTCGGTCGATCGGAACTTTACAGTTGTGAAGTGTTTTCGTTCTGGCAATTTCATTCGACCGGCAATGGTGGGTGATGCGGGACGGACACGGGAGACCGACTCTATATGATGCGGACCTCGGACTCTAGATGGAGATGCGACCAGCAACACACAAATTGGAGAGACTTCGGCCTGACACTATGAGTTCCTATGGGCTATACGTCGCTAACAGAAACGTAAGCTCACTCGTCGTCCCAAGTGAGGGAAAAGCGGATTGTGCACGGTTGAGGAACTGGCAGAGTTCAAGGGTAGTCGACTCCCTTCTGGACTCGGATCGAGCCACGGGACGGGTCACTCTCACACTCACAGCGGTGACATGGACTCACGGGCTAGTTCCTATCGCACTCGGCAGCGGCCTAAGATCATATACTAAACTAGCAAGTAAATGCCAAGAAGTTACAACCTTTACCTCCACGCACCCGGCGTGGGGAAGACAACCCCGGCCAATCACGGACTCCCAGTTAACAAATTTTACAGTAGTACAAAAATTTGACCCACTCCACGCAGGGAGGAAATAGGTCACATGTGGGGCCCGGGAGTCACGACAATCGGGTTGACGGACAGCATCTTGATGTCGTCCGTCAGTGCCGAACTCCGCGTTTTCGTGCTGTCCGGACGGTGGGATCTACGGGTCCGTGGGGCCCACGGACGGTTCCAACCTCCGGCTCTGGTGGGGTGGGGCCCGCTGTGATGGGGACCCCTGGTGGGGCTCCTCCCTGGACGATGGTCGGCCGGAACACCGGTCGGAGGCCGATCGGCTCCGATCTCCAAGCGGGGAACTTGCTGCCCACGAATTTCTGCTTCTATTTTTCAGCGCACGGTCCGGCGAGATCGGCCGCTGAGATCAATCCTGATGTTAGATCGAGGCTCAGGAGGTACCGTTGGAAAGCTCTTTCAAAGTACTTCAACCTAGAGCCAGAGGGATCAACTGGATCTGAACGGATCTGGCCTGAAACTATTTTTGAAGCTGCTGTTGCACAGTATCTGAACTCTCAGAACAGTAGAGCAGTTTCCTGAGAACTACCTTTGACCGTAAAGCAAACCTCAGAATCAGACTTCAAGCTCTTCATGAACATTATGGAGGGGAAAGAGAGGAAAGCGGCAATAATTTCTGTGAAGGGATTGGTGGAGGTCTCGATTTATTATGGATTTCACACTGACTAGGGGTCGGATCTGGGTACTGGTAGGCAGAACTGTGGGGGGATCTGAAGAGGATTTTTAGAAAATATGCGATGGTCTTTAGAAATTCCATGAAAATTCGTGGGTGGAGGGGATGGTAGACATAACCCCCAGTAAAATTGGGAGCTCCAGGAAAAATCAAAAGATGGGTCGAGGGTGGGAGATCAGGGTTGCTGTCACTGTAGACAGAAACCTGGCAGATCTGGAACAAAAGGATGGACGAAAATGTAAAAAATATGCAACGGAAGCTAAATGACCAACCATTTTTTTTGGAACGTGGGAGACACCTCTGGAACACACCCTAAAAATCCCAGCTCAAGAAGACCTCGGGGTGGAGAGTAGCAATTCGTGGATGGAACCTCTATCCTGGATGGACAGAACACCGGCGGCAACCGTGGTGGTGCGATGGCGGCACGATGGCGGCGGCGACGATCACCGGAACTGATACGTGAGGCTTCCCACCTCAGAAGGCAACCTTCCCAGCTGCTGAATGGGGGGAGAGGGAAGAGAGAGAGGGGTGCACCAGCCTTGCTCCAAGGAAATTCCAGATTTCTTATGCATTAATTCTTCATAAATGGGAAATACAAGGCATTTATATGAATTGCCAAAAGACTCAAACTAGCCCTAGATCTAGGGTTTGGGGGAATAAAAAAAGGAGTAGAACTAATTAGTTCTACACACATTTTACAAAAATAAAAATGTTGATGGTGAGAGGGGGGCGCCCCCTTGACCATGGGGTTAAGGTTGATGGCCAACCTTGACATTTAAGCACACTTGTCCCCCACTTGGTCCACCCTTCTAGAAGCCCACAATTGACATGTTGACTGACCCCACATGGACCCTGGGGATGAGGTGGATCAATGGGAGGAGGGGTGGGGGGCCCGTGGGACCCGGGTGATCCCATTTTACATATAAACCCTTATTACAATCCAAATTACAAACCGAATAAAGATAAATAAAAATGCATTACACACAAATAAAGTCCCAGTAAATGTGATAAATGCTGAGACTCAAGGGGGAGTCTCCAGACTTTCTCCGAGCCAGATGGACGCCGAAGTGGCTCGGGTGGTGCTCCGCGTACGGTACCGGTGGCTGGCCGACTCGTGCCGCTCGTGTGCTCCGGTGTCCACACCAATTCTCCCCGGGTGGGAGAAACTCGACCCTATCGAGTAAGTGTCTGCATCACTGTGGTACCGCTCCAGTAGGTCCGGATAAATCCACTGCAACTCTCCATGGGTGATCCATGTATCCTCGGTAGCGGGCCGTCCTCTCCATCCACTAGGTAGCGCGGGTAGGATCCACTCCTAGTAACTGTCACCTGCTCATCCAGTATATGATATATATGCTCTCGCTACCATGAAAGGGGGGCTGGAGGTGGACACTCAGGTGTGGGATCACTCTCAATGGGAGGGGATGGCTCAAAAGGCTCACTAGGGATCACCGTTGGGTCCCTATATGCAACTAGATCTGATAAATTAAAAGTAGAGCTTATACCAAATTCCTCAGGCAAGTCCACAACATATGCATTGGAACCAACGCGTTTCAACAATCTAAATGGACCGGCTCCGCGAGCTTGCAGTTTCTTAACGGTTCCAGAGGGAAACCGTTCAGGTCTTACCCTGATCATGACATATTCGCCCTCTTGGAACTCATGGTGGTGTCGATGGGCATCGGCTAGCTCCTTATACCATGCATTATTGGCCTCAATGTGACGACAGATGTCGTCATGCTGACTCCTAACATGCCTATCAAACGACTCGGCAGACTCCGACACTCGTGCTTGGATAGGCATGGGGACAAGATCCACTGGCTTCCTAGGCCTACGACCTGTGACAATCTCGAATGGACTCATACTAGTAGACCTATTAACTGAATCATTATATGCAAATTCTGCCATGGGTAGAATGAGATCCCAATCCCCTATGCGGTCCCTGACAAGACACCTCAAAAGGTCTCTCAGACTCCTATTGACCACCTCGGTCTGACCATCAGTCTGGGGATGATATGCGGTAGAAAACTTGAGGTGAGTGCCCAACATATGCCACAGTATCTTCCAAAAATAACTAGATAATCTAACATCACGGTCAGACACTATGGTACGAGGTAACCCGAACTTGCACACCACATGAGTAAGAAAAAGACGGGCTACCCTCGAAGCATCCGAAGTCTTCGTGCAAGGGATAAAGAGGGCCATCTTCGAGAATCAGTCAACAACCACATAGACCGAATCATGCTTCCTGGAGGTACGTGGCAATCCCATGATAAAATCCATGCTAACATCCTGCCACGGTGCATTAGGCACGGGAAGAGGCGTATAGAGGCCCGAGCTTTGCTTCTTCATCTTGGCCGTAGCACATGTATGGCACTGAGCCACAATGTGAGCAACATCGCGCTTCAAGCTCAGCCAATAAAATCTATGCTCAACCGCCTCGATAGTCTTGTTCCGACCAAAGTGGCCGGCTAGTCCTCCCGCATGTAGCTCCCAGACTAGGAAGTCTCGAACCGAAGTTCGGGGAACACAAAGCCTGCCTCCTTGAAAGAGGTATCTGTAGCAACCCTGGAAAAATAAAGATTCTGAAAATGGATCAAATTAAAATAAAAGATAAGTAAATAGATGATGAAAGCCTAAACGCATAAAAATAAGTCAGAAGGAAAATAACGCCTTGGGTCAAGGCGCTACTTCAAGAAGAAACGCCCTTATACAAGGCGCTAATTTATGAAAGGACGCCAACATGTGAGGTCGTCAATTCTTAAACGGTCAAAATAAATAAAAAGGAAAGTAGAAGTGACGCCCTCCACCTGGGCACGTTTTATACAAGAAACGACGCTTGACAAGGCGTCAATTTAAATTAACGCCCTCACTTAAGATGTTAATTCAGTTTGAGTTTCATTCGACCCAGGAGACTATCCAGAGCAAGTTTCTGGATAACTACAAGGAAGATTGAATAGGGTAAGAACTCTATTAGGGAAATATTACTTCCAATACAACACTAACTCCATTACGATCCTAAAAACCCTATAAATACCCTCCTAATTCACCCAGATCGCTACATTGGCGATCTAACTTTCGTTTTGCTGCTGCTGTCGACCGTAAAGAACATGTAATGTTCTTTCCCCTGCCTTCAGTCATGGTTATGAAGGATACTGATGTTCTTCATCATCTTTTGCTGTAGGTTGCCTGCATTGCGTTTCCTGACGTGCTGAAGAACGAGGGTTTCTTCATCAAACATCATCTTCTGGAGGCCGGTTTAGAACAGAGCATCGGTTTCTTACCAAAACCTTCACGTTTCCTCTCCCAGATCACCTTCAAGTAGGTTTTCTCAAGATCGTAGCCCAAACTAGCTTAAGATCTTAATAATATCATCGGTCGTGCATGCATATAGTTTTATTGTGGTTTCAGATGTTTTCTATGTAATTTCAAAAAGAAACGCCCTTGGCAAGGGCGCTAATTTAAAGAAGCGACCCACACTAGGGTGCTAATTATTGTTTTGACGCCCTGCCCAGAAGTCGTCAATTACTTGTAATTAATAAATACCCACGTTTAAAATTTAATATCTATGTAACCATGAATCTAATATATTGCATGAGTATACCTGTGAAATCCTGCTATTTTTCCTGTCATGATCATGTACCCTTTTTCCTGAAATTTTATTATCTGAAAATTGGTAAATTCTTGAATTCACGACCTTGTCTAGGTCGTCTCCTACTGAACTGACGCCCCAGACCAGGGCGCTAATTAAGAGGTAACGCCCCTGTCCAGGGCGCGTTTTGGTTAAAATTCTGAAATATTGAAATTCTGTAAAAAATGAAATATAGTTTGGACGACTGCTTCACGAGTCGTCAAAAGCTCAAGAAACAGCCCTTATGTAAGGCGTTAATTACATGATTAATGACTTAACTAAAGTCGTGATTTTCCTGTAAAATTATTTTTTTCACTGTTTCTATTATCCGAGGGTTTCATACTTATGTGTATATATATTGGCACTATATTTCCACTCCGTGAATATAGTCCCATGTTTTATGATGTTTTATTGCATTACCTCAATTCTCGGTGACATACAAGCTCTCCATTGGACATTGCGTTCCTTTGGACTAGCGAGTTAGTCATAGAGACCTTCGTAAGACTCCTCGAGCCTTGGATTCCCTCAAGGCCGACTGAGCGGGTTGTACCATAAAAATCTATCACCCTATTTTTGCCATAGAAACATGGTATACCGGCCCTCATATTATGCTATGAGTATGATATGAGAATTTTCTTAATGAACGGGGAAAGCATGCCATCAATGTGATGTTATTGTAGACCCCAATTCTATAACAACTTTGTTATGATGTTCTTGTGAACCTCAATTCTATATTAAAGGAGTGACCATCTACTTGTGGGCATTTACTTGTCATGGTACCCAAGTTAGGGAACCAATTCCACCTAGTTTTATCGAAAATCATGATTGTACCGTTATTATCGCCATTCTATGTCAAGTGTCATATTTTTGGACTCTACTCTATCCAAGTTTATCCTACATGTCTACAAGCTTTATTCTAGAAATTCCATATTGGCTATACACAAAAGTGGATGTTAAAATACATGATTAATGCCTGCGCATATAGGGCCCGATCTGGTCCTAGGAGGAGCACCCGAAAGTACTTGTGCCCATGGGAGTTGATTGATCACGGCATTGGCATTATACCGAAGTGCATGACTAGCTTGATTGAACATTCCACAAATCTTGTACTTGACTCTATATTACATGACTTGCGTGGCACGAAAAAGGGTAATTGCATACTTGCGTGCTTGAACGTGATAGCCAAATTCCAACATGACATGATGAATACACTTGCTTGAATATCTTGATATCTTTTGATATAAGTTCTTGAAAGTTCATGACTAATTCTCGTCGCTATCTTATTGTTATACACTCTCTCTATCTTGTCGTTTTATGCGAGCATGCATAGCTATAGTGCATTCATGAAAGATGTAATTACTTAAACCCATTGTTAGTTCTTGAGATATAATTTCCTACTGAGCGTTCGCTCACTTAGTGTTTCCCTACTTTTCAGGTAAGTCCGACGATGAGAGAACTCAAACGGATGGGGAAAATCAAGAGTGAAAGAGATAGAGCTTCTCCCGTGTTATCTAGTCTTTTTCATATTTTCTTGAGTCAACCTTGTATTTTTCCTTTATTTTAGTTAGTACTTCAAAGGTTTGTAATAGATATATTCTTATGAAGGAATAAAGGATTGGGTTATCTTTACTTTTGCGAATCTCTGATTTTGGTGTCGAATACACTAATACTCTGATTGACATGATTGATATAAACTCGTCACGCATCTCCGGGTATCTTCCGCTCTCGGGGCGTGACTATTTTTGTGGTATCAGAGCCTAGGGTATTCAATTCCTAGGAAACCCAAGTCCAAGGATAGGTTTAACCTTTAACCGGTGAGATTGGGTAGAACCAAGGGTTAATGTTAACATAGAAATGCTAGCTTCTAAATGAAATCACGTATTAATCTAGTTATTGTAATTGTAGGACGATGGCTGCCGAACGTGCTCAGTGGCGCAACATGCTGCGTACACTTCAAGGCATGACTCAGGTGCTGCAACAGGTAGCACAAGGAGGAGCACAACGAGCAGGGAGTCTCCACCAAGTCTTTAAAAATATGAACCCGCCTAAATTCATGGGTTCTACTGATCCGGATGACGCAGAGCACTGGATCAGGGAGACGGAACGTATATTCCGTGTTATGCAGTGCACGGATCAAGATAAAGTCTTATTAGCTACCTTTCAGTTGGAAAGGGATGCCCGATGCTGGTGGGAATCAATAGAAGCTACTTTAAATCAAGACCAAGTTACTTGGGAAGAATTCGTTGAACATTTCAACGCTAAATATTTTTCGGACCGAGTACAGGAAAAGAAATCTGTAGAATTTGCTGCACTGAAGCAACGGTCCTTGACAATGGCCGAGTACGAGGCCCAATTTTCTAGATTATCTCGGTATGCTAAGCACTTAGTTAGCACCAAGAAGATGAAAGCTAGGAGGTTCCTAAATGGGCTCAAGCCCCAATATATCACACAGCTGGCGCCAATGGATATCCAGGTCTACTCAGAAATTGTGCGCCGAGCTCAGCTATTAGAAGACGCCACGAAACTATCTGATAGAATCCGTGGGAAGGACAAGAATGAACAAGTTACAAGTTCGGGTTCCTTTAAACCCAACTTCAAGAAGAGGCCTAGCAATGGAGGTACTTCCTCACAAGATCAGAAGTTTAAGAAGACCAAGCCCTTCTCCATCACCACTACCCCATCAAATATAGTGTGCAAGCATTGTGACAAGGCGGGCCATAGAGCAGAAGAATGCTGGAGGAAACTAGGAGCATGTCTCCGCTGTGGGAGTTGCGATCATCGAATTCCCAATTGCCCATTACTTAATGATCAAGCCGGGGATGGGAAGCGCCCAGTAACCAAGAATGCTCATCTTCACGCAATTAAGGAGACCGAACAAGAAGAAGAAGGCGGACTAGTAGAAGGTACATTGAAAGTTTGTTCCAAGTCTGCATATGTCTTAATTGATACTGGTGCTTCACATTCAATTGTTTCCAAGAAGTTCGCTGATCTGTTACCCCTAGAACCGGAATGGATAAAATTAGTCTTGTCTACTCCTCTAGGAAACGAGATTGATATTACACACCATTACCAGAACTGTGAAGTATTGGTTCATGGTAAGAATCTCCCTATTGATCTTATATGTTTAGATCTAAAGGAGTATGATGTCATACTAGGAGCGGATTGGTTATCTAAATATCAGGCAACGGTCGATTGCCGCAATAGCAAGGTTACTTTCAAGGAATTTCTAGAACTGATCTTTATTAGCCCCAAGAGGTGAAGCAAAACCCCTCTTATTTCGACTCTCCGAGCTAGCAAGCTCATCAGGAAAGGATGTGTATCTTTCCTTGCATTCGTCACGATTAAGGAGGCTAAGGAAACTAAGAAAGAAGACATTCCGGTGGTACAAGAATTTCCAGACGTATTTCCGGAAGATTTGCCTGGATTACCCCCACAAAGAGAAGTGGCCTTCACCATCGATTTAGTTCTTGGTGCGGGTCCAGTTTCTAAGGCACCGTATAGAATGTCACCTGCTGAACTCAAGGAGTTAAAGGAGCAATTGATGGAACTCATTAAGAAAGGATTCATAAGACCAAGTACTTCCCCATGGGGAGCGCCTGTATTATTTGTAAAGAAGAAAGATGGATCCATGAGGTTATGCATCGACTATCGATAGTTGAATCATCTCACTATCAATAACAAGTATCCACTGCCGAGAATCGATGAGTTGTTTGATCAAATTTCAGGATCTAAGTACTTTTCCAAAATTGATCTTAGGTCGGGATATCATCAGTTAAGAATCAAGGATAAGGACATTCATAAGACTGCATTCAGAAGCAGGTACGGCCATTATGAATTTGTTGTTATGCCTTTCGGACTAACGAATGCCCCTGCTGTCTTTATGCAGTTAATGAATAGTATATTCAGGCCTTATTTGGATCAATTCGTGGTGGTCTTTATTGATGATATATTGATTTATTCCGAGACCAAGGAAGAGCATGAGGAGCATTTAAGGATTGCATTACAAATATTGAGGGTAAACCAATTATATGCAAAACTCAGCAAGTGTGAATTCTGGCTTGAGGAAGTGACTTTTCTCGGACATGTTATATCAAAGGATGGCTTATCAGTAGATCCATCAAAAGTTGAAGCTGTAAGAAATTGGGAAAGACCGACCAATGCTAGCGAGATCCGAAGTTTCTTAGGTCTTGCTGGCTATTACAGGCGATTCATCAAAGATTTCTCTAAGATCGCCGTACCACTTACGAGGTTAACTCGCAAGGAGATCCGTTACGAATGGAGTGAGGAATGTGAAAGAAGCTTCCAAACTCTCAAAGATCATCTGACCACAGCCCCGGTCTTAGCTTTACCAGTGGAAGGAGAGCAATTCAAGGTATACTCTGATGCTTCTGGCATTGGCCTCGGATGTGTTCTAATGCAACAAGGAAAGGTTATAGCTTACTCTTCTCGTCAATTGAAGAAACATGAAGAGAACTACCCCATCCATGACTTAGAATTGGCCGCGATAGTGTTTGCACTAAAGATATGGAGACATTATCTATATAGAGTGCAATTTACTGTCTACTCCGATCACAAGAGTCTTAAGTATCTCTTCTCTCAGAAGGAACTAAATATGAGGCAAAGACGTTGGCTAGAATATCTCAAGGACTTCGACTTCAATATACAATATCATCCCGAAAAGGGGAATCCAGTAGCTGATGCCCTTAGTCGAAGGCCGAGAGCACTGTTAGCTAATTGTATGATTCAAGAATGGAAGTTGCTGGAGCAATTCTCTAAGCTCAATATAAGCATGGACACGGACTTCAAATGTGTCACATTGTCTCATATGAGCATTCAGCCAGATCTATTAACTAAAATACAAGCACTTCAGGATGATGACCCAATATTAGTGGAAATCAAGGGCAAACTAGAAGGATAGTCTGATTTCCAATTAGCATCAGATAGAAGGTTGCTATTCCAAAACAGAACTTGTATATCGGATTGTCCTGAGTTAAAGAAGAAGATCTTAGATGAAGCTCATAGATCAAGGTACACGATTCATCCTGGATCTACCAAAATGTACCAAGATGTGAAAAGAAATTGTTGGTGGCCCAACATGAAAAGAGAAATAGCGGACTACGTGTCGCGCTGTCTCACATGCCAACAGGTCAAGGCGGAACACCAAAAGCCTGCTGGAAAACTACATCCTCTAGATATCCCTAAATGGAAGTGGGAGGATATTGGTATGGATTTCATCATGGGTGTATCTAAATCAAAAGGAGGACATGATGGAATATGGGTTATTATTGACCGATTGACTAAATCGGCGCATTTCTTGCCAATCAAGAGCCGATGGTCAATCGATGTGTTGGCTGCATTATACATCAAGGACATAGTCAGATTACACGGTATTCCTATTTCAATCGTGTCTGACAGAGATCCCCGTTTTACCTCTCATTTTTGGAAGGGTTTACAACATTCATTAGGAACGAGGCTTAACTTTAGTACAGCTTTTCATCCTCAGACGGATGGTCAGACCGAGAGAACTAATCAGGTCATTGAAGATATGCTTAGGGCATGCATCATTGATTTTGGTGGAAGCTGGCATGATCACTTGCCTCTGGTTGAATTTGCATACAATAATAGCTACCAGGCAAGTATACAAATGGCACCTTTCGAAGCCTTATACGGAAGGAGTTGCCGATCACCCTTATGCTGGGACGAAGTTGGAGAAAAACAACTATTAGGACCAGATATGGTAAGGGATACCACTGAGAAGATACAATTGATTAGAGAAAGACTGCAAGTTGCTCAGTCTAGGCAAAAGGCTTATGCCGATACAACAAGGGGAGATCTTGAATTCCAAGTTGGAGATCATGTATTTCCCAAGATATCGCCTGGACGTGGCATACGGAGATTTAGTGTTAAGGGCAAGCTTACACCAAGGTTCATCGGACCTTTTGAGATATTGGAAAGAGTTGGCGAGGTTGCTTATCGCATCGCATTGCCTCCTCAATTGTCCGATGTTCATAATGTGTTCCACATATCTATGTTGAAGAAGTATGTACACGATCCATCACATATTATTGAACATGGAGACTTAGTTATCCAGAAGGATCTCACATATGAATAGAAGCCCATAAAGATACTAGATCGTGAAGTACGTACTCTAAGGAATAAGGTTATTCCCATGCTAAAAGTACAATGGAATAAGAGTTCCGATCATGAAGCCACATGGGAGACCGAGGAATTCATGAGGAAGCAATTTCCAGAATTATTTTAAGGTATATACTCTACACTCTCCACATATATATATACTATGGAATTTGGGGACCAAATTCTTTTAAGTGGGGGAAGGTGTAGCAACCCTGGAAAAATAAAGATTTTGAAAATGGATCAAATTAAAATAAAAGATAAGTAAATAGATGATGAAAGCATAAACGCATAAGAATAAGTTAGAAGGAAAATAACGCCTTGGGTCAAGGCGCTACTTCAAGAAGAAACGCCCTTATACAAGGCGCTAATTTATGAAAGGACGCCAACATGTGAGGTCGTCAATTCTTAAACGGTCAAAATAAATAAAAAGGAAAGTAGAAGTGACGCCCTCCACCTGGGCACGTTTTATACAAGAAACGACGCTTGACAAGGCGTCAATTTAAATTAACGCCCTCACTTAGGACGTTAATTCAGTTTGAGTTTCGTTCGACCCAGGAGACTATCAAGAGCAAGTTTCTGGATAACTACAAGGAAGATTGAATAGGGTAAGAACTCTATTAGGGAAATATTACTTCCAATACAACACTAACTCCATTACGATCCTAAAAACCCTATAAATACCCTTCTAATTCCCCCAGATCGCTACTTTGGCGATCTAACTTTCGTTTTGATGCTGCTGTCGACCGTAAAGAACAGGTAATGTTCTTTCCCCTGCCTTCAGTCATGGTTATGAAGGATACTGATGTTCTTCATCATCTTTTACTGTAGGTTTCCTGACGTGCTGAAGAACGAGGGGTTCTTCATCAAACATCATCTTCTGGAGGCCGGTTTAGAAAAGAGCATCGGTTTCTTACCAAAACCTTCACGTTTCCTCTCCCAGATCACCTTCAAGTAGGTTTTCTCAAGATCGTAGCCCAAACTAGCTTAAGATCTTAATAATATCATCGGTCGTGCATGCATATAGTTTTATTGTGGTTTCAGATGTTTTCTATGTAATTTCAAAAAGAAACACCCTTGGCAAGGGCGCTAATTTAAAGAAGCGACCCACACTAGGGCACTAATTATTGTTTTGACGCCCTGCCTAGAAGTCGTCAATTACATGTAATTAATAAATACCCACGTTTAAAATTTAATATCTATGTAACCATGAATCTAATATATTGCATGAGTATACCTGTGAAATCCTGCTATTTTTCCTGTCATGATCATGTACCCTTTTTCCTGAAATTTTATTATCTGAAAATTGGTAAATTCTTGAATTCACGACCTTGTCTAGGTCGTCTTCTACTGAACTGACGCCCCAGACCAGGGCGCTAATTAAGAGGTAACGCCCCTGTCCAGGGCGCGTTTTGGTTAAAATTCTAAAATATTGAAATTCTGTAAAAATTGAAATATAGTTTGGACGACTGCTTCACGAGTCGTCAAAAGCTCAAGAAACGCCCTTATGTAAGGCGTTAATTACGTGATTAATGACTTAACTAAAGTCGTTATTTTCCTGTAAAACTATTTTTTTCATTATTTCTGTTATCCGAGGGTTTCATACTTATGTGTATATATATTGGCAGTATATTTCCACTCCGTGAATATAGTCCCATGTTTTATGATGTTTTATTGCATTACCCTCAATTCTCGGTGACATACAAGCTCTCCATTGGACATTCCGTTCCTTTGGACTAGCGAGTTAGTCATAGAGACCTCCGTAAGACTCCTCGAGCCTTGGATTCCCTCAAGGCCGACTGAGCGGGTTGTACCATAAAAATCTATCACCCTATTTTTGCCATAAAAACATGGTATACCGGCCCTCATATTATGCTATGAGTATGATATGAGAATTTTCTTAATGAACGGGGAAAGCATGCCATCAATGTGATGTTATTGTAGACCCCAATTCTATAACAACTTTGTTATGATGTTCTTGTGGACCTCAATTCTATATTAAAGGAGTGACCATCTACTTGTGGGCATTTACTTGTCATGGTACCCAAGTTAGGGAACCAATTCCACCTAGTTTTATCAAAAATCGTGATTGTACCGTTATTATCGCCATTCTATGTCAAGTGTCATATTTTTGGACTCTACTCTATCCAAGTTTATCCTACATGTCTACAAGCTTTATTCTAGAAATTCCATATTGACTATACACAAAAGTGGATGTTAAAATACATGATTAATGCCTACGCATATAGGGCCCGATCTGGTCCTAGGAGGAGCACCCGAAAGTACTTGTGCCCATGGGAGTTGATTGATCACGGTATTGGCATTATACTGAAGTGCATGACTAGCTTGATTGAACATTCCACAAATCTTGTACTTGACTTGATATTACATGACTTGCGTGGCCCGAAAAAGGGTAATTGCATACTTGCGTGCTTGAACGTGATAGCCAAATTCCAACATGACATGATAAATACACTTGCTTGAATATCTTGAAATCTTTTGATATAAGTTCTTGAAAGTTCATGACTAATTCTCGTCACTATCTTATTGTTATACACTCTCTCTATCTTGTCGTTTTATGCGAGCATGCATAGCTATAGTGCATTCATGAAAGATGTAATTACTTAAACCCATTGCTAGTTCTTGAGATATAATTTCCTACTGAGCGTTCGCTCACTTAGTGTTTCCCTACTTTTTAGGTAAGTCCGACGATGAGGGAACTCAAACGGATGGGGAAAATCAAGAGTGAAAGAGATAGAGCTTCTCCCGTGTTATCTAGTCTTTTTCATATTTTCTTGAGTCAACCTTGTATTTTTCCTTTATTTTAGTTAGTACTTCAAAGGTTTGTAATAGACATATTCTTATGAAGGAATAAAGGATTGGGTTATCTTTACTTTTGCGCATCTCTGATTTTGGTGTCGAATACACTAATACTCTGATTGACATGATTGATATAAACTCGTCACGCGTCTCCGGGTATCTTCCGCTCTCGGGGCGTGACAGTATCTCTCCTGAAGCACATAGTCATCATGGTCTCTCGAGGGTCCGGCCTGGAGAGTGGTAGAAATCTGACCAAAGTCAGGACAGTCAACATAGGCCTCTCTCATATTTTCTATCCCTATGACCTCGGCACTCATGGTGGTAAGCAAACACGCTCGCCGACTCAAGGCATCTGCCACCTTGTTCTCCACTCCAGCTTTATGTTTAAGCACAAATGTGAACTGCTGGAGATACTCAACCCAATGACTGTGACGTGAATTAAGCTTCTTTTGAGAATGGAGGTATCTCAAAGCCTCATGGTCGGAGTATAAGATAAACTCCTGATGTAAAAGATAGTGCCTCCAATGCCTAAGAGCCTGAACAACTGCATAAAATTCCTTATCATAAGTGGAGTATCGCAGCTTCGCGTCATTCAGCTTCTCGCTGAAATATGCAACCACGTGGGTCTCCTGACTCAAGACACCACCTATCCCAACACCCGATGCATCACAAGAGACCTCAAACACCTTCGAGAAATTAGGCAATCGAAGGATAGGTGTCTGGGTCATGTTCTCCTTGATGTCCTTGAAGGCGGCAGCTGCGGCCTTCGTCCAAACAAAGGTGCCCTCAATCCGTGATCGGGGGGCGGTGATGGAGCTAAATCCGTAGATAAAGCGACGGTAGAACGTCGCAAGGCCATGAAAGCTGCGAACATCATGAACCGTACGGGGTTCCGGCCACTCAACAATGGCCCGGACCTTCTCCGGATCGGCGGATACCCCAGTACTAGACACAATAAAACCCAAGAAGGTAAGCTGAGGTGTCATGAAGGCACACTTCTGTGGGTTTGCATACAACTGTTCTCACCTAAGAAGAAGACAGGCCTACCTAAGGTGGTCTAAGTGGTCCCCCGTGGTGCGACAATAGATAAGGATATCATCGAAGTACACCACCACAAAGACTCCAATGAAAGGTCGAAGGACCTGTGTCATGAGTCACAAGAATGTGCTAGGGGCATTTCTCAACCCAAAAGGCATGACCAACCACTCATATAGACTATCCTTGGTCTTGAATGCGGTTTTCCACTCATCACCTGGCCTAATCCTCATCTTAAGATCAATCTTTGAGAAGATAGTGGCACCAGCCATCATGTCTAGCATGTCATCCAGGCGGGGAATATGGAACCTGTACTTCACGGTGATTTTGTTGATGGCATGGCTATCAATGCACATTCTCCACTTGCCATCCTTCTTCGGGGCGAGTAAAGCGGGTACAACACATGGACTCATGCTATCCCGAACAGATCCTCTCTGCATCAACTCATCGACCTGCCGTTTTAGCTCGACATGTTCCATGGGACTCATGCGATAATGTGGAAGGTTGGGCAATGAAGAGCCTGGAATAAGGTCGATGGCATGCTGAATATCCCGCATAGGTGGGAGTCCCTCGGGAAGCTCATCGGGAATGATATCAGCAAACTCTTGCAGAATGGGGACAACCTCGGGTGGGAGCTCACCCTCGGAGTCTCGCTCTACCTCTCGGACCGCAATAGCAAACACGGGGCAGCCCCGACTAGCCTCCCGCTCCATTTCCTGGGAGCTAATCAACATCAATCTCCTAGTCGAGGGCTCACCTGGGCCAGATGTAACGGTCATAGCCCGAGCTGGGGACGGGGTACTGGGCCCGGGAATGGAAGGCTCCGGAGCACTAGGGCCAGTAGGACCCCTAACTGATCGGCTCTTAGGCTGATGAGGTTAGAGAGTAATCCGTTGGCCATCATGGTCGAAGGTACAGGTGTTCGACCGACCATGGAGTGTGGCATCCCGATCAAATAACCATGGCCTACCCAGAATAATATTACCCACCTCCATGGGTAGGACATCACACCATACATCGTCACGGTAGGCATAGAACTGCAGTGGGACCAAGCACCGCAGCCTGATCAGAATGGAAGTGGAATCCACCCACGATACACGATAGTGGCTAGGGTGATCCACGGGTGTAAGACCAAGACGGGAGACAGCACCCGTGGAGATTGCATTGATGCAACTCCCGCTATCGATGATCACTTTACACACATCCTTGCCCAGCCTACAGAAGGTATGAAAGATAGTGGTCCACGCCAGTCATCACTGGCCTATGGCTGGGTGAGAATACACCTGACGACCCCCATGTGGGCATCATCGGTATGCGGGGCATCCAGGTCGTCACCTTCAATCTCATAGTATTCGTCAGCTAGCTCCTGATCTGCTTCATAGGTGACTAACTCGAGGCCCGCAGGGGTGGTATCCTCGGCCTTTGTGTCCCCAATGATAAGAGATGGGCGGGTGGGACACTGGTTGGCAAAATGGCCAAACCCATTGCAGCGGTAACACTGCTGCTGTGATCCACTAGGCTCCCCAATCAAAGGTCCTTTCCCTTTATCCTCCCGACGGATAGGAGGTGTAGGCAACAAAGGACGTGCAGGAGGTGCGGGTGCCGGTGGACGGGCTGTGGGTGCCGTAAGATGCTGGGGACGAGGAAGGTCCCTCGGGGGTGGAGGGCGAGGCCTAGGAGCAAAGGGCTCGGGGCGAGCGGACTCCTGAGGTCGAGCCATGGGGGCCCTCGGATACATGCCAGATGAGCCACGGGGCTCGACACTACGAAGGGGGAAGGAGCCCAACCGATGGGGTGACTCGAACTCGGCCTCGAATTGCTCCAATTCGAGAGCAACCTGATACGCCTACTCCAAAGTGGTCGCATTGCGGCGAAAGAGTTCATATTGATAATTGGGCCGCAAACCTTTTCGAAAGCGTGATATAGTCATGGTGCTCTCTTCCATGACTCCACACCGTAAGTAATACTCGTCAAACTCGGCGGTGTACTCGGTCACAGATCGGTTCCCTTGGTAGATGCTTTGCCATTTCTCTATGAGACGTTGGCGATATGAGGCAGGAAGGTATTTCTCCCTCAACTTGGTTTTCATATCATCCCAAGTACCGATTTGGGGTTGACGTCCCTGGTTGAGCAGGCTCTCCACATTGGTCCAATAAGTTTGGGCTTGCCCTTGTAGCTTCATCTTCGCGTATCAGACTCTTCGGTGGTCCGTCATCTCAAACCACTCGAAGTACCGATCCATGCCGGCCTCCCAATCTAAATACACCCTATGGTCCAAGGACCCGCTAAAAGTTGGAGGGTCCGCACGCACGCCCCTAAGAATGCGGTCGTCATCATCATCATCACGGTTCCGTAGTTGATTACGACGACCATTTCCACCTTGCTCATTATCAGATGCATAGTCATCCACCACATGCACCTGTTGCCTCTCAACATCCACTGCCTGAGCCCTTGGTGCAGCAGGTTGCTGAGCCGGCTCTTATTGACCATTGGTCGGTGCGGGTTGCGCCGCCGCTAGGGCCCTCTCAAGGACGGCTATCCTCCCAACAAGACCCTGGATGGACTGGTCCGAAGATTCGGCCCGATCCTCGAGGGCTTTCATTCTCCCTTCTAGATGCGTTCCTACGCCATCTAGACGCATACTAAGGCCATCCATACGCGTGTCGAGACGTTCCATAATGGCTCGGAACATCTCGGCCATCGAGGACTCATCGGAGCTACGGGCCCGGCAATCCTCCATAGGTGGTGGTGGCGAGTATTGGGTACCTCGACGGGTGGGCATGCAAAGACACACGAACTAAGAGACACAAACTGATGCAAACACCGACTAATGCACCTAGACCTAAACCAATATCCGACACGTGGCGGAGTTAATCGATCCGAAGATCACTCCCGCAAGTGTGCGACCTTCCCGATAGGCATAGCCTAACGTTCGGACAACACCTTTTAAGATACCATATTATCGGGATGAAATGCAATTTTAAAACACTTTTTTTTGAAAATAATGATGATCCTAGACTCGACTTAGATCGTGCAAGACTTATGCAACGACTACCCTTGACTCGACTTGCTCTGATACCAAACTGATGCGGGACGGACACGGGAGACCGACTCTATATGATGCGGACCTCGGACTCTAGATGGAGATGTGACCAGCAACACACAAATTGGAGAGACTTCGGCCCGACACTATGAGTTCCTATGGGCTATACGTCGCTAACAGAAATGTAAGCTCACTCGTCGTCCCAAGCGAGGGAAACGCGGATCGTGCACGGTTGAGGAACCGGCAGAGTTCAAGGGTAGTCGACTCACTTCCGGACTCGGATCGAGCCACGGGACGGGTCACTCTCACACTCATAGCGGTGACATGGACTCACGGGCTAGTTCCTATCACACTCGGCAGCGGCCTAAGATCATATACTAAACTAGCAAGTAAATGCCAAGAAGTTACGACCTTTACCTCAACGCACTCGGCGTGGGGAAGATAACCCTGGCCAATCACGGACTCCCGGTTAACAAATTTTACAGTAGTACAAAAATTTGACCCACTCCACGCAGGGAGGAAATAGGTCACATGTGGGGCCCGGGAGTCACGACAATCAGGTTGACGGCAGCATCTTGATGTCGTCCGTCGGTGCCGAACTCCGCGTTTTCGTGCTGTTCGGACGTCGCGATTTACTGGTCCGTGGGGCCCACGGACCGTTCCAACCTCCGGCTTTGGTGGGGTGGGGCCCGCTGTGATGGGGACCCCTGGTGGCGTGCCTCCCTGGACAGTGGTCGGTCGGAAACACCGGTCGGAGGCCGATCGGCTCCGATGTCCAAGCGGGGAAGTTGTTGCCCACGGATTTCTGCTTCTATTTTTCAGCGCGCGGTCCGGCGAGATCGGCCGCTGAGATCAATCCCGATGTCGGATCGAGGCTCAGGAGGTACCGTTGGAATGCTCTTTCGAAGTACTTCAACTTAGAGCCAGAGGGATCAACTGAATCTGCACGGATCTGGCCTGAAACTATTTTTGAAGCTACTGTTGCACAGTATCCGAACTCTCAGAACAGCAAAGTAGTTTCCTAAGAACTACCTTTGACCGTAAAGCAAACCTCCGAATCAGACTTTGAGCTCTTCATGAAAGTTATGGAGGGGAAAGAGAGGAAAGCGGCAATAAGTCCTGTGAAGGGATTGGTGGAGGTCTCGATTTATTATGGATTTTACACTAACTGGGGATCCGATCTGGATACTGGGAGGTGGAACTGTGGGGTGATCTGAAAAGGATTTTTAGAAAATATGAGATGGTCTTTACAAATTCCACGAAAATTCTTGGGTGGAGGGGATGATGGACCGAATCCCCAGTAAAATTGGAGGCTCCAGCAAACATCAAAAGATGGGTCGAAGGTGGGGAGATCAGGGTTACTGTCACTGTAGATAGAAACCTGGCAGATCTGGAACAAAAGGATGGATGAAAATGTAAAAATATGAAACGGAAGCTAAAAGACCAACCAATTTTTTTGGAATGTGAGAGACACCTCTGGAACACACCCTAAAAATAACAGCTCAATAAGACCTCGGGGTGGAGAGTATAAATTCGTGGATGGAACCTCTGTCCTGGATGGACAGAACACCGGCGGTAACCGTGGTGGTGCGATGGCGGTACGATGGCGGCGGCGGCGATCACCGGAACTGATACGTGAGGCTTCCCACCTCAGAAGGCAACCTTCCCAGCTGCTGAAGGGGGAGAGAGGGGAGAGAGAGTGGGGTGCACCAGCCTTGCTCCAAGGAAATTCCAGATTTCTTATGCATTAATTCTTCATAAATGGGAAATACAAGGCATTTATATGAATTGCCAAAAGACTCAAACTACCCCTAGATCTAGGGCTTGGGGAATAAAAAAAAGATTAGAACTAATTAGTTCTACACACATTTTACAAAAATAAAAATGTTGATGGTGAGAGTGGGGCGCCCCCTTGACCATGTGGTTAAGGTTGGTGGCCAACCTTGACATTTAAGCACACTTGTCCCCCACTTGGCCCACCCTTCTAGAAGCCCACAATTGACATGTTGACTGACCCCACATGGGCCTTGGGGATGAGGTGGATCAATGGGAGGAGGGGTGGGGGGCCCGTGGGACCCGGGTGGTCCCATTTTACATATAAACCCTTATTACAATTCAAATTACAAACCGAATAAAGATAAATAAAAATGCATTACACACAAATAAAGTCCCAGTAAATGTGATAAATGTCGAGACTCAAGGGGGAGTCTCCAGACTGTCTCCGAGCAAGATGGATGCCGAAGTGGCTCGGGTGGTGCTCCGCGTACGGTACCGGTGGCTCGCCGACTCGTGCCGCTCATGTGCTCTGGTGTCCGCACTAGTGGGGCGGTCGACCGAACTTGGGGCGATCGACCTGACTTTCTGGGAGGTCGACCAGTTCTGATAGTTTTTGTGGCCTTTTCGTTTCTGGTAATTCCGGTCGACCTGTCTATGACCGGAGGTCGACCGTAACTTGGAATTTTCCCAGTTTTGCTTCATTTAACCCCTTAAACTCGATTGCAGTACATTCAAGTCTGTGGCATCAAACTCTTTAGACCTTGAGGATGTCTACTGAGTATTTGACCTTTCCTTAATGACTGCTTAAACCGTTGGACGTTGAAACCAAGTGTGTTCTTCATTGTGCATCGACCTTGGCTATGTGAAGTGTCGACTCTTTTGTGCCGACAGTGTCGACTCTTCTTGAAGCCAGCCTGATCTTCTGATAGCTGTCCAGCTTTAATAGTTGACTCTTGTTTCTTGAAGGGATTTTGATTCTTGCTTGGACACGATCATTGGGCTTTCACGTTTGGCATCTCCACTCCATTCCTTGGCTTTTCTGTCCTGAAAAAAACATCAAGTTTTTCAGTCATATGATAGTGGAAAACATTAATGACTTATAGTGTTTAGCCATTATCAAAACCATGAATGTGTCAAATGACCACAGGGGCACAACATTATCTCCCTTTTTGATGATGACAATACTGTGAGTCATTATTTGGCAGTAATGTCCAAGATGGTCAATGTTATAACATATGCAGCTCAAGATGCATGATGATGATTATGCTATGCATGAATGATTTGAGGATGATTAGAGGATGTGAATGCTAATATGTATGCATGGATGATCAGAGCATGTGCATTCTAATATGTATTCATGGATGATCAAGTTCCTCCTGATTATGTATGCTGCTCTCCCCCTGAGTGTATGCATGATGAGGGACTTTCTCACAAAGTTATTCTCCCCTTGCTCACAAAGTTATTCTCCCCCTTTGAGACAACTCACTCACAAAGGCAACTCAACACAACTCAACTCACAAAAGTATTCTCCCCCTTTGACAACAGTAAAAAGGAGCGATAAGGTAGAGACTGTGACAAATGTTTGAGAGTGTAGAGCTGAATAGGAGTGGAGAGCAAGCTATTATATGCAGACCTGAAACATGCCATGAATGAGATGCATGGTTCAAAGCTAATGAAATCTGAGATCAACAATAGAGTTCGAAAAGTAGCTATATCTATGTTGTAATAGAAATGAACCAGAGGTGCATATCATGGCAGTGGTTAACCTTCCTTTGTCGTATACATCCATATTCAATAACTTCATCGGGAATAGCAGAAACTAGTATTGAGGTTAAACAAGCATGACAAAAGCATGGAATTTTATTATTGCAGCACAATTTTTCATGATCTTTTACATTTGTATGCACATGAGTCATATTTTACGAGCAATCGAGTCTAGTACATGTCTCCTATCCGTAAGAATACACGTTATTTAGACGCCAATATTCCTAGGTATTTGGTAAGACTGACTATTATGCTTCAGATTGAACAGAGATAGCAATATCACCTCATGACATATCTGACCTCATTTCTTTGATGAGGATATATATTTCTTAACAATTATGCCATTGCTCTGCCTAGAGTCCAATTTAATTAAGACAGAGATAACAGGGGCACATCATGACATATCATTTGTCACATGTTTTGAGGACGTGACATATTTCTCCGTGCAACAATATCATTGCTCTGTCAAATTTACTGTCAGGAATTCTAGCTCATCAAGGTGTTTAAAAACAATACTAAGCTTTAGTGTATCACCAAGATGTAGTTCAAAGTTTTTCTTAAAGACCTCATCTCTAATGAAGTGATGCCTAATCTCAATATGCTTGGTCCTAGAGTGCTGGAGTTGATTTTTTGCAAGGTTGATAACACTGGTATTATCACATAGAATCAGGACACAACCAAGATCCACTAAGTAGTCTTGGAGTTGGTGTTTAATCCACAACACTTGGGTACCATAGCTCCCCGTAGCAACGTATTATGCTTCTGCAGTTGAGAGGGCAACCGAGTGTTATTTCTTAGAGGCCAAAGAAACTAAACACCCACCCAGAAACTGGCAGTAGCCACTAGTACTCTTACCATCTAGCTTGCATCTAGCGTAGTCCGCATCAGAATAAGAAATAAGAGATAAATCAATGATGATAGATACTACAATCCCAAATCTTGAGTTACGGCAAGATATCTAAGGATACGTTTGACGGCAGTCAAGTGAGATTCTCTAGGACTACCTTGAAATATAGCGCAGAGGTAAACACTAAACTGGATATCTGGTCGGGATGCAGTCAAATAAATTAAGCAGCTGATCATACCTCTATAGATTTTTACATCCATTAATTTACCATTTTCATCCGAATCCAGTGATGTTGTGGTGCTCATAGGAGTTGCAATTATTTTACAGCTTATCATGTTAAATCTTTTCAGTAGCTCCTTGATGTATTTGGCTTGACTTATGAAGTACCCATCTTCTCCTTGGTTGACCTGCAAACCGAGAAAAAAAAGGAGTTCTCCCATTAGGCTCATCTCAAATTCACTAGTCATGAGGTTAGTAAATTCCTCACACATTTCAGATTTAGTAGAACCAAACACAATATCATCAACATAAATTTGAACAATCAAGATGTTCTTACCTTGCTTCTTGGTAAAAAGTGTTTGGTCTACCTTACCTCGTGTGTACCCTTTCCTAATGAGGAACGAGCTTGGTTTCTCATACCAAGCTCTTGGTGCTTGCTTCAAGCCATAAAGTGCCCTATATAGCTTGCATACAAAATCTACATGGTTAGAGTTCTCAAAGCCAGGGGCCTGATCCACATAGACTTCTTCTTTGATCAAACCATTTAAGAAGACACTTTTTACATCCATTTGTTACAGCTTTATTCTAAGGGAGCATGGAACTTAGTTTTAGATGTTGACTCCCCTCAAAGCATGCATGGGTTGGCAATGAACTATGCAGCCTAAGACTTATGTGAATGCACAATGCAATGAAGATGCTGCATGATGATTGCACATTTTTGTGTCTTCCTAAAAATGATTTGCATAGAAGTACATGAGATCACAAGATGATGTAAACACAAATCATTCACAATTGATTTTGAACTGAATGTAACATGATGATGCCAATTGTTAGACTCCCCCTTAGAACAATGCTGACATGAATAATGAGTTGAAAATGCAACCATGGTATGCATCATCAAAACCAATATCTAAGAATTTCATATGGTTCGTAGCAAGAATTAAACAACTCATCATTATATCAGCAACATCTGCAAAATAAGTTTTTCATGAATTAAACAGCTAAAATAATTGATCTCTGGTACACGTCGGAGGTTTTGATCTTAGACCCTTCTCACGCATAGTAAGAGTTCCGGGCAAGTATGACTTGCCTTTATACTCTAGACCATTTGAAATACCAAAGGTCAAGCAGGGTGTGACCAATTAATCTAGCTCATATATTCATCTTCACACCATGGGGGATAAATCATCATTTCAAATAAGCACTTTAGTTTGCAGAATTTTATTAACCAAAATGGTCAAACTTATGATGTATTATCTACATGTCAAGACTAAACATGCAAAATGACAGAAACAAAATTATTTACATACTTGTATCTTGAGCTTTTATTTACCTAATAATTTATTTCTCAGCTCCAAGGCATCCTGCACCCAAAATTTTCATTTGGAATTTTTAGGTACCCAAGCTTGCTTGGGTCCTTGTAGGTTAGCAACATGTTTAGCATCTTGGCTCATCTTTTTCAGGGCAATCACATCATCCTCCCTCATTGTGTGGCAATCATATATCTCATGCCTATTTTTCCCATAATAGAAACAACGCACAAAATATTGATTATTCTTTTTATGTTCATGTGCGTGTGCATGTAGACTATGCTTTTGTGGGTGAACATGATTTTAACATTTTATGGTATGAGGGTGGTGTCTTTCTTTCAGATGCCAGCATTCCTGGTCAATGTGACCAGTCTTACCATAATGAAAACAGCGAAGAGAAGCATTTCTGTTGAAGGCCATGGGGAGTGTCGACCTATCTAGATGGGAGTGTCAACACTTCTGATTCTCCATGCAATTTTGTGCAGAGTTCTGCTGAGCAGGCCCTTTGCCAGTGTTGACCTGTTTCTTTCCTTGCCCTTTCAATTGCTGTCATGTTCTAAGCTCATCATTTCTCAAGATGAAACAATCATGCACAGTGTGACCATGTCTATCACAATAATAACAAAGGACATTCGTTTTGTGGAAAGTATGGTATTTAGCATTGGACGTGTTGTGGTGCATGTTTGGATGAGCATGCTGAATTTTGCTTTTCTTTCGAGCTATATGCCCTTTTTGGTGACCACAGGAAGTGGTGGCTTCTGGTGAGCCATAATCTTGGTCTTGGACAAACATTGACAGGAAATCATTCAAACCTAGACTTTTATTTTCAAGTGAGAAAATATGCTATTTAGATTCAGCAAGATCCTCTTCGCATGCTGTCAATTACTCATTGAGCATGGCATTTATCGCTTTAAGATTTTGATTTTCTTGTTCTAAAGCATGTAATGTTTCAGAGCAATCACCAATTATAGTTTTGCCTTTTCCATGTGCATCCAGTTTTTCATTCACTTCTTCTTCATCTTGTTCAAGTTCAATTTTTTTCCAACAATTCTCTATTTTCTTCAATCAACTTCTCATCATTAATTAGCCCATCTGCCATAGGTTGATCATTAGAGATTGATTTAGATTGGTTTTGAAGTTTTATTACAATTTCTTCAAACCTAGTGATTTCACCATGAAGATTTTCATTTTCAACCCTTAGACCATCAATGCTTTGTTTATGCGTATCTAGATCAGAAGAAAGAGTGTCGTTAAGCTCTTCAAAACCAGAACAATTTTTACAAAAAGGGCTTTCATTTTGGTTGTTTTTCTTGAGATCCTTTTTCAATTTTTTGTTTTCTGATTTTACTTTTTTATATTGTGTAATCAACTCATCATAGGCTTCCATAAGCTCTTCAAAAAAAAATTCCTCGGAATCATAACTTACCTGTGATGAGGATGGATTGCTGGACTATTCTGTACGGTCAGACATGAAGCATTCTTGTTCTTCTTCCTTCCCTTCATGGATTTTCACCATCCTGTCCAGTACTTGCTTGGCTGTGCTGCAGGAGGACACAAGATGAGTTAGTCTGAGATCAACTACAGCTTTAATTAAGTTATATGCATCAAGATTATCATTGTGTTTGGTCTCATGTTCGGCTGACCATTCAATTGAATTTGATGGCAGCTCATGAGGACCATTGTATATAAGAGTCCACAAATGTGGATCTATGGAGCTAACATAGATGAACATTCTCCCTACCCATGTAGAAAAATTTGAACCATCATAAATGGGCGAGGAAGCCATCTAAATAAAATGCACCGGGATCTTTCCCTGCAGATCGTAGGGTCTTGGAATGGCAGAGCTAGGCTCTGATACCACTTGTGGAGTAGTGGATGGCGGATCTAGAGGGGAGGGGTGAATAGATCTGCCCCTCTTTTCGCAGAACACCCCTCTTTAAAGCTAGATAAAGAGAATAACAGCGGAAAACGACTAGCTTAACGAAGGACACAATGATTTGGTTAGTCGGATGAACAAGTAGAATAAAGATTGAACCTAAGCATGCATCTAACACAAAGCAATCGCACAAGCAAATAAAAACACATAAGATTTTAAGGTGGTTCAGACTGAATCCCCAGTCCTATGTCCACCCCTCACCAAACCCGGTGAGGCTCCACTAGTGTAGCGCACCAAACCGCAGATCGGAGAACTTCCGATTGCCTTCCTACTAACCACCGGTAGGGACGATAACACCGTAGATTGGATCACCTTCCAACTGCCTTCCTACTAACCACCGGTAGGGACGATTCTTAGTTTCAATAACTTGAACAAAATGAAAAGAGAACAAATATGAGAATGATCAGACAAGAGATGGAGATATGATCAAGGCTAGAAGCGAAAAGATCTTGTCTGAAATGGGATGTAGATCAGTATCAGAGGCTTCTTCTTCTTTGCAAAGCTCTTCTCTTGATTCAGTAGCAATGGCTTCTTCTTCCTTCTGAAATGATCTTCTGGGATCCCCCTGAGTTGATGGAGAGGATTAAGGATGTAGCTTTGATCTCTCTTGAGAACCTTTCTTGCTTCTACACTTCCTTGGAGGTTGCTGGCTTGAGATGTAAGCTTGAATCACCTTGGAATGCATGAATCACTCTGCACGAAGTACTGTTCATGGCTACAGTACCCTTTTCTTCATTGGACCTCTTCTAGCCTCCTTTGATCTCCCTTGATCCCTGTTGATGCATTAGGGTTTCTAACCCTCTTGTTTTAGTTTTATATCTCTTGAATGGTCCATAGACACCCCCCAGACCAGATCCACAAATCATGGGAGGTTGGGTGACTTTAGGATTAAACAAATCCAAGAAGAGGGGTGCCCACGAGGTGGAAAACGAAGTCAAAAATTGCTACATCGGGGCTACCGGTAGACCGGAGGTTGGTGGTCAGTCGAGCGGAACTTTACAGTTGTGAAGAGTTTTCGTCATGGCAATTTCAGTCGACCGGCAATGGTGGGGCGGTCGATCGGACTTTCTGGGAGGTCGACCGGTTCTGAGAGTTTTTGTGGCCTTTTCGTTTCTGGTAATTCCGGTCGACCGGTCTATGACCGGAGGTCGACCGAAACTTGGAATTTTCCCAGTTTTGCTTCATTTAACCCCTTAAACTCGATTGTAGTCCATTCAAGTCTGTGGCATCAAACTCTTTCGACCTTGAGGATGTCTACTGAGTATTTGACCTTTCCTTAATGACTGCTCAGACCGTTGGACGTTGAAACCAAGTGTGTTCTTCATTGTGCATCGACCTTGGCTATGTGAAGTGTCGACTCTTTTGTGCCGAGAGTGTCGACTCTTCTTGAAGCCAACCTGATCTTCTGATAGCTGTCCAGCTTGAAGAGTTGACTCATGTTTCTTGAAGGGATTTTCATCCTTGGTTGGGCACGATCATTGGGCTTTCATGTTTGCCATATCCACTCCATTCCTTGGCTTTTCTGTCATGTAAAAAATATCAAGTATTTAAGTCATATGAGAGTGAAAAACATTAATGACTTATAGTGTTTAGCCATTATCAAAACCATGAATGTGTCAAATGACCACAGGGGCACAACACTGGTCAATAGCTTACAAGGTTAACTCAGTGTCAGCTGGAGTAGATGCTACACATGGAGCAGGTTGATGCATATGAAAGGTGCATTGACCTCATTGCAAAAGGATACGTGCTTGACAATGTGGTGTGTCTTATGAGATATGTTCAGAAGAGTCGATGCATATCGAAGGTGTACCGACCTTACTATACTAGTAGGTCGATGCATAAGAAAGGTGCACCGACCTCGCTATATCTGGAATGAGATGTCTGCTGCTTTAAGGTGTTGTGCTTTATGAAGAAGACTTGTTTCTTATGAGAGGCTATTGAGGTTACTTGCAAATCTAACTTTAGTTTCCCTTATGCTTGGATGTGACCACCTCCGTTACCTACCTTAGTTTTCTATGCATCATAGACGTATCAATTCCTGTACTCTCATCTATGTCATCTATGACATGTCTTTCCTATTCTCTCTTAAATGTCTGAGCATTCATTCAGGGGGAGTCTGTCATGAAATTTTATTCTCTTTACTACTCAAGAGATATAATTACAAGACCACCTACATCTAAGAGAAAGTGTTTGACCTTACCAAATTATGAACTATTGTTTATTAGGTTTAAATCTTATCTTAATTGTTCAAGATTATCCATGAATGCATTTACAATGGTTTTAAAACATTCTGAAAATAGAATTGTCCAGTCACTTTCCTGAAATCTAAAAGTTATAAGTAATAAGGACATCTCTGGTAGAAAATCATGTACTTGTATTGACCTTAAACAGTTTCAAGATAAAATCTGAAATAAGATCAGGGAATACGTCATATAATAAGTATAATAATGAGGCAGAGCAATGTCATATCTTTTGGAGAAACTAACTAGTTGCATCAAAGAAATGCAGAAGTTATGTCGTGATAATAGAAGCTAACTCTGTTAATAAATTGAAGCATAACAGTTGATTACACTGAGTAACCAAGGATTCAGGCATCTAATCAACATGTCTCCTTGAGTAAAAAGATGTAGTCATACTTGAATGCTCAAGCAAATAAACAAAAAGTAAAAGAAAAATATGGTTGACTCTGTGTCACCTTCAGAAACTTAAAACTGTTTATGTTCAATATGTGGCAGATTTTTATACTATTTTTGTCTAATGAAAATGATAAGTAAGATTGATGATTTTTAGATTGGACATTGTACGTTGTTAAGATTGGCTTATTTCCATTGTCTCTTCATAAAAGGATTAATTTAAGAACTCTCATGTATCAAGATTTTATTCTTATAAGCGACAAAGTCACACAAATGTAAGCAAGGGTAATTTATCTCAAAGAAGAGGGTAGTTTGGTAATTGTATCTGAAATTGGTAAAGTTCATGAATTTTGTCCTGCTCTGCCCTATTCTAAGCATCTACCTTTCCGTTGAAACCCAATGAATCCAGGTCAAGCCTTCTCCTTTTCTAAACCCCATCGCATCGACGCAGAAAAGTGTCCATCTTTCTTACCACTTCACAATTCTATTTCCTTCATCCCTGTTCTACATCTTCCTTGTGCTTCCTCAAATCCTTGCCGTTAGCTTGAGTTTTCCGCATTCTTGTCAATCATGTCGTGTCCGGCCACCAAAAGCAAAGGGAAACGAAGGGTTCTAGAGGAGCTGCAACCAATGGATGTGTAATCTAAGAAAGCTATCGAAATACCTCACAAGGCGGGTAGAACAAAGTGTGTGCATGACAAGGGCACTGCTTCAGGCATGCTTGCAGGGAAATCCGCTATGGGTAAAGAGAAGGTCTCTGAAATACCAGCCAAGCGGCGCCGGATTGCTACAGAGGAGGAAACACATCAACTGCCTGAGGAGGAAGCTGAGTCTGATTCACTATCTGATCAATCAAAGGAACCGATTGAGTCTGCGAAAATTATCTTCCCACTGTATGTTGATTTCCACGACCAGAAGATGCTTGATGAATATCCTGATTTATTGGGTCTAATTAAATTCCAAGTTTAGAAGAAGTTTATGGGAAAACATAGGTATTATTATCCTAGGTTGGTCACTGAGTTTTACAAGAACTTGAGATATGACCCAGACTTACCTAAGATATGGACCTATGTTAAGGGAGTTAGAATTGAGTTGACTAGACATTCCCTTCACAAGACTTTAAGGATACCCGAGGATGGAATTTCTGAAGAAGAACTGGAGTACGATGAGTTTGAAGCCTACACTATTCTCACAGATCAGCCAAGTAATCCTAGTGATTACAAGCAAACTCGATTGACTACTTTCAATGCCAACACATTTACTCTAGTTAAAATATTACTGCACCATATGCTTACTACAATCATAACCCCACAAGATGGAGGAAGAGGAAGGCTGACAGAGACACAACGATTTCTATTTTACTACATGTTTAAGGATATCAAAGTGTGTCTCCCAGAGATAATGATGCATATAATGGGCTGTGTTAAAAAGGATAGAAGACACCTACCATATGCAGCTCATTTGACTACTATATTCAAGAAGTGGAAGGTATCTCTGGATGATGAGAAGTTTAAAGAAATTCTGAAGGTGAATGTCTATAACATAGACATTATCACCCAGTTCATGAAGCTCAAACATGTTGTGACTCCTCTGTGTTGATGATGTTGACAATAAGCTTTACTTCATTGGCAGCAACTTGTTTTGATTGATTGGCAACTGTTTATGTTTTGATGAAACTGTCTTTATCAGATTGTCTGTGTGTTTCATGCATTTGTGCATCGTTCACTCCATAAAGTTTATACACTCTTTAGCTTAGTTCGCAACTGAGTCTGTAGTCTGTACAGCCAGTGCATCAAGTCTACATAGTGCACACACACACATAGGTCTACACATTGCACACACACAAGTCTACACACTCAATGTCTATACATTGCATTGTTGTGTTTGTGCATCATTTAGATCACAAGTCTATACAGTCTATACTTCCATGCATCATCACTCTTAGCATAGTCTGGACAGAAGTGGGTCGACCCCCGTTCCCGATGGGTCGACTCCCCAGATTTGCATGTATGTACATTGCTCTCAACTGCATTAAGTTGTCGCACGCTAAAGTCTGTACAGAGTTCTTGCCTGCCTGACAACCAAGTCTGTACATTCACCAGCTTAACTTTCCAAGTCTGTACATTCACCAGTTTAACTTTCCAAGTCTATACATTGGTGAAGTCTGTACATTCACCAGCTTAACTTTCCAAGTCTATACATCGGTGAAGTCTGTACATTCACCAGCTTAACTTTCCAAGTCTACACATCGGTGAAGTCTACATGTTTCAGGATATCAAAGTGTGTCTCCCAGAGATAATGATGCATATAATGGGCTGTGTTAAAAAGGATAGAAGACACCTACCATATGCAGCTCATTTGACTACTATATTCAAGAAGTGGAAGGTATCTCTGGATGATGAGAAGTTTAAAGAAATTCTGAAGGTGAATGTCTATAACATAGACTTTATCACCCAGTTCATGAAGCTCAAACATGTTGTGACTCCTCTGTGTTGATGATGTTGACAATAAGCTTTACTTCATTGGCAACAGCTTGTTTTGATTGATTGGCAACTATTTATGTTTTGATGAAACTGTCTTTATCAGATTGTCTGTGTGTTTCATGCATTTGTGCATCGTTCACTCCATAAATTCTATACACTCTTTAGCTTAGTTCGCAACTGAGTCTGTAGTCTGTACAGCCAGTGCATCAAGTCTACACAGTGCACACACACACATAGGTCTACACATTGCATACACACAAGTCTACACACTCAATGTCTATACATTGCATTGTTGTGTTTGTGCATCGTTTAGATCACAAGTCTATACACTCTATACTTCCATGCATCATCACTCTTAGCATAGTCTGGACAGAAGTGGGTCGACCCCCCTTCCTGATGGGTCGACTCCCCAGATTTGCATGTATGTACATTGCATGTGTCTTAGACATAGCAAGTCTGTACATTGCTCTCAACTGCATTAAGTTGTCGCACGCTAAAGTCTGTATAGAGTTCTTGCCTGCCTGACAACCAAGTCTGTACATTCACCAGCTTAACTATCCAAGTCTGTACATTCACCAGCTTAACTTTCCAAGTCTATACATCGGTGAAGTCTGTACATTCACCAGCTTAACTTTCCAAGTCTATACATCGGTGAAGTCTGTACATCCACCAGTTGAACTTTCTAAGTCTATACATTGTTTCTTCATGCGCGGCACGTAGAGTCTGCACAACGCTTTGTCAGCAAGTCTGCACATAACTATAGCACGCATGCAGAGTCTAGACAGTCATGAGCAAGTCTACACATCGTGTTGCAAGCACGCATTCAAGTCTGTACAGCCGGTGAGGTCCGTCTCACTCAGCGTCTCAAGCGTACTTGAAGTCTATACATCATCCGTCTTACTTAACGTCTCATGATTCGAAGTCCATACATTGCCTTGCTTCATGCACTAAGTCTGTACATCGGACTAAGTCTGCATCGGCTGAGTCTATACATCATCTTATGCAGTGTCTCAATCAAGTCTGTACATTATGCATTCTTTGATTTGAAGTTCATACATCGTTCTTGGCTGTTCATCATCTCATGCAGCGTCTCATGAGCATACGTAAAGTCTGCACATGCATTCACTTCGAGTCTGTACATTGCATGCCGCCAAGTATGCACATCGTGTGTTCATGAAAGTCGATGCATGCTCACTGTCTGACTGCATAACACAAGTCCATACACTGTCTGGCTACATAACACAAGTCCATACATTCTTTAGCTCAGTTCGTAGCTGAGTATGAAGTCTGTACAGTCTATCAGCGTCTCACTTAGCGTTTGTGTGCTGGTCAAGTCTGTACATGGTCTTGTTGGTCCAACATCAAGTATGTACATCATTTAGTTGCAGGCCACAGAGTTGAGCATGTCTGTACAATGGTCGACAGCATGTTAGTGCATTCAGTCTTGTTGTGCATACTTCACCTAGTGCACATTGCATTACACTTCAGCAAGTCTATACAATGTCTGCACATTGCTTGCACATTTCACAAAGTCTGTACAGCCTTGCACTGCTTTGCTTGCATAAGTGAAGTCTATACATGCCATAGCGTTGCACTTCACAAAGTCTATACATGGCATAGTTTTGCATTGCAAAGTCTATACATTGCAAAGTCTACACACTGCATTACCTTCACAAAGTCTGTACAAGCTGTTAGACTTAAACTGATATTCCTTTCGTCTGTCTGAGAGGGACTCTTCGTGAAGCCTAATGAAGGCTCGTGATCCAAGGAAGGACGAGGTGCCCAGATTGTGACACGTGGAATGCAGCCCAGCCAGGATGCTACCATGTGGTCGAAATTCCTCGGATCTGGTGAATTCTCTGGGTGGGAAATGTGGATGCCACACGCCCTATCCAAATTGCTGCTGGTATATATATGAAGCATCTTCCATCAGAAGAAGGCTGATCGAAGCAGAAGAGCAGAGAGTGAACTTCAGCCTGCACGATCCACAGAGAAGAAAAGAAGAGAGCCACCGAGAACAGAGAAGAAAAAGAGAGAGAAGAGAAGATTGAGAGAGATGAATTGAGAGAGTTTGTTTAAGAGAGAGTGTCTCATTGTTACTCAGTCTCTTGGTTCAGATACTAGAGCTGAGACTGCTCACTTCGAGCTATATTTCCTTCTGGGTTTTCTCATTTTCGTTTGCTTCTGTTTTTGCTTTCCGAAACTGTTTCTTCAAGCTGTGTGTTAGCTGTTTGTAGAGGTGCTACCTCTGGACGGGTAAGCTGTATTCCCCAGCGGGTTTGCAGAGGTGTTGCCTCTGGACATGTTAAGCTGTAACTCCTCAGCAGGCGAGACTTGGTCTCGAACAGCAAGCTGTGAAGCTCAGCAGTTGTAGGCTAAGCTGTATTGCCCAGCGGACGCAAGCTGTGCTGCGCAGCAGTAAGCCACACTTGGTTGAGTGTGGGGTGGACGTAGGTCTCCTAACCGAACCACTAAAAAATCTTGTGCGTCTTGTGTTTGTGAGATTGCTCTTGAACTGGTGTGTGATTGGATTTCCTGATTATCTTCACAGATTGATTCGCTTCTGTTCAGATCCAGCATTCGAGTCAGTGATCTTGTTGATCGGCTTAAATTCCGCATTAGAGCCTTATATTGGTTTTAATTTAGGCCATAGATCTATTCACCCCCCTCTAGATCCACTCTCTGTGGTAATAGAGTGCTCCCATCTAACATAACAGTTGGTATCAGAGCCTAACTCTTCTACAGGGACTTACAGCCCACAGAGGAAGGTACAGATGGATGCTCGAGGGATGATTGCTGAGGGACATTCTACCACCAGGCCCCCCTACTTCGATGGATCAAATTATGCATACTGGAAGAATCGTATGCAAGTCTTCTTGAGGGCGAAGGACTACGAGATTTGGAAGGTGGTGAGTAAGGGACCTTTTGAGCTGTCCCCGAATGAGGATGTCTGGACCAAAGAAGAGATTCGAAGGTCTACTATGAACTGGAGTGCTATCAATGCTATTTAGTGCACTCTGCACCCCACAGAGTTTTCCCGTGTATCATCTTGCACTTCAGCTAAACAGATGTGGGATACGCTGGAGGTCATTTATGAAGGGACCTCTCAGGTCAAGGAGACAAAGGCGAACCTCCTGGTGTCAGAGTATGAAGCTTTCAAGATGAAGCCAAATGAGACCATCAAGGAGATGTATGCTCGACTGACAATCATCACAAATGGTCTCAGAGGTCTTGGGAAGACATACTCAGAATATGACATTGTAAGGAAAATCTTGTGTTCCATGACTCCTATTTGGCACACTAAAGCTACTGTGATGGAAGAGTCAAGGGATCTGCAAAACACCAGGGCAGATGAGCTGATTGGTTCACTGATGGCTTACGAAATGCATCTGCCGAAGATAGATGAAGCTGAGAAGAAGAGAAAGTCGATTGCACTAAAAGCTGGTGCCAGCAAATCCAGCCGATCCAGCTCTAGTGGATCATCATCCGAGGAGAGCCTAACTGGAGAAGAAATAGTTGGTGATGATATAGCAATGATCACCAGGGAATTTAGGCGGTTCCTCAAGAAAGAAAGAAGGCGATTCAGCCGAAGAAATTATAGTGGTGGCCGACGGGATAAAAGGTATAAATCTAATCCTGCAAAGCAAACTGAATCTAATGTGTGTTACCAATGCAGGAAGGCTGGCCACCTAAAAGCTGATTGTCTGGAGATTCAGAAGCTCAAGCACAAGTCCAAGAAAAAGAACACTAAAGGTAGAGCCATGGTGAGTACCTGGAGTGATGAGGATGGAGGTAGCTTGAGCAACACCTCGGACAGTGAGGAAGAAGCTGAAAAGTCCATTTGCCTTATGGCAACAAGCTCTGAAGACAGAGAGGAAGACTCAGATGAGGTATCCTCTCGTTTCGATAATTTTACTATTGCTGATTGGGTGGATGCCTATTATGAAATAGCTGATAAAGCAGATGATATTAGAAAAGATAATAGGCATCTAAGAAGAAAAATTAATTCCATGCAAAATGACACAACTCTAACTGATAAAATTGCATGCCTTGAATCTGAGAATAATAAGCTGAAACTCACATGTTCTGAAATAGAAGAAATCAAGTCTGAGTTAAACGTCTCTAAAGAAGAAAATGAGAGGTTAGAAAAAGAAACTGATGAATGGAAATTGAAAATTCAGAAATATGAGAGTGAGATGAAAATTATGAGTGAAAAATATGAAGCTGTCCTAAGCATGAACACCGAACTGAAGAAATCCATTGAAGATATTCCGAAAGATAATGAGGACAAGCTGAAAATTATTGAGAAAATGACCCAAGGTTCAGACAACCTAGATGCCTTGTTAGGGTCAAAAGTAAATTTCAGGAGAGAGGGCCTTGGATTTAATTCTAGTGCAACAAAAAGTTTTGGAATGAAGACCATTTCATTTGTAGCACAAAAAGAGAAAGGACCTCTGATTAACATGAATTCAAAAATTTCTGTGAATAAAACTGTAAATCTGAAGAAGCCTAGAGCTGAGGAGAAGGGCAAACAAATGATTATTGAGCCTAGTAGAGCTAGTACATCCAAGCAAAATCCTAAAGCTCAGTCTTAGGTTAGGGGTCAGCCTACACATGCACATAAACCCCATGTTAATGTCACCAAGTTTCCACCACCACCACCATCTCAGAAGAAGACCCAATACACACCTGTGAATAGGTCAGCAAGGTCCAAGGTGCAGGGGAGACAGAATACATTTAGAGCACAACCCAACCATTTCTACCAATCTAGAGCCCAGCCCTACTACACTGCACAGTCAACCTATCCAAATAGTTCAGGTTGACTGGGACTCAGGGAAGGTTTACATGTTATGGTCATCAGGCTACACAGTCTTATAAACCTTACACCAGAAATTGGGTTGGTGGGTATGGCAATTGGACACCTAGGAACCAACATTTGTTCAGCCAACCCAAAGATTACTATGGCCAACATTTCGTGAATACACCCTGGCCAAGGCATTGGCACAGAAGCAATAAATCTGTCAATAATTATGCTGGTGTCAATAAGAAGAAAAACAACAAAAAGAAAAGGAACAATAACAAAAAGAAATCTGTAGAATCCAATGAACAGAATTCTTTTAAACAAATGTGGATTCCAAAAAGTCTACTTTCTTGCTTTACTAGCATTTCATCTGCTCTGGAGCCCAATCAGACTTGGGTTCCAAACTTCTCTACCTGATTGTGTGTGCAGGTATGCCTGGCAGCCAAGAACAATCTGTGGTACTTGGATAGTGGCTGCTCCAGGCATATGACAGGAGATAAGGCCAAGTTCTGCATGCTGACAGAGAAACATGGAGGCCTTGTCACCTTTGGTAGCAACACAAAGGGTAAGATTGTCGGGACAGGTAAGGTAGGTAAGTTTACTACCTGTTGCATTGAAGATGTCATGCTGGTTGAAGGTTTAGCATATAACTTACTTAGCATCAGCCAGCTATGTGATAAAGGATGTAAAGTTCTTTTTGACTCTCAATGCTGTAAAGTTTTTGAACCTGATTCTGAAATTGTTAAATTTTCTGGTAAAAGAATAAATAATACTTACATGATAGACTTAGATGATATACAACATTCTAACCTATGCCTTACTGCTAGCAGAGAGGACTTAGCATTCTTATGGCATCGTATGTTAGGCCATGCTAGTTACACAGTATTGCATAAATTGAATAAGCATAGCATGGTTAGGGGACTTCCTGAAGTTTCTTTTAAGAAAGAAAATAAACTTTGTGATCCATGTTCTCAGTCCAAGTTAACTAGGAAGTCATTCAAATCTAGAACAGAAGATTTGTCCTCTAAACCCTATGAGCTGATACATATGGACCTTTTTGGGCCAACCAGGTTTGTCAGCTTATCAGGGAGGAGGTATGGGTTTGTCATGGTAGATGACTTCTCTAGGTACACTTGGGTATATTTCTTGTCACAGAAAAGTGATGCATTCACAGAATTTCAGGAGTTCTATCTTAAGATAAATCAGAAAATTGAAAATATTTTAACTGATCATGGAGGTGAGTTTGAAAACTCACAGTTTGATGATTTCTGCAGGACAAATGGAATTCATCACAAGTTCTCCTCACCAAGGACACCCGAGCAGAATGTAGTTGTGGAGAGGAGAAACAGAACCCTAGTGGAGATGGGTCGAACACTCTTGGTTGAAGGTGGTCTACCAAGGAAGTTCTGGACTGAAGCAGTAAATACTGCCTGTTATGTAATTAATAGAGCTATGGTAAGACCTTCTACCCAGAAAACACCTTATGAGATCTTAAAGGGTAAGAAACCTTCAATTGCTCATTTCAAGGTTTTTTGTTGCAAATGCTTTATTCATATAAATGACAAAAGAGACCTTGATAAATTTGAACCTAAATGTGAACCAGGAATCTTTCTTGGTTACTCAGAAAACACCCGAGCATATAGAGTGTATAATCTAAATTCCAAATCTGTTGAAGAATCTCTACACATTGTCTTTGATGAATCTTTGGAAAAGACTAATATTGGTCAATGCAGGAATGAAGACATTGGTGATATTCTAAAAGAAGGGAACCCTGCAGACAAATCCGAAGATGAGGAGGAAAATGAAGAGCTTAATGGAGAAGAGCCTACAGGTCAGGGGGAGGTAAGTGAAAATCACGATGATTCAATTGTCAACATTAGATATCTAAAAGATCATCCTGTAGATAATGTGATTGGCAATTTGCATGACCCTCCTAGGACTAGAGGCCATTTAAGAATTCAAAATGAACTGAATGCATTTGCTTTTATTTCACATGTAGAACCCAAGTCCATTGACTGTGCTCTCAAGGATGTGCATTGGATTAATGCCATGCATGAGGAGCTCAATAAATTTGACAGGAATAAGGTGTGGCACTTGGTCCCACCTCCTGATCATGAGACAGTCATAGGGACTAAATGGGTCTTCAAGAATAAAACTGATGAATCAGGGAATGTGATTAAGAATAAGGTCAGACTTATAGCTCAGGGGTATAATTAGGAATTTGGAATATACTTTGAAGAGTCTTTTGCCCCTGTAGCCAGGTTAGAAGCAATCAGAATTTTATTGGCTTATGCATGTTCCCTAGGAATAAATCTCCAGCAGATGGATGTAAAATCTACTTTTCTGAATGGGGAAATCAGTGAGGATGTCTATGTGAGGCAGCCTCCTGACTTTGAATGTTTAGACTTCCCCAATCATGTTTATAAACTTCGTAAAGCTCTCTATGGTCTTAAGCAAGCTCCTAGAGCTTGGTATGACAGGTTGAGCAAATTCCTCACAGATAAGAACTTCACAAGAGGTGTAGTTGATCAAACCTTGTTCACTAAGTTAAGTCATTCAGATATTCTTAATATTCAAATTTATGTGGATGACATTGCTTTTGGGTCAACTAACCCCAAACTGTGTGAGGAGTTTTCTCAGATAATGACTAATGAGTTTGAAATAAACTCAATGGGTGAGCTCAAATTATTTCTTGGACTGCAGGTGACACAGTCAAAAGATGGAACCTTCATCTCTCAGTCCAAGTACATAAGGGATTTATTGAAGAAATACAAGATGGACAACCTCAAAGAAATAGCTGCTCCAATGGGTACCTCGACTAGCTTAGATGAAGATCCTCAAGGTAAACCAGTGGACCAAAAGCTATATAGAGGTATGATCGGATCCCTTTTATATCTTACAGCATCTAGGCCTGATATTCAGTTTGCAGTGTGTTTATGTTCTAGATTTCAGGCTAGTCCTAAAGAATCACACCTTAAATCAGTGAAAATGATTTTTAGGCATCTATTAGGCACTCAAGAGCTTGGTCTATGGTATCCTGCTAGGTGTGAGCTAGAACTTCTAGCCTACACTGATGCAGACTATGCTGGGTGTCGAGTAGATAGAAAAAGCACTAGTGGCTACTGTCAATTCTTAGGTGGTTGTCTAGTGTCTTGGGCATCTAAGAAGTAACACACGGTTGCTTTGTCCACAGCTGAGGCTGAATATGTTGCAGCTGGTAACTGTGCAGCCCAAGTACTTTGGATCAAGCACCAACTGGCTGATTATCAAATAAAATTAGAATGTATTTCAATTTTGTCTGATAATACTAGTGCTATATGTTTGGCTAAAAATCATGTTCATCATTCTAGGACTAAGCATATTGAGATCAAACACCACTTTCTTAGAGATGCTATCAATAAAAAGGAAATTGAACTGAATTTTATTAGAACTGGAAAACAAATTGCTGATATATTTACTAAGCCACTAGGGAATGAAAGGTTTAAATTTCTTAGAAGAGAACTTGGCTTGTGCAAATTTCAGCATGATGAATAAACTCTCAGGTGGTTTGAATAAACTCTGTGGTTGTTGAATGTTAGACTAGACCATGCATGCATGACATTCATAATTTTCATGACATATTTTTCATTGCATATCATTCATCCATGACCTATGTCTAAGTTCTCTCTCATCTATTTCTTGCCATTCATTTGCAAAACCACATGCATAGAGACAGGGGGAGTGTTGCTTGTAATTCAGAGTTGAGTCTGACAATATGGCAATCTGTTAGTCAGTTCTAATCCTTAAGAAATAGAAAATAGACCTCTTCTCTTATAAGAATTTTAATTGCTTAAAGACTAACTTAATGGTTTAAATTTTATAAACGTTAGAGTTTAAAGATTGCAATCAGTAAATAAGAATGTTGATAATTGATAATAGCTCTCAACCCTTATTTCATTACATGTTAGACAAAACTAAATGTATCTGAAATCTGAAAACTCACGTGAAATCATGTTCGAGAAGCTAAGTATGTGTATTGACCTTAAACAAGTCATTCTGAAACAAATAAAGGACAGCTAAGAAAATGTTGAAAATCTTGAAAAAATAATTGAAAAATAATATTGGCAGAGCAATGACTGGTAAATCACTGAGAAACTAAGTGATCCATCAAAGAAATGGACAATACTTAAGTCATGAGGTGTATCAGTTATCTCTGTATAAATGACCAAAACAGTAGGGTGGTTTCACTGAGTACCTGGGGGTAACTGGCGTCTGATAAACATGTACCCTCACACAAAAAGGTGAAAATCAGTTCTATTGAATTTGATCATTGGCAGAATGGTCCATCATGTTGAGTATCTAGGGGTACTGGCGTCTGATAAACGTGTACCCTTACGCAAAAAGACAAATGGTACCTGAATGCCCTTAATGAATTAAAATTGAAAATGCTATTCCTTCAAAATGAAATTTCAGGTATGTCAAATTGTTTAATTTCAATACATGACCTAGTATCTCTTCACAAATTTTACTGAGTCTAAGACAGTAAGATACTTTGAAACTAAATCTCTCATGCTCAAATGTGATTCTAGTTTATTGCTATTATTATGCACAGCAAACTCATTCAATGATTGTAGTGCATGAACTCTAATTTTTATAACCTTCAAACCAGAACTCTATCTGAAAGTAGTTTCTAAATTCATATGACTGAAGACTCTGTGCTTTAGAATGCTTAGTTCCTGAACTACTTGTTCAGAATGCCAGTCAGATGATTTCCCTTGTTCCTTTCCTTGTAATTTCTTTCCCTCCTCTTTGTTGATGGCAAAGGGGGAGAATATACTGTCTGTTTGACGAATTCCAGGGGGAGTGTATGCAACTTGTTATGGCAAAGGGGGAGATCTTGTTAGAAGGGAGTTTGTTTTCATTTCTCAGCATGCATTCATAGCATCTGCATGACAAATCTGACTAACAAATCATGTCTTCCATCAAAAATATATCCGTATGACAGGGTGTTGCTATTCTATATGATAGGGTGTTGCCATCATAAAAAAGGGGGAGATTGTTGTGACTCCTCTGTGTTGATGATGTTGACAATAAGCTTTACTTCATTGGCAACAGCTTGTTTTGATTGATTGGCAACTGTTTATATTTTGATGAAACTGTCTTTATCAGATTGTATGTGTGTTTCATGCATTTGTGCATCGTTCACTCCATAAATTCTATGCACTCTTTAGCTTAGTTCGCAACTGAGTCTGTAGTCTGTACAGCCAGTGCATCAAGTCTACACAGTGCACACACACACACTGGTCTACACATTGCACACACACAAGTCTACACACTCAATGTCTATACATTGCATTGTTGTGTTTATGCATCGTTTAGATCACAAGTCTATACAGTCTATACTTCCATGCATCATCACTCTCAGCATAGTCTGGACAGAAGTGGGTCGACCCCCCTTCCTGATGGGTCGACTCCCCAGATTCGCATGTATGTACATTACATGTGTCTTAGACATAGCAAGTCTATACATTGCTCTCAAGTGCATTAAGCTGTCGCACGCTTATGTCTGCACAGAGTTCTTGCCTGCCTGACAACCAAGTCTGTACATTCACCAGCTTAACTTTCAAAGTCTGTACATTCACCAGCTTAACTTTCCAAGTCTATACATTGGTGAAGTCTGTACATTCACCAGCTTAACTTTCCAAGTCTATACATCGGTGAAGTCTGTACATTCACCAGCTTAACTTTCCAAGTCTATACATCGGTGAAGTCTGTACATCCACCAGTTGAACTTTCTAAGTCTATACATTGTTTCTTCATGCGCGGCACGCAGAGTCTGCACAACGCTTTGTCAGTAAGTCTGCACATTACTATAGCACGCATGCAGAGTCTAGACACTCATGAGCAAGTCTACACATCGTGTTGCAAGCACGCATTCAAGTCTGTACAGCCGGTGAGGTCCGTCTCACTCAGCGTCTCAAGCGGACTTGAAGTCTGTACATCGTCCGTCTTACTTAACGTCTCATGATTCGAAGTCCATACATTGCCTTGCTTCATGCACTAAGTCTGTACATCGGACTAAGTCTGCATCGGCTGAGTCTATACATCATCTTATATAGTGTCTCAGTCAAGTCTGTACATTGTGCATTCTTTGATTTGAAGTCCATACATCATTCTTGGCTGTTCATCGTCTCATGCAGCGTCTCATGAGCATACGCAAAGTCTGCACATGCATTCACTTCGAGTCTGTACATTGCATGCCGCCAAGTATGCACATCGTGTCTTCATGAAAGTCGATGCATGCTCATTGTCTGACTGCATAACACAAGTCCATACACTGTCTGGCTGCATAACACAAGTCCATACATTCTTTAGCTCAGTTCGCAGCTGAGTATGAAGTCTGTACAGTCTATCAGTGTCTCACTTAGCGTCTGTGTGCTGGTCAAGTCTGTACATGGTCTTGTTGGTCCAACATCAAGTCTGTACATCATTTAGTTGCACGCCACAGAGTTGAGCATGTCTGTACAATGGTCGACGGCATGTTAGTGCATTCAGTCTTGTTGTGCATACTTCACCTTATGCACATTGCATTACACTTCAGCAAGTCTATACAATGTCTGCACATTGCTTGCACATTTCACAAAGTCTGTACAGCCATGCACTGCTTCGCTTGCATAAGTGAAGTCTATACATGCCATAGCGTTGCACTTCACAAAGTCTATACGTGGCATAGTTTTGCATTGCAAAGTCTATACATTGCAAAGTCTACACACTGCATTGCCTTCACAAAGTCTGTACAAGCTATTAGACTTAAACTGATATTCCTTTCGTATGTCTGACAGGGACTCTTCGTGAAACCTAATGAAGGCTCGTGATCCAAGGAAGGACGAGGTGCCCAGATTGTGACACGTGGAATGCAGCCCAGCCAGGATGCTGCCATGTGGTCAAAATTCCTCAGATCTGGCGAATTCTCTGGGCGGGAAATGTGGATGCCACACACCTTATCCAATTGCTGCTGGTATATATATGAAGCCTCTTCCATCAGAAGAAGGCTGATCGAAGCAGAAGAGCAGAGAGTGAACTTCAGCCTGCACGATCCACAGACAAGAAAAGAAGAGAGCCACCGAGAACAGAGAAGAAAAAGAGAGAAAAGAGAAGATTGAGAGAGATGAATTGAGAGAGTTTGTTTGAGAGAGCGTGTCTCATTGTTACTCAGTCTCTTGGTTCAGATACCAGAGCTGAGATTGCTCACTTCGAGCTATATTTCCTTCTGGGTTTTCTCATTTTTGTTTGCTTCTGTTTTTGCTTTCCGAAACTGTTTCTTCAGGCTGTGTGTCAGCTGTTTGCAGAGGTGCTGCCTCTAGACGGGTAAGCTGTATTCTCCAGCGGGTTTGCAGAGGTGTTGCCTCTGGACATGTTAAGCTGTAACTCCTCAGCAGGCGAGAGTTTGTCTCGGACATCAAGCTGTGAAGCTCAGCGTTTGTAGGCTAAGCTGTATTGCCCAGCGGACATAAGCTATGCTGCGCAGCAGTAAGCCACACTTGGTTGAGTGTGGGGTGGACGTAGGTCTCCTGACCGAACCACCTAAAAATCTTGTGCGTCTTGTGTTTGTGAGATTGCTCTTGAACTGGTGTGTGATTGGAATTCCTGATTATCTTCACAGATTGATTTGCTTCTGTTCAGATCCAGCATTCGAGTTAGTGATCTTGTAGATCGGCTTAAATTCCGCATTAGAGCCTTATATTGGTTTTAATTTAGGCCATATATCTATTCACCCCCCTCTAGATCCACTCTCCGTGGTAATAGAGTGCTTCCATCTAACATAACAAAATCAAATGTAGCACAAGTTCAATGTCGGGCTGCACAAAAATAGGCAGAGTAAGAGCCACAGCAAGCTGAGCAGGAGCAATTGCAGTAGGAAAAGGAGCAACATGAAGAACTACCAGAACAGCAACAAGAGATAGTTGAGCAGCTGGAAGGACAGTAAGAGTAGCAAAACCAGGAAGAAGAACAACCACAGTAGGCAGAACAAGTGCATCAACCCGAGCTGCAAGTAGAGCAGCAACAAGATGAGCTGTTACAAGAGTAGCCACAGGAAGAACACCTACAAGAATATAAGTATCAGCAAGATGAGCAGCTGCATGAGGAGCAATAGGAACAACAACATGAAGTGGTAGTGGAAGAGGAGGCAGAGCAAGAGCAGTAGCCAGAGCTGCAGGCAAAAGAGCAGTAAGTAGATGAGAATCAAGATGTCCAAGAAAATATTGATGACATACATCTTGATGAGGTAATCCAACAACTGGATTGCAGAAAGATGAGCAGCAGCAAGAGAAGCAACAGGAACACCAACAAGAAGTGGAAAAGCCGACAGAGCAATAGCAGCAACATCATCAACAAGGACAAGATCAGGAAAACGCTGCTGTAGGACAGGACACATATCATGGACCTCTGACAGCTTTTGGCATACAACCACCCTTATCTCCTGAAGAGCCACATACTTCACTAGAATTTCATGCATCTACATCAGAAGGACCAAGCTCAGCACCCAATGCATCTGACGATCATCCTACCTTGGTAAGACTTCTGATGTCTCAGCTCAAGATTGTGAATTCCTCCATTATGCAGTTAAATCTGGCAGTGGAAAGAATTGATGCCAGACCAGTACACATTGAGTAGACTGTCAACAGTCAGTGGGAAAAATTTATAAGGGACAAATACAGATCTGATGAACACCTCCATGGTTTCCAGGACTCATTGTTGCATGTGTGTGAACAAGTCAGATCTTTACTGAACAAGTTAAGATAGAATCAGGATAAAACATATGAAAAAACAACTCAGATGCTTGTTCATGCTTTTGACATTCAGGCAGAACAGAAGAAAATAAGGGAAGAACTGATTATTATCCGAGAAGAATAGAAAGTATTATCTCTTAAGGTAGCTGGTCCACTAGATGAAACCCACAGTATAATTGTTCAGTTGGGAAAGGTCTATGCGAAGACAGATGCAATAGGAGAGGAAATACTTGGTTTGGGTAGGAGTGTTAGAGAAACTGTCTTTGCACACTCTGAAAATACCTCGAACTCTATAGATGAGCTTTGTCACTTGCAAGTAGCCCAGCTTGTTAACATTGTTGTGCCCCTATGGTTTTGATGTCAGCAAGCACTAAGAGTATGAATTGTTTTGATGTCAGCAAGCACTATGAGCATGATTGATTGATTGATTTGAGAGAGGGCACATTCATCTCATTGCATTGTCTGTCTCTGCATTGGTGCAACTCTAGTTCTTACATAACAAGTGTAGCTTGCATCGGTACATTAACTGCTATTGCACGTCATATAGTCGATGCATGATCTGGTATATAGACTGCATTGTTAGTTCTCCTGCATACATTGCATCGGTTCAATATCTGCCATATGGATCAATATCTGCCATATGCATACACTACATCGGTGCATTCATCAGTTGCTTTAATTCGAAGTCGATGCGTGTTCATTATGCATACATAGTCAGTGCAGGGTTAACCGTCTAGGCCTGTGCATTTCATAACTGTGTTTTATGGTGGCTATAAGTCAGTGAATGCCAAGACTCATGCATGTCCAAGGGGTAAAGTCTGTACAGAGTTTTGCCTAGACTGTATCAACTCATGTCTGTACATTACTTGGTGGCTAGTCTGTACAACCTCCGTTGTTTCACTCGACTAGTCAGTACAGCCAGTGCTCTTCATGCACATACATAGTCAATGCATTGATTTGTCTCGCACATACACTAAGTCTGCACATGGTTGCTTTGATGACTTAGCAAGTTTATACATTCATAGGCATAGTCAGTGCATTCGGTTGTTTCATGTCTATACAAAGTCTGCACATTCTCTGTTGTTATGTCCGTGCATCATTTTAGCAAAGTCTGTACATCATCTTGTCGCATGCATGCAAAGTCTATACACTCCTGGATAGCATTCCTGAGCATTTCTCTTCAATGTGCATACTTTCCTATATGCATGTGTGCATCTTTCAAGACAAAGTCTGTACACCCTTCACCATGCACTCAAAGTCTATACATTCTGTTGCATACATACATAAGGCAGTGTCATGCACTCAAAGTCCATACATGCACATGCATAGTTTGTGCATTATGCATTCATGCTTAAACTCTAGGCATAGCAAGTCTGCACATTGGTTGTACATTGCGTACAAAGTCTGTACACTCGTTGATGGCATGTCCGAGAATTCATTTTCAATGTATATACCTGACTATATGCATACTGCATTACACTCCATCAAGTCTATACATTCTTAGTTTAAATCTCAAACCTACTCGATGCATCTTTTTCTTTTCCTTCAGATTGATTCAAATTGATATCAAGTTTAATCTGACAGGACTTATGCTCGAGGAGATTAATAAGGACACGTGATCCAAGAATGGAGATGGCTCAAGATCGTGACACGTGTAATCCAGCAGGCTGAAATGCTCCCACGTGTTCAAGGCGCTAGGGCGGGAATTCGTGGAGGACACACGCCCACCTATCTGCTCCTGCTATAAAAGAAGACTTCTCCATCTAGAGAAGATGCTCGAGGAGAGTGATCGAAGCAGGGGAACTTATCTGAAAGAGAAGAAGATAGAGAGAGAGCCTGCACGATCCAGAAGAAGAGAGAGTAGCAGAGAAGAAAAGAAACGAAGAAAAAGAAGAAAGATAGAGAGAGAGATAGAGAATTAGGGGAGCTTCATCTAAAGATCTGTCCTTGCTGGACTGTGGATCAAATCCAGGCCAGTCAGCTCTTTGAGAGCCACGTTGTGTTCTATCTGATGCGGGACGGACTGAGGAGATGACACTATATGAGACGGACACGACTCGACCAGCAACGACACGACTACTAGAGCGACCTCGGCTCGACACTAAGAGCTCCTATAGGCTACATGTCCCTAACAGAAGTGCAAACTCACTCATCGTCCCATGCGAGAGAAAGCGTGGATCGTGCGCGGTTAAGGAACCGGCAGAGTTCAAGGTAGTTTGACTCAACTTCCAGACTCGGATCGAGTCACGGGACGGGTCACTCTCACGCTTACAGCGGTGACATGGACACACGGGCTAGTACCTATCGCTCTCGGCAGCGGCAAAAGACCATATACTATACTAGCAAGCGAATGCCGAGAAGTTGAGACCTTTACCTCCACGCACTCGGCGTGGCGAAGACAACCCCGGCCAATTCACAGACTCCCGGTTAAACAATATTCCAGCAGTACAATAATTTGACCCACTCCACGCAGGGAAGTAAAAGGTCACATGTGGGGCCCGGGAATCACGCAAATCGGGTTGACGGGCAGCATCTTGATGTCACCCAGCGGTGCCAAACTCCGCGTTTTCGTGCTTTCCGGACGGTGGATTCTACGGGTTCGTGGGGCCTACGGACAGCGCTGTCCTCTCGGCCTACTGGGGTGGGGCCCACTGTGATGGAGACCCCTAGTGGCGTGCCTCCTCGGACGATGGTCGGCCGGAAACACCGATCGGGGGTCAATCGGCCCCGATTCCCAATTCGTGGACTAGCTGCCCACGGATTTCTGTTTCTATCCTCCGGCGCGCGCTCCAGCGAGAATGGCTGCTGCGATCAATCCCGATGTCGGATCGGGGCGCATGCGCCATCGTTGGAAAGCTCTCTTGAAATCCTTCGATCTAGGCTTAGAGAGATCTGCTGGATCATGTCGGATCTAGACATTACTGAATTTACAAGCTCTTGTTGAACAGTACCCGAAACCTCAGATATGCAGGTGAGTTGCCTGAGAACTGCCGTTGACCGCAAGGTAGATGGCCGATTCAGCTCCTGAGATCTTCACAAAAGTTGTAGGATTTCAAACAAGGAAAACGGGGATTTTTTTGTGGACTGAGTGGAGGTGGCTGTGATTTGTTACGATATGTCTACTGGAGGGTGGTCGGATTTGGGAACAGGTGGACAGCACTGTAGCTATCTCTGAGAACGAATTTTGAAAAATAGGTGGAGGGCTGATCAAAAAATAGGAAAATTTGTGGAAGGAGGGCTTGATGGATAGAACCCCTAGTAAAATTGGGAGTCCTAGAAAAAATCAAAAGGTGGATCTAAGATGCGAAACTTAGGAGAAGTGGAAAATAAGATCTGAAGCTGGCAGAACTGAACTTGGAATTTGAACGAAAATGGGAAATTGTCAAATCGAAGATTCATGACCCACCAGTTTTTTAAGGATGTGAGGAACACCTCTAGAACATCCCCTCAAAATCCCAAATCGATCTGAGCTCGTGGATGATGGAAGTAATTCGTGGAAGTGGCAGCTACGGCAGATGGCAGAACTCCGACGGTTGCGATGGCGGCTCGTGGCGATGGCGATGATGATCGGAACCGATAGGGGAGGAGTCACACCTCCAGAAGGCAGCCTTCACAGCTGCAAAGGGGAGAGGGAGGAGAGAGGAGGGGTGCGCCCAAGGGCTGGTCCAAGCAAATTTCAGATTTCAAATGCATTTTTTCTCCAAAATGGGAAAATACAAGTATTTATGTGTTACATCTCAAATCCATTGTCCACCGTTGGATCTAGGGGATGGGAATGGGTGGCCTGGATTGAGTGTGACACACACACAAAAAATATAATAAAATATCAAGGGGGGGGGGGCGGGGGGCGGCCTATTGACTAGAGAGGCAAGGGGGGGGGGGGACATGGTAGTTAGCCACCTTGGACTTTGAAGTCCACTTGTCTCCCATGTGCCTTTTACCATTCAACCTTCTAGATGCCTCCATTTGACATGTTGACTGACCCCACATGGGACCCTAGGCTGAGGTGGATCAATGGGAGGGGGTCTGGGGGGCCCGTGGGACCCGGGGGTCCCATTTTGTAAATAAACCCCTCTTACAATCGAAATTACAAACCGAATAAAATGAAACAAACACACATTGCACACAAATAAAGTCTAAACAAATATGTTAAATGTCGGGACTCAAGGGGGAGTCTCCAGGCTGTCTCCGAGCCAGATGGACGCTGAAGTGGCTCGAGTCGTGCTCCGCGTACGATACCGGTGGCTCAGCGTATCGCGCCGCTCAACTGCTCGGGTGTCCGCACCAATTCTCCCCGGGTGGGAGAAACTCGACCCTGTCGAGTAAGGGTCTGCATTGCTCCGGTATCACTCCAGAAGATCCGGATCAATCCGCTGCAACTCTCCATGTGTGATCCACGTGTCCTCGGTAGCGGGCCGTCCTATCCATCGCACTAGGTAGTGCGGGTAGGATCCACTCTTGGTAACTGTCATCTGCTCATCCAGTATATGATCTATATGCTCACGCTGCCGTGACAAAGGGGCTAAAGGTGGACACTCAGGTGTGGGATCACTCTCAAGGGGAGGAGATGGCTCGAAAGACTCGCTAGGGATCACCGCTGGGTCCCTATATACAACTAGATCCGAAACATTAAAAGTAGAGCTTATAACGTATTCCTCGGGCAGGTCCACAACATACGCATTGGATCCAACGCGTTTCAACACTCTAAATGGACCGGCTCCGCGAGCTTGCAACTTCTTAACGGTTCCAGAGGGAAACCGTTCAGGTCTTACCCTGATCATGACATATTCGCCCTCTTGGAACTCTCGGTGGTGTCGGTGAGCATCGGCTAGCTCTTTGTAACGTGCATTGCTGGACTCAATGTGACGACGGACGTCGTCATGCAGACTCCTAACATGCCTAAAAAAAAAAGAAAAACACACAGATGCCCACACGACCCTGCAAAAACCTAATGCTTGTCCGACCCAATCATATGCAAGGTGGTCCAGGACATCCGAATGTGTGCCATGCATGCATTTGACATAACCAGAGGTTAATGGCATGGTGGATTCCGAGACATCCTACGATGCACCAATCATGGACATTGGGTTTGGATGTGGGAAGTCCGGGAGGTTTGGGTGGTTTAGGTGGGCCGGGGGAACCAAAGTCTTCATTACCCCCAAATGACGGTTCGGACCTATTGCCATGTGAAGGTTGCCAGGCCCGAGTAGGAGGGGTGTGATAGTGGACTTCCTTAAAGAGGTGGAGTGGAGGTTGTGGGCCAAAGGGCCCATGAAGAAAGGGATCGAAGGGATCAAAGAATGTGTGACCCCTCGATATGGATTCCCTCATCTCAAGGTCCCATGTGTGGAATTCTAGAAGGTGTTGATGGTCACCTTCATCCACCGAAGTAGATGGGACAGTGTATAGAAGATAGGGCTCCTCCCTCGGGATAAAAGGAGTGAAGTCAGGCTCGGCCGATAAGGGGAGGAGTAAAAGAACCTCCGTGGTAACATGACCCACAGTGTACACGGAGGTGATGGACCCTAAAGCGGGATGAGTGAAACTACAACCTGTGGGTCGGTCGAAGCCTGGAGCCAACAAGTGCGTAAATGTCAATTGACGGTCTAACCCTTTAAGAAGGTCATCCAATGTATCCACATAGTGATTAGACCGAAAATCGGTGTGAAACAAATTGATTGGCACCAGAGGTAGGATAAGGTCCATAGATGGGAAGGGAGATGGGGCCAGGCCACTCTTAAGCCAGCTAAGGAGTGGCTCGGCTATAAGTAGCTTTCCCATTAGAAACACGGGTAGCTGTGGCTGAGGTGGCTCCAAATAAAGATCAGAGAGTGAGGCTTATCCAACCATTTTATCCCCTAGGGCTAGAGATGTCCGAGTGGGACACTGTCCGGCAAAGTGGCCGAACCCCTGGCAGCGATAACACTGCTGTCGTGACCCACTACGCTCCCTGATAAGTGGACCCTTACCCTTATCCTCATGACGGACAAGGGGTGCAGGCAATGGGGCTCTCGTGGGTGGGGGAAGAGGATCCACTATGATGAGGAGAGGACCTTGGGATTGAACCTTAGATGGCAACGGGTTGGGGCTACCGATTGCTACCTCCTTAGGCTCGTGTAGGAGTACATCACTAGGAGTATGTGTCCTATCCACCCCATCCAACCGGTCCAAAATCATTTGCTTAAGTTCGACAACGGAGTGGGTTGGAATAGGGATATCATGGTGGACTCGCCCGTAGTCAACCGTCCTAGGATTGGGTCTTGGCTCATCTACGTGTGGGGCTCTTTGCCTCCGACTAGGACCCACTTGGTTGGAAGTGATTGGGTGGGGCTGGTTGGAGGTGACCGGTTGGGGCACGTAGACCTTCCTAAGCTCTCTCTTCATGTCCCACCATGATTCAATGGGCCATTGCCTCCTAACCTCTCTCAAGCGCTCAATGTGGTCCCACTTTTCGGCGGCCTCGTGTAGAAGCCTCCCCTTGGCAAAATAGAATTGCCCGGCTTCGGACATGGTATAACAATCAAAGTATGTGTCCATGGCGGCCTCCCACTTGAGGTAGTCGCCCGGGCCATTGGAGCCATAAAAATCTGAGGCTTCGGGCCTACGGAAGTGAAGTGGGTGGTTGCCAAGCCCATGGGTGGACCAACGGCCATATTGCCCGGGTGATGGGGATTCCATGTGAATTTGGCGGAACTACATGCTAGACATGCCGACACTTGACCGACTGACTCTTATTGGACTACACATGAACTAGGAGATACAAACTGATGCAAACACCGACAAATGCACCTAGACCTAAACCAATATCCGGTACGTGGCAGAGTTAATCGATCCGAAGATCACTCCTGCAAGTGTGCGACCTCCCGATAGGCGTAGCCTAACGTTCGGACAACACCTTTTAAGATACCGAATTATCGAGATGAAATGTAATTTTAAAACACTTTTTTTTTATTTTAAAATAATGATGATCTTAGACTCAACTTACACCATGCAAAGACTTATGCAAAGACTACCCTAGACTCAACTCGCTCTGATACCAAACTGATGCGGGACGGACTGAGGAGACGATGCTATATGAGACGGACACGACTCGACCAGCAACGACACGACTACTAGAGCGACCTCGGCTCGACACTAAGAGCTCCTATAGGCTACACGTCGCTAACAGAAGTGCAAACTCACTCGTCGTCCCATGCGAGGGAAAGCGTGGATCGTGCGCAGTTAAGGAACCAACAGAGTTCAAGGTAGTCTGACTCAACTTCCAGACTCGGATCGAGTCACGGGACGGGTTACTCTCACGCTCACAGCGGTGATATAGACACACGGGCTAGTACCTATCGCTCTCGGCAGCGGCAAAAGACCATATACTAAACTAGCAAGTGAATGCCGAGAAGTTGAGACCTTTACCTCCACGCACCCGGCGTGGCGAAGACAACCCCGGCCAATTCACGGACTCCCGGTTAAACAATATTCCAGCAGTACAATAATTTGACCCACTCCACGCAGGGAGGTAAAAGGTCACATGTAGGGCCCGAGAATCACGTAAATCGGGTTGACGGGCAGCATCTTGATGTCGCCCGGCAGTGCCGAACACCGCATTTTCGTGCTTTTCGGACGGCGGGTTCTACGGGTCCGTGGGGCCCACGGACGGCGCTGTCCTCTCGGACTACTGGGGTGGGGCCCACTGTGATGGAGACCCCTGGTGGCGCGCCTCCTCGGACGGCGGTCGGCCGGAAACATCGATCGGGGGTCAATCGGCCCCGATTCCCAATTCGTGGACTAGCTGCCCACAGATTTCTGGTTCTGTCCTCCGGTGCGCGCTCCGGCGAGAATGGCCTCTGCGATCAATCCCGATATCGGATCGGGGCGTATGAGCTATCGTTGGAAAGCTCTCTTGAAATCCTTCGATCCAGGCTTAGAGAGATCTGCTGGATCTGGTAGGATATGGACTTTACTGAATTTACAAGCTCCTATTGTACAGTACCCGAAACCTCAGATATGCAGGTGAGTTGCCTAAGAACTGCCACTGCCCGCATAGTAGATGGCCGATTCAGCTCATGAGATCTTCACAAAAGTTGTAGGATTTCGAACAAGGAAAACGGGGATTTTTTTTGTGGACTGATTGGAGGTGGCTGTGATTTGTTACGATTTGTTTACTGGAGGGTGGTCGGATCTGGGAACAGGTGGACAGCACTGTAGCTTGGTCTTAGAATGAATTTTGAAAAATAGGTGAAGGGCGGATCAAAAATCATGAAAATTTGTGGACGGAGGGCTTGATGGATAGAACCCCCATTACAATTGGGAGCTCTAGAAAAAATCAAAAGGTGGATCGAAGATCCGAAACTCAGGAGAAGTGGAAAATCAGATCTGAAGCTAGCAGAACTAAACTTGGAACTTGAACGAAAATGGGAAATTGTCAAATTGAAGATTCATGACCCACCAATGTTTATAAGACGTGGAGAACACCTCTGGAACATCCCCTCAAAATCCCAAATCGATCTGAGCTCGTGGATGATGGCAGTAATTCGTGGAAGTGGCAGCTACGGGCAGATGGCAGAACTCCGACGGTTGCGATGGCGGTGCGGTGGTGGCTCGTGGCGGCGGCGATGATGATCGGACCCGATAGGGGAGGAGTCACACCTCCAGAAGGCAGCCTTTACAGCTGCAAGGGGGAGAGGGAGGAGAGAGGAGGGGTGCGCCCAAGGGCTGGTCCAAGCAAATTTCAGATTTCAAATGCATTTTTTTCTCCAAAATGGGAAAATACAAGTATTTATGTGTTACATCTCAAATACATTGTCCACCGTTGGATCTAGGGGATGGGAATGGGTGGCCTGGATTGAGTGTGACACACACACAAAAAATATAATAAAATATCAAGGGGGGGGGGGGGGGCGGCCTATTGACTAGAGAGGCAAGGGGGGGGGGGGACATGGTAGTTAGCCACCTTGGACTTTGAAGTCCACTTGTCTCCCATGTGCCTTTTACCATTCAACCTTCTAGATGCCTCCATTTGACATGTTGACTGACCCCACATGGGGCCCTAGGCTGAGGTGGATCAATGGGAGGGGGTCTGGGGGGCCCGTGGGTCCCGGGGGTCTCATTTTGTAAATAAACCCCTCTTACAATCGAAATTATAAACCGAATAAAATGAAACAAACACACATTGCACACAAATAAAGTCTAAACAAATATGATAAATGTCGGGACTCAAGGGGGAGTCTCCAGGCTGTCTCCGAGCCAGATGGACGCTGAAGTGGCTTGAGTCGTGCTCCGCGTACGATACCGGTGGCTCGACGTATCGCGCCGCTCAACTGCTCGGGTGTCCGCACCACTATCTTTTACAGCTTTCAGTCGCTGTGTTTCATCATCGGTTGTTTTTCTTTTTTACCTTTGTTTCAAGCTGTTAGTCAGAAGAGCTAAGCTATATTGCTCAGCGTTACAGAGGAGGATTCCTCTGGACAGCAAGCTGTGTTGCTCAGTGGGCGAGGTGGATACCTCGGATAGCAAGCTGTGTTGCTCAGCGGGAGAGGTGGATACCTCGGACAACAAGCTGTGATGCTCAACTGTTTGTAGGCAAGCTGTGAGGCCCAGCCGTTCAAGCTGTGAGTCAGCGGGAAGCCACACTCGGGTTTGAGTTTGGGGTGGACGTAGGTCTGCGGACTGAACCACCTAAAAATTTCTTCGTGCACTACGGTTTGAATGCTTACTGTTTGCTTCCGCTAGATGAATGTTTAGGCTCGATTTGTCTTCATATGTCGAGTGAGCCAATGGATTGAACACATCGATGTATTTCAGTTTTGATAAATCTGAATCTGTTTTTAATTTCACATCTCTGAGTGTTCTGAGTTTTTAATTGAGAGTAATTATTTTTAGGGGAGATTCATTCACCCCCCTCTGAATCCATCTCACCGATCCCAACAAACATGAGTACCATGCTACAACACTAGTTTGTAGATCTGACCACTTCTGTCAAAGAACTTCAAACTCAGGTTCAACAGAATGATCAGAAATACACAGCAAAGTTTGCTGCACTGGGCACAAAGGTTGACAGAATTCCACAGAACATTCCACAGGCTATACCCTTAAGGTCTCCTGGCAGCTCCAGCAGAACACCTACTCGACAGAAACACCAGTAGAAGACCCCACAATTTTTTTATGATGGCAAAGGGGGAGAAGAATTGATGAGTCATAATTGGAAGATGTATCTTGTTTGATGTGAAGACTTTAGAGCTGTGAAGACCTTGACTGAGACTAAGAATCAGCTGGCAGAATGCTTTGCTTAAAACTTCTAGAAAGGGGGAAAAGGTTTCAGAAGAAATGCGTGAAAGAGTCAGGGGGAAGATAGAAAACTGAGCAAACTGAGAACCTCTATCATTTGTACACAGTAGAGTCTCATGCATATATGCATGTAGTGTTTGTTAGTTTTGTGTGGTATGTCATTTTGCATCTAGTGTTGCCGTTTCTTTGAGCATGATGTGTAATGATTGGAATCCTTGTGTTTGCAAACACTATTCGTGTTGAAAAAACTTGTATATGCAATGAATGGAGATTTTTGCTTGAAATGACTTGATTAAATGATTGAATGTGTAATGGTTGTTTGGTTACTGAACTAAAATTCTTATCTGTCAATGAATGTCTGAATCATCTTCATCTCATGCAACTGTTTACATGACTCATAGTTGCCATCATCAAAAAGGGAGAGATTGTTAGAACCCTGGGTTTGATGATGTCACACTATGAATCATGTTGAGACTAAACTATATTAATAATTATTGGTTGAGTCATCATTTTAGTTCATAAGTTTGAATGGCATACATGTTGATGCATCTTAGTCACTCATGTTATACAAGTGTTTTATCTTTTAAGTGTCAGGATCATAAGGTCGACGCATATCTAGGCACTAAGTCATGCAGGTCGATGCAGCTTAGTATTCATTAAAATCAGGTCGATGCGCATACACGTCTTAAGTCTCTTAGGTCAGTGCATGTACACTCCATCAGTTTATTAGGTCGATGCATTAGAGGCCCTTGTGTTCAGCAAGGTCGATGCACATATATGCATTCACTCTTTTAGGCCGACGCACATGGAAGCATTATGTCCATTAGGTCGATGAACATATATGCATTCACTCTTTCAAGCCGATGCACATGGAAGCGTTATGTCCATTAGGTCGATGCACATGTAGAGTCTAAGTCATAACATGTCGATGCATATATATCATTCACTGGACATATGTCAAAGCATCCATGTTTGCTTAAGTCATCAGGTCGATGTTTAAGCACTAGCTGATCTAACCATCACCTTATCAGGTCGATGCAGCTACACCTGTTTTAGCTCGACAGGTCAATCTGTGTTTCACACAGGTCTGTGCATCCCCATAAGTGTTTATCCTCATCCGCTCTCTCTCTGCACATTATGTCTACCTATGATTTACACAGGTCGATGCATTTGTATTTGAACCAATGCATTAAGTTTGTTGTGCACACTCACAGGTCAGTGCACTAAGCTTATGCATCAAGGCATCTGCATCATATCATACTATTTAATATGGATTGTCTAATTCTTATGAAAATTATGATAAGATTGATAACTGGTTTTCATATTCTCTCTGGCAGGGACTCTAATATGAGAAGCATTAAACTTCTCATGCAATGTGATCTAACACCTGAATAGCAGAAAGCGTTAGAGACATAAGTGGTCACGTGGTTCGAAGGTTGAGATAACTTGCACGTGATCCAAGGCTATCTGTTCGTCGGAACGATTGGCCACGTGGATTCACTTCTTCCTCAGATCTGACACGTGGACATCTCCTTCCTGAAAAGCCATTGGCGAGAATATTCCCTCCAGGCGTCGGATGGGAATCTTGTGGGGATCACAAGATTCAGCTCACTGATATAAAAAGCAGATCTCTTGTTCAAAAATAAAAATGCATAATATAGAGTGATCAATATAGTGGTAGAGAGCTGGGAAAAATAGAAGAGGAGGGAGAAGAACAGTGACTGTGATAGAGATTGAGTAGAGGAAGACTTCGAGCTGAGAAGAGTACAGAGGAGTGAGTCTCTTGAGAAGAAGAGATCGAAAGAGGGTACCAGCAGAGAAGAGATGAAAAGCTGAGAGTGCAAAGGTCTTTGAAGAAGGGTGAGAGAGAGCCAGAGAAAATAGAATATCAGAGATAGGACAAGAATTCTGAGAGGAGATAATTGCAAAAATCACAATTTCTAGATCAGATCTAGAATCATCTGCTCTTGAGAGCTACATTATTTTTCACGTCTATCTGTGTATTGTTTTTGTTCTTCCTTGTTCTCTTTCGAATCCATCTTCAAGCTGTTAGGCAGCAGAGCAAGCAGTGATGCTCAGCGGATTGTCAAGCAGTGTGGCAGCGGAGCAAGTTGTGTTGCTGAATGGATTATCACGTTGTGTAGTAGCGGAGCAAGCTGTGATGCTAAGTAGATTCATGATGTGTATCAGCAGTAATCCTCACTCAAGTTTGAGTGAGGGGTGGATGTAGATCTGTTGAGGTAGATCGAACCACCTAAAAACATCTTGCATCATGGTTTGTCGTGTGTTCAGATTTTCCTTTATTGTTCTTACTACCACGCGTGTGAGTAGAGCATATCCTGTGAGATTTCTTGAAGGTCAACTGTTGCGCTGTGTGTGCTCTAGATCCACTGGTGAAGGAGTGTATATGTCCTTTATCAAGAGTTCAATATTATTATTTCACGTGAGAGAGACCGCATTGATGTCATTTGGTTTACTTTGATTGTAGTTAAACTTTTAATTCCGTAAAAGTTTTAACGGGGATCTATTCACCCCCCCTCTGGATCTCAATTGTGCGCATATCTGCTAGCACCACTTCCCCAATAGTTAGTCGAGAATGGCGAGAGCTATGTGCAAGCGAGGCGTTTGGTGGCCGAGTATGAGATATGCCTTTTCCTGGAATTGGATCTGGGATTGGTTGAAGGTTTGTGTCTAGACTGGAGTAGGTCCAGTGCTGTAATTGGCGTTCGGCTTGCCAGGTATGGGATGGTTCATGGCTTAGAGTTGACATATTTATGGTAGTCAGTTGAGATGACTGTGTGAGCTGGTTGAGGCTTAGTGATGGTTGTCCCTTGTGCTGGGCGTGAGGTCAGTCAGCTGGTTGTGAAGCTGGTGTTTGGTTGGTCCGCCGAGAATGGGATTTTATTAGTGGTTGTTTCTCGTGATGAGGATTGCATCTCCTCGGTGAGTGAGATGGTGGCCTCTATGCCATGGTTGGATCTTCATGGTGGCTGAGGTGATGCCAGACTTATAACTTTTTATGTGCTATGCTTGCTTTGAGAATCGGCGTGTCTTGGCTTATGAGTGAGATGTTTCTGTTCGTGATAATAGTCTGGTCGTGTCCCTCAGGATCAGTGCTTTCGCGAGAGTTAAGGTTTAGCTGGAGCTCTGGGAGCATTGCCAGCTGGGTGTGTTGTTCTTCCCCTGTGCCAGAGTAGTTCCCTCAAATTTCAAGGATGAAATTTCTATAAGGAAGGGAGGAGTATAACACCATGGATTTTTTTTCATTTTTTCCAGATTAGAATCCGTGAGTTCAGACACCTTTGTAAGTCCCAGAACATGTTTTGTGATTTACTCGAGTTTTTGTCTATCGAGCCTGCGGAACCCTGTGTAAGGTGAACCATTATGATTTCAGGCTCCGGGATGTTGCAGGCGCGTTGTGCATTTTTCGAGGATCGTGGGGAGTATTTTCCCCTAATTTTATATTTTCTAGATTTTTAAAATTCCTAGTTGTTTTTCTATTTAAACAACCCTCACCCCCTCTCTATCCCCATCTCTCATTTCTCTCCCTCACTCACGTTCTCTCTTTCTCTCCCTCTCTTCTCCAGCGGCCGATGGAGGAAGCCAGGGGCGAGGTGGCGAGGCTCGTGGGGTGAAGAGTGGCGAGGATGGAGTGTGGATCGAGGTGGAGGTACGGCGTAGCTCGTTCGCCAGTTCGGGGCATCGACGTGGGTTTTGTGAGGCATTTCACGAGGAAATGGTGTCCTCGGTGCACGTAATCTTTGGTAGAGGTAGGGGGATGGATCCTTGGCCCCTGTAGTTCCTTTTCACGTGATTTGGTAGGCCGAGGTGAGCCGAGCATGGGTTTTTCTTCATGCCGGGTGGTTTTTTTCATGTTTAGGGTGTGAGGCATTTTCGTCTGATCGATCAGTGTTTTGTGATTTATTTCCTTCCATTTTGTGGATTGGGACCTGGAGAATGGTCCCCATTGTTTTCCCCCTCGACTGGGACCGAGTTGGCGTGGAAATTGGACTCCGAGGATGAGTCCGGGCCATTCTATGCCATTTTCGGTCGACCAACCGGCTGGGGCCGGTCGATCGAACGGCTCACCATGGAGGGCTGAACCTAGGTGGGTTCAGTCGACCAAACACAATTGGTCGGTTGACCGACCCCTGTGGGCATGTCGACGCACCTACTAGGCAGGTCGATGCAGCATGGCCGGTCGACCGACCCCCTGCTGTTGGTCGACCAACCCAGGGAGTTTGGTTGACCAAAATTCAATTCTTTGACCCGTTTTGGCCCTCGGTCGACCCGGTTGTGACCCATTAGTCAACCTACGGCATTGGGGCTGTCCCGGACACCCCGGGGGTACCGTGACCATATTTTTGGGTGTCCAGAGGTACCATGTTACCTCGATTAGTGTGCCCATAGGTTTTAAGGGTCCGAGTGACCCTGTGCATCCCGCGCTTCTGTGTTATGCTTGATCAAGTCACCGTGTATCCATATGAGTGCGGAGGGCTATTCCCGCACGATGTTAGCTTTCTTGGAAAGCAGTTTTCGTGTGGGCCATGTGTATGGCCTATGAACTGTGAGTCTTATGACCTAGCCTGGGGCTGGAGGTTTCTTAGTTTCCCTTTGGAAAGGGATTAAGCTCGGCGGTTATGTCCCGCTTTAAAAGCTATATCGGACCGTGGTTTTGACCCTAGGTTTAGGGCAGATTGATGGCATGGAGATGTCATGTACGACAGTCTTGACCCCGAGTCTTGTGACTGAAGGACCGTTGCGTTAGTAGGTCTAGTGGACTGTCTAGAGTCCGGTGGCATCGTGCCACCCGTGTTCCGAGCTACCTATAACGGGCTCGTGGGTGGCCTGTCAGTATTTCATTGGTTCATTCTGAGAGTCTTTCTCTCGAGTGACCATTCCTACTAGTCGTAGCTTGCCTGGGCATGTCTGTGCCTACCCACCCAAGGGTGGTGGAGAGTTAGACCCGAGAGTGACAATTTTTAGGCTACATTGCTGTAGGGCCAACCACTTTAGTGTCCCGAGTCTGGGCAGGGAGGAAAACCACCTAGAGGGCCGAACATAGTGTAGTCAGTCAGTGTGTGTACACATGGTTGGGGACTTCAGACGCGTGCTGACAAGCACAACCCCGACTAGACCCTTGTCTCATGGTTACTAGTATGGTGTCTCAGTTTTACTATGGCGAGGGAGACACCTAGGGCACAGACTAAGTCGTCTGTGGATGCATCCGACCTTGCTTCTAGTGGACAGTGCTACTATCACACTAGACGGGCTTCTTTATGTTTGTTCGGGTGGTTTCTGAGTGCTCGTCCAACACCGAGGTCTAGAGTTCCCAGTAGGATTATCGTGGTTTCACCCATAGACTGTGTAGGGTTCATGACTACATGGTCGTGGTTGTTCCCGGACCATGAGGTCTTCGGTTGGTCGTTACCTGTGAAGCTGGGCCTTCTCAATAGAGTGGTCGTGGCATTTCTTTTGGCAGCTTAGCTAGGGTTTTTTGCTTGTTCGATAGTCCTCCGACTATGAGATTGGGGCGTGCTTTCAGTGCCGTAGGAGTAGGTTATAAAGCGATGGTTTCATCGGCTACCGTTGCTACTCCTGCTATTGTTGTTGTTCTTCCTTTTAGTGCTATTTCGTTTACCACTGTTCTGTGGTAGGGTTCCACGGGAACCCTACTGAGCCAATGAGATGAGGCTCACCCCCTACTTTTCAGGTGCAACGGTTCTTCCTCGAAGTTTGGGGGTGCAACGCAGAGGTTAGTAGTTGCCAGCTCGCCGGGCCGAGTGTTCACTCGACATTTGAGCACGTTTCTTTCCCTATAGATTGCACATTATTTTGGACTGGACTCTGTAGTTAGATTATTTATTTCTGTTAATTATATAATTGTTGCCAGCATTATTTCATATTTCTATGTACCTCTATACATCTTTTAACCCCTCGGAGCCCTCCGACTCATGGGTGATGGGTCAGGATTCGAATGGTATCCGGTATTTCTCGATATCCAGATCTTGGGTCATTACACAATGTGCCAACCACATTCCTCTCATCATCCTTCAGGGCCCATTGGCCCAGTTGTACATCCTCCTTGTAACCCATATCACTCCTCTCATTCAAGGCCTCCCTCTCAAGCTCCATCGATGTCCCTAGGATGACCTTCTACTTCTCAAATTGACTCTTCCACCCAAGTCATCCTCGATAAAATTAATCACATGGAGAGTCAACTAAAGAAGATGACAAATGCACAAGATGTTCTGGCAGTTGCTCTCTCATGTTATATTCCTCCTTCACAAGTGCCTAAGTACCAGACTTATAATGGAATGAGCAACCCCTTCGTACACATCAAGGACTTCATGTATGATTCAACTTATTGGGAAAATGATAGTGTTGACACCTATTTTATGCCCACAAGTCGGGTCTTTCTTTTATTCATAATATAATATCCCCAAGTTCTCCATTGTTCTGGGGGCTGCCTTGACTGTATCTCAAGCCTATTTCTTTCATTCTTAAGTCTATTACTCCCTGGATGAGGCTCGCCTTGATTTACTCATTATTTGGTATGACCGTGGTTAAGACAAAACCACGGCCACATAACAGCAGTTGGTCTAAAACTGTGGTTATGATTCTAGTAGAGTCAACTCCGTGGCCTTGCTGCATCGGCGCAAAGATAGTTCTCAAAATAGGGCCTCGGTTTTCCTCAAACCGCTTTCACATGACCGCGGTTGATCGACCAACCGCAGCTCCGTTATAGAATCTGCTCGGCCTGGGCTCCATTTTCTTCGGCCGTGGGCAGCTTCGGGATCTTTCTCATGAGAGGATAATGCACCAGGAGGGTGCAGGACACTTCCCAGAGATTATCCTTCGAATATTCATTGATTTATCTCTGATAATCACCCTAATTTTGACCTTTATCCCTCTAGTTCAACCTAAGGTTTGTAGGGTGTCTATAAATAATCTCCTTAACCTCTCTCTCAAGAGGCGGTGATTTTGGACGATTGCCACGAAGTGCTGTCGCATCCCACGTCGATTTTCAGCCAAGGAACTTCATCCTCTTCATCCAAGGGCGGCCAAGTCCAGGGAGTTTTAGTTCTTTCTAACCCAAGTGTCCCTTTCTATTATTTTCTCCCCTCCTCTTGCATCATCATAGCATTCTCCCTTCTCTTTCTTTCCATGTTCTACACACTTGCATTTCATTCACACACATCCACCTATTGTTTCCACGCCCCATAGGGGTTAAAAAAACCACCAACCCCCTAGGTTTCGGCTCATCATTTTATGTGTTTAGTCATCATTTTTTCATAGATATTGCATCTCCCTTAAAGTGTAATTGGGTTTGTTTGTGTTCTATACTCTTCCTTGTAGGTTTACAGCACATCTAACACAAGGCCCCTCCCTTTTGGCCGGCTTAAAGGGAAGGAGGAACGAAGTCCCACATTTCTATTTTCTGGGCAACGGCCGCGGCTACCTCAGAACTGCTACTGGACGACCGTGGTTGTCTCTGAGCCACGTCACCCCAGTGCCTGTGTGTTCCCCCGCTCGCTAGTGCATCTTCATCTCCCCTTTTTCAAGGTACGTAACCTAGTCACTCAGTGTTATTTACCTTGGTGGCGATCACCATCATGTCTTTTATGCATATCACCTCTTGATTGTTTCATTATTTTCTCTATAATGACTCTATGCCCACGGCGTGTGTCTCTTTTATTTTAACTATTTGCTGTTCATCCCACGCCCCGGCGTGTGTTTAGTGTTAGTTTTGCTGTCATTATTGTTGTTGCTTTCATTGAGGTGGTATCATCATAAAGTTGTTGCCTTGACTATTGATCACTTCGAGTGGTCCCATTAAATATCTACAACCTCTTTTTTTGGCGATCACGGTGGGACACCTAACCTCAATCATGTTATGTGCTGTTTGACCTGCCTCTGTTCATCTTTTCCTACTGTTCATCGTGTTTCTCGATTTTCCCATTTTTGTTTCTGATGTTTCATGCTCCCTAGATTTAGGAGGTTCCCTAGAAACCGTGGTCATCTGATAGCGATTTTCTGTCAACCACAGTTGTTGCTCAGGTACGCATCCTGTGGCACCCCTCTGTAGTTCATTATTTTACCGTCCTCCGTGGTTCCTGAGTGCTGTTTGCTCCTCTCCCTGTTGCAATACATAGTTATATCATTGCTTTCATATTGTTTATTAGTATCTAAGTTAGAATTTGCATGCACTTCGGTGCACATAGGATCATCCATATCACATTGCATAGTTGCATCCTACCTTGGTGTGTGACCCTCTCGCCTCCATATTCCTTGGAGTCGACTAGGTGATCGCATCGGGACCTCCGTAAGCCCCTGTGAGCCGTCGATTCCCACATGGACGTCGGGTCGGTTGTACCTTTACCACCCCATGTCTACGTTGCATTTGTGAGAGAGTTCAAACCTAGTGTCAACCAAGTTGTCATAATCCATCCTTATTAGGAACCTATTGTTCAAGTGAACATTGGTTTAATTAAAACACTAAGGTTCTTATAAGGGGAAACTAAAGTAAGAACTTTGTGCATCATCATAACTTGATTGGCCTTTATTATTTTCTCTTACCTTAGTTGTGTGCATCTCTTTGGTCAGTTTTGTGTTGAGTGATTATTATTCCTTTTTGTTCTTTCTATTCTTAGGTGCAACATTGCATGTGGAGTTGCTTCACATCCATAGGATCCTCTCCTAGGGGCAATTCCTCTTTCATCTCCTACTTCAACTCATTATTTGATTCCACCATGTCGTCTTATGATTTCCCCCGGTCCCATGAGGACTCCCTTCCTCAAGGGCTTCTAGAAGACCTGTCCAGGGTCATGTCTCTTCCGTCTGGAGAAGGGTCCACCCGTCCTCCATCCTCTGTTGTAGAGGGCAGTCAGCCCTCTCTTTCAAATCCTTCAACCCATAATCCCACAACTCACATTCTTCATATGATGGCCCAGTTAGATCCAGCCCAGCTTCAGGACCTTTATCAGACCTTGCAGAGGTCAGGCGCCCCGTCTCATACCATCTGACAGGGTCTATCTTCTACATCCATCTCTCAGTCTAAGGATAATGGGCCAGGGGCTTCACCTACTCTGATTGATCTCACCCCGGTCCAACCTAAAGTCCTTTGCTTCCCCAATCTAGAGGTTGGCCAATCTTTGGGCTCGGCCCCTCAAGCTCTTGATAAGGGGAAGAGAGCTCTTCCCCCATCCCCTCATATTGATGCTTACAGGTCCGTTGTCTCAGCATCATAGGTCCTCATCGGCTCGGCTTATTTCTTGCTCCCTCAGGCTGGGGCCGCCCATCTAGCTTACACAGATATGGGTCCATCCTCGGCCCAATATCCTTCTTATGGGCCTCCCCCTCCTTCTGCTTACCCTTCGGCTCCTCGCTCCGGGCACGCTTCTTTTGGTCCACCTACTCCATTCCACGAGCAAGAATTACTTGATAAATGGGCTGCCATGCAACAACAACTCAACTTCCTTCAGAAGCGTGTTTGCCCACAATCCTTGGCCGAGTTCTAGTCACCAATTTTCATAACATCCGGTTCCCTATCCAATCCGAGCTCCCCACGTACCGCAAGTATGATGGGAATGACAATCCATACATTCATGTGGGGGATTTTATGTACGAGTCAGTGCAGTTCCAGTATGATGGCCGCCTTACGGCGTATCTGTTCCGCCACTCGTTGGATGGGGTAGCGCTGGAATGGCTCTACACTCTACCGCTAGAAGACGCTGAGAGCTTCAAGCTTGCAAAAGAAAAGTTCATCCAGAGATTCCAAGACCGGGTTGGCTCGGAGTATTCTTTCACTGATTTTGTTGCTGAGAAAATGAAGGCCGATGAATATTTTGCCACCTACGTTGATAGATGGAGGCAGATGGCCGCCCGTGTGGCCGGCCATATTCCGGAGGAAGAGAAGGTCAAGTTGCTCATTTCTAATGCCACACATACCTTCCGCAACATTTTAGCCATGAACGATATTGCCAATATGCACCAACTTTATAGGCGGGCCAGGTTCATTCAAACCCAGTTTAAGGACTGCTCCATTCACACCCTTTTTGAGGCCCAAAAGCCCAAATACAATAGAAAGCCTCAGGGGCCAGTTACCAAAGGAGTCTAAACAAACGAACAAGTGCAAGACGTTAGCTTCCCATTCCCCAACCAATCTGCTCCACCTCGCTTCCAGCAACCTCCCCGCAATCCTCAGTTCCCCGCTCCATAAAACGCCCTACCATCCTTTCCCGCTCCCCAATAGCCACAACAATCACCGCAATACCATAATGTCCCCCCTCCTAACGGCTTTGCACCTAGGTGCCCGGGTCCGAAGAGGGCTCACTATCCTCCCTTACCTGAAACCCTCCCGGACATCTTCTCAGCCCTCATGTCCATTGGTGCTTTGCAACTTCCTCCGGAACGGCCGAATTGGAACCCGGCCGTTGACCAGTCCAGATACTACATTTTCCATCGGTAGCCAAGGCATACGATTGAAAGCTATTTCTAGTTTACAGATTTTGTTTATGATTTACGTGAAGGGCAGTGTATTGATTGGATCGAGATGCACAAGGTGATCACAGAGATCAAAGAGAAGAGAAGACAAGCGCCGAGATAGCAACAGCAAGCGCCGCAGCCACAACAACCGTAGCAGCAACAGTAGTAGCCTGCATAGGATCTGGGCATTCACCAAAATCGATGCCGAATCATCCGCCCACTCTGAATCCTGAACCACTGCCACCAGCTCAAGTACACATTGTCCATCGCCCGACTCCCAACGCCATGTGGTCTTGTGATGATAAGTCTTCTGTTCAGCGACTCATGGCCCTCCACCACACTTACCGAAACACCTTCTCTTCCCCCACTCCATCTCCCCCTACTTCTATTATTCTTCTGCCAAACCATCAAGCCGCCACTGCTACGCCAACCATGCCTACCGTTCTCCACAAACCCCTCAGTTTACCACCTACATTCCCTGCTCTGCTACCTATCCTTGCTCCCCCGCAAGTGCACATTACGCCCATTGTTGCCACCCCGCCATCCAATCCTCCACCCATCATCCTTCTGGCAGGACCCGTAACCATCTCCACTACCCCCATTACCGCCGCTACCATCACAACACCTACCCCCACGCCCCTCATCCACCCCATCGGGCCAATCAAGCCGCCAACCATGAGCCTGCTTGACACCATGCCGTCCCAAAACCTTGCCATTTGGAACGGGCGTTTGTTCCATCGGAACTACCATACAACTCATACATCCGCACCAAATCCCCAATTTCAACAGTAGGCTGCTAGTCAGAAAGAAATAGATCCATTGCCCAGCACTCAGTATGATTTGCTACATCATTTGGATCGGATGTCGGTCAAGATCTCGGTGTTGGAGTTGATCAAGCGGTCCAAGCTTAATCAGGATGCTCTATGGGACTTTCTCCAGAAAGTCCTTGTGAATGAAGACATGACTGTTTATAGCCTACCGTCTGCCTTAGCCACCATTTCTAAAGGGATGGCTATTACATTTGTTGAAACTGAGCTGGCACCTCCCGAGGCTCGACAGATGCCACTTTGCATTTCTATCACGCTGAATAAAGTAAGCATTGATGCGGCTTTGGTTGACACCAGGGCGTCCATTAATGTTTGTCCACTAAGCACCCTGCGGGCCTATAATGTTCAAGAAGATTTGTTGAGACCCACTCCTACTACTATAGTAGCTTATGATAATTCAAGAAGGGCATGCCATGGAGTGATCACCATTCAAGTTGAGCTTGGACCAATGACTATGCCTATTGAGTTTTATGTACTGGATATCGACCCGATGTTCGAAGCCATCTTGGGTCGCCCATAGATCGACAACCTTAGTGCTGTACCATCTATCACCCACTAGTGCCTCAAATTCCCATTTCAGGGGCGGGTGGAAGGTCAAGAGCATCTCCACGGTCCAGTCGGTTGAAGCCATCTTTGATAAGATCCTGCCAACACTGTGGCCCAGTAATAGGCCTGTTCTCTCTGTGCTAGATGTCAACTTTCCATGGGCCTATGCAAAGCACAAGCCAACCGCTGCACAGGTGAATGTCAGAGTGAAGCCCAAGATAAGGGATCATAAAGGCAGCGACATTATACTAAAATTAGGCTATCAACAAGGTAGAGGTCTCGGCGCTCAATTGCAGGGGCGAACCAAGCCGGTCCCAAGGGGCAGAAAGATGAGCAAGAGGGGCCTCGGTTATTGAGAGTCACCACTATGAGTCCTGGGAGATTCGATGCCGTTAACCTGGGATTATCGCCATCATTTTGTAAGGGGGCCGTTGCAGATAGGTACTCTAAAGTCCCCGCCGAGTCAGATTGAGAAAGAGGATGCCGCCTGTTTAGTTGTTGGCCCGCCATTGTTGTCTAAAGGGCATGTCGATGATATGGAGGATTTCTGTGAAGCATTTACAAGACTATTTCATGAAGAAGAAGATTGCCCGAGAAACCAAGAGGTGCGGCTTGTGGAGTATTCACATGGAAAGCCAGCTCACCATGCGCGGGAAGAAGGGAGCTCGCTCATTTCCTTCACTTGGTCTCTTTCTTGTTTGATGTCTCTTTTCCGAAAGCTGGATTTCATACACCATTCAACTCCTGTCATGACTGATCCCTTGCTGCTGGAAACGCCAATTGGATTTCTGATTGTAACTTGTCCGTATAGGCGCTACCCGCCAATTGATCTTTCAAGTATGTGGTTCTCCTCCTCTGATACCTTATTTGATATCTTCTGCCCGTCCATTTACCCTCTCGCACTCCCTCCTCCTTCCCCCTTCTCTCCCTCTTGTTGCGTAGTCTCCACTAGTCTCCAAAAAAAATGCCAATTTCAAAACAAAGATTTCGGTCGAGCACTACGCGATTTTTGATTCATTCTCCTCCCAGGGGCGTGAGGCCCTTGATTCCCTTCCATTAGGTTTTGTTGAGCCTTCTCTTAGGTTAGGATTAGAATGTGTCGGGTCATCTAGAGAAGTAGAGTCTGTCAAAGTAGGGTCTTGTTCTAGTGTTTCCAACCCTTCCTCCGTGCCTGAGACGCGCCCAGTGACGTGTCATTCCAAAACCATTCCTGATAGGTTCTTGCGGGATTTAGCTCAGCGTTGCCATGCCCTCCTCAAGTGTCAAGAATTCGTTGAGATGGCGATCACATTGGAAGAGGATGAGGAGCAAGATGGCGTGTGGAGTGACGATGGATTAGGTGTCTATGAAATTATGAATGAGAAGGACCTGGTTGATCTTGAGGACAACGATGTAGATGACACTGCCGACCTATATGCAAAAGGTTTGAAGAGGTTTGATGAGCCATCATCGGCAGTGGATGAACCTACAAAGGAAATTAATTTGGGAACTAAAGAGGACCCCAGGCCCATTATCATCTCTGCTAATGTCCCTCCTGAAATTGAAGAAGTGTTTATTAAGGTTTTAAGAGAGTATGGGGATTCTTTTGCCTGGTCATATGAGGACATGCTGGGTCTCGACCCCGCCCTAGTCGAACATCGGCTTGTGCTTAAGCAAGGGCCAACCCCCCGTGAAGCAAAAATTAAGAAAATTCCACCCCCACATGGTCTTGAGGATGAAGGAAGAGGTCTATAAATTGCATAAGGCTAGATTTATTCGGGTCATTGTATATGCTCAGTGGGTGGCGAATATAGTCCCTGTTATCAAGAAGGATGGGAAGGTTCGAATTTGCATTGATTTTAGGGATTTAAATAAGGCATGTCCCAAGGATGATTTTTCGCTGCCTCATATAGACGTGTTGGTGGATAACATGGCCGGGTACAAAACTCTGTCATTCATGGATGGTTACTCAGGGTACAACCAGATCCGTCTAGCTCTAGAGGGTCAAGAGAAAACTTCCTTCACCACGCCCTGGGGTACTTATTGCTATGTGGTGATGTCGTTCAGATTGAAGGATGCAGGTGCCACTTATCAAAGGGCGATGATGGCTATCTTCCACGATATGATGCATGTCTATATGGAAGCCTACGTGGATGATATTTTTGTGAAGTCGAGGATGAAAGAAGAACACCCCGTTATCTTAGCTAAGGTGTTGCAGAGAGCTAGGGAGTATAAGCTTAAGATGAACCCAAAGAAGTGTGTGTTCGGAGTATCTTCAGGGAAGCTGCTAGGTTTCATAGTTAGCAAACGGGGGATTCAGATTGACCCGAATAAAGCCAAGGCCGTTATGGATATGCCACTGCTCAAGAACATCACGGAACTTTGAGGATTGATCGGACGTCTGCAGTTCATTAGATGATTCATATCTCAACATTCTTAGAGGTGTCGTCCGTTCTACGAACTGCTAAAGGCGGGGGTTAAATTTGAATGGAATGAAGATTGTCAAAAAGCCTATGAGGATCTGAAGGTTTATTTGTCCAATCCCTCGGTTTTACAGCCTCCTGTCCTTAGGAAACCCCTTATCCTATACATTTCTGTTATTGAGGACTCCCTAGGAGCTATATGTAGATATTTTTTCCTTTTCTCTTCTTTCACTCCTTTTCCTTGTTTGCACACCAAGATATGGAATGAAAAATAATGGTGAAGGCGTAAATGGTGTAAACAAATCGTGATCACCACCAAGACAATAAGTGCAAGGAGAGGGCACGTCGTACCTTGAAAAAAGGGAGACGGATGAAGCACTCGCCAATGATGCAGCGCTGGAACAGGGTGAACACGGTCCTCCGGAGACTGCTTAAGGATGTAGACGGCCGGGCGATAGGCCACTCAGCACTGAAGAGGAACGCAGGAAGAAGACCTGGCTAGCATATAAAACGGTCTGTAGCAGGCCGCTAGCAGGAACTGGACGGCCTGAAGAAGATCGCTTATCCTTTCAGACGGACGGAGATAGACCGCGTGGAACCTCCAGATTCTGAACTGTGGGACTTATTCCTCCACCTCTTCCGGCCGGCCAGAGGCGATGGGCCTCGTGCTAAAGCTTCTGTTGACCTACAAAACACAGCAAATGACAAGAAAACACAACCCAGATTAGTTTTATGAAGTGTATTATATATGAAGCAAATGAAGAACTAAACGCATGAATGGAATGGGGGATACCTAGGGTTGGGTTTTTAACCCTAAGGGACGTGAAAAATAATAGGAAGGGTAAGAAAATGAGAATGCCAGTGAAAAACATGGTTGAAAGGTGACGAGAATGACCATGCTATAATGAACAATTGACTAAACACCTAGACCAAGACACTAAAGAAACCACTACTCCCTGAACCGAAGACTCAAATGGACGTAGAGAGCCTTCCTCCCTAGCTGAGATCCGCTCAAGAACTCGGCAGCACTTCGGCGCAAACGCTGGATCTCCCCCCTTCACAAGCTTGGACTAAGGGTGCCATTTATAGACCCCTGAAAGTCCACTCAAAATTGAGGGGTTTCCGGAAATAATTAGGGCGAGATTCTTTAGGATAAAATGAAGATAATACTCCCAGCTTTCACCGGGGTCAAATGGCATCACATTTGACTCAGAATCCGCGGAGAAACTGGTGGAAGAATCACCTAATTTAACCACGGGTGGAGAGAGAAATATCAACCAGCCAAAGGATCTCGGCCTTGAAAACGGTCGCTCGATGGGCCGCCCACCTTAATACAAGGTCCAAAGCTAGACCGCCTATGAGTGTCGGTGGAAAATCAATATAACGTGATAAATAGATTCTTATCCAGAATACTGACCCATTTAGGACTCTGGCCTAGTAAACGGTCAATTGACGGACCGCCCGACAATTACAAGCGGTCTAATCTAAGACCGTCTATAAGGGTGTCGATGGAAAATGAATAGAGAAAGATAAATATGCCCATTTATCCAAAAAAATGGCTTTTCAATAGACCACTGATTCATTGAATGGCCTATCATTAGAACGTTTATTAAAATGAAGATCAACGCCGAAAAGGTGTGGTCGACGCTAGTGAAGAGTAAGGTCGATGCCAGTTCTTCAGCCATAAAAAGCGGTCTTTCAACAGACCGTCACATTTAAGTAACGGTCCATCGTGAGACCGTTTACTAAAAATGAAGGTCAACGTTACTGAAGGATACGGTCGACGCTATCAAGGACAAGGTCTACACTAGTTTAACAAAACGGTCTTCAAATAGACCGCCCAGCTGTCTACACGGTCCATCGCTAGACCGCGTATAGGATAGGAGATGGAAGTTTCAATAAAAATGGGATAAATAAGCCCATTTACACCAAAGACCGGGTGAAATGAAGGCCCATTAAGCCCAAACTCAAGAGCAAACCTAGCTAGGGAAGAAGTACCTATAGAATAAGCCCAAAGACATACCCGAAAATGGCCCAATGAGTAATGGACAACTCGAGGCATCACAAATAGTGGTAGGAAGAATGACTCAACTGAAAGGCAAAAAAAGGGTGTCAACAGATGCCCCTCCTTAACGTCCTCTTTGCAGGGGAGTGAGCGGAGGTGAAGCGAAAGTGAAATGGAACATGGAGATGAAGCAGAAACGAAGCGGAGCGGACTGAAAAGTGGGCGTTAAGGTAAAAGACACCCGTTTTCTCACCAACGAGCGATAGGAATATTCTGGAAAACTCTGAACTAAACACAAGGTACGATCGGACCAAAATGACACCAGCCTGGAGAAACTAACTAAAATAAGTAGAAGGAGAAAACGGGCAACCTCATTAGGGGACACAATCCACAACCAATGAGGGAATCAAAACAAGCAGCAAAAAAGTAAAGAGACAGACTAAAACTCCAGACAGGGACTCTTAGTCAACCAAACCAGGTGAACAGACCAGAGAAAATCTTCCAACTCTGAGTGGAATTGTTCCTCTTACCCAAAACCCATGAACACATAATCATCCATCACAAACGGCACACTTTTAGATAGACCATGGGTCATGAATGCTCAAAAGATGCGTATGATGTATGCTGTGCTAAAATAAAAGAAATCATTAAAATGAATGCAAAGAAAGCCATAAAATAGAAAATACTCCAGAATAATATTGCTAGACCGGACAAATCAGGGTTAGGATACTATCTGGAACCACGGCGTGGGAGATAGAACCGTCGTCCCCTAATCCTCGCAACCTAACGGCCTATTCGATGATTAAACACGTGGACCTAGATCATCATCATTTTTGTTATAGAGGAACGTCAGATCCTGGAACACGTGAATGACCAGCCGATTCTCGAGATAATATAGCATAGATATAATGCATTAAGGGATACAGGGATCGAGATACTTACCTGACTTACCTGTCCTGGTAGTGGAAGTGAGGTGATGCTGCAAAAGAATCATGAACAAGGTTTTGCAATTGATATATCATGAAATAAGTCAATTGATCCCAAAAAAGTTCATTAATTAAGCACACAATGCAGCAAAAATATGGCTAAAGATCATTATTCATCACTTAAGCATATACGGTCTGCCACAGACCGCCAAACGATATAAACGGTCCAGATAGGGCCGTGAGGGCAATGCTAGTGTAAATCTGATCGTGGTGTTAACACGGCCTGACGCAAGACCGCCTTAGTGAGATGAACGATGATAGACAAACTGCTTAAGTGTAGCTGAGTCGCCAAATATAAACGGTTTGATATTAGACCATCTAATAGATAAATGGTCTATCAATAAACCGTGTATAAACTGTCGGTTTCAAAAAAAAATTAACCTGACGCATCCCCTCATCTTCCTCCCCCAACTCTCACCGTCTCATCTCCCCCACCACCGTAACCGAAGCCTCCATCCAACCCAATTCAACCCTCGCTCTCCCGCTCTCAAGCCTTCTCCACCCCATTTCCCAGCCTTCTCATTCTTTTATGCATTTCAAGAAGCAAGCTCTGCACCGTTGGATGGCCGGAGAGGGAGAGGTGCCGCCGCCGGTGAACCCCACGGAGGAGGTGGCACCACCATCGGAGGCGTTCGTGGAGGCAGCCCCACCGCCTGTGACAGAGGTCGACGGAGCCATAGTGGCTACCGGAGCGGCTGTGGAAGGAGAAGCATCGCCGGAGGCGGCAGCCACGGCGGTGGAACGACCGGTGAAGACCTCAGAGGTAAGCCCAAAAAACCTCCCCCTATTTTCCATTTTAGTCCATGCATGTGGGTTTAGGGGGAAGAAGAGGGGCACACGTCCCCTTTAGGATTGGTTGTAAGGCCCTTTGGGCCATTGACCACAGTGGGGAAGAGGGTGGAACGCCGTCGAGCACGGCGGGTAGAAAGCGGTTCAACAGTGACCGCTTAGGAAATTTAAATGGTTCGCCTAGAACCATCTGCGGACAAATTGGTCATAAACAAACCGCCCAAAAGGATAGAATGGTCCACGGGTGACCGTTCGAGGGGAGTTGAACAGACGGGGCATTGGGGAGGGAACACGGTCTGAGGAAGACCATGGAGATGGTTAGACGGTTCTCCTCGGACCGTTCAGAAGCTAAACTGTTGAGAACAAAACGTTCTCCGTCAGACCGTCCAGTAGGCAAATGGTCAAAGGATTGACCGTGTAGAATCAGATCAACGGGGGCTTGAAGGGAAGATCAAACGGTCTGATGGGGACCGTTGAGTACCAAAACAGTCAGAGATCTGCTGTTATTGGGATGGACATGAGATGTAAACGGTCTAGACTGGGCCGTCTATGAAACTGAACGGTCTTAAACAGGCCATCTACAAATTATAGCGGTCAATGGATGACCGCGTAGCTTTAGAGCCTGGAATGGGCTTATTGGAAACATAAAACGGTTGGAAACCAACCGTTAGAGGAATATGAATGGCCCAGAGGGGACCGTTAACCTGACAGATTGCATTTATTATTATTATTATTATTATTTATTCTGATGATTTATTATGAAATGTATGACTAATGAAAATTGTTTAAATGCATGCAGGGAAAGCGTAGGACCCGGATATCCTGGCTCCAGGTCCAGGCAATGTACCTCGCACTGCCGGACTCCAAGCGAGAGAGGCTTACCACGATGGGGTTCAGGGAGTTTCTGAGTGTGGAGGTGACGAGGCTCGACACCGCCCTCCTCTACGCTCTACACGACCGGTGGGACCCAGTGAGCCGCACGTTCCTCTTCCCATTGGGCCATATGGTCCCGACGTTGTAGGACGTCACGCACATCACCTTCTTGCGGGTGCACGGGTCATCGGTCAGCGGGAGGACCTTCCCCGACTATCGAGAGCTGGCCCGGAGACTGCTGGGCCTGGGGCTGCTATGGCCGGAGCAACAGTCGACGACCCTACAGCGGGCAAAGCTGTAGGAGAGCCTCAGCCTACGAGGAGCGGGGATCACCACGGGAGAGCTATCAGAGTAGCACATGGAGAGATTGATAGAGCGAGCTTGGAGGCAGGTAGCGGCCGTGCCGGGACCAGAGGAAGATATGGTCATGGGATGGTTCCTGATGCTATTCTTCGGGAGGCTCCTCTTCGCCACCCGAGTGGACGTGGTCAGCTGCCGGCTGCTGCCGCTTTTGGAGGACGTCGTTCGAGTTGGATACTGCGCGTGGGGAGCGGCCATCCTCGCATTCCTTTTTGATACACTGAGCTCCACGAGTCGACGCACGATGCTCGGTGAGTTCTTGCCACTACTATAGGTACGACTCAGACAGGTAAAATAATTATGCAATTGCTATATGAATTCTATAAATGCCAAATGAATGCTGACTCTTATGGTAATGCAATGCAGGTTTGGGCCTATGTGAACCTCCCCGGGCTGGGGAGAGGAGTGGAGACTTACCCAGACCGGCTGCCCCTCGCTAGATGGTGGACGGCACCTCGGGAGGTAGGATCCCTGTGATGCCAGGTCTGGGCAATGCAGGATGACCTCGACACCCTACCCTAGTTTCGGTAAGATCTAAGACTTAAGCTTTGAGTAAAATGCGACTATATGCCTGTTATGCTGATGCAATTGCGCCTTTTTGACAGGTCCGGTGGACTCCGTACTAAGGAGAGGGGCACGAGGGCCAGCCGTGGGTGGTGGCGGCTCTGGCCTACGCAGGGAGAGACATCTGGCTCCACTGCATGAACGTGGTGGAGCCCTTCCACTACCGGCTGGTGATGAGGACCATCGGGGTCCATCAGGCGGAGGTTGACTTCCCGGCACCCGAGAAGCCAGAGGAGTGTGTCGGGTGGCACGCGCGAGGGCTGGCGGCAGAGATCGATTGGACCACATGAGCAGCGGAGTAGATCCAGGACTGGACGGGACTTGGGCGAGCAGTACGCGCCCGACCCGAGAGCGACGAGGCTTACCTCACGGCATACGCCCGCTGCTACGGAGACCAGGTCTTCCGGGGCACGCGACGACTGGTACGACCCTACCCCCATGCTTTCTATTATGCTATATGATTATGATGCACTGACACTTGACTTCTCACATGTAGCTCGACCCCCGGGGACGGATAGCCGAGCTCCAGGGCCTTCTCCACTCCTCAGTCCAACAGCGGGATGAGCTCCGGTAGGCGCTGGACCTCCTAGTGAGTTTCACTGAACTTTAGACTTAATTGTGCAAATGCTTATGATATTGGCTAACTTGGACTTCTAAATGCTGCGAGCCGAGGGGACCCAATGCCAGGCACCGGACGCACCGTCCTCCTCCTCCCAGCCATCCGCAGATCGTGCTGAGTGGGATGCGGAGTTCGCTAGGTCAGTGCCACGAGCGGAAGAGGCCAAGGCCGCACTCGCTGAGAGGGTAAGTAAACAGCTGTACTTTCCCTTTCGTTGATTATGATGATGAATGCAACTAGCTGATTATGATGTGTGTGCACAGACGACCGAGCTGACATCGACGCTGAGGGAGGCCATGTGGCAGAGGGAAGAGGCTGAGCGTTCCTGTGCTGAGGAAGAGACACTCCGTGCAGAGGTAGTAGAGGCCACACGCCTCTGTGCAGAGATGGAGCGATCGCACGCCGGGACGGCGGAGACGGAGCATCTTTGAGCCCGGGCGGCGGAGGCGGACCTGCATCGAGCTGAGGCAAAGTGCGCCCACATAGAGGAGGTAGAGTTGCGGGGAGAGGTGTGGGCACTGAGAGAGTCCGTCTGACTTCTGAGCAAGAGGCCAGGACACAGTGGCAGTCAGAGCGTCACTCCTAGCTACTTAGCTGGCTCCTCTAGTCATCGGAGGAGTGAGGATGAGGAGCGATGCTGACGCCGACATGTAGAGGAGAGCACCTCCATGGCGCCACCAGCAAAGCGCCATGAGGGCTCAGGGGAGAGCGGTGGCCCAAGGGAGGGTCAGGCCTGATGCACGATATGGGACTTATCTACATATGGGTGTTATGATATGATATGTTTTATTTTGGGATTAATGAATGTGAATGAATGCATGTATGCTTGATGCTAATTGACTAACGATGAATCCTACATTGACACGAGAGAGTAAGAGAGCCAGAGACGGAAAGCCTTGAGTTGAATGATGCAAAGTGCACCAAATTTAGGCAGCAGGGATATAGATGTTCACACAAACGACAGTGGTAGAATCCAAACAGTCTGCTGATAGACCACGAGAGGCTGTTCGGTGTAGACCCCAAAGTAGGTTATAAACGGTCCCTGTTGGACCGTGAAATACTTTAAGATGGTCGTTCCTTGACCGTTGGACTTGACAGACGACTTCTCGTAGACCGTCTAGGCCATCAGCAGGCAAAGTGTGTAGAAGGCACGCAAAAAATGGTCAATGGTAGACCGCTTTCAATTATCCACGGTCGCTCGATAGACCGTGTAGGAAGAAACTCTGGTATGTCCGATCGGGACTCTCTTGGAGAGTCCCATCCCAAGGGTAGAGAGTCCTAAACCGTGCCTAAGCCTATCTAACACGTTTTGAAGCTATCCTACCTCAATCCTAGTGGTATTAGGCCACAAATTTGGCTCTATAAGTAAGAGGGCACTTCAAACTCGCTCTTCACACAGCACCTTGTTGTGCCCTGGACTGTTTTGACGAAGATCATGTGTGAAAAAGTCTTGAGTTTAGATTATATGATTTGCATTGATATATGTTTGATGAATGTGGGCTTTGAATGGCACGATGAATGTTTGAGTCAAGTTCAGATTATTTTTGGTTAAAATGAATGTTTGATGAATTTGAGACATGTTAAAAAGGATATTGTAAACGTTGTATTGAATGTTAATTGAACTGTGTTGAATGTTAAATCATTGCACTGACCTTGTTGTGCATTGCACAGACCTTGTTCTGCTTCACACCGACCTTGTGCTTCCTTGCACAGACCTTGTCCGTTATTGCACAGACTTTGCTGCTTCATTGCACTGACTTAAGTTTAAGTTGCACCGACCCTAACAATGGGTTTTACACATCATTGCACCGACATCATTCCATACTGCACTAACCTGCTCAAGCTTTGCACCGACTCAACCTCTTGAAATGTAGGTTATGAATGGCATGTCTTTGAAAGGATGCACTAAGTGACTTTCTTAATGTGTATTGACTTGAGGATTTCATTTGCTATATCTTGAGCTTGAAATGAATGTCCTGGATTTCGTTTGCTAACCTGAAGTTTGATATGAGTGTCAATTGTATAAGTGCAGGTTCATTGTGGAGTTGTCTCTCAAATCTTGAAAGTCATGGTAAGAACAAATGTTTAATTCGATTCCAAAATGGATGGAATGCTCAAGGCTCAAATCTTGTTTAATCCTTCGCAATCTCTCCTACATATGCATATTTGATTGATCTTAATTATTGTTTGAAAACATATGGTGTTTCAATCGAATTTACTAGGTTTTCAAGCATGTCAGGTAAAGTGTCGACTCTAGAAGTCGACACTTTGTTTGCACTTCGCTGCTGTGCGTTGATTTTGTTAACAATGGCAGAAAGTGTCGACTCCTAGAGTCGACACTTTCACCAGGGTTATGTTACTTTTGTGACGTCAGAAGCTTCTTGAAAAAGTGTCGACCTGGGAAGTCGACACTTTCTGTTAGCATGCTATTTTGTTCACAAAATAGATCGAGCTTGAAAAAGTGTCGACCTTGGAAGTCGACACATTCAGTCAGTATGTTGTTTTGTTTTCGAAACAAAATAGGCTTGAAAAAGTGTCGACCTGAGAAGTTGACACTCTTCCCCTGTGTGTCAATTTTTTGTGTTCTGGCTGAACACTCGTGAAGCAAGAATCGACTCTATGAGTCGACACTTGTTCCGAGCATTCCGATCGGGTTTTCCGGATCTGAATTCGAACCCACTATCTTTAGGTCCAATGGCCGTGGTTCTTTACCACATTACCCTTAGGGTTTACATGGATGTTTGTATGTGGTTTGAAGAGTCTTTGGCAAGGGCTTTTATGTCTTAATGCTTTGTTTTCTCTTAGATATATATGGCCGCCTTGTCTGATCGGGAGACAATAATTCGTGTGGGCTAAGTTTTTCTATCTTTGCAAGAAGGAGGAGAAGAAGGTGTGCCGTACACTGAAGAAGGAGAACCCCGTCCCAGGATCACGTTCCACATCTCCGAGCTCAAGGTTGGAGGTGCGCTGCAGCTGCTCTCCACCGTGGTTTGCTTGGGCGAGCTTCATGAAAGGGGCGGCTTCATCCCTCTTGGGTTTATCATTCCAAAGCACCCTTCATTAGTTTCTCCGAGTTTGTTTGAAGATTTAAGGGAAAGATCAATGGTGTTTATCATCTTTTGAGCTTAGATTATTAATCTCAGATTGCGCTTTGTATTTTCCTATACTTATTTGTCTTAGATGATTTTTGAGCTTGCTCCGTGTGTGTGCGGTTTCTCGTCGTCGTGCGAGAACCCACGTGTGTGGGCCGTCGCGCCCGTGTGTGTGGTGGTTTGCTGCTGTCATGCAACGTTTATAGTGGAATCCTCTCGGGTTGAGAGGGGTGGACGTAGGACGACAGTCAGGTGCGTCCGAACCACCTAAAAACTGCTTGTGCTGTGGGTTGCTTTGTGTGTGATTGCTATTTTACTTTATCCATTCGTGTTATGAGTGTGAGTCGGTGAGCTGTGAGTTTCATTATTTGTTCGAATCGTTATCTTTATCCGAGTGTTTATCATCTGTGCTGGGAAGTTGTGTGTGGTTGTTTGTTTTTAGTTTTAAATCTGCCATAAAGGGATGCAATCAATTCTCCCCCGTCTTAATTGCATTCCTAACTGGGCCAACAATTGGTAACAGAGCCTCGGCTCTATTTTCATATAGAAACCTAGCGGTTTAGAGAGATCTGTTAGGAATGGCTAAAAATCTTAACAAGGGGTTAATGCGCGAAGGGCATTCTATTCATAGGCCACCTTTCTTTGCTGGTAGTAACTACCCCTATTGGAAGAATAGGATGACTGTCTTTCTACGTGCTCAAAGTCATGAAATATGGAATGTCATTAGGAATGGTCCGTATGTTTTACACCCAGATGAAGATATGTGGGATGATGACAGTATTAAGAAGGCAACTGTCAATTTTAATGCTTTAAAGATTATTTAGTGTGCTATTCACCCGAATGAATATGCTCGTGTCTCTATGTGCAACAGCGCGAAAGAAATGTGAGACAAGCTCAAGCAAATTTATGAAGGCACCACAGAAGTGAAGGAGACAAAAGTGAACATGTTGATCTGAGATTACGAGCTGTTTCATATGAAAGTGGAAGAAAACGTCTTCGAGATGTTCGCACGTCTCATGGAGATCACAAATGGGTTGAAATCACTCGGAAGAGAGTTTAAGGACACCGATTTGGTAAAGAAAGTGTTGAGGTCCCTATCACTAAGCTGGCACACCAAGGCGATCATGATAGAGGATTCTAAAGATTTGTCTACCCTCACTGCGGATGCGCTCATAGAGTCCTTGATGGCCTATGAGATTAATATAAAGAGGACGAAAGAGGACACAAAGAAGAAAAACCCAATCGCTTTGAAATCATAACCGGAGTCCATCTCAAGCCAAGAGGATTCAATGGGAACCACAGACGATGAAGAAGTTGCCATGTTGACAAGAAGAGTTAGACAATTTCTGCGTCAAAGGAGAAGATTTGACGAAAAATTCAAGAAAGGAAAGAAGTAGCCGAAGCAAAGGAACGAACCACTCAAAGCGGCTAAAGTTATGTGCTATGAGTGTAAGAAGATGGGGCACATGAGAGGTGAATGTCCCGAATTGCAGAAAAAGAAAGGCAAGATGGTAAAGGGCAAGAAGTCGAAAGCAATGAAGGTTACATGGAGCGATGAGGATGAGGATGAGCCTACGTCCGATGAAGAAGAAGATATTGAAGAGCTGGTAAAGAACATGTGTCTCATGGCCAGGAGCGATCAGGAACAGGTAATCTCTGACTCTGAGTTTATCACAAATGAACAATGGGAACTTGCATATGAGGAATTGGATGAAAAATACAAAAGATTGAAAAATGAGAATAAAACCTTGAAGAAGAAGATTCATGAAATATTGCATTCATCTAATTCATGTGAGAAATGAAGTTTGCTTGAAATGCAAGTTAAAAATTTTAAAATTGCCAATGACACTTTGGAATAAAAGTTGGTTTTGTTTGAAGATGAAATTGCATGCTTAAAAGTAGAAAAGAAAAATGCTTTTAAAATCAAAGATGAAATCCAAGAAAAGCATGACATGTTGAAAAAGGAGCAAGAAGAATTGAACAGTAAAAATGGAAGTCCTATCATTGAAATTGGAAAGGTGAAAAATGCCAATGAAAAGATGTTGAAAGGAAAGGAAACACAAGTTGTGAAAAATTCAAATTTCATGCATGGCAACAAGAATGATTTTCACTGAGCTATTAAGAGTTCACCATAACATGGAGAGTGTTCACATACACACAACACTCCATCAACTGTTAATTCTTGTTTCCCCTATACTTCTACACATGTAAATAATAGGAAAAATTTTGGTAGGAAGAGACCCACTTGTTTTTATTGTGGGAGAGTTGGGCATGACATGTACATATGACAATTACTGAAATATGATGATGACATGTTTTTCAGCAAGAATAGTCAGTCTTTTGGGAATGCTAACATCAAGGGACCCAAGCTTGCTTGGGTACCCAAATCAAAATGAGCATGGTTTCTTATTGGTGCAGGCCTGCATGAAGGCGACAGATAATAAATGGTACATGGACAGCGGATGCTCCAGGCACATGACAGAAAATAAACAACTTTTTGCAGACCTTGCAGAGAAAAATAGTGGTACGGTAATTTTTGGCGGACAGGACAGAGGTAAGATAATAAGAATTAGAAGAATTGGTAAATATCTCAACCACTGCATTAAAGATGTTCTACTTGTTAGAGGTCTTCACCATAACTTGTTAAGTATAAGTCAACTTTGTGACAAGGGTCACAAGGTTATATTTGAGTCTTCTCACTGCACAATTGTTGATGCTAACTCACACGAAATCAAATTCATAGGAGTGAGGAGTAACAACACATATCAGGTTGACTTTAATGAAATTACATCTGAAAATTTGTGCTTAGTTGCTAACAAGAATGAAGATGTTTGGTTGTGGTGTCGCCGTCTTGGGCATGCTAGTTTTAATGTCATTAGGAAGCTGAATCGTCATGGCTTAGTTAGAGGTCTTCCTAGTTTAAACTTTGAAACTTCAAAAGTTTGTGAAACATGTAATAAAGGAAAATAAACCACAACATCATTTAAATGCAAAAATATTGTTTCAACTGAAAAATCCCTTCAACTATTGCATTTGGATTTGTTTGGTCCCACCAGGACTCACAGTCTTGGAGGGAAGCTTTATGGATTTATGATTGTCAAAGATTTTTCGTGATATGCATGGGTTTTGTATCTAGTAAATAAGAGTGATGCATGCAATGAATTCATTGATTTTTATGCTAGAGTTCAAAATGAAAAAGGTTATTCAATTTAGAAAATTCAAGGTGACCACGGAAGAGAATTTGAAAATCATGAGTTTGATGAATTTTGCATGAAGCAGGGGTACAAACATCAATTCTCATCACCTAGGACCCCGCAACAGAACGGAGTGGTCGAAAGGAAGAACATGACGCTTGTGGAGATGGCGCGAACCATGCTAGCTGAAAATGGTCTTCCATGGTATCTATGGGCAGAGGTAGTGAACACCGTCTGCTACATTACAAATCGAGCAATGGTAAGATTGATCCTTAAGAAAACTCTTTACGAGCTGTACAAAGGTAAGAAACCCAACATATCACTTTTTAAACCATTTGGGTCTATTTGTTACATTTTAAACAATGGTAATGACAATCTTGAAAAATTTGATGCGAAGAGTGATAAAGGGATTTTTCTCGGGTATTCTCTATCATCTAGAGCTTACCGTGTTTATAACACTAGAACACTTGTTGTCGAGGAGAGTCCACATGTTGTTGTTGATGAGTACACTATGAGAAAATGAAATGATAATGATCATTTTCTAATTACAGGTAAGAGTGAAATTGAGAAAGGAGAATCGAGCAAACAAGGTGAGGTAGGAGATCAAGATCAAGAAAAAGAGAGAGAAAAAGAGCAAGAACAACAAGAGGAACAAGTACATCCACCTCTTCCACACCAATGGACCACGCACAAGGATCATCTGTTGGAGAATGTGATCGATGGTGTGGATGATAGAGTGAGAACGCGGGCTTCAATGAGGGAAGTTGAAATTCATGATAACTTATCTTTACTTTCTAGCATTGAACCTAAGTCTTTAGATGATGCTTTAAATGATAATTCTTGGGTTCTCGCCATGCAAGAAGAATTACACCAATTCTAAAGGAATCGGGTGTGGTTCCTCGTGCCCCGGCCTAATAACCATCCTATAATCGGAACTAAGTGGGTTTTCCGAAACAATCTTAGTGAAGATGGGGTGGTTGTGAGGAATAAGGCAAGGTTGGTAGCCAAGGGCTACTCCCAAGAATTCGGCATTGATTTTGATGAATCCTTCACTCCTGTGGCTAGATTAGAAGCTGTACGAATTTTACTTGCTTATGCTTGTCACAGGAACATCAACCTGTTTCAAATGGACGTGAAGAGTGCCTTCCTCAACGGAGTAATCAAGGAAGAATTATACATGGAACAACCGTCGGGCTTTGAAGATGAAAGATTTTCGGACCACGTCTACAAATTGGACAAGGCACTGTATGGATTAAAACAGGCTCCCCGGGCATGGTATGATCGCTTAAGTTCATTTCTAATTGATAATGGCTTCAAACGAGGTAACATAGATTAGACGTTGTTTACAAAGACTTATGATGAACATGCTTTAATTGTTCAAGTTTATGTAGACGACATAATATTTGGAGTCTCAGATTTGAAAATGAATGATGAATTTGCTTAACTCATGCAGGGAGAGTTCGAGATGAGCTTGATGGGCGAGCTGAACTTCTTCTTGGGACTTCAAATAAAACAATTGGAAGATGGCATCTTCATCAACCAGAAAAAGTACACACAAGAGATCGTGAAGAAATTTCAACTGGAAATTGTCAAACCATTTGCTACACCCATGTCCACCTCACTGAAATTGGAAGAAGAGAAAGGTAACAAAATTGATCAAAAACTTTTTAGGGGTATGATAGCCTCATTATTATATCTGATTGCTAGTAGGCCTGACATACATTTTAGTGTCTGTCTATGTGCAAGATATCAATCTTGTCCCAGGGATTCTCATTTGTCAGCCGTGAAAAGAATCTCCAGGTACTTGAATGGAACACTTGACCTTGGCTTGTGGTATCCTAAGAATAACTCTTTTGATTTACATACTTTCACTGATTCTGATTATGCTGGATGTAAAATAGATCGTAAGAGCACAAGCGGTCACTGTCAGTTTCTAGGGGGCTGCATGGTTTCATGGGCCTCAAAGAAACAACATTGTGTGGCCTTATCAACTGTTGAGGCCGAGTACGTGGCTGCAGGCAGTTGTGCAGCTCAAGTTCTATGGATCTAACATTAATTGCTTGATTTTGGTTTTTGTTTGAAAAACACTCCCATCATGTGTGATAACACGTCTGCAATAAATCTGTCCAAAAATCCTGTCCAACATTCTCGCACTAAACACATTGAGGTTACACATCACTTTATAAGAGATCGTATAAATAAAGGTGATTTTGAGCTAGTTTTTGTTGACACAAAACACCAACTTGCAGATATTTTTACAAAACCTCTAAACTCTGATCAGTTTTATTTTCTTAGAAGAGAATTAGGAGTGTGCAGGTTAGATAGTTAAATTCTTTTGAGTTGCTTTGTACATACACACTTTACACTTTCTCATAATGAAATTGTTCATACTGCTTTATGTTTTGCACATAAGAAGTCTTTCCATGGCATTTACATTTCAAATCTTGCTTTCTGTGCATATGACACTGAATAACAATTGCTTTCCATACATGCTTTTATCTTTTCACATCCACATGTACATAAGTGCATATACTTCATACGTGTGTGCATGAATGCCATGATTCGTCGGTATATAAAATGACGTCAGTTGAAAGGTGGATTACATCCACCTGGAAGCTTTCATTATGCGTGAGTATGGTCTTCGGACCAACGACGTTCTCCGCTACGTACCGGTAATCAACATGCTTGAAAATACCATTTTGACATTTGCTTGAGTGTATATAGTTTACACACCTTTCAGTTTTGATATATCCTAAGACCTTACTCCCTTGCTAAACAAAATTACTTTGTCGAAGACATGTTGTTACATGGCACATATTAAGGGGGAGGTTTTTGTTATAATAGTGCATGCACTTTGGGGGAGACAGCACAATGAAGAGGCTAATTCATCTCTTACATTCTATGCAATCTCTCACACCACTTGCACTTATGAGTTTAATGATTCTAACTCATAAGGATTTCACATGTTTCACTTAACACATTTTAGGGCTCGTGATCCCCTACATAGAAATCACGTGACTCGTGAGGAAAAAGTTGTCAGCCCCACCAAAAATGTGAATAAGTGTGATTTGACATCGAGTAAATCGGGAATCCCCCCTGAAATAAGAGGAACCTCGCATTGAAAAGTGTCTTATCCAAAGTATCATAAGTGACGATACTGAGTAATCGGAAATGCCCCTGAAACAAAGGGCATGACTCGTGTCAAAAGGTTAGTCATCTTGTTATTTAAAAATGAAAATAATTTTGGGGTTGTGCGAAGCTACCAAAAGTCGAGCACGGTGTATGGAAGTGTAGGGAAGAAAAGTTCCTACTTGTGTTCTTTAGAAAATCTGAAAATCCATACTGTCTAGATTTCATTGCTCATCTTTCACATATACATCTAGAGAGTGATTATGTGAATGTACATCTTGAATCAGTCATATTTCATGAGTCTTGCAGTACCACTTCTTGTAAGCACTACCCTTTTACTATTGCTCATGAAACTCATGTTCTCGATCTATAGCATATTTCTTAACATGTTCATATAGAACATGCTTGCTATAATATAGAATAATGAATGCATATGTACTTGAATGCTCATTCCTTGCTTTACATGTGCATCTCATTGAGTTAATTGTGCATATCCGGTTTTGCTTCCCTGTTTTTCATAATCCCCTATTTGACTCTGACAAAAAGGGGGAGAAATAAAGTTAGTTTTAGCTTTGCATGCTGTTTGATGCTTCTTCTATTTTGATAGCTGAACAGTTGAATGGATTTCATGAGAGCTGAAAGTTAGAAAGTGCTAAAATGCTTGTTTTGACACAAAAAGAGTTTTATCTTTCATGCAAATCTTTGTGTTTTTTTTCAATGAGTTTTATCTTCGTCAAAAAGGGGGAGATTGTTGTGCCCCGGACTGTTTTGACGAAGATCATGTGTGAAAAAGTCATGAGTTTAGATTATATGATTTGCATTGATATATGTTTGATGAATGTGGGCTTTGAATGGCACGATGAATGTTTGAGTCAAGTTCAGATTATTTTTGGTTAAAATGAATGTTTGATGAATTTGAGACATGTTAAAAAGGATATTGTAAATGTTGTGTTGAATGTTAATTGAACTGTGTTGAATGTTAAATCATTACACTGACCTTGTTGTGCGTTGCACAGACCTTGTTCTGCTTCGTACAGACCTTGTGCTTCCTTGCACAGACCTTGTCCGTTATTGCATAGACTTTGCTGCTTGATTGCACTAACTTAAGTTCAAGTTGCACCGACCCTAACAATGGGTTTTACACATCATTGCACAGACATCATTCCATATAGCACACTGACCTGCTCAAGCTTTGCACCGACTCAACCTCTCGAAATGCAGGTTATGAATGGCATGTCTTTGAAAGGATGCACTAAGTGACTTTCTTAATGTGTATTGACTTGAGGATTTCATTTGCTATATCTTGAGCTTGAAATGAATGTCCTGGATTTCATTTGCTAACCTGAAGTTTGATATGAGTGTCAATCGTATAAGTGCAGGTTCATTGTGGAGTTGTCTCTCAAATATTGAATGTCATGGTAAGAACAAATGTTTAATTCGATTCCAAAATGGATGGAATGCTCATGGCTCAAATCTTGTTTAATCCTTGGCAATCTCTCCTACATATGCATATTTGATTGATCTTAATTATTGTTTGAAAACATATGGTGTTTCAATCGAATTTACTAAGTTTTCAAGCATGTCAGGTAAAGTGTCGACTCTAGAAGTCGACACTTTGTTTGCACTTCGCTGCTGTGCGTTGATTTTGTTAACAATGGCAGAAAGTGTCGACTCCTAGAGTCGACACTTTCACCAAGGTTCTTTTAGTTTTGTGAAGTCAGAAGCTTCTTGAAAAAGTGTCGACCTGGGAAGTCGACAGTAACTGTTAGCATGCTATTTTGTTCACAAAACATATCGAGCTTGAAAAAGTGTCGACCTTGGAAGTCGACACTATCAGTCAGTTTGCTGTTTTGTTTTTGAAACAGAACGGGCTTGAAAAAGTTTCGACCTGGGAAGTCGACACTTTTCCCCTGTGTGTCAATTTTATGTGTTCTGACAGAACACTCGTGAAGCAAGAGTGGACTCTATGAGTCGACACTTGTTCCGAGTGTTCTGATTGGGTTTTTCGGATCTGAATTCGAACCCACTATCTTTAGGTCCGATGGCCATGGTTCTTTTCCACATTACCCTTAGGGTTTACATGGATGTTTGTATGTGGTTTGAAGAGGCTTTGGCAAGGGCTTTTATGTCTTAATGCTTTGTTTTCTCTTGGATATATATGGCCACCTTGTCCGATCGGGAGACAACAATTCGTGTGGGCTATGTTTTTCTATCTTTGTAGGAAGGAGGAGAAGAAGGTGTGGCGTCTGCTGAAGAAGGAGAATCCTGTCCCAGGATCACGTTCCATGTCTCCGAGCTCAAGGTTGGAGGCGCGCTGCAGCTGCTCTCCACCGTGGTTTGCTTGGGCGAGCTTCATCAAAGGGGTGGCTTCATCCCTTTTGGTTCTATCATTCCAAAGCACCCTTCATTAGTCTCTCCAAGTTTGTTTGAAGATTTAAGGGGAAGATCAATGTTGTTTATCATCTTTTGAGCTTAGATTGTTAATCTCAGACTAGGCTTTGTATTTTTCTATACTTATTTATCTTAGATGATTTTGGAGCTTGCTCCGTGTGTGTGCGATTTCTCGTCGTCGTGCGATAACCCACATGTTTGGGCCATCGCGCCCGTGTGTGTGGTGGTTTGCTGCAGTCGTGCAGCATTTATAGTGGAATCCTCTCGGGTTGAGAGGGGTGGACGTAGGATGGCACTCGGCTGTGTCCGAACCACCTAAAAATTGCTTGTGCTGTGGGTTGCTTTGTGTGTGATTGCTATTTTACTTTATCCATTCATGTTAAGAGTGTGAGTCGGTGAGCTGTGAGTTTCATTATTTGTCCGAATCATTATCTTTATCCGAGTGTTTATCATCTGCGCTGGGAAGTTGTGAGTGGTTGTTTGTTTTTAGTTTTAAATCTGCCATAAAGGGCTACAATAAATTCACCCCCCTCTTAATTGCATTCCTAACCGGGCCAACACACCTCTTTCTTAAGCCTTGAAAACCTTGCTAAACGTCCCCAAATCATCATGAAAAGGGCTATTGAAGGAAGCTCTTTGGATGGGGCTACTTACCATGGGCCAAAACTGGCCAGAAAAGAGTACAGGGTGCTGCAAAGGTTGACCGCCATCCCTGAGCACCTGAGCTCCAGCCCTTTGAGAGAGGTAAGTCATTGCAATTTCATTTATTTCATTCAATTTTCTTCAAATGCTTATATTCTTCCTCTCTTCTTCCCTTTTTCTTTTATCACCTCAGCTTCTCCCCGGCCCTAGGCGCTATTCCACCTTGAAGTGGATGGCTCTCATGATCCGTGAGCTTCCTAGAACAGTGATATCCATCTTAAGGGCCTGGCACTTGCACCCTCTTTTGATTCTAGCCAAAAATTACCCCAAGCTTTCATTGGATTGGCACAGTATCACAGCCCTAGTAGAAATATGGCACCCTCAAATGCATACCTTCATCTTCCCATCCTTTGAAGCCACCATTTCGTTAGAGGAGGTAGAGACCTACCTATCCCTTCCCAGATCTAAGGTTGGTGAAGAAGACTTGGTTTGTCATACTATTGCCCCTGTAGATCCTACTCTCATCCTAGGGGAGTTTCTACCCAGTACTAAGGATATTCGCACTATAGTTGGCCCACACCACATCCATTTGCTACCCCTGAGCCAGTGGGTCATACCTCATTGTAAGCATAAGTGTGGATGGTATGAGGCGATAGCCAAAGATGTTTCTATCTGCTTATGCGGTGCCATGCTCTTCCCTTCTGTCGACCATGTCCTAGACATTCACATCCTTAGCACTATTAGTGGACTATGGCGGGGTCATTCCATTTCTCAGGCCGTCCTTGCCTACCTATACATGGGTCTTAGCTCAGCAGCCTTAGGCGGCCCACTCTTTGGCTCTATGATCCTCATTGAGCGCTGGATGGGGGTCAGGCTGAAGTTCATACCTAGGGAGGACACCACTTCTATCGGCCGTATCTTTGGGAGCCATCCACTCTTCATCATTGGCGACACTTTCAGGTTTTCTCAGTAGGTGGAGTGCAAGACTGCAGACAAGAAAACCAGGGATGAATGGCGCCTCTACATCAACACTCTGCCCCTGGACCGGTTCGTGATGTGCCCATCCTTCTTCCATGGCACCACCCTAAGGCTTCCTAAGAGGCTCGGGCTTGACTTGAGGCTTGTGGGCAACACTACCTTTGCGATGTACAACCCTGATAGGTGCTTTCTACAGGTTGGACTCCCCTGTACTACAGTTCCAGTGCTACCCCATCTTTCTGCACTTAGGCGAGGAGACTCGGGACAAAGGAGGATGAGCAGGCAGTCAGGAGTGCGCTGATCACGTGGGAGATTGCAAGGACACGCGTCCTACCTACGGAGGTGATAGAGGTTAAGGAGGGGTACCAGGCATATGTGAAAGAGTTGCGAGAGATTCGACCTCGGGGGGATGCCTGGCTGGGGATTGAGTGATTTTTCTTTTATGATATATAGAGACCTATGGATCGATGTTGATTTGCTTGATTTTGAATAAAGGAATGGAATGCTTTGATTGTGCGAGATTGGCCTTCTCTTTTGTGCCTTTGTAAATTGAGGTGGTTCTCGAAAAAGGACACGACCTAACAAACGACTGCTGGATGATTTAGACGGTTAGAACCGAACTGTAAAATTAGATAAACGGTCTTAGCTAGACCGTGCAGAAGAGAAACATTAGGGGTTCAAAGTTAGGGACTTGCACGGTCTATCGAGGGGCCGCTTAGGTACATGGACGGTTCGTGAAGGACCGCCTTGAGGACCAGCGGTCATAGTCAGACCGTATAACCCTGGGTGTAAAGAAGAGCCGGTGGGCTCACGAGTGACGATCCTGGGAAATGAAAGCGGTCTTCTAGAGACCGTCTAAAAAGCGAAACGGTCAGACGGGGCCCATTGAAAGAATGAAAACGGCCATGAAGAGACCGCTTATATTTAGATGGCAGCATAGCCTGCAAACCTATCTCTGCACACACATTTAAACAAAGAAACATAGATTAGATCTATTTTAGGCTTAACCCCTTGCTTGCAGCAAGTTAGGAAACAACCAATTCTTGATTTTTGGTCAAGGGGTAAGCCTTATTAAATAGACAGAAACAACATAAAGAAAAAGATGCAATGCATGGCATGAAATGTAAATCATGATGATGATGACTTTTGAAAATTTGAAGATATGTGATTTTTTTGGATTTTGAAAATATATGTTTTTTTGGATTTTTGAAATATCTGATTTTTTGTGGATTTTTGAAATATTTGATTTTTTGTGAATTTTTGAAATACCTGGTTTTTGTGGATTTTTGAAATATCTAATTTTTTGTTGATTTTTGAAAGCCATTTCAGTCCCGAGAACGAGAACTCTACCCGTCTCACTAGGAATCTCCTGCGCCCGGCTTGCTTTAAAGGTGACAATCCCTAGTCGAGGAGCATTTCTTGTATCGGTGCTTCCACCGAAGCAATACCCAGGGTACAGTCTTAGTCCCTGAAAAATAAAAGTGAATTAAGGGAGTAAGCCTAAGGCCTGGTATAGAGGTTTTCAGGGCTTGAATTCTTCTCAGGATGGCTTTTTCAAGGATTCAGTCTGTTGCGACGGGGCTTTATGTCCATCATCGAACCTTCATCAATGCTAGACACGCATACGACTGGGCTTATAATTACCCGCGGGGAAACTGTACTGCCACTCTTGCCATGCCTATTTAGGATTTTCGAGCTTTGAGCTTCTAAATGAACTTTCTGGTTCTTGCTTTGATTACGGCTCACTTTCTCTCTTTCTTTTCTTTTTTCTTTTTTTCTTTTTTTTCTTTCTTTTCTTTTATGGAATGAGGTCATAATGGACTGCCCCGATTTGAGACTTTTTCCATCAAGGTGTCTAGATTAGTCATCATGCCCTTACTCATTACTTGTTCCCAGGTTCAGCCGACGGGAGAAACGGACAAGGGTCTTTACCTTCCCCGGGTATGGCCAAGGAGAAACAGTGTTACACAAAGCTTAGGACACTCTACCAGAGATGCCGTGAAGTTTGTGAATGCCGGACTCGGGATCTCCTTTCACGGTCGAGGGAAGGGACATCTCACCACCAGGCCTTCATTAGCTTGACTTTAAGGGAAAATTATACAACCCATTCCACGGGTGAGACAATTTTTCGCCCTCCGCGTTGATTAAACAGTATGTGTTCCCAGGATAAAATTCTTTGATTACAAATGGACCCTCCCAGTTGGGTTGCAACTTGGACCAAGGACCTCATGATCGAATAAATTTACGTTTCAACACCATATTTCTCGCTTGAAATTTTCTTTCGATGACCTTATTTTGAAAATGACACGAGACACGCTTTTGGTAAATGGAGACATGATCGGCCACATTAAGCCTCTTCTCGTCAAAGAGTTGTAGCTGGACAAGCAACGCCTCTTGACGTTCATCGAGATTAAGTTCTTTATCGAACTGCACTCTTAGAGAAGGGATCAAAATCTCATATGGGAGTACCGCCTCCATCCCATAAGTGAGAGCAAAAGGAGTTTATCCCGTGGGAGTACGGACGGAGGTGCGATAAGCCCATAGAGCTTCTATTAATTTATCGGCCCAATCAACGAATTTATGCGACTCGCATGTTTTCTTGATGATTTTGAGAACAGTCTTATTAGTGGCCTCGGCTTGGCCGTTGCCTTGGGGTAGTATGGTGATGAGTGGTGCAATGAAATGTTGAATTTCTTACAGAGATCCTGAAGTTCTTATGACACGAATTGGGGTCCATTGTCGGTGACGATGTCGCTTGGCACTCCAAACCGTGAAATGATGTTCTTGAGGATGAAGTGGCAAACTGTGGTTGCTTTTATTTTTGCATATGCTTCAGCTTTGGCCCACTTGGTGAAGTACTTCGTAGCAGGAGAATGAAAGATTTCTGTTTGGTTTGGGAGTTAGGATCACCTATTGGGCCTACAATATCAAAAGCCCACATGGAGAATGGCCAACGAGCAGAATGAGGATGGAGAGATGAAGCAGGAGCATGAATCTTATCGGCATGGAGTTGGCATTGAAGACACCTACAGACATAGGTGGAGTAATCTTCTTATAGCGTTGGCTAGTAACAGCCCTACATAAGAATCTTCTTCGCCAAAGCCTGACCATAGACATGACCTCCATATTCACTTGAGTGAGCTGCTTCAACAACCTTCCAGACCTCATCATCATCTAGACATCTCATGATAACTCCATTAAGAGCATGCCTATACAATTTTACTGCAAAGATTGTGTATCTGGAGGTGACTCTTTTTATGGCCTTGCGCTGCTTGACGTTGGCTGCTTCTGGAAATGACCCATCCCTGTAATATTGCTCGATTTCGTGATACCAAGGCAATTCCTCCTCTTCCAATATCTCCTCGAGCTCTGTTAAAGATACTTCTTTCAAATCCTCCTTCTTAGCCTTCTTCTCTACAAACTTCCTAAGGTTGTCAAACCAGGGATCTTGAAGGGAAGGAGCATCTAACCGTTGGACCACAATGGTCTCAGTGGAATGATTGAGGGGAAAGGAAAGGGAAGAAGCAAGCGAAGGGAGTGCATCAGCGAGAATATTCTGAGACCGAGGGGTATGAATGTAAATCAGCTTGCATAATTCCTTAGCCAAGAGCATGACCAAATCTTGATAAGGCTTGAGCTTAGGGTCACAGGTGCGATAGGTAGAGAAAACCTGGCGCAACACCAGCTGAGAGTCTCCTATAATGTTTAAGTATCGCGCGCCTAGAATGTATGCGTACTTCAATCTAGCAAGGAGAGCCTCATACTCGGCTATGTTGTTGGTAGTAGGAAAAGAGAGTTGATATGTAATGGGAATAGTCACCCCTTCTGGAGTGAGGAGGACGGTGCCGATCCCTCGGCCCTTAGAATTAAGTGCACCATCAAAGTGCAGCGACCAGAAAGGGTGGTGAGTGAGCACAACCGGATGCTCATCGGGGAACTCGTCTTGGATAGAATCTGTACAAGGGATAGGTAAATGAGCAAGATGTTCAGCGATGGCATATCCCTTGATTGTTTTCTGAACAACGAAGGTAATATCGAATTGAGAGAGAAAGCTCTTCCAGTGAGCCAACCTACTTGAAAGGATGGGTTTCTCTAAAAGATAGCAGATTGGGTCCATTCTAGAGATCAAATTGACCTCATGGGCAAGAAAATAGTGTTTCAGCTTCTAGGCTACCCAAACTAAGGCTGTACAGGTCTTCTCCATGGTGGTATACTTAGCTTCTGCAGGATTGAATAGCCTAGAGAGGTAATAAGCTGCCCTTTCCTTCCCTTCGTCGTCCACTTGTGCCCGGACAGCTCCTAGGGAGTCCTCAATAATCGAAATGTTTAAAATCAGGGGTTTACCAGGAACATGAGGTTGAAAAATTGGGGGATTGAACAAAAAAACCTTCAGATCCTCATAGGCCTTTTGACATTGTTCATTCCATTCAAATTTGGCTCCCGCCTTCAGCAATTCATAGAATGGGCGGCATCTTTGCGAATGCTGAGAGATAAACCTTCGAATGAACATCAAACGCCCAATCAATCCTCGAAGCTCGGTAATGTTCTTCGGCAGAGGCTTATCCGTAACGGCATTTGCCTTGTTTGGATCAATTTGAATCCCCCTCTTACTAACTATGAAACCTAGCAATTTCCCTGATGACACCCCAAACACACATTTCTTCGGATTCATTTTCAATTTATACTCCCTAGCCCTTTGCAACACCTTGGCCAAGATAGCAGGGTGCTCTTCTTTCGACCTTGATTTCACCACGATATCATCCACATACGCTTCCATATAAACATGCATCATATCATGGAAGATGGCCATCATCGCCCGTTGGTACGTGGCACCCGCATTCTTTAGTCCAAACAACATGACCACGTAGCAGTAGGTGCCCCAGGCTGTGGTGAATGAGGTCTTTTCTTGATCTTCCGGAGCTAGGTGGATTTGGTTATATCCTGAATAACCATCCATAAATGAACGGACTTCGTACCCAGCCATGTTGTCCACCAACACGTCGATATGAGGAAGCGAAAAATCATCTTTAGGACATGCTTTATTCAGGTCCCTAAAATCGATGCAAATTCAAATTTTTCCATCATTTTTCATCACAGGGACTATATTTGCCACCCATTGAAGATACAAAACAACCCTAATAAACTTGGCCTTATGCAATTTATCCACTTCTTCTTTTATCCTCAAGGCCATATGGGGGTGGAATCTTCTTGATTTTTGCTTAACGGGCGTTGCCCCTGGTTTGAGTACAAGTCTATGTTTCACCAGGGCGAGATCAAGGCCCGGCATGTCCTCATAGGACCAGGCGAATGAATCGCTATACTCCCTCAAAACCTTGACTAACTCCTCTTCAACCTGAGGAGGGAGATTAGCAGAGATGATTATGAGCCTGGGATCCTCTTCTATTTCAAGATTGATTTCTTTCGTGGGTTCATCCACTGCTGACAACGGCTCATCGAACCTCTTTAAACCCTGTGCGTACAAATCAGCAGTGTCATCCACGTCGCTATCCTCACCATCGATCGGGTCCTTCTCATCTATGATTTCATAAACACCTAACCCATCATCGTTCCAAACCCCGTCTAGCTCCTCATCATCCTCCAGGATGATGGCTGTCTCTACAAACTCAGGGCATCTAAGGACGGTGTGGCAACGTTCAGTAAGATCCTGAAGGAACCTATCGGTAATGGCATTAGAATAACGCGTCACTGGGCGCGTACCAAGCGTGGAAGGGTTGGAGACATTGGAACAAGACCCTACATCTCTAGACCCAATGGACTCTACTTCCCTAGACTCAACAAACCCTATATCTAACCCAGAGGATAGAAAATCTACAGGAAGGGAAACAAGGGTCGTGTGCCCCTGGGAAGAGGATTGACAAAACACAGCATAATCCTCTAGTGAAATCTCCATTTGAAAATCGGCATTTGTTTTGGAGACTGGAGGAAACCATACAACAAGATAAATTAGAGGGGGGAGGAGGAGGATAAGTTGAAGGGGGAAGAGAGACGGAAAAAGAACATCAAAGAATGGATCGGATGAAGAAAACCACATGGTTGACAAATCGACAGGTAGGCAATGCCCACATGAGCATGGCACAAACAACACCTCCGTTGGCATTTTCATAAAAAATGGATCGATGATGATAGGAGGTGAGCGGGGTATGGACTCCAGCTCCTGAAACAAAGAAGTGAGACGGGAAGGAGGCCAAGAAAAGGTGATAATGGAGCTCCCCTCTTCCCGTGGCCTTCGGTAAGATGGCTCTACTGGTGTGTACTCCACGAGCTGCATCTATGGTTTTCTCAAATCCTCTTCTTCATAGAACAACTTTTCAAAACTGTCACAGAAATCTTCCATTAGTGGCGGCGGCAGGTCAGCAATGGTACAAGCAGCATCATTTCTCATGTCAGAACAAGGCGGCGTCTTCAGGGTGCCTGGCTGCAATGGGCCCTTCATAAAATGCAGACTGTAATCCCAGGTCAACAATCCTGAATCTCCCAGGATCGAAAGTGCAGACTTACGATACCCGAGGCCTCTCTTACTCATTTTTCTGCCCCTTGGGACGGGCTTTGTCCGCCCTTGCGCCGAGACCCATGCCCGGTAGGTACCCTAGCTTCAGTATCATGTCCCAACCCTTGGAGTATTTTATTTTAGGCTTCGCCTTAATGTTAACTGGTGTAGTGGGGGGCTTGCGTGATGCATATGCCAATGAAAAATCAAGGTCAAGCACTGAAATCACTGGCTTGTTGCTTGGCCATAGGGTCGGCAATATTTTATTGGAGATGGCTTCAATAGAATGAACTGTGGAAATGCTTTTAACCTTAACCACCCATCCCTGGAATGGGAACTTGCGGCACTGATGGGCGGTAGAAGGCACGGCATGAAGACTATCTATCCATGGACGACCCAAGATGGCCTTGAACATTTGATCAATATCTAGCACATAAAATTCAACGGGTATCGACAACGGCCCGAGCTCTGCTTGAATAGTAATCACCCCATGGCACGATCTTCTGGAGTTGTCATAAGTTGCTATAGTTGTTGGGGTTGGCCTAAGCAATTCTTCAGAAATAGTAGAGTGCTGAGTGGACAAACATTTATAGAGGCCCCTGTGTCAACCAAAGCCGCGTCTATAGACACCTTATTCAAGGTGATGGAGATGCATAGAGGCATTTGGCAGGATTCTGGGGGTGCCAATTCAGCCTCAGAAAAAGAGATGGCGGGCCCTTTCGTCACTGTTGCAAGGGCCGCGGGAAGCTATCCACTGCCATTGTGAACGCGTCACATAGACATTTTTTAAAAAGAAAAGAAAAAGATTTTAAAATAAAAGATAAAATTGATAAAAATGGTGCTAAAATGTGTGGGACATAAAGAAAAGAAGGGGAGCATGAAATGCTCAAAGGATGGTGATCACCAGAGGGGTTACCTCAAAAATATAAGGATGATCGCATGTACCTTGTATGAAGCGGGTGAGATTGTAAGCTCTTCCTTCCTCCTTCTACCGGCCGGCCGATGAAGGGGGTTTCTAGTTTGATTACCCTTGCAAAATACAAAAAACAAACAAAGATATGGATTAGTCAAGTGTGTTGTATCAATGCTCTAAAAATATAGAATCAATCAAATTGGGCATGAACACACCTTGTGTGTTTTGGTTTTAAACCCCTAAGAGGAGTAACAAGGTTGGAATATGGATGCAATGATGTGCAAAGCAAACAAGTGATGCAAAGATTGTGACTTTCTCTTGCAAGATAGCTAGAAGAAAGGGATCCGTGAGATGCTAATAATGACAATAAACATGCTAAAGGGAGGGAAAACTTCTGTTGTGTGTGCAACAGTAAAGGGAGAGAAAGCTTCAAACGCAGCAGCTGCAGCAAGAAGGAGCCGCTAGAGGAAGACGCCGTGGATGAAGAAGCTTGGAAGAAGTTCTGCAAAAGAACAAACGCTCTTCTCTCTGTGGAAATTCTCGCAGTGTTCTCCCATTAAGCTCTCTTGTTCTTCTATTGTTGTTGTGTTGTTAACTTGCGCGCGTGAGGGATTGAAGGGGTATTTATAGGCCAAAACTCCGTGTTTTAATAAGATTCAAACAAAGATATCAATCCTCCAGCGAAGATCTCCCTTCCCGATCGAACAGAATGTGTAAAATGGGGAAAGGATGATTACTGGAAAGTAGCAGGCGAAACGGAGACGGAAGTGAAAATGACGACATTGATAGGGGCGTTAATTGAAATGACGACAGCAACACAGTTGTTAATTCCTGAATTTAATTATGGCAATAAAAGACTTTCCTTATTTAAAAAAATATAAATGATACCTCCTTGAATGGGCGTTAAATAATCGACGCCCTTATGATTGACATCAATTCTTTGAGTTTTAATTTGATTAGGATTCGTAAAATCCAGGAAACAACGCCTGTATGAACAGTCGTTTATTAATGAAACCACGCCCCCAATCAAGTCGTCATTTAAATGACGTCCTTCCTCAAGGCGTTAATCATAATTTATTGTGGAAAAGATGCGAAATAATTAGAAAAACTTCATATTAAGCCAATATTGAAGTCCACTTTGGGGCGTCATGTGGTGACATGAGATTGACTCATCATAACATCGATTTTGGCGTGTCTACAGCTACCCCGCCTTGGCGTCTGCTTTACAAGGGAGTGACACAGAATGAAGCGAAAGTGCAACAAGCGAAATGAAGTGAGAATGAACTGATAAGTAGATGCCAAGGTGTGATGTGACACGCCTCCGACACTAAGTGTTGGAAATCTTTCCAGGATCCTGAATGAAATAACCTCGGATGATTACGAGAAAGCAATGATTGGCTAGATGAAAGAACTAAACTCATAAACAAAATGTGCACGAGGGCACAGAAGGAAAGATACTATTGGAGAGCGATTACCAGCCAATGTGGATATGCTACAACCAAGGCGGGTTTGCAGGAAAATAAAATGAATTGAGATAAAGACCCAGCGAATGAATGCTTTCAAGGAACCAGCCTGAGCGGCTTCAAAGAGAACACATTACTTGATTTGGGAATGGAAATCTCATGTTGACTCAAAATAAGAGCAAGAGGACCTCATTATTGGCGTAATATGAGGATTTTCATCGTTAAAGCTCAAAGCCCTACATGATGCATGCTGGGCTAAAAGAAAAATTAAAACAAACTAAAATAGAAAATAATCAAGGATAATATTGCTAAACCATCCAGACTTGGTAAGGAATCCAAATCTCTAAGCTGACACTAAGCCGAAACCCGTTTATCCACGCATCAACTCAGAAAGTGGAACCGTCGTCCCAAACCTTAAATGACCTAACGGCCTATCCGTGTGATCAAGACTCTCCTGGAATTATCACTATTTTTGATAAAGGGGAACTCAAATTCCAGGTTCATCAGAACCACAAGGTCATTGATATGCTATAATAGCGTATGTATCATATATTAACAATGCATACAGGAGAGAATACAAAGGATGGAATGATCTTACCAGTGGAAGAAGTCTTGCACAGCCTGCTCTTCTCCTATGCTCACAGATCGTTAGCTCAACAAAGAATCCTCAGCTCAATAAAGCTCAAAATATGATCATAAGTGCATGATATAATTAATTCCATCAAGATATAAAGCACTTAAGTTCATGATAATCATAATGTTGTAAAACAGTTCAAAAGATACAAGCTCAGGAAATGACGACTCTACATAGAGGCGTTACAAGTATAAATGACGACAGCCACGATGCCGTTAATTACTTTCTCTATTTGATCTGGAATCGGACTGCAAATGACGCCTGCACGAGAAGCGCTGAATAAATGACGACATGATTAATGTCGCTAATCAAAGAAATGATGCCAAGATCTTTGTCGTCAATTAACTATAAATACCGCCGTTCTGATCCCTGCTCGGAAACAAAACTCCAGCGACTGAAGTCAACTTAAACACCGATTGCACTTGTGTGACAATGGCCAAAGCTTCGAAAGTTTATAAAAGGATGCACCTTCTGCTAAACTGAAGACATCTGCAAACGAGAACATAGAATAGAGGGACCTCTTCATCAATCGGAAGAAGAAGAAGATGGACATGATGCTGATGCAGGGGCCTTCAAAGAAGCCTAGGATGGGATTTCCTAGGATATTTGAAGTTGCTGGGCACATTAGCGGGAGGATAACTATGGGCCAAGTAAGTTATTTGATCTTAAGCTTTTTATTCTACCCTCTCTCTCTTCTCTCAAAATTCTTATCACATTCCTCTTTTCATTTCTCCTTTTTTTTCATTTTCCAGGATTACCCAAATGTACCGGTACCTAGAAGATTCTTGAAAATCAAATGGCTCCCCCTACTCCTCTCTAAATTATCTTTAGACATGAGATTTTTCTTTTCTAGATGGCACCTTCTTGGCCTTGTAACCCATGCTACCCATTACAATGACACCCACCTTGATTGGGCCTCCATAGGAGCTCTAATTGAACTATGGCATCCAAACACCCATACCTTCCTATTTCCTACCTTTGAGGCCACCATTCTCCTAGAAGAAGTAGAATTGCTCCTTGGGTTGAAGATAATGAAACAAGGTGATGAGACAAAGAAGGCTAGCATGGCAAGACCAATAAATGCTCATGAGATACTTTCTAGCCTCATACCAAGTCCTAACTTAGGTTTACAAAAGGATGGACCAAGCTCAAGAAGATGATGAGTTGTTGGAGAAAGTGACGAAGGGCTTTGTTATATGCATGGTAGAAGCTCTCCTCTTCCCTTCAATGGAGGATTACTTAGAAGAGTGCCACTTGAATGCCATTGCTAGTATTTGGGAAGGCAAAAGGATAGGGCTGGCGGTGCTAGCCAATCTCTACAACGGGCTCTCCTCCGCTTCCTTGGGGCGGCCTCTCTATGGGTCAATGATCCTTCTATCTTGTTGGGTGGACCTCCACCTAAAGTTTGACCCATGCAAGGAAACCCAAACGTGATGGGGACATCGAGGCAAGACCGTCCGCATTTTGTTTGCATTTATGTCCTTTCATATTTGTATGTATACCCTTGTGTAATATGGGTACGCAATTGTAGGTCTTAGTGGGTTTATATGTAAAATTCCCATGGGCCCAAGCAAGGGGACCCTCAGCCCTTTCCCATTGGTCCACCTAGACCATGTGGGGCTGGTCAACCATCCTAGGTGGCCTTCTAGAAGAGTTGAATGTCAATTGCCACATGGGTAGACAAATGGGTAAGAAATTCCATGGTAGGCTACCTACCATTTCAAACTTGCCCCCTTGTCTCCCCTTGGTCAATAGGCCGCCCCTCCCCTTGTATTTTTTATTTAATTTTTGTGTGTGTTTGTCACACTTGATCCCAACCATCCAATCCCCTCCCCTAGATCTAATGGTGTAGATTAGGTTTGATGTAAGGCATATAAAAGGTTGTATTTTCCATTTGTTAGCATTAATGAAGAGAAAAATTGTTGGAATTGCTTGAAGCTTCTTGCGCCCCTCTCCCCTCTCCTGCTATTCTTCCATCTCCAACCCCAAATTCTAGAGTGGTTCTATCTTCAATCCCCTTCCCTCTATCTCCGGTGATCATATGTGCCGCCGCCGCCGCCGTTCGTGCCGCCTACGAGCCGCCGCGGAGCCATCTTCAAGGTTCTGTCCTGCTGGACAGAGGTGTCTTCCAAGAATTCCTTCTCTCCACAATGTGAAGATCTCAAGCTGAAATTTTGAGGGTGTGTTCTTACCTTGAGTCCCCACCTCCACCTAAATTTGCAAGTCCAAATTCCTTCATTTAGAAAATTTCCATTTTCGTTCATCTTTCACTCCCAGATCTGTCTTGTCTCTGTCTACAGTGAGAGTAGTTCTGAGTTTCCCATCTCCGACCACCTTTTTTATTTTTCCAAACCTTCCCATTTTACTGGAAGTTCTGTCCATCAACCCCTCACTCCATGAATTTTATTAATTTCTGATCCGCCTTCTATCCAATTTTAAAAAATCGTGTTCTTCTTCATCTATAGTGTTGTCTACCAGTTTCCAGATCCGACCACCCTCCAGTGTTAAATTCCTAACAAATCATAGCCTCCTCCAAACTTGTCGCAAAAAATATTTCCGTCTTCCTTGTTCAATTTCCTACAACTTTTCTGAAGAATAAAACTACTGAATCGGAGTTCTACCTATCGGTCAACGCCAGTTCTCAGACAAGTTCTCTGTTGATCTGAGAATTCGGGCACTGTACAAGAGCAGCTATCAAAATTCGCTAACAAGAAGTACATTGCTGTTTATTTTTATGTAATCCTAAAAGGTTGAAGCCCTTCGAAGCAGCTTTCTAACGGCGCCAGTTTCGTGTCGATCCGACATCGGGGCTGATCGCAGCGTCCGTTCTCGCCGGAGCGCGCGCCGGAAAATAGAACCGGCAGATCCGTGGCGGTTATTCCGACCGGTGCCGATCGGAGCCGCCCGGCCTCCAGCCGGCGAACCAGTGTGCCGCCATCCCGGGGAGCGCTTCCCCAAGTGTCCCCACTACAGCGGTGCCACCGGGTCCCACACGGCCCCTCCGGACAGCACGTGGGCCCCACCGTCACGAGTTCGGGTGGAAGCTACCCGTCAACCCGAATTCGGTCCTCCCGGACCCCATTGTGTCGCCCTTTACCTCCCTGCATGGAGTGGGCAGTGCTTCATTGCTGTAACAAGTGTGTAATATTATTCCGGGAGTACGGGTTTCGGCCGGGTCCGTCGTCCCCACGCCGAGCGCGTGGAGGTATCGTTTTCGCTCCCTTCTCGGCATTTTGCACTTCATATATATTTGTTTATGCCGCTACTAGAGAGCATGTGTAGGGATAATTAGCTCGCTTTATAGTTATATCACCGCTGCTGCGAGAGAGAGCGTTACCGTCCCGTGACCCGATCCGGGCACAAAAGAGAATTGACCACCCTAGCTCTTGCCGGTTTCTCAACCGTGCACGTCCGACGCTTCCCTCGTTAAGGGACAATCACGAGCTTGTCGTGTCCGTGGTCTCGTCCCGCATCAATTTGGTATCAGAGCGAGTTGAGTCTAGGGTGTCCAAAATAAAAAAAAAAGTGTCATTTAAGTCTAAGTGTCTAAGTCGGTCTTAGGAGTTGCATTTGCATACCATTAATCGATATATAAAAAGGTGTTGTCCGAACGTTAGGCTACGCCTATCGGGAAGGCCGCACACTTGCGCGAGTGATCTTCAGATCGATTAACTCTGCCACGTACCGAGTCTTGGTGTCTTGTCCTTAGTGTGCATGCATCCCAAACCGTGCATAGTCGGTCTAGTGTCTTGTCTAAATGGCCTTGCATACCCATTCCTAGGGATCCATTCCCATCTTTTCGGCACCAATGGCCAACCCATGTCGACCCGTCCAAGGTGATAGGTCCGTGTCCGAGTACATCCGGGACTATGATAAGTACCGGTTGGAATATGGCTTGGGAGAGGAGAGCACCACGACCGCATTTCAGTTCCGGAGAGGTTTGCGGATTTACTTTCAAATCCAATGTCTTGTCCGTGATGCATTCTCTCTAGCGCAGTCCCATAAGGTCGCTCTTGAGGTCGAGCCATTTGAGTCTCCATTTAATGATGACCTACAACGAGCCGATGCTGCTCTGGCTACCCTTTGACAAGCATCTACCTCCCACCCAAGTCCCGAGCCGATCGGACTACCTACGCCATTGCCTTCACCACCCGTAAGTGCTCCGTTACCACCCTTACCTTCCGATCCACATTCGGAACCATCATGCTTGGAACCACCTCACCCCGAGCCACCCGTGTTTCTTACGGGTACACTATATATAGCCGAGCCGCTTCTTAGTTGGCTCAAGGATGGCTTGGTCCCACCTTCCTTCCCACCTATGGACCCCATCCTCCCTTTAGTGCCGGTCAACTCCTTCCATACCACATTTCGATCTTGTCACCATGTTGATACGTTGGACGATCTTATCATGGGATTAGATTCACAATGGGAGTTGACGCATCTTTTGGCCCGAGGCTTTGACCAACCCGCTAGTCTTAGCTTCACCCATCCGGCCTTCGGGTCCATTACCTCCGAGTGCACCGTGGGTTGTGTTACCACGGAGGTTCTTCTACTTCTCCCGCAACCGGATGAACCTGACTTCATTACTTTTCTTCCGAAGGAGGAGTCATATCTCCTATGCACGGTCCCATCTATCACGATGGATGGAGGTGATCATCACCTTCATGAATGTCACCCATGGGACTATGTAATGGAGGAATCAAAGGGTCACACATTCTTGGACCCATTCGACACCTTCTCTAGTGGGCCCAGTGATCCATCACTTCCATCATACCTTATCGGGGAAGTCCACTTTCACACCCCTTTCCCACAGGTCGGGCCATCTATACCCACCAAACCCATACTCGATACACCCACGCCCGGCTCTTCCACATCCGGGTCTTCTAGCTCTATCAAGTTCCCCAAATCCAAAGGGCCATCCATACATGATTGGGTCATACTTGGACGTTTGGATGTTCCCCATGCCACCCATCTCCGGTTACATAACATGCATGCATGGCACATATTCGGGTGTCCTCGTCCGCCGTCACCCATGTATTGGTCGGACTAACATTAGGTGTGTCTAGGGTCATAGATGAGTCAGTGTGTTTTCTTTGTGTGGTTTGCATATGTGTGTTAGTGCATGGTGAGTCTGTATGTGTCTTGTGTAAGCTCGATGTCAGCCCCTTATGAGTGTGAAGCGAGTCGACTCACTCGATGAGTATGGGATCGGTTCTACATCTATACCCGGATCAGTCACCTACAGGGACTCAGCGGTGATTCCTAGTGAGTCTTTGAGCCGCCACCTCCCTTTTTGAGAGTGCCCCATTCGGAGTGTCCACCTCTGGCCCATAGCAGCTTGTGCATATCGAGTATATATGGAATGAGCAGGTGACGGTCACTTGGAGTTGAGCATACCCGCGTTACTTAGCACGGTGACGGATCCGCCGGAGTACTCGAGCATCCATACCCCCACTCGACGGGGTCGAGTTCCTCCCACCCGGGGAGCATTGATGGGGACATCGAGGCAAGACCGTCCGTATTTTGTTTGCATTTATGTCCTTTCATATTTGTATGTATACCCATGTGTAATATGGGTACGCAATTGTAGGTCTTAGTGGGTTTATATGTAAAATTCCCATGTGCCCAAGCAAGGGGACCCTCAGCCCTTTCCCATTGGTCCACATAGACCATGTGGGGCTGGTCAACCATCCTAGGTGGCCTTCTAGAAGAGTTGAATGTCAATTGCCACATGGGTAGACAAATGGGTAAGAAATTCCATGATAGGCTACCTACCATTTCAAACTTGCCCCCTTGTCTCCCCTTGGTCAACAGGCCGCCCCTCCCCTTGTATTTTTTATTTAATTTTTGTGTGTGTTTGTCACACTTGATCCCAACCATCCAATCCCCTCCCCTAGATCTAATGGTCTAGATTAGGTTTGATGTAAGGCATATAAAAGGTTGTATTTTCCATTTGTTAGCATTAATGAAGAGAAAAATTGTTGGAATTGCTTGAAGCTTCTTGCGCCCCTCTCCCCTCTCCTGCTGTTCTTCCATCTCCAACCCTAAATTCTAGAGTGGTTCTATCTTCAATCCCCTCCCCTCTATCTCCGGTGATCATATGTGCCGCCGCCGCCGCCGTTCGTGCCGCCTACGAGCCGCCGCAGAGCCATCTTCAAGGTTCTATCTTGCTGGACAGAGGTGTCTTCCACGAATTCCTGCTCTTCACAACGTGAAGATCTCAAACTGAAATTTTAAGGGTGTGTTCTTACCTTGAGTCCCCACCCCCACCTAATTGTTCAAGTCCAAATTCCTTCATTTAGTAATTTTCCATTTTCGTTCATCTTTTACTCCCAGATCTGTCTTGTCTCTGTCTACAGTGATAGCAGTTCTGAGTTTCCCATCTCCGACCACCTTTTTAATTTTTTCAAACCCTCCCAATTTTACTGGGAGTTTTGTCCATCAACCCCTCACTCCATAAATTTTATTAATTTCTGATCCGCCCTCTATCCAATTTTAAAAAATCGTGTTCTTCTTCATCTATAGTGCTGTCTACCAGTTTCCAGATCCGACCACCCTCCAGTGTTAAATTCCTAACAAATCATAGCCTCCTCCAAACCTGTCACAAAAAAAATTTCCGTCTTCCTTGTTCAATTTTCTACAACTTTTCGGAAGAATAAAACTACTGAATCGGAGTTCTACCTATCAGTCAATGCCAGTTCTCAGACAAGTTCTCTATTGATCTGAGAATTCGGGCACTGTACAACAACAGCTATCAAAATTCGCTAACAAGAAGTACAGAGCTGTTTATTTTTATGTAATCCCATAAGGTTGAATCCCTTCGAAGCAGCTTTCTAACGGTGCCAGTTTCGTGTCGATCCGACATCGGGGCTGATCGCAACGTCCGTTCTCGCCGGAGCGCGCGCCGGAAAACAGAACCGGCAGATCCGTGGCCGGTTATTCCGACCGGTGCCGATCGGAGCCGCCCGGCCTCCAGCCGGCGAACCAGCGTGCCGCCATCCCGGGGAGTGCTTCCCCAAGTGTCCCCACTACAGCGGTGCCACCGGGTCCCACACGGCCCCTCCGGACAGCACGTGGGCCCACCTTCACGAGTTCGGGTGGAAGCCGCCCGTCAACCAGAATTCGGTCCTCCCGGACCCCATTGTGTCGCCCTTTACCTCCCTACGTGGAGTGGGCAGTGCTTCATTGCTGTAACAAGTGTGTAATATTATTCCGGGAGTACGGGTTTCGGCCGGGTCCGTCGTCCCCACGCCGAGCGCGTGGAGGTATCGTTTTCGCTCCCTTCTCGGCATTTTGCTTACTTCATATATATTTGTTTATGCCGCTGCTAGAGAGCATGTGTAGGGATAATTAGCTCGCTTTATATTTATATCACCGCTGCTGCGAGAGAGAGCGTTACCGTCCAGTGACCCGATCCGGACACAAAAGAGAATTGACCACCCTAGCTCTTGCCGGTTTCTCAACCGTGCACGTCCGACGCTTCCCTCGTTAAGAGACAATCACGAGCTTGTCGTGTCCGTGGTCTCGTCCCGCATCAAAACGGCCTCAAAGATCTTTTCTAAGAGCCCCCTCCGGTATATGACCGATTCTCTAGGCTTATGCGGGAGAATGACAAATCGGGTACCAAAGCTCAAGAAAAGGGTTGATTGGAGGAATTACTTCAAGACCATGCCAAAGGATGGTTTCACATGCACACTGGAGTTCCTCAAGACCCAAGAGCTCCATTCAAGACTCTCCTCCGGCATAGAGCTATGACTAATCGGCGGGACCGACTTCGTACTATACAACGCTCACCGGTGCCTTCCACAACTCGGTCTTCCTCGGCACACATTTGAAGAAGCTTCTCACCTTCCACCACTCAAAAGAAGGGAGTTAGGTTCAAGTAATGACCAAGAGGAGATCAAGGCAATCATGGCACAACGGAGAGTTTGACTTCTTCATGGGTCCAAGCATCATGTTGAAGAAGAAGAGATGAAATGCAAATTATATGTAATAGCTCTTAGGAAATTGAGACCCTAGGTGGCTCAATGATGTAATAATGATTTTCTTTGATGAAATAAAGGATCTTTCCTTAATTGAGCCAAAAAACATTTTTATAATCTTATCGTAATCAATTCTTCCAATTCCATGTGATTCTGTTCAAATAAACTGAGTTTCGGGTTCTGTACTGAGCCGCACCTTTTAGCATGGCGTCAATTCACAAAACAGTGCCCGCGGTCATGTCGTCAATATCTATTAATCAATTTCCTTGAAAATAAATAAACACCATATATGACGCCCACTCAAACCAGTGTTGATTAATTAGCGTCCCAACCCAAGGCGTTAATTGATTTAAAATCTTTAAATTCTCTTCAAAATATTCCCTCGATTTCCCAGAAATAACGCCTTAACCAATGCCGTGCCTTATCAAACTGACGCCTGCTAAGTTGTCGTCAATTCTAAATCACGATCATGACTACCAATAACATCAGTCAATCTCCCATTAATGCGTCTGACGATAATTACAAATCCCCATGCAAAGTTAAATGATGACCGAGACCATGTCGTTAGATCATGAAACCACGCCTTGAACCAAAGCGTCAATTATGTAAGTAACGGCACTCCTTAGGGCGTCAATTCATTTCGAATGTTAAACCCTATTCCCCTCTCTTCTTCTCCTTCCTTTGTTCACTTTCCTCTTCTCTTCCCTCTGCTACGAACCCTAACCGCCCCACCTCCATTCCCCTCATCTCTATCTCTCTCTCTATTCTCTCTACTCTCTCTGTACCCATGGCGGGCAGTGCTCACAAGCGCCAAAGGGTCTCTGCCCCCAAGGTCATGAATCTCGGCGACAACGAACAGGCCGTGGAGGAAGCTCCCCCTGCGGCGGCCGAAAATGCTCCGACGGCAGAGCAAGGTGGAGAGGAAGAAGCCAACATGGAAGAAGGAGGAAGAGATGATGGAGACGGGAATGATGTAGGAGAAGAAGATGGCGAAGATGAAGAAGAAGATGATGAGGATGATGACAACGAGGAGGAGGAAGAAGAAGAAGAGGAAGAAGAAGAAGGCGCACCACCGGCGGCGGCGGCCCTTCAACCTCAATGGCCACGGCAGCCTCATCAGCCACGTCAGCCCCTCCGTGGAGGGCTAATGGCGCCCGAGCAAAGCAAGGTAGGTCCCCTACCTCATGCCCTTCCATTTTTTTAATTTATTTTGATTTTTATCAATTTTCCATGGCCCTCGGTGAAGGGAAGGATGTTGAGCCAGTGAAACAGTTAAATGACACCCCAGTGGGTGCCGTCAATTCAAACAACGACCCACCTCGGGTCGTCAATTGAAATTATTCTAAGAATGGATAATTCACGAAACTACGCCCTGCACCCTATCGTTATTTTAAAATCATCATGTTTGATTATCATTTGCTACTATTTTCATGCCATTTTCTTTATTTTCGATATATCTCTCTATTTTTATTTCCATTTCGCGTGCTGTTATTTTGATACCCTTCAGAAAACAATGCCCTCCATCGGGGCGTCAATTCAACATTCAACGGCCATACGGGTGGTCGCCAATTAAAAAAATTCACAATTATAATTTCTGAAAAAGAAAATAACCTTCAAAACAGCGCCCCCCACAGGGGCGTCACTTAAACAAATAACGACCAAAGGTTGGTCGTGAATTCAAATATGCATAAAATGACCAGAATCGCACTCTGAAGTAACGTCCCCCATAGGGGCGTCAATTAACCAAGTAGTGGCTATAGACAGGTCGTCAATTCAAACAATGAATAGATTTTAAACAGCAAATGAATATCCATGAAACTTATGTAAAACTCATATCAAAATGTTCTTATTGTTTGCAGCGATTGATGAGGACTCGGATCTCCTAGGTCCAGGTTTGAGCTGCCTACCACGGACTACCGATTTTTCAGAAGGATAGGGTAGATGCCATGGGGTTCGGACCCTTCCTTAGCATAGAGCCTATCCTCCATGACCTACCCTTGATCCATGTTGTTAGGGATAGATGGGATAGGACTAGCTGGGCATTTCTGATGCCGTGGGGTCATATGGTTCCCAGCTTGGAGGATGTTGCTAGGATTACCGGGCTGAGGGTGGATGGCGAGGCAGTGAGCTGGATCACCCTACCCGACTATAGTGAGTTGGCCAAGAGGCTGCTAGGGTTGGAGACGGTAGCAGGGACACCTAGTGAGTGTAGGACCATCTACCGCACCGACCTTACCATTGCTATAGGATTGGGAGATTCGAGACAGAGGTCGAGGGAGTCTCTGGAGTAGTTCTTACAGAGGTTGATTGGGAGAGCTAAGATCGTCTACTGCTAGGACCCAGCTCAGAGGGACAAAGTGGACCGGGACTTGAGGAGATTCCTATTCCTGATGCTCGGGAGACTATTGCTCAGCACAAAGGGCGACATCATCAACTGTCGATTCTTGGAGATCCTCGAGGACTTAGGGAGCGTTGGTAAATATGCTTAGGGAGCCGCTCTACTGGCGCACTTGATGGCCGACCTATCTACAGGGACAGGTCGAGAGACGACTGTCAGTGGCTTCTCGCCTTTTCTTCAGGTATGCATTTTTTCTTCTTTTTTTCTTTTAAATGCTTATGCGTATGAATGCTTACTAATGCAATGGATGGATGTAGGTGTGGAGCCACCTATACATGTCGATGGGGCATGCCGACCCTCGACCCGAGGATGAGGTAGCATTCCCACTGGCACGGCATTGGTTACCACTAGTGACCGGAGCGCCACTCGCCTACGAGCTACGAGTGCTACGGAGAGAGTTCCGCGACTACCCCGCCTCCTTGGTATGTATGTTAATAATGATGCAATTTCCTACTTTATGAAATATATATATGATGTGATGATATGCATTTGTGTGAATGCAGGTAGTGTGGAGACCCTATGAGGGTATGACTGGTGAGCGCCAACCTTGGGTCTTAGCGGGTCGACCTCGTTTTGGGCATGAGCTTTGGGTTCATTGCCTGAACGAGATTGAGCCGTTAAGGCTTAGACTGGCCATGAGGACCCTCGGCCTTCACCAGGAGTGGGTCGATGTTGGAGAGCCTTGGGGAATTGGCAAGAAGACTCGCGGTCGTACGAAGGTGACCGACTGGAGGGTCTGGTTCCCAGACCAGTACGCCGACTGGTAGCGCGGCGGGACTCGAGTCACCTCGCAGGTGGCAGACAGTTCTGAGTACCTCAGACGCTACTGGGAGGTTTACGCCGGCCGACCCCAGATGAGGGTCTTAGGGGTACGTATGAATGCAGTTTCTTTTAATTGATTGCAAATGTTATAAGTTTATTTATGCGACTGATATGTGTGATGAATGCAGGATGCACGGGACATAGCAGCGATGGACATGCAGGCCCACCTCCACAGCCTAGAGGCCCGGCTAGTTGCCACTCGGGCAGACCTGGAGACCCTGGTGAGTGTTTAATTATCTATATGCAAATGAATTCATGAATTATTAATGATTAGCTACTGAAAATCTCAATGAATGTAGTGTGCCTAACAGGGAGCGGCGGTGAGAGAGATAGGAGGAGTCTCCAGCTCGAGGGGGCGAGCACAGAGACGATTGCACTAGTGGAGCAGCTGGCGGGAGCGATTGCTCGTGCCGAGGTAGCGGAGCGCGACCTCGCCACACGGGTAAACTCAAACTCAAACTCAAAAATGCCCTGATTATTTTTCATTATGTGTGTTCATAAATTTTTGTTTTTTTACAGACTGAGGAGCTTCGAGCCTCGCTTACCTGTATCGAGGCAGGACAGCGCGCGATGGCCACACGGGTAAGTTCATAAAGATTTATTTCAGCTGTTTATGAAATTGAATTAAATGTTAAATTGATGATTTATTTGATTGATTGCAGACCACAAAGCTATAGGAGGCACTCACCTAGGGCGCACTAGTCGGGACGGAGCTGGCCATCCGCGAGCAGCGAGTCACAAAGCTCGAGGGGGCACTGAGGCAGCGAGAGGAGCTACCTCAGGACGTGACTGAGCTACGAGTCCTCCTCGACGTAGAGCGGAGGGAGTGTTCCTGGGAGCGAGAGCAACAGAGGGAGGAGCGCACCCGAGAGAGGGAGCAGCAGGCAGCACGCAAGCAGGAGCTCACGAACTTGGGGGCTCAGCTAGCCGTTACTCAGGAGCGGCTTCGGGCGACCGAGGAGCGCCTCCAGCGAGGCCGGGAGCGGGCGCGGGCTGCGGGGTACGCGTTTACTAGTTCTACGTTTGTGGTGGGTTCCTCTCTCCGGTAGAGGAGCAAGGCAGAGGAGCAGGCTCGTGCTCCAGCTACTTCTCGGGGGTCCATGTCCCCTTCACGGGCGCCTCGTCGGGACGACGATGGTGAGGTAGAGAGTAGGAGAGAGGAGGGTGGAGGCGAGAGCTGAGAGAGAGACTTACTTGTACTCCTCCACCTTCACACTTGTACTCAAATATTCATTGATATATATATATATGAGATTTTTGTTACCTGAGTTACCTTGAGCAGCTGAGCACCTGTGCAGTTACGTACTTGCTTTTTCTTTTCCCTTCTTTTCTTTTTGTTCTTGTTCGTTCTTGCCCTGCGCCTGTAGTTCGCACTTAAAACAAACAGATTAATCCATCTGTTCGGCTTGGCCCCTTGCTAAATAAGCAAGGGGTTGTCACTACTTTGACCTTGTTGACGGGTCAAGGGGCGAAGCCTCTAATTAATAAAGGCAGATAACAAATATATAAGGAAAATGCGACATGCAAGCAAACATATGCAAACTTAAAATAAAAGATGCCCAAATAAAAATGCAACCAATCATATGAAATGGTGGGAAGCAGTAGGCTTAATTTTTGTTCTTTCTTTATTTTCTTTTCTTTTATTTTTCTTTTTCTTTTGAAAATGACGCCCTTGCACACATGCGTTGATTGAAAAAATATATTTTTTTGTTTACTTTATTTAAAATGACGACATTGATAAAGCCATGAATTGATTAAATGGCGCCCCTTCAAGCGGGCGTGAATTAAAAAACCATTTTTTTATTATTTTCTTTATTTGAAAATGACGACATAGATATTGTCGTTAATTATAGAGTTGGCGCCTGCTCATGGAGGCGTTAATTAAAAAAATATTTTTTTCTATTTTGTTTCTCTTTTTTCTTCTCTTTTATGAGGCTGAGCATAGCACAAGGGTCTTAAACCGTACACAATCGCTATCTTAAATTTATTAATATTTCTTAAATGATTTAACAAAGGGACAACGTGCTTATTAACTTGTGCTCTTTACTCATATTCTCTCGCGGCCCATCCTTCTTAGTAGATCTTCGCCATCCTTTAAGCTTACAACCTACCATCGAGAGAAAAGTGAAGAATAAGTTGGGGAAACTCACGAGAGGTTTCGGGGGGCCAGAAAACTTTCCTCCCTCTCCCTAATGCCTGTTGGGGTTCGGTCTTTGGCTTAGGAAAATTTTGTTGCTCTTTTTACCCTTATTTATGCATGCTTACGACCAGGGTTTTTCCTGCGGGGACTTTGCCCTCTTGACATGCTTTTTCTTTTGTAACTTTCCCTTTTCTTTTTTCTTCTTTTCAAAAATAAAGACCTAATTGTACTTGGGCTTTTAAGCATTTCGTTCCCTTTTGGGCCCTGACTTCCACCTACTAGGGCCCGCAAGTTTGGTTAGCATTCATTGGCTCGTACTCCCTCTCGTGAGCCGAGGAGAAGAGAATAGGTAAATTTTTTACACTCTTAGTTTGGGTCTGACTTTCCTCAAATTTTGGACCGCTCGAATTTAAGAGTAAAGCATGTAGTGTGTGCGGGAATTGACCCCAAGGTTAAACCATCAAGACTGAAAGAATGATTTAAGGATTTTGATTTTTCGGGCTTGCGGCCTATGTACCATGCCAGCCTGCAATTTTTTATTTTTTTATTTTTATTATTTTCATTTTCAACTTTTTTTAACCATTTTTTCAAAGACTTAGGGGTAGTACTTCTTCAAGTAGAGACCATTCCAAGGGTGAGCCAGCTCTTCCCCTTCGACGTTAATTAATTTGTAAGCGTTGCCAGGATAAACATTTTTTATCACGTAGGGCCCTTCCCAGTTTGGTTGGAGTTTTGAACGGGGTCCACCGGATTTTTAAAAAATTCTTTTGATCACCATCAATTTTAAATTTTCTCTCAATTACTTTCTTTTGGTAAAAATGTGAAAGCCTATTTTGATAAACATGCGCATGCTCGGCGGCGGCCAAACGCTTCTCATCTAAGAGTTCCCACTAAGCAAGGAGAGAATCACGGCGTTCATCAATAGAGAACTCCTTGTCCAATTGTACTCTAAATGAAGGAATAAGAATCTCATAAGGGACTACTGCCTCCATTCCATAGGTGAGGGCGAAAGGGGTTCGCCCAGTGGGAGTACGAATGGAAGTGCGATAGGCCCAAAGAGCTTCAACGAGCTTTTCTGGCCAATCCGTGAATTTGTTAGCCTCACACGTTTTCTTGATAATCTTGATCAACGTTTTATTTGTTGCCTCAGCTTGACCATTGCCCTGCGGATAATAAGGAGATGAATGATGTAATGTAATGTTGTACCTGTTGCAGAGGTCCTGAAGTTCTTGAGAGATGAATTGTGGTCCATTGTCGGTGACGATGGTACTCGGGATTCCAAACCTTGCGATGATGTTCTTCATTATAAATATGTAGACGGTTGACACTTTAATCTCCGTGTACGCTTCCTCTTCCGCCCACTTGGTGAAGTACTCTGTGGCTGTCAGTATAAATGATTTTGGTTTTGTGAGGATGTTTGAATCACCAAGAGGTCCAATGATATCGAAAGACCACATGGAGAAAGGCCATGGGGAGGACATAGGATGGAGTGAAGAAGCAGGAGAATGGATTTTGTCAGCGTACAGTTGGCACTTGACACACCTTCAAACATAGATAGATCAGTCCTCTTCTAGAGTGTGCCAATAGAAACCTAGTCTAAGGATTTTCTTGGCTAACATCTGGCTATTCACATGACCTCCACACACTCCTGAATGCGCCTCTTCCACAACCTTCCAAGATTCGTCATCGTCGAGGCATCTAAGCAAAACTCCAGTGAGGCCCCTTCTATAAAGCACTCCTCCAACTAAAGTGTATCGTTGAGTAACTCTTCGAATGGCTCTCTTTTTATCAGCCGTGGCCTCCTCAGGATAAGATTGATCCTGGCAATATTTAGCAATTTCATAATACCACGGCTTCTCTTCGTCGTCCAATTCTTCCTCCAAGATCTACCAACATGATTTCCTTATTCTCAATTATTCTTCCTTGCTTAACCTTCTTGAGTACCTCTTCCTTAATACTAAGGAATGCTGGATCCTTAATAGCTGGAGTGAGATGCCTATGAACAATAATAGAATGGAAATCCCTTTCGGGAAAGAAAACCAAGGAGGATGCAAGAGAAGCAAGGGCATCAGCTAAAATATTCTGATCATGAGGAATATGGATGAAGATTAATTTAGTGAAAAGCTTGGCATAAGCAGAAGTCAGTTCCTGATATGGTTTAAGTTTAGGATTGAGCGTGCGACACTTGGTGAGCACTTGGCAAAGAATAAGCTGAGTATCACCGACAATCCGCAATTGGGTAACACCAAATTAATGAGCGGCCTCCACTCCGGCCAGAAGAGCCTCATACTCAGCTATATTATTTGTAACTAGAAATGCAAGCTGAGAGGCGAGTGGGATAGTGATACCCTCAGGTGATAGAAGAACAATGCCAATCCCCTTCCCTTTTGAATTTAGAGCTCCATCAAAATGTAATGTCCACATCGGATCGTGCTAATTGACGGACATTAGTTCCTCATCTGGAAACTCTGAGCGAACAGGGTCAAATCTAGGGAGAGGGTGATGAGCGAGATGTTCTGCTATCTCATAGCCTTTAATCACTTTTTGCTGAATGTAGATGATGTCGAATTGAGAAAGGAAGCTTTGCCATCGTGCTAATCGGTCAGTGAGAACGGATTTTTCAAGGAGAAACTTGATAGGATTCATGCGAGCAATGAGATGAACCTCGTGAGCTAAGAAATAATGCTTGAGTTTCTGCACTACCAAGACTAAAGTAGCACAAGTCTTCTCTATAGCTGAGTACTTTAGCTCACAGGGGTTGAGGACCTTGGACAAGTAGTAGGCTGCCCTCTCCTTTCCTTCATCATCAACTTGCGCAAGAACGGCACCTACAGAGTCATCAAGGATAGAGATATAAAGAACAAGCGGTTTGCCTGGAATTGGCGGCCACAGGATAGGAGGATTGGCCAAATAATCTTTTAGTCTGTCAAAGGCTGCTTGACACTTGTCGTCCCAATTAAATTTGACTCCCGGTTTAGTAAGCTCGTAGAACGGCCTACACCTTTGTGAATGCTGGGAGACAAATCGGCGAATAAATTGCATCCTCTCGATCAATCCTCGAACTTCCATCAAATTCCTGGGAGGAGGCATATCTTATATTGCCCTTGCCTTGTTGGGATCAATCTCAATACCCCTTTTACTGACTATGAATCCAAGCAACTTTCCTGATGAAACTCCAAATACGCACTTATTGGGGTTCATCTTTAACTGATACTCTCGTGCTCTTTACAAGAGCTTGGCTAGAACCCCTGGGTGCTCAATCTTTGTTCTTGATTTTACTACCAGGTTATCCACATACACCTCTATAAAAATGTGGATCATGTCATGAAAAATAGCCATCATGGCCCTTTGGTAGGTGGTTCCTGCATTCTTGAGCCCAAACGGCATGATCACGTAACAGTAAGTACCCTACGGTGTAGTGAACGATGTTTTCTCCTGATCTTCCTCAGCTAAGCGAATTTGATTATATCCAGAAAAGCCATCCATAAAAGAAAGGGTCTCATATCCTGTCATATTATCAATCAACACATCTATGTAAGGGAGGGGGGAATCATCCTTAGGACACGCACGGTTAAGGTCCCGAAAGTCTATGCAAATTCTCACTCTTCCGTCCTTCTTCATTACTGGGACAATGTTAGCCACCCAATTAGGATAGAGGACGAGTCTAATAAATCTGGCCTTATGAAGCTTATCGACATCTTCTTTTATCTTTAAAGCCATGTCAGGGTGGAAACGTCTTAACCACTGCTTGACCGGGACGGATCCTGGCTTAAGTGTAAGACAGTGTTCAACAAGCACAGGGTCCAGACCTGGCATATCCTCATAACTCCAAGCGAACGCGTCCTTGTAATCTTGAAGAACTTGAATAAGCACCTCCTCTTCGGAGGGTGGCAATTTTTTACTAATGAGGACAATCCTAGGGTTTTCCTCGGTACCCAGATTGATCTCTTTGGTGGGTTCTTCTACTGAGGCTGACGGTTCATCAAATCTTCTCATGCCACTAGCAAAGGTGTCATCCTCGTCCTCATATTCTTCGTACTCTTCATCCCCCTCTTCAATAGGGTCTTCATCATTCATAATTTCATAAACACCAAACCCTTCGTCTAGAGAGCACAAATCCTCACATTCTACATCCGGTAGGAGTATGGGATCCTCTAAAAACTCGGGAAGAGCTAAGCATGCCCGGCATCTTCTAGCTAAATATAGCAAGAACCTACGGAGAATCTGCCTACCCTTGGATCTCTTGTGAGAAGCTACCTGAAGACTGTTAGAAGTGGAGGGAGAAGAACAAGATGACAAATTAGATGAACTACCATGTCCTAAAGGAGGAGTAGAAGAAGACGCAATAGATACATGAGGAGATACAGGTGGAGCCTCCTCGTTGGAGGAGAAAAGAAGGTCCGCTAACGAACCTTGAAAGAGCGGCCGTTGGATCGGGGCGCACTCCGAAGCAAGATAGGAGGTCACTTCAATAGATACGGAAGATTGGAAAGTTGGAAATTTGGCATTTTTTTTTGTTTTCAATAATAAAGCAATGAGAGGGAGGAATAGGGGGTAGTGCTGAAATTGAAAGATTTGGGAATGATTGAATAAGTGATTGCCCTCACGGGGACGTGATGGAGAGTTGGGAGAATTGCTCGAGGAGTAGAGGAGGAATTGGAGGAGTTTGGAATAATTCTGGAGACAAAGTTATCAAGACCGCGGGCGGTCTAGGGATGTTGGGTGAAGATAGCTTGGAACACCAGAAGGTGACAAGTGATGGATGTATGGAATTAAGAGAAAAGAGGCCGGCCCACAGCCTATTGTGGACGTCAAAAAAAAGGAAGAGAAGAGAAAGAATGTTCCTACGGCACGGACGCCTCGACACCCCGACAGCGAGTCGAAGACGGAAAGGCCGAACACATACCTCCTCCAAGCAGGACGAATAGATATATGCTCGGCGCTCCGCCATCCGTTAAGGAGGCCCTTCAGGTAGAAGAGACAGCCCCGGCTCCCAAGTCGGCAATGCCGAAGGCCGAATTAAAAAAAACTCAGGAATTCGAACGCATGCTTGGCATACACCGGAAATCACTCAAAGCCCTGAATCGAGACTCGGAGGCTCACAACTAAAGCAACACAGGAGGGCAAGCATTTGTCCGGATCGCCACTAAGCTGGGAGGGAGCCCTTTGACGCTTAAACTGGTGCGGCATAGCCTTAAACCGACGTGCCCCTCCAAGGGGCCTTAATCCGGCGCGCCCCCTTGCTTATGCTTAATCCGGCGCGCCCCTTTACATGATGCTAGTCCGGCGTGCCCCTTTATGTGTTGTTAATCCGGCACGCACAACACCGTGCCGGTTTAACTTAAATGCCATCCCATCCATCCTCCGATACTCTGTTCTCCTTTCAGATTCAGGTGCAGGTTCAAGGGGGCATAGCATTCAATGCTACCAAGCTCTGCCTCCACATCCGTTTGACAGCGCAGCAGCGAGGCATGCATCGACGGTGGAAGCAACAGAAGATCGCCCGGTAAATCCGTGAATATCCCATCCTCGGATGAGCAGCAGCGTACGGCACAAACCAGCAGCGTCCAGCGTAGCATGTCGATTTCAGACCTCGATGCGGACGAGATGAAAGTGGCGGGAACTCTCCTGAACGCCCATTCTATAAAAAGGCAAGTCTAAAGAAAGAACGGGGTTGGAATGGTTCGTTCAACAGAGAAGCTGGTTCGTTCGGCTGAGAACTGGCCATTGAAGAGAAGAGACGAAGAGAAGATAAGCTCCATTCTTTCCCCTGCGCCCGTGAGGTGAGGAAGAAGAGAGTGAGCGTGAGAGAAGAGAGGTGAGCTCGGAGGAGGAGGAGCTTGTGCTCCGTTCCCCCTCCCCCATCGATGTATTCCTTTCTTTCTCTCTGATGTATTTCCCCCATTTTTTTGCTTTAGGGTAGATTCCCCACCGTCTTTCCCTTTACGAATGAATAAAAAAAAATCCCTTTTTGCAACATACGGTGTTCTTCTGCTTCCCTCTCTTCCTCTCTGCCTTCTCCTCATCCAGGCCCTTCGAAGCTTGCTTCTCCATAGCATGGCCTTCGAAGGAGTCCGTCAGGGGATGAACATTCATGGCCTCTCATGGCACACATCTGTCCCGCTTGTGAAAACATCACCCGTGAGCTGTGGGAGCTCTTGAAGGCTAGTCCTCGAGCTTTTCCACACTCACATTTGGGTTATCGGACCGCCGTGAGGTCTGGATTTGAGGTTCACCCCAGAGCAGTCCGTTTGGTGTTCCCCTATTTGTCTCTGGCAAGCCTCAGTCCTGGGGAGGTGCTGCCCATTTTTCGCCAGGAACAAACGAATCAAACTACTCTCTGAGGGCCAGAGCTGCACATGCTTGAAGCCCCTGATCACCACTGAACCTCCCAGTTCCTGCACGAACCCCTCTGAACGAAACACTTGAATCCTCATGCTAATTCACCCTAACAAACAATTAAAACACTTAAACTTTCTTTCCACAAGCTTAATCCATCAATAAGATGAATAAATCAGTCATCAAAGTAGCTTGCAGTTAAAAGAAAGAAGAAACAGAGCCAACAGAATGAAATAAAACCTCACAGAATTTATCCGACGTGATCTTAATCCAGCGTGGCCTTATCCGGCGCGGTCCCCCCCCCCCCCCCGCGCCGATTTAACTCTACACTCAAAACCACTCTCAAACCCTTGGAATGAATAGTGCACGCTCCCTTCATCTTCTTGGTATCAATCCTGCGCGCCCCTTGCATAGCCCCCTTAAACCGGCGCGCCTCACTATTCATTACCCTATTCCGGCGCGCCCTTGGCCTTTCTTCCTTCTTGCCATATAACCATTGTGCCCCCCCTCTTAACACACTTAAACCGGCGCGCCCTCCTCTTGATACTAATCTGGCGCTCCCCATCCCCCTTTGCTTCCTTAATCCGGCGTGCCTAAAAGAAAGAAGGTGACCAAGCAAATAAAAAAACATATACTTCAAGTTAATAGAAAAATAATCAAAAGTTTCCCCTCTACTATAATCCAAATTTTGTTCCGGTGGTGCTGCCCCCGGAAACCCCCGCAAGGGGCTCTACCCCTGGAAACCCCGCGACCTGACCGCGCAGGTCGATCCGCGTGGGAGGGCGCACGTGGGCGAGTGCGGACCTCACACTTAACGATCCGCTTCCCCGGACGGTGTTTGAAGAGAAAAGCAATGATGCCCCACTAGATTGGACTTGGATCTCGGGAGCCCTCGCCCGAACGTGACCATGATCCGATCTTATCCCGGGCCGATAGTTCGTTAGCTCGACCCATCTTTATCGGGATCCGATCCCGCACCTACATTAAACTTGCCGTACCTACGGCAGACATCCGTACAGTTTTATCATCATCCTCGACGCTACTAATACGGACTTCCGTCCGAATAATGAATGGTCCGTTAGTGACCAACATATATGCCGGGATCCGATCCCGCACCCACATGAAACTTGCTGTACCTACGGCAGACATCCGTATGTCTTTGTCGTTGTCTTCGATCCTTCGAATACGGACTCTCGTCTGAATACTGGATGGTCCGTTAGTGACCGACATATATACCGAGATCTAATCCTGCACTTGCATTAAACTTGCCGTACTCACGGCAGACATTTGCACGGATTCGCTCCCGTCACCGTCTTGTTTTCTACACGGACCTTCGTCCGAACATAAAATGGTCCATGAATGACCGGAAAAATCTGAATGGAACGAGAAGGTTCTCATCATCCCCGGACCCTTTGCATGCGAATATCAATAAGACCTTTGTGAGTCGCGTTTGGACCTCGGGTTCGCCCCAACCATGGTCATTGCCTGACCCACATCCTAGGCCTATAGCCAGCTATCTCTGTACACGTCTTCATTTTGGGAATCTAGTCCCGGGACACTTTCCCGTTGCCCCCTTGGCACCGAAAACATTGACGATGCCCACGTGAGCCCGACTTCGACCGCGGGGGGCCCACCGCAGTAGGGTCGCAGCTTGATCTTGCACCTGGCCGACAGACTTATCGGTTTCTGACCGCTCTAACCGGGATTTAACTGAACATTTTTTGTTCCTTTGAATAATAAATTTGTCGTATCCCGACGTACACATGTTCCGGTCTCCCTGAGACGATTACGTTGTTCTCAAGATGGACATTCGTCCGAACATTAAATGGTCAACACTTGACCGACATAAGCTCAGATACTGTCTTCACACCCTCGTGCGAGGACTTCAGCATTTCTTAATAGTTTTTCTATGCGATTAATTTTCTGGCCATCGGGCCCCTTTTCCTGGCAATCAATCAAGGGTTTTCCCCTCTCCGAGGGGATGTAATTAACATCGTAGCCCTCACGGTACGGCGAGTTCTCAGTCCCAACACGAACTACACAATCGTTTGATTAGTCAGATCAAGCGCACAATAGATCGTCACCTTTGTGACTGGCACGCCCACGCACTTAACAAACCCAATAACCATAGATCTTAATTAATAAATAAAAAGTGCGTCCACACCTATCCATAGTAAAATCTTCTTCAAATGGCACATCTGACTCCCCAGTATCTGTGTAGTTGGTCAGGAGCTGCCTCTTGTCGGTGATTACCACTGGCTTTTCAATCAATTCATGAATAAGTGGCGGCCACTCCGGATCAGTCGGCATGAACAGACGATTGAGAGCAATGGTGATATCATTCATGTCGAACCATCTGTACCAGTCACATTCCGGATCATCCATTTTTCTTCTTTTATCTGGCCTTAAGGACTCCATGGCTTTATATGTAGCCAGTGGGGCTATATGGCGAGCAAACTGTCGTGCATGTACATCTTGACAGTCTAGAATAGAAGTAACTATTGTGGTTTGCTCATCATGTTGAATTCCTCCTTTTACGAAATGCGTATGCAGAGTCCATGTAAGAGGCTGCCGATCTGTTTTGAGAGTGGAGGTCATGATGGCCCATGGCCCTTGTTTATCTTTATCTTTGCTTGGTCCTTTGTACCCCAGGCCGCCTCGGGGAACCAGTTTCTGATGACTGACGGGCTTGACTCGGCCTTGGAGGTTAGCACCCAAACCTTTGCCAGCTTTATACCCCATTTTCAAAAAAATGTTCCATCCTGGGGTATTTAACATATTCTTCTTTTTCTTCCCCTGGGAAGGTGGATGTGTCATTGAAGATGATGCCGACTTAGTGACTGGAGGCCTTACTAAATCCTGCCGTGGGTTGGCAACATCTAGCAATGAGAGCAAAGGCCTATTAGAAGGCCATATGGAAGGCACTGATGTTGTAGAATGTATATCCTCTGTCGGAAAAATGGGCATACTAGTGACTTTGACGTTACGCCCTTTATGTGGAAACTTTATACATTGATGATTAGTTGAGGGCACAACATCAAGCTCTTGGATATAAGGGCGGCCCAGGATGCCATTGAAGGTTGGGTCCATAGCTAGGATGCGGAAATCTGTTGTGATCGAGACCAGTCCATAACCAATTTTCAGAGTGATCATCCCCAGGGGAGGTTTCTTAGTGTTATCATAGGCCGTGATGGTAATGGTGGATGGTCGGATGTGACTATCCAGAATGCCACACATCTTGAGAGTGCTTGGAGGCAACACATTAATCGATGCCGCGGTATCTACCAAGCATTGTTTGACTGGCACTTTGTTGATATTAACTGTAATGCACAAGGCATAATTTCTGGCCGACTTTGAGCTAACTCATGTTCATGGAAGGTAATAGCTGGTTGATCACATGCCAGAGTCAAAACTGTTGTAATCTGTTCAGCTGGGATATCCCCATTAACCATCACCTTTTGCAAATATTCTTTCAAAACTTGTTGGTGAACAGTGGATCTATCAGCTCCAGAATGGAAATCCTCGCCGAGGTTTTGTCCAAGTGCTTTAACAAGTCATAGTGTGTGCCCGGTATGGATTCCTATTCTGGCTCTTGTTCCTCCTGTCCCAGTGCGGGCTCTACCTCCCTTTGAGGAAAGACGCAGTGGAACATCCATCCACTACGGAGCATCATGATTCGCGATGATCGCTCCTCTATCGGGTTGGGGGATGAAGAAGTAGATGGAATGTTGGAGTTGGGGTTTGGAGGAGTAATCAAAGGAGGAACCCTTATGAGGGGCCTTGTTGGTTGGGGAGTGGTGGTGATTGGCGAAGTAATGGTAGGGGGTTTGGGAGGTGCCTGCATGGCTGAAGGGGGTGTAGGCCGAATGAGGAGAGGCCTGGGAAAAAATGAGGGATTGTGTGGGAAGCGGAGGAGTAGTAATAGTAGTGGGGGAGTTAGGAGTCGACGAGGGGCGAATGAGGAGTGGCCTAGATGGCAACGGGTTTGTGGAGGGAAGAGCTTGTTGTGGCGCGGAAGGTGGTGGTGGCCGGATGAGGACAGGCCTTGTTGGCGATGGGTTTGTAGTGGTGGTGATGGTGGAGGGTATTTGGTCGGCGGGGCGCAAGAGGGGACGAAGCGGTTGGTGAGAAGGTATTGGATGAAGCATCCTTAATAGACGTGGTGGTTGAATTGGTTCTTGGTTTAAGGCCCCGACAGAGGTGTTCTCATGGTGCCACCCTTGCCTCCTCTCTACTTCATGGAATGAGGTGACAGGGTTTACCTGTTGGTTCGGTGGATGCTCCGGCAGTGGGTTATTGATGATCCCCATATTCGGTTGTTGCGCGGGAGCTTGGTACTGCTGAGGAGGGGGTACTGCTGGTTGCTGAGCAGGCTGCTGAGCCGGTTGCTGCCGAGGAGGCCTTCGTGTCTTTAAACTAGCGATACATCTCCTTATCTCATCCCAATCAATACCACCATGATCATTCATATCATATATATAATATTTGAAGTGAAAACAATGATCAATGTTGTGCCCCAGCTGCCGATGAAAGACGTAGTATTGAGAAGTGTCTACATTTTGTGGCCACACCATTCTTTCCTTGGGCAAGGTGAGCGCATTGGCGGCCATGAGGGTGTTAAAGATATCGGGTAGACTTTCGGGCAATGTAAGGTATTGGGCCCTTTTGGGACCCAGTGGTCTTCTCTGCTGTTGTGGCTGTTGCTGTGCATAATTGGCTGGCGGGGGTACTTGGTGGTATTGTGGGGGTTGATTCTGGGGCGTAGGATGAGGTTGTTGTTGTTGTTGTTGAGGTATAAGAGGCTAGAAAGTCTGAGGATAATTATTAATTGGTTGGTGGGCTTATTTTTTGAAGGCGGGTTGTTGTGGTGGCGTCCTTTGGTTTGGAGGGTGGCGAAAGGGTGTGGAATTACCAAATGCGCTCACCTACTCGTTAGTAACAGTGCCTTCGGTGGTTGCACCAGTATTGCCGGTATTAACATTTTTCCTTATTACTTTCGACCTTGGCTCAAACATGCCCATGATGGGCGAGTCTTTCATCTATGTCTGTATATATCTTGCTCTCTCATAGTGCTCTTCCATTATGCTCAACTTGTTCATGGCTAAAATGTGCCGGAACTATGGAGTGGAGTTTGATATGACCATTTTTACTTGCTCCGTTTCTGAGAGTGTGTCTTTCAGCCTATCGGCCATGGCTCTTCACCTATCGGCAAATAAAACAAAGTCCTCCTCGGGCTTCATCTTCTCGGCAACCAAATTAGTAACTGACAAAGATGGACCCACACGGTCCTTGTATTTCTGGAGAAATATTCGCTGAACCACATCAAAATCACCGACATTAGCCGGCTCTAAAGAGTAGAACCACTCCAGTGCCGGACCATCTAAAGACCGCCTAAAAAGATTGGCTAATGAAGTCTTGTTATCCTACCAGAACGATGCCTCATACATAAAGTCTTTTAAATGGATGAACGGAATGCCCATTCCATTGTACCGCCGAAAGTTGGGCATCTCGGATGGAGGTAGGTGAAAAACTGGCAGAGTAGGAAGGGTAACTTCTGGAGCGGTCTTTGGTGCCGTGACCTTCTTCAGTTGCTCCTCCATGCTAGCAATTTTCTAGAGGAGTAAGGTGTTGGTATCGGACTCGGATAGGGCCAAATTAGAAGAATAAGGATTTGGCATAGGCCTCCTCAAGAACTATGCAATTGGGGGTTGTTGAGGCCTAGCGACAGAGTGACTTGCCAGTTGAGCCGGCATGGTCATAACGGGAGTTGGTGGCCGCGAAGGGACCCTTTGTGCGACCGCCTGGTCATTGGGAGTGTTAAAAGAATGGCCACCCACGGCCTGGGGAGGATTGGAGGATGATGGGACTGACTTCCCTTTTAGGGTGGCCTGGATCGCCTGATGTTGGGAGTCATCTAACTGAGTCAAAGCTTTCAGAAAGTCATTGAAGTTAAAAGAAGGGGAGGCATCCCCGGAAGTATTTTGGGAGGTAGGTTGAGCTTGGGAAGAAGGCTCAACCTCTTGAGAAGTAGTGTCAACCATATGAACTTGTGAATAATGAGTGAGAGAGGGAGCATAGTTTCCCTCATAGTAAACGGGATCCTGAGGTGGAACCTCATAAGATGGGTCGAATTGGCCGTCCTCATAACCATCATAGGTGTACCCGTAGTTGGCCATATTGATGATTTTACCTGAACGGATTTTCATGTTTTAAAGAGAGAGAAGTATTTCAAATAAACAAGTATAATCAAGAGATAATCACCCACTCAAACAAGATACACTCTCAAGTTGCGATGAACCCAAAGTTTTAAGGTTTTCTTTGGAGATTAAGGTGAGTTTTTTTTAAGTATAATGAATTCTCTCTTTTGAATGTGGGTCCTAGTTGAGAGTTCGGGTGTAATCTCCGGGTTAACTAGGTTCTTTCTCTCTCCTCACCAACGTATGGGTCAACTATACTTCGGGTACTTCAAATGGTACAACCTGCCTGGCGTCCGTGAGGGAATCCACTGGTGCGAGGATTTACGGAGGCTTGGTTTAGGAATTTCCGGTCCAATGAGACGGAATGCTCAATGGAGGGTCCTTCCTTCACCAAGAAGGGGTGTGAGATCCTAGGAGTGTAGAGAGAGGAGGTCTCTCAACCAAATGCCCTAAGAAGTACTCTAATGCAAGTAAATCAATCAGATAATAATCAGGTAAGCAATAATAGCAATCAACACAGCAGTAATCAAGGTTCTGTGGGCAGAGAACAAAATGACGACCTCACGGAGGTCGCTATACCAATAAGCAGCGACTGAGTATCTGTCGCTAATCACTGTAAACAGTGGAAGCAGAGAGCAATCAAGATGAAATAGCGCCTTAGAGTAAGGCGATGCCTGTGGGAACGATGCCTCTATATAGGGGCGTCAGATAGCAGTAAACGGTGCTCGAACCGTGAATAAAAAAACAATAATCCAAATGACGCCTTAGTGTTAGGCGCTAAACCAGTGAAAGACGCCTCTGTGAAAGGCGTCAAATATGCAGTAAACAGAGCTGGATAATAGTAAGCAGGAAAAGATGCCTTAGTGTGAGGCGTTAAATGAGAGGATGACGCCTCTGTTAGGGGGCGTCAAAATGCAGTAAACAGTAATCAGGAATAATGGACGAGATTAATAGCAATATCAGAACTGATGCCTTGGTGTGAGGCGTCGAATGCCGAAATGACGCCTTTGAGAAGGGCGTTGATTGCAAAAATGTTAAAAATGCATAAGAATAAATGGAAACAACGCCTCTGTGAGGGGTCGGTGTTTGGGGAAATGACGGCAACAGGGAGGGCGCTATTCAGTTCAGAAAACTGAAAGCATTGATAACTGACAGAAATCAAATTTCTTTTCTAAAAAATGATATGGACACTTCAAAAATTGGCTAATCCAGTTGGGTGTGTGCACGTTGTGCACAAGGGGAGTGTGCTACATGGAGCGCGAAGGAGGGGCACACGAGGGTGCAAACGGAGGGGCACGCGAGGGTGCCAAAGGGAGGGATAATTAAACTAAAAACATAAAGGGTCCCACCGTGATCGTCAATTTGTGAACGCATCACATAGATATTTTTAAAAAGAAAAGAAAAAGATTTTAAAATAAAAGATAAAATGGATAAAAATGATGCTAAAATGTGTGGGACATAAAGAAAAGAAGGGGAGCATGAAATGCTCAAAGGAGGGTGATCACCAGAGGGGTTACCTTAAAAATGTAAGGATAATCGCATGTACCTTGTATGAAGCGGGTGAGATTGTAAGCTCGTCCTTCCTCCTTCTACCGGCCGGTCGATGAAGGGGGTTTCTAGTTTGATTACCCTTGCAAAATACACAAAACAAACAAAGATATGGATTAGTCAAGTGTGTAGTATCAATGCTCTAAAAATATAGAATCAATCAAATTGGGCATGAACACACCTTGTGTGTTTTGGTTTTAAACCCTTAAGAGGAGTAACAAGGTTGGAAAATGGATGCAATGATGTGCAAAGCAAACAAGTGATGCAAAGATTGTGACTTTCTCTAGCAAGATAGCTAGAAGAAAAGGATCCGTGAGATGCTAATAATGACAATAAAAATGCTAAAGGGAGGGAAGCCTTCTGCTATGTGTGCAGCAGTAAAGGGAGAGAAAGCTTCAAACGTAACAGTTGCAGTAGGAAGGAGCTGCTGGAGGAAGACGCCGTGGATGAAGAAGCTTGGAAGAAGTTTTGCAAAAGAACAAACGCTCTTCTCTCTGTGGAAATTCTCACAGTGTTCTCCCGTTAAGCTCTCTTGTTCTTCTGTTACTGTTGTGTTGTTAACTCGCGCGCGTGAGGGATTGAAGGGGTATTTATAGGCCAAAACTCCTTGTTTTAATAAGATTCAAACAAAGATATCAACCCTCCAGCGAAGACCCCCCTTCCCAATCGAACACAATGTGTAAAATGGGGAAAGGATGGTTACTAGAAAGTAGCAGGCGAAACGGAGACGAAAGTGAAAATGACGACATTGATAGGGGCGTTAATTGAAATGACGACAGCAACACAGTCGTTAATTCCTGAATTTAATTATGGCAATAAAAGACTTTCCTTATTTAAAAAATTATAAATGACGCCTGCTTGAATGGGCGTTAAATAATCGACGCCCCTGTGATTGACGTCAATTCTTTGAGTTTTAATTTGATTAGGATTCGTAAAATCCAGGAAACAACGCATGTATGAACAATCATTTATTAATGAAACCACACCCCCAATCAAGTCGTCATTTAAATGACGTCCTTCCTCCAGGCGTTAATCACAATTTATTGTGGAAAAGATGCAAAATAATTAGAAAATTTTAATATTAAGCCAATATTGAAGTCCAGTTTGGGGCGTCACGTGGTGACATGAGATTTACTCATCATAGCATCGATTTTGGCGTGTCTACAGCCATATCCTCGCTGACCATGACCTTTTAAAGAAAGGTCTTTAGAGCATCTTGGTGCAACGTGGATCGCCTAATCAACTCCAATATAGATATCATGGCCGGCATCCGGTCCAAGTGCTGCAATAAATCATACTTTGTGCCAGGCATGGGGTCGGCCTCTTCTTGTTCAACCGTTGCTGATGGGAACTGAGGGTTGGGTGCAGGTGCACCATTAGCGAGATAACTTCTCCGGAATAAACGCCTGGTCAAGAGGGCAAGGTTTTGTGCTGGCACGGCATTAGACAGACTCACTATAGGTGACTTGATAGGCCCAGTGGGGTATGTAGGGGGGGTAAAGGTGGTGGTGGTGACAATAGGGGTAGGCTCGATGGGCCCTAGTGGAAGAATAACGGGTGATGGGCTAGGTGAGGGGGTGACAACGGGGAATGTCACAGGCGCGGGTGCTAGGATTGGGTAGATGTGGTAGAAACGATAAGGGGTCTAGAAGGGATGGCGGATGTGGTGGAGGTTGTGGTGGTGGGCCGAATGATAGTGGGGATAGAAGGAAAAGGGGGGTTGTTGTAGGCATGGTGGAGGGCCAAAAGGTGAGCGGGAGTCTCGTCATCACAGGAGCACCCAGCGTTGGGAGCTGGGCGGTGGACAATGTTCACTTGAGCTGGTGCCGGGGGCTGCAGTTGTGGAGCGGACGGGTGGTTTGGCATCGGATTCTGATGAATCCCTAACTGAGGTGCAGGCTGCTGCTGCTGCTGCTGCGGCGGCTGGGGTTGAGGTTGCTGCTACTGCGGCGCCGGCTACTGTGGCCTCGGCACCTGTCTTGTTCTCTCTTTAATGTCTTCAATCAACTTATGCATCTGTGTCCAATCAATTCTTTGTCCCTCATGCAAATCATAAACAAGGTCACAGACATGATAGCACCTTTCTATAGTGTGCCCGAGTTGCCGATGATATATGCAATAGCGGGACTAGTCAGCGGTCAGGTTCGAATTCGGGCGTTCTGGCGGAAGCTGAAGATCACCAGTGTACATAAGGGCTGAAAATATATATGGGGGAGTTTCAGGAAGTGGAGGGTAGTGGGCTCTCTTGGGGTCGAGCAGGTGCGTAGCCATTTGGTGGAGGAACATTGTGGTACTGTGGCTGTTGGGGTTGTTGTGGCGGCTACAGAGCAGAAAATGATGGTTGGGTGGTTGGTGGAGTGGTGAACTGGGGGTTGCGGGGAGGTTGCTGAAAGCGAGGCGGAGCGGATTGGTTGGGGAAGTGGACAGCCTACACCAGCTCATTTGTCTGGACTCCTTCGGTGACTGGGCCCTGGGATTTCCTGGCGGGTTTCCATTTCTGGGCGTCGAACAAAGAATGAATGGGGGAGTCCTTAAACTGGGTCTGGATGAACCGGGCCCTGCTGTACAACTGGTGCATATTAGAAATATCATTCATGGCTAGAATATTCTGAAAAGTGGCAGTGGCATTAGAAACCAGCAGCTTCACTTTTTCTTCTTCCGGAATTTACCCAGGCACACGGGAGGCCATCTGCCTCCATCTGTTAGCATAGGTTGCAAAATCTTCATCGGTCTTCATCTTCTCGGCCACTAGATCTGTAAAGGAATAGTCCGGGCCCACCCGGTCTTGGAATCTCTGAATAAATCTTTCTTTAACAACTTTAAAACTCTATGCCTCCTCCAGTGGTAGACTATAGAACCATTCCAGAGCTATCCCGTCCAATGAGCGGTGGAAAAGATACGTCATAAGGCAGTCGTCATACTGGAACTGTGCCGACTCGTACAAAAACTCCCTTATGTGAATGAAGGGGTTATCATTCCCATCGTACTTCCGGTACGTGGGGAGCTCCGAGTGGGGAGGGAAACGGATAACACGGAAGTTGGGAACTGGAATGTCAGCAAGGGATTGTGGGCCGACCCGCTTATGGAGAAGGTCAAGCTGTTGTTGCATGGCAGCCCACTTGTCAAAGAGTTCCCATTCCTGGGATAGAGGAGGCAAGACTAGAAGGGTGGACCCGGTGTAAGAGGCCAAAGGATAGACCGATGGAGGGGGAAGCCCGTAAGAATGAAAATGGGTCAAGGATGGGCCCATATCTGCAGGAGCCAATTGGACAGCCCCTGGTTAAAGACATACAAAATCGGCCGGGGCCATAAGAGCCTGCGGCGCTAGACAGGTAGTCCTGTAAGGGTCCACATAGGAAGACAAGGGGAGCTGGGTTTTCCCCTTATTAAGAATCTGATGGGCCAAGCTAGAAGCTTGGCCCACCTCCAAACTAGGAAATCGGAGGGTCCGGGGCTGGTCGGGGGTGAGATCGATGGGAACAGTAACCGAGGCCCCTGGCCCACTAACAAAAGATGAAGAAGCAGCGGCAGCAGACATGCCGTGGGGAGGAACTGAAGATGGGGCACCCTGCCCCTGCAAAGCCTGATGGAGAACATGGAGCTGAGTTGGATCCAGCTGGGCCATCATATGAAGTATATGATTGGCCGAATTGTGAGCAGAATCAGTAGGTGAGGGTTGACCCGCCTCGATAGCACCAGATGGAAGAAGAGGGCTGGACCCCTCTCCTCCTTGCACATTCATGACCCTAGGCGGGTCCTCCAAGAGTCCCTGAGGAAGGGAGTCTTCGTGAGAGTGGGAGAAATTGTACGAAGACATGGTAGGTGAGGAATCGAACAACGGATTGAAGTAGGCAATGAAATGGGAATTGCCCTAGGAGACGATCCTATGGGTGTGAAGCAACTCCACACGCAATGGACACCTTTAACAACAGAAATAACACCACTTGGTAAGAACCTAAACAGAGATGATCAACAAACATGCACACATAAAGAGGAGAAAAAGGCAACCAATAGACAACCAAGTTTCAATGATGCACGAAAAATTTTATATGTTCCCCTTTAAGAACCTTAGCGAGTTAAATTAAATGAAAGTTCTCTCAACAATGGGGTTCCTAATAGGGGTAGAATGGGGACTTGGTTGACTCTAAGTGTACTCAACTCTCTTATGGATGCAAGCTAGACTAGGGTGGCAAGGTACAACTTGCCCGGCGTCCGTGTGGGAATCCACGGCTCACGGGGACTTACGGAGGTCCTAGGTAAGGTCACCTAGTCGGCTCCAAGGAGTATGGCGACGAGAGGATCTCCTACCAAGGTAGGAATGCAACTAGTATGATAAAATGTATGAACCTATGTGCACCGGAGTGCATGCAAAGTCTAGCGTAAAACTAACAAGCAATGATCACATAATATGGCAATAACCATGCAAAAATAAATGACAACTAGGGAGATGAAAAGCACCCAAAACATTCATGAAATGATATGAAATAATGCACAAAATATCAATCTCAGGTGCACTGTAGCACAGACCGCTCAGGGAGTAAAAAATGGCCCACGGTAGGACCGTAAAGGCAGAGGGAGCAGTAAAATAAAAGAAGGCACAAAACTGAAATTAACAGAAACAAAAGTAGAGCTTTGCGTACCTGAATGACCCAGACGGTCTATCGAACGACCGTAAAACCTGAGGCTGAGACAGAACGAACACGGCCTATCGTCCGACCGCTGGAAGATGTAAACGGACGTGGAAAGACCGCGTACAACCCCAGAGACAGAAACCAAGCATGTACGAGATGGAAAACCCACAAGGACAAGAAACTAGTTCAAACACATAGGAAAGCAGGTCAACGAAAGTCAGAAGCACGATGGGCACTAGGAGTCCCACCGTGATCGCCACTAAATTAGGATGTAGATATTTTTTCCTTTTCTTTTCTATCACTCCTTTTCCTTCTTTGCACACCAAGCAATGGAATGAAAAATAACAGTGAAGGGGTAAAGGGTGTAAACAAATCGTGATCCCCACCAAGACACTAAGTGCAAGGAGAGGGCACCTCGTACCTTGGAAAAAGGGACACGGATGAAGCACTCGCCAATGATGCAGCGCTGGAACAGGGTGAACACAGTCCTCTGGAGACCGCTTACGGATGTAGACAGTCGGACGATAGGCCGCTCAGCGCAGAAGAGGAACGCGGGAAGAAGACCTAGCTGGCGTATAAAATGGTCTATAACATGCCGCTAGCAGGAACTGGACAGCCTGAAGAAGACCGCTTATCCTTTCAAACAGATGGAGATAGACCGCGTAGAACCTCCAGATCCCGAACTGTGGGACTTATTTGATGTGACACCACCTATGGACCTAAATTGTAAGCAAGCAACTTGAGCAGCAGACTCACTCTAGTGAACACGTTCGCATAGCACACACTAGTGCCCGTAGGCGACTCGGCGATGATGGAGAGGGTCCGAGGTGGACCTAGATGCTCCAAGGGTTTACTAGCTTGGGGAGGACCCCAAATGGGCCCGGGATGCCCAATTCACGGGTGGCCTGCACACCAAGGGCATGGGATGTAGGGGATCACTCACAACTTGCCCGCAGTGATCACTCACGTCAATAGCAATTTTGGGCCGAGCTCTCACTCTCTGTCCGACAAAGCAACAGACATAATACTATGCTAAGCAATGAATTGAAATCAGCCATAAGGGCAATCGAGGCTAACCTAGTTGGCATGAAGACGTCGACTCCGGTCGGAGACGGGGGCGAGCAGGGAAGCATGGGCTTACCCACACGCTGAGCTGATGAAGCTTCAAACCTGCGAATTATCAATTTACAATCACTACGCCCCTTGCAAGCGGGTGGGACTAGGGGTGGGGAAGTGTTTTTCAACCAAAATGTACCTCCACGTAGGGAGGGGTGATCAGCCGGCCAGGCGGGGAGGGGAAAAAACTAGCTTAGAGGATTAAGACAGGAAGCTTGCCGAATCTATCCACTCTCAGGAACAGGGGACAGACTATCACTATCGGCGCCGCTGCGGATTCTCCCAAACCCCATTGTCGACGAAACCAGTTGGAGAATCTTCGTAGTTGACCCAGGAGGATGCCCAATTTTGGGGGAATTTCTGGATGACGGCGTTGGATGGGGCAAGGTCATGAACATGGCCTCTATTCTCTGATTCTGACTGCTACGGTACCACTACAGCAGGAAGACGAGGCCACCACGGGTGCTCTTGAGCTCTGATTCAGGCGGGACCGGAGTTGCTGGTTTATTTGTCAAGCCCTCTTCGAACAAAGACCTGTGGGGGTGCTAGAGGAGGTCAGAGTAGACAGATAGATCTCGAACAGTGATAGGGTGTCTATTCAGTCCAGAGGGAACATAACAGCGCACTCGGGGGAGAAAAAAAGAGAACTCTTGGCTCCGGATGCCGAATGGGGTTCCACTTCTTGATTCTAAAAGTATACTTGTCGTAGACGAACTCAGCCAAGCCCCGCCTCTAGATCTTCAAGGGGTTGTCCGTGGGAGGCTCTGCAAGCAGCTTCATGTTGCTTGTCTGGAGAAAAACGTGCAATGTGGGGAAATCTGCTCCCCCGGGCAGCCACAAGCTCAGGTTGGGACGAGACTACCGCCGTTGCGAAGAAGACAGGGAGACACTTCTAACGGTATATGGTACGTCCTCTGAAGCTTCTTGGTGATGTCGTGGCAGCCTCAAGAAATTAGCTGGTACTGTGCTGCCTGTGAGCTGGGAATAGAATGAAGGTGTAGGGTTGTGTGTATGAGGGTAGGATGGCCAAGGGAAACAAGGGGGGAATGGGGAGGGTGACTAAGGTAGGAAGGGGGTGTTGGGGAGGTGTGTGGGGCAGCCAGAAAGGGAGGGAGATTCAAATTTGGGCCTTGGGTGAAGCCCCTTCAGCCTTGGGGATGTGGAGAGGTGCTTGGGGAAGGGAAGAGGGTAGTTGGTGGTTGGAGGGTGGAGCAAGGATTGGAGGATTCCACCTTGGGGTTGGGGGGGAGTTGAATGAGTGTATGGGGAAGGGGGAGGGGTCTTAATGAGAGGTGAATGGGGGGGAGAGAGAGAAATTTCAAATTTTAGGGGTGGGGGAAGAGAGATAGAGAGGGGTGACCCCCTTAGAGAGAGAGATATATATAAGAGAGATATTTCAAGAGAGAGAGGGGAGATAAAATTCCAAGGGAATTTCTAATTTCATTGATCATCAAAGGTTACAAATGAGAGAGGGGAGGGGGCTAATTATAGACTCCATACTTTTCCTAGCACCAAAGTGACCCTGACAAACCCACAATTGACCAGCCTGTCCCAAGGGGGGGCGCCCCTAGGCCTAGCCCAATGAATTGGGCCCATAAACCTATCTAATCAACATAATGACTGAGAACTTAGGTAATTGACCCTTAAACCTATGTACTTGACTCAAATAAAGAGAAAATTACATAATTATGACTCAAAGAAAATATAAAAATTACATGACTAGACTCAAAAAAATACGACGAACACAATGGCGCATGCCGACGGACAATCTGAGCCTCGGAAAAATGTGGAGGGGCAAGCGATGCCCCCATCATTATTCCTCCACCCCTTCTGGCCGGCCAGAGGGGATGGGCCTCATGCTAAAGCTTCTGTTGATCTATAAAACATAGCAAATGACAAGAAAACACAACCCAGATTAGTTTTATGAAGTGTAGTATCTATGAAGCAAATGAAGAACTAAACGCATGAATGGAATGGGGGATACCTGGGGTTGGGTTTTTAACCCCTATGGGGCGTGAGAAACAATAGGAAGGTTAAGAAAATGAGAATTCCAGTGAAAAACATGGTTGAAAGGTGAGGAGAATGACCATGCTATAACGAACAATTGACTAGACACCTAGACCAAGACACTAAAGAAAGCACTACTCCCTGAACCGAAGACTCAAATGGACGTAGAGAGCCTTCCTCCCTAGCTGAGATCCGCTCAAGAACTTAGCAGCACTTCGGCGCAAACGCTGGATCTCCCCCCTTCACAAGCTTGGACTAAGGGTGCCATTTATAGACCCCTGAAAGTCCACTCAAAATTGAGGGGTTTCCAGCGATAATTAGGGCGAGATTCTTTAGGATAAAATGAAGATAATACTCCCAGCTTTCACCGGGGTCAAGCGGCATCGCATTTGACTCAAAATCAGCAAAGAAAATGGTGGAAGAATCACCTAATTTAAGCACATGTGGAGAGAGAAAAACCAACCAGCCCAAGGATCTCGGCCTTGAAAATGGTCACTCGATGGGCCGCCCACCGTAATTCACAGTCCAAAGCTAGATCGCCTATGAGTGTTGGTGGAAAATCAATAAAACGGGATAAATAGATATTTATCCAGAATATTGACCCATTTAGGACTCTGGCCTAGTAAATGGTCCATTGACGGACTGCCTGACAATCACAAGTGGTCTAATCTAAGACCGTCTATAAGGGTGGCAGTGGAAAATGAATAGAGAAAGATAAATATGCACATTTATCGAAAAAATTGGCTTTTCAATAGACCGCCGACTCATGGAACGCCATATCGTTAGACCGTTTAATAAAATGAAGGTCAATGCCGAAAAGGTGAGGTCGACGCTAGTGAAGAGTAAGGTTGACGCCAGTTCTTCAGCCATAAAAAGCGGTCTTTCAACAGACCGTCACATTTAAGTAACGGTCCATCATGAGACCGTTTACTAAAAATGAATGTCAACGTTAGTGAAGGATAAGGTCGACACTAGCAAGGACAAGGTCTACGCTAGTTCAACAAAATGGTCTTCAAATAGACCGCCCAGCTGACTATACGGTCCATCGCTAGACCGCGTATAGGCTAGGCGATGAAAGTTTAAATAAAAATGGGATAAATAAGCCCATTTACCCCAAAGACCGAGTGAAATGAAGTCCCATTAAGCCCAAACTCAAGAGCAAACCTAGCCAGGGAAGAAGTATCCATAGAATAAGCCTAAAGACATGCCCAAAAATGGCCCAATGAGTAATGGACAACTCGAGGCATCATAAATAGTGGTAGGAAGAATCACTCAACTCAAAGGCAAAAAATGAGTGTCAACACTATCCTTGCACATGTGGATGACGAAGGAAAGGAAATGGCAGCCTATTACCTCTCTAGGTTGCTCAATCTTGTAGAAGCCAAATACACCGCCATGGAGAAGACTTGTGCCGCACTGGTTTGGATATCTCAGAAGTTGAAGCAATATTTCTTCGCCCACCAGGTTAGGCTGATCTCTAGAATGGACTTGATCCGTTACCTCCTAGAAAAGCCTGTCCTTTCAAGTAGGTTAGCTGGTTGGCAGAGTTTCCTCTCCCAATTTGAAATCACCTTTATCGTTCAGAACACAATCAAGGGATATGCCATTACCGAACATCTTGCCCATCTACCCATTCCCTACACTAATTTCATTCAGGACGAGTTTCCTGATCAGCATCTCGCTGTTCTCAGCCATCATTCCTTTTGCTCTCTACACTTTGATGGTGTGCTTAACTCTCAAGGCCGAGGGATAGGTGTCGTTCTTCTCACTCCGGAGGGAGTGACGATTCCTCTTGCATATCAGCTCTCTTTCCCTGCTACCAACAATATAGCTTAGTACGAAGCTCTCATAGCCGGATTGAAGCATGCCTACCTCTTGGCCCCGCGTTATTTGAAAATCATAGGAGACTCTCAGCTGGTACTACATCAAGTTCTTTCTACCTACCGCACTCGTGACCCGAAGCTCAAGCCATATCAAGATTTGGTCACCCTCTTGGCTAGACAATTTTACAAACTGATTTACATTCATACTCCTCGCTCATAGAATATCCTTGCCAATGCTCTAGGGTCGCTTGCCTCCTCCTTATCTTTTCCTCTCAGTCGGGGTACTGAGACTATCGTCGTCTAGAGACTGGACGCTCCATCTCTTCAAAATCCTTGGTTCGACAACCTTAGAAAAGCTGTAGAGGTGAAGGCTGAGAAGAAGGATTTGAAGGAAGTTTCGTTGGCAGAACTAGAAGAGATCTTGGAAGAGGTAGAATTGCCACGGTACCATGAAATTGTGCAGTATTGTAAAAGATGGATCGTTCCTAGAAGGGGCAAATGCTGAGCAGCGTAAGGCCATTAGAAGGGCCGCCTCGAGGTACACTGTCATTGCTGGAGAATTATACAGGCGTGCCCTCAATGGAATGCTGATGAGATGTCTAGACGATAATGAGGCTTGGAAAGTGGCTGAAGCAGCTCATTCTGGCAAATGCTGTGGTCATGTGAATGGCCAGGCTTTAGCGAAGAAGATCCTTAGGTAGGACTATTATTGGCCTACTCTAGAGAAAGATTGCTCCCTCTATGTGCGTAAGTGTCTCAAGTGCCAACTCCACGCTGATAAAATTCATGCTCCCGCTTCATCTGTTCATCCTCTTTCCGCTCCTTAGCCATTCTCCATGTGGGCTTTTGATATTATAGGCCAGCTAGGTGATCCCAATTCTCAAACCAAACAAAAATCTTTCATCCTCACAGCCACTGAGTACTTCGCCAAGTGGGCCGAAGCTGAAGCGTAAGCGGAGATCAAAGCTACCACAGTTTGTCGCTTCATCATGAGGAACATCATCTCGCGATTCAGAGGGCCAAGCAACATCGTCACCGACAACGGGCCTCAGTTCGTGTCACAAGAGCTCCAGAATCTCTGTAAGAAGTTCAATATTGCAGTACATCACTCATCTCCATATTATCCCTAAGGCGACGGTCAAGCTGAAGCCGCTAACAAAAGTCTTCTTAAAATCATAAGAAAACATGCGAATCTCACAAATTTGCTGATTGGCCTGAAAGATTGGTGGAAGCTCTATGGGCTCACCGTACCTCCGTCCGTACTCCCACGGGGTAAACCCCTTATGCTCTCACTTACGGGATGGAGGCGGTACTCCCATATGAGATTTTAATCTATTCCCTAAGGGTGCAGCTCGATAAGGAACTTAATCTCGAATAGCATCGAGAGGCGTTGCTGGTCCTGTTGGAACTCTTGGATGAGAAGAGGCTCAATGCGGCCGATCACGTTTTCATTTATCAAAAGCGAGTTTCGCGTTATTTTCAAAAGAAGGTAATTGAACGAAAATTTCAAGTGGGTGATATGGTTTTGAAACGTCAATTTATTAGGTCCGGAGGTCCTAAGTCCTAACTACAACCAAACTGGGAAGGTCCATTCGTAATTAGAGAGGCTTATCTAGGGAATGCTTATCGTCTAGTTAACGCATAAGGTGAGGAGTTGTCTCACGCGTGGAACGGGTTCTACCTTAAGCGCTTCTACCTTGAGAGTCAGGCTAATGATGGCCCGGTAGCAAGGTGTCCCTTTCCTTAATCATCAAGAATGATCCCTAGCATGACACGCACACACTAAACGACGTCCCTGGTTGGGTTTCCCTTTTCTGTGCGACATCGTTTCTCCTCCAGCCATATTTGGGGGAAGTGAAAGTCCCAATGTTTCTCTCTTCGGCCAAATGTATGGGCAAGTGGTGAATAAGGAGGAGATGACCAATCTAGATACCCCGATGAAAGGAGGTCACAAATAGGGGCAGTTCGTTATGACCTGATTCCACAGAAGAAAAAGAAACAACAAAGAAAAAAGAAATGAAAAGTGGCAAGAATCGAGGCAAAAGCAAAAAGCTTATTGAAAGCTGAAAGCCCAGTTGTTCCTAAAAATATGAGACTAAGCATGGCAAGAGCGGCAGTACAGTTTCCCCGTAGGACGTTTTGAGCCCAATAGTATGTGTGCCTAGAGTGGATGAAGGTTCGATGATGGACATAAAGCCTGGCGCAACAGACGAATCTCTGAAAGGGTTGTCATGAGAAGAATTCAAGCCCTAAGAACCTCTATACCTATACAAGGCTTGCCTCCCAAAAGTTTCTTTTTACTTTGCAAGGACTAGACCGTACCCTGGGTATGGCCTTAGAAATTGCACAGTCATGCGAATTGGTCCCTAGCTAGGGATTGCTCTCCCAAGCACACATCATACTTCGTAGATGCCTAGTGAAATAGGTAGGGTCCTTATTGCCAGATGAAAACTAGCCAAAAAAAATCAAATATCTTCAAAATCCAAAAAAATCAAATACCTTCAAAATCAAAAAGAAAAATCAAATATTTTCAAAATCTAAAAATATCAAATACTTTCAAAATCTAAAAACAAATCAAATATTTTCAAAATCTAAAAAAAATTAAATATTTTTGAAATTCAAAAAATCAAATATTTTTAAAAATTCAAAAAAAATCAAATATCTTCAAAATCCAAATACTTTCAAAATCCAAAAAAATCAAATATTTTCAAAAATCTAAAAAAAATATATGCTTTGAAAATTCCAAATCATCATTCGTTTCATAGCATGCATCGCATCTCATTTTTTTTGCCTTGTTAATAAGGCTTAACCCCTTGACCAAATATCAAGGATAGGTCATATATTTGACTTACTCTAAGGAAGGGGTTAAGCCCGAGTATAGATCTAACATGTTTTTATGTTGAAGTGTGTGCAGAAACAGGTGTGCAAGCCCTACATTCCAGGCCCACGGAGTCAGCTGTTGGTCATTTAACCGCAGTTTTCCCAGAACCGCGTGCTTGTAAAGGCAGTTTCAGACGAATCGCAGTCTCACTCGAGAGTCATGCAAATATATATATCTATATATATATATATATATATATATATATATTTGAATATGTAACGAAGAACGTAAAGGCACAAACCATGTCAATCATAATCAAACTTTCTTATTCATTTCAAAAACAAATACATCATTGAAAGCCCATCTCTTTCTTTTACATTGATCACTCTCCTCTCACCTTAAATCAATCCCTCATTAATCTTGCATCCCCGCGAGGATGGATCTCGCGCAACTCCCTCACATATGCTTGTTAAACATCCTGTTCTTCTGCCACCTCTGTTGGTAGGATGCGAACTCTGCTAATTCCCCACATGTTTAAGGCACTCCGAACTGCTTGTTCATCTTCTTCTACTCCTATGAGTCTAGCTGTAGAGGGGGCAGGTGCGATAGTAGTGGAACCATGGTGTGGGGAAGCCCAACCTATAGATAGCATCTCTAAGGATTATACATTGCCAAGGTAGTGTTCCTCACTAGCCTTAGATCCAATCCTAGCATCCGGGGAAGCCTAATTGAAGTGCCATGTAAGAATGAAGGCCGCATGATGAATTTGTCAAGTGGCAAGGTGTTGAGGTAGAGTCGTCAGTTGTCCTTAGTCTTCTTATCTACTGTGTGGCACTCCACCTATTGAGGAAACATGAATGCACCTCTAATGAAGAATAGTGGGTGGCTCCCAAAAATATGGCTCACGAAAGGTACATCCTCTGGCAAGAACTTCAACCTAATTCCCATCCAATAGTAAAGAAGAATCATGGATCCAATGAGAGGACCCCCAAGGGAGGCTACGCTGAGGCCCTCATATAGGTATGATAAGACGGCCTGTGAAACGGATAACCCTCGCCACAACCCACTAATGATGCTAAGGTTTGGTATGTCTAAGAGGTGGTCAGTGGTAGAGAAAAGGAAGGCCCCACATAGACAAATAGAGGTAGCCTTGGCTATGACTTCATTCCAGCCACACCTGTTCTTACAATGAGATATGACCCATTGAGCCATGGGAATTAAATGGATATGTTGTGGGATGATCATGGTCCTAACATCCTTTGGATTGGGAAGGAGGTCCCCCAAAATAAGAGCAGGATCTATAGGGGCAACTCTAAGTCCTCTTCGCCTACCTTGGTTCTAGGGAAGGATAAATATGCCTCTACTTCCTCAAGCATGATAGTGGCCTCAAAAGTTGGGAATATGAAGGTATGTGTTTGTGGGTGCCAGAGTTCTACCAAGGCTATTATGCTATGCCAATCAAGTGATATCTTTTGGTAGTTTTTGGCAAAAACAAGAAAGGGATAGAGATGCCAAGCCTTTAGTAAGGAGATGACTTCTATGGGGAGCCCCTATACCATGGGAGCCAGCCACTTTAGGTTGGAATAGCATCTTGATCCAGGCAGAATCTGAGGAAAGCAAAAGAGAAGAGGATGGACGAGATGAGAAGAAGTGAAAGGAATGATGGAAAAAAGATAAATGCATTACTTACATCTCTTGAAGCATTGGTGCTCAGATGTTTGGGGACATCAGTCAACCTTTGGAGCTCCCCGTGATGCTTCGTAGCTAGCCTTGGCCCGTTGTAGACTTCCCCCGTTCTTGTGCATGCCTCAAAGCACCTCTTCATGATGAATAGACGAGTTTCTCTCAAGCTTGCTTGACTAGAAGAAGAATGTTGGCATGTCCGGCGAATTTGAGGGCTTCTCCTATTTATAGGAGGTGGGATGGGAACCCTTTGTGATAGGATTAGCTTAGGAAGGTCAGAGATAGAGTTAGGATTGAGTTTCCCGCACTAGGATAACTCCAAGGAGACGATTTCAGAATCTTATTAGAGTCCCGGTCGGGTAGAATGTCACCCTGAGGACGTGGTTGATCGATCAACCGCGGCCACACAGTAGCGGTTCGCAATAAATCACCGACTTGTCGCCTAAACCTATGTGGGTTCCTCTCTTCCTTAGCCATGTCCTACCCACTCTTTGTCTCTCCTCTCTCCGTGTATGAGTCAATCTCGTAGGGTATTGGTAATTCATGAGCAATCATCGCACGCTCACACTCATTTCATCTTACAAAATCAGTCAAAAAAGAAACTCGTCATTCTCATTTCACATAAGGCATTTACATACAAGAAGATCAAAATCAAAGGGAGTGAAACACATCAACTCTGTCCCTCTCTAGGCACCCCCACTATCACCGGTGCCCTCATGGCGCTTCCTCGACGGGCTGATGGTCATACTCCCCTCCTCTCGATGTCGTCGGTGGCGCTCCGCATCCTCATCGTTCCTCCGATGTCTAGAGGAGATAGTAAATTACTCCCTATAAGCACTGCTGTGCGTGCCTCTCGGGGTCCTACTACGTTGTGGTCCTCTGCCCATCGCATGAAATGCCTATTGCGACGCTCCCACCGCCCCTTCTAACTTCACAATCTGCAACTGGGCCTGCTCTACCTCTACACGAAGATGCTCGGCCTCTACACGGTAGCGGTCCGCCTCTACTACCCCAGCGCTATGATGCTCCACCTCTGCACGATGGTGTACCACCTCTGCCGCCTCTCCGCGAAGGCGCTCTGCCTCTACCCGGGATCACTCCGCCTCCTCCCTCTGCTGAGTGGCTTCGCTCACCGCCGCCTCCAACTCCTTCACCTGCATATACAATCATTTTATTTAGGCATTGCATTCATACTCACATAGTAGGGAAGTTAGGTGTTTGCTTACCCTCTCCGCGGGTGTGGCCTCGGCCTCTTTGGCCCGTGCAGCCGCCCATGTGAAATCTGCATCACACTTATCCTGATCCGCTGGTGGCTGGGAGGTGGAGGATGGGGCGTCTGATCCTTGACGCTGAACTCACTCGGCACGCTGCATATAGAAACAAGCCAGTCTCATGAGCATAACATTGTATTCAAGTCCTAGGTTAGATAAAGCTTACCAGGAGATCCACGAAGCGCCGGAGCTCGTCCCGCCGCTGGACTGTCAAGTGAAGTAACCCCTGGAGCTCTACAATCCATCCCTGGGGGTCAAGCTACATGCAGAGTGTCAATCGTCAGTGCATCGTAATCATAAGCATTTTAGAAGGCATAGGTTTAAGAGTCTGTACCGGTCGACGTGTGCCATGGACGACCTGGTCTCCATAGCATTGTACATAGGCAGTCAGGTAGGCCTCATTTGTGTCAGCTCGGGCCCGCACCTCGCAACCTCGTCGGACCCAGTCCCGGATCTGCTCCTCAGCCAGAGCGATCTAGTCAACCGTTCCCATAAGTCCACGTGAGTGTCATCCCACGCACTCCTCTATGGTTGTATCTTCAGTGGGGAAGGCCATGTTCGGCTGGTACACTCCCCGAGTCCTCATAATCAGGAGGTAGTGGAGCGGCTCCACGATGTTCATGCAGTGCAACTAGATGTCTCAGCCCGAGTAAGCGGGTGCAAGCTCTACGCAGGGTTGGCCCTCATGTCCCTCATCCTGATAGGGAGTCCAGCGAACCTACATGGCGAGGGAGTGTAAGTAAACATGCATTCAACATTTTCATTTAGGTTTTAAGGTTAGGTCTTACCGAGGCATAAGGAAGAGAGTGGATGTCATCCTGGATCGCCCGTACCTTGCGTCGAAGCGACCTGGTGTCACGCTCAGCCACCCATTGTCTCGTGAGGGGTAGCCAGTCCCTGTGTGTCTCATCTCCCCTACCTAGGTGAGGAAGGTAGGTATATGCCCACACCTACATTTCATACATGGGTCAGATAAACATACAGTTTCATAGATTGCTTAAGCATTCAAGGTTAGGTCTTACCAGAAAGAAGGGAGTGAAACCACCCAGCGTCGTCTGTCGAGTAGTGGTGCTGAGGTAGTCGAACAGGAAAGCCAGCGCTACTACACTGCACGTGTACGCCCCCACTCCGTCTAGGTTATCGAGTGTCGATAGGAGCCGACAACTCACCACATCTTCTCTCGTGGTGAAGAGTAACTTCTCGAACAGTAGCATTAGGAACCTCCTCAACACCACATCCACCTCGGGTCCCGGCTCCGCTGATACCCGCTCCCTCGCTCGAGCCACCAGCCGCTACAGGTGCTACTCAGGTAGCTCACCCACTGCAACCCGCGCTCCTCTCAACCCCAGGCTCTCCTGTAGTCTGGCTCGTGGTAGAAGGGAGGATGGTCGATCCCGTCTCTCCAGCTCCAGCCCTAGCAGTCGTTGTGCCGAGTATCGATAGTCTGAGTACGTAAAGCCACTGACCGGCGCTTCATGTACGCATATCCCAGTGATTCTTTCCACATCATCGAGTATGGGGATCATGTGTCCCCACGAGAATAGGAAGGCACGGCTCACTGCATCCCATCTATCCTGCAGCGCCATCAATAGTGCACCATCTGTCCAAAGGATCTCTATGCTGAGGAATTCTGCAAACCCCATAGCTGATAGCCTCACTCGCTGGAAGTCCGACAGTGCAAGGTACATTGCACGGTCCTGAAGCCATGAGATCCTCATCCGGGTCTTCCCCTACAATCAATTAAGGCAACATCAATACACTTACATTTGTGCAGAAACAAGAAATATAAATATAGTGAGGTCTAAGGATATCCGCAGTTCCGATCAAACCGCTTTCACAGGCTGTTATTTTTGCAAGCCGCGACCTAGTCGCCGTGATGGGCGGCATTTCTTCGGTTTCTTGCCTTGCCAAATGGGCATTCTAAGCCCTACATATGGTCGTCAGGGGCATGCAAACCCCGTTCCCATCCTCATATCACCCGCTCCATGGTGGTTTTGGTTTGGAAAATTGAAAATAAAATGAAAGATGGGTTTTTTATGCCATGGACTCACCTTGGACAATGGAGCACCAAGCGCTTCTTCTGTAGCTCCTTCTTCTTCCCCCTCAGTTTTTGAGCATCCAGTGGCTTCCTCCAACATTACAGGCGCGACCGGAGGGCTCTCCTACTCGGCGGGCAGTGGTGGCAGTCGGTCCTCTTCTTCTCGGCGGTCCGCGGATGACGAGGCACCTGCCTCCTCCTGTGCTAACCTCCGTAACATCCTCTGAACCAGGGTTTTCCTCCTCATCTTTGAGTGAAGGGGGGAGAGAGTGTGAGAGAGCAGAGGAGAGGATGGAGGTCGGAGGGGTTCGAGGGCGCTCGAACGGGAGGGGAGCGAACGGGCGAAAGGGGTGGCGGCCGTTGTTTTTTTTTGAATTTTGGGATTGGGAAGCGGTTTTCAGAAAACCGCAGACTGGTGGAAGCGGTTTCCTATAAACCGCGTCTATGATAGAAGGTTTGATTATTTTTTCTTTGCCTTGATATTTTGCGTGAGGTCCCTCGCCATAACGTGTAGGGTTCCTGGTTGTCATTCTGCCGTATTCTTATCCCACCGCATGTCCTGTCCCACCGTGTTTTGTTGTCCTATCCCATCGTGTTTTGTTGTCCTGTCCCACCGTGTTGCTTCAGTCCTACGCACGCTCATTGTTTGTTCTTATGATGTTTTGTTTCATTCATCTTTGTTATGATTATATTTCGTGCACCTTTATGTTATGTTGCTCATCTTCGTGGTATTATTTTTTGGTTGTCTTATATGGAAACTCATAAAAATCTGAAAAAATCCAAAAATGAAAAAAATGCCATTTCGCTTGGCAGGTAAGTAAGGTATGGCTCTCTATCCCAACTCATTGTTGCATTACTATATGTTATCTACATTATTATAGCCTCTCAAGGACTGGCTAGTTGTTCATGTGTTCTAGGATCTGATGTTCCCCTTTATCAAAAATGATCATGATGTAAGAGCATACGGTTAATCGTTGGATAAGCCGTTAGTTTGAGTCGGGTGGGGGACGCTGGACTCTGTCTCGCACGCCGTGGTTGCATGAAGACTCTTGACCCTATCTTGACTCAGTCTAGCAATATGTATCCTTGAGTACTTTCTATTTTATTCTTTCTTTACATTCGTTTTGATGATTTCTTTATTTTAGCCCAGCATGCATCATGTCATTTTGAGCATTCATGCCTCGTGATTCTCTCAAAGGTTTCTCCTCAGCGATGGTTAATTGCCCTTCAATTCTCTTGGATAAGAGATATTCTCATTCCACTCCAAATTGGAACGTTTTCTCTGATCTACCCGCTTGGTCTAGTTGGCCAGCGCAATTCCTGTCTAGATTTTATCCCAATTTTACTTTCCTTTTCTGATTTTTCAGCTGTGTTCTTTTTTGATCCCCTCATTGTTCGTGGATTATGTCCCCCGATGAGGTTGATCGTGTTTCCATTTCCTCCCTTAGTTTAGTTCTCCAGACATGTCTCATCCGTGTCATCCATTCCTTGTGGTTAGTTCAACGTTTTCGGGAGAATTCCTTCGCTTGTTGGTTTTAACGGGTGTCTTTTGCCTTGATGCCCGCTTCTCAGCTCCCTCCGCTCTAACTTCACTCCATCTCCATTTCATGTCGATGTTACTTTTGTTCCATCTCCTATCCATTTCGCCTCCATGCCATTTTTTCTCGTTCTCCAACGAAGCGGACATCAAGGAGGGGCATCTGTTGACACCCATTTTATGCCCACAAGTCAGGTCTTTCTCTTATTCATAACATAATATCCCCAAGTTTTCCATTGTTCTGGGGGCTCCCTTTACTATATCTCGAGCCTATTTCTTCCATTCTTAAGTCTATTACTCCCTGGATGGGGCTCGCCTTGATTTACTCATTATTTGGTGTGCCCGCCGTGATCGCAGTTAAGACAAAACCACGGCCAGCTAATAGCGGTTGGTCTAAAATCGGGGTTATGATTCCAGCAGAGTCGACTCCGTGGCCTTGCTGCATCGACGCATCGATAGTTCTCAAAATAGGACCGCGGTTTTCCTCAAACCGCTTTCACATGATCGCAGTTGATTGACAAACCGCGTCTCTATTACAGAATCTGCTTGGCCTGGGCTCCGTTTCCTTCGGCCGTGGGCACGTTAGGGCTCTATCTCTTATGAGGGTATTGCACCAGGAGGGTGCAGGACACTTCCTAGAGATTATCCTTCTAATATTCATTGATTTATCTCCGATAGTCACCATAATTTCAGCCTTTATCCCTCTGGTTCGACCTAGGGTTTGTAGGGTGTCTATAAATAATATCATTAGCCTCTCTCTAAAGAGGGGGAGATTTTGGACGATTGCCACGAAGTGTTGTCGCATCCCACGTAGATTTTCAGCCCGGGAACTTCATCCTCTTCGTCCAAGGGCAGCCAAGTCCAGGGAGTTTTAGTTCTTTCTAACCCAAGTGTCCCGTTCTATTGTTTTCTCCCCTTCTATTGCATCATCATAGCATTGTCCCTTCTCTTTCTTTCCACGTTCTATAGACTTGCATCTCATTCACACACATCTACCTATTGTTTCCACGCCCCACAAGGGTTAAAAAATCACCAACCCCCAGGTATCGGCCCATCCTTTTATGTGTTTAGTCATCATTGTTTCATAGATATTGCATCTCCCTTAAAGTCTAATTGGGGTTGTTTGTGTTCTATACTCTTCCTTGCAGGTTTACAACACATCTAACATGAGGCCCTTCCCTTTTGGCCAGCTGAAACGGAAGGGGGAACGAAGTCCCACATTTCTATTTTCTGGGCAATGGCCGCAGCTACCTCAGAACCGCTACTGGACGACCGCGGTTGTCTCTGAGCCGCGTCACCCCCGTGCCTGTGTGTTCCCCCACTCGCGAGTGCATCTTCATCTCCCCTTTTCCAATGTATGTAACCTAGTCTCTCAGTGTTATTTACCTTGGTGGAGATCACGATCATGTCTTTTATGCATATCACCTCTTGATTGTTTCATTATTTTCTCTATAATCACTCCACGCCCATAGTGTGTATCTCTTTTATTTCGGCTATTTGATGTTCATCCCACGCCCCGACATGTGTTTAGTGTTACTTTTGCTGTCTTTGTTGCTGTTACTTTCATTAAGGTGGTATCATCATAAGGTTGTTGGCTTGACTATTGATCACTTCGAGTGGTCCCATTAAATATTTACAAACAAGAGTGCCTGTGGTTATTTATTTAGAAAATTCTTGGATGGCCCTAGTTTGGAGTGGTTCTTTTTTTTACAGCCAAATGAAGCAGCTGATTTTGAAATTATTAAAAGAAAATTTCTACAACGGTATAGGGACTGTGTTGGCCCACCTATCTCCATCACTGATTGATTGGCCGAAAAGATGAGGCCCAATGAAGAGTTTATTCAATTCGCTGATTGGTGGAGAGCTATGGTTGAGCGATTAATAGACACCTTTTCAGAATTAGAACATGTTAAGATCATGATTTCCAATTCTATGCCTAGATTCCAACATATATTGGCCATGAACAAGATTGAAACTATTGAAGAGTTCTATGAGCGAGCCCGTTATGTTGTGGCCGAATTTAAGGACTCTTCTTTTGTAAACCCTTTTGAACAAACAAGCCCGACGACATTTGAAGCAAATGAACAAGTGGACGTCATCCTTCCACTACCTACCCATCCTGCACATTCATATGGCCCACCGCCTTCACATCCACAAAAGAATCTGTATCACCCTCATCGACTATCCACTATACCTCCGCTACGGCATTCACTTACAATTCACAATGCTTCTAGGCCAGTTAATGTTATTATTCCATAAGTTGCACCTGCTCCAAGACTCCTTCGCACATTACCTCGCCAGCAGCAACTTCCTCCTCCACAACATCAACCCTTTGCTCATGTCGGGTCTATCACCTTTACCCCCATCTGCCAAACCACTTGGTGTTTCAATAATGAGTCAATACTCATCTCGGCACACCCGTAGCCTTCCACACAACCTTCTCCTCTTGACCTTCCATTTTCAAAACCTTCCCCTCCACCAACTAAAATAAGGCGTTTCATCCCTAAACCCGCCATTATCCACCCTCCAACTGCCAAACCTTCGACCTCCACTACCCATGCACTTTCTACCTCTACCAACCCTCCCACCATTAAACCCTCTAAGCCTCTGTCACCATCAAGTGCCAACTATCCTCCAAAACTAGTCACTTCCACCATACCAATCCACCACTACAAATCCACCCTCCATCCGAACCTACCCCCGAGCCGGAGCAAGGTCCACCCATCTCTACACCTGAGCCAACCCAATCGACCTCCAGTCAAGGGACAAACCTCTCCACTTCATTATCCATTAAACCTACCATTTCCATTCTGCCTTCCTCTATCACCCTTTGGAGCGGGTGTGTGTCCTTCAACAAATGTTCAAGAGCCGACTCTCAAGGGCATGAAGAGAAAAGATTGGGCCCAACAATGTCATTCAAGAATCATGACTATGTCAGCCGCATGCCGGTCCGAGTTCTTATTAAGAGAATTCAAGAAGCAGTTACACCTCCAAGGATGACAAATAAGAAGGGTTCTCAAGATTTGATACCGGTTACCATGAAACTGAGGTCGGTGGCCGTCACGCTGTTTATTAAGAAACCCGCTATGGATGTTTTGATCACTCCCCGCTCGATCTTGGTTCAGATAACTGGTCAAAAGAAAGGGCATGCTATATATTTGGTGCTTACACATATTTCTATTGGGGTTGTGTTAAACTCCGCACTTCAAGATAAGTCTGGCCAATGGTTGATGAAAGCTCTCAACAATGCCACTGTCTCATCTCTATTTGGGCTTTCATGCAAGGGGTAGGCAGTTTCATCAACAAGCATGCTCAAGCTCTTCATGCCAAAGGATAAACCTCCATGGGCTGACGTTATCAATCTATCAAGGGGATATATACAAGAGATTTGCTATGATAAGAGCACCACTCCACAAATAGGTCTCCTTAATGCTCTCCCTGTTCATTTACCAAAAGAGTTGCTACTCTTTGCACCTAAATGTTTGAGGAATGCTGTGGACATCAAGAGCCAAGAGGTAGCGACTCTTCCAAACGTTTGTCCAAGAAGGGCCAGGCCCTCTACGCGATGGGCCTGTTATGTAAAGAGACCTTTGGAGACAAGAAGCCGGTCTAAGCCGCCGCACTATCAGATGATATCTACTAAGGAGAAAAGGAGGCTCAAGGCCCAAGGAATGTATGTTGGGTGCCTAATTACATTATCTTCCCTTTGTTCCTCTCCATCCTCATTTATTTTGGTAAGCTCCTCTCCTTGGATCATCTATCTTCCCTCTTCCAAATCAATTCTATCATCTTTTCTAAACCATGTTCTTCTTTCTCATTCTCCCATTCAATCTGACTCATCTTCTCCTTTTCAATTCTCTTACCATATTTTCCCTCACGTGCCTCTGGAGTTCTCTCATTCTTACCCTTCTTTCTTCCCGAGACCTCCGAGTTGTCCCAGATTTCTACCATCATTTGAATGCCTTTTTCCTCCGGACCCCCCGGAACTCCCCTTTCTTCCAGACCCCACGGGTCCTTTACCCAACCCATCCACCTCTCAGGAGACCTCAGACATTCTTTCCCCCATTCCTTGGGATTCTCCTCCAAACTTGCATTCTGCCATTCTTCATTTCTCTCCTAACCAGGGCCTTCGCCCTTTCTCATGTTATTTTTGGGGCTTTAGTCCCCCATAATCCTCTCTGATTCCGGTGTCTTCTGTAAGCCTTCATGTTTTCAGGGTTTCATGCCCTAGCGAGGTAGTTCAAGCCCCGCCTCTTTTCCTTTACCCTCTTTTGTCTTTGTCTGATCTAATCATCACTCTATTATGTTGTTCTACCTCCAATCTTCATCTTGTCTTTCATCCTGCAAGCTGCCAAGGCAAGAAATGCAAGCGGAAGGGGCAACACGCTGACTACTTTAGTGTTGGCCTAGATAGATGGCGGATAAGAAGGGGGGGTTGAATTGTCCCCAGGCGAGATGGTAGATTTTAAAAGCAACTAAATTAATTACAGTGGAATCAAAATGACTATGATAATTAAACTGAACTGAAGTGAGATTTAAGCTCTCTCAATCTTTCTGATCTCACGCGAATAGCCTAAGCAAGTAACGATTGATCTTCCACTAAACATGGATAGCAGACGTAGCGATATGTGTTGATGCAGGGAATAAAAATCTGTAAAATGGCCTGTGAACAGAGATAGAAGAAATGGACAAACACACATGAAACCTATATGAAACACATAGATTTTTAGGTCGTTCGGCCTAACCTATCCATCCGCCTACATCCACCCCTCACCGAAACCCGGTGAGGCTTCAATAACACACTACAACTGTAGCAACCACAGGGACGAACCCCAACACCATACACACGCTGCTTCTGCAGCAATCCACACACATGGGGCCTGGCCCCAGAACGCTGCCACCACAGCACACACCCACATGCTCGGGGAACTCACCCCGCACTAAAACCTCACACAGAGACGCAGCTCCGTACACACACACAAATATTTTGATCTTTAAAAAAATAAGAAAGATATACAATATATGCTCATAGCAAAATGTAGATCAAGAAGAGCATCACAAATAAATTGGGTAAAAGATGTAGAACGTTTCCCCTTTGTTCTCTAATGGCCGTTTGAAGTCTTCCTTGAAGTAAAGGTCGGAGGGAGTTGAAACTACAGCATGATGGAGCAGCCGGTTGTCCTCCTTGAAGATCCCAGCTTGTTTGCAACTTCTGCAACTCGTACGAGATAAGCACCTTCAGATCCAAGCTCTAATCGCACCTGCAAACATCAGAAAATGATGACTCACTCAAAGCCCTCTCCTCTCCACCTTGTGGCCGCACTCTTTCTTCCTTCTTCTATAAAAGAAAAGAAAGTATTAGCCCTCACTTGTTCTGAAGAGGGAAAATCACAGCACTTATATATTACAACAATACGTTGTTCAAAAGACCATAAAACCCATGTTAAAATACACACAAAATTCCTCACAAACATGTATGAGAACCATAAGGGTAAAGGGGTCAAGTTTGGGTGCAAATCGGTTAGGTTTAATGGGTTTCGAAACAAATCCAGAAAACTCATTCCGAACGGTTCAGAGAAAGTGTCGACTTTTAGAGTCAAGACTTTTTATGCGAAGTTCTGTCTACAAAAAAAAGAACCCAGGTAATAAGTGTAGAGTTGACACTTTTTACAAAGTGTTCTACCTGCAACAAAAAATAGCACACAGGATAAAAAGTGTCGACTCACAGAGTCTACACTTTCTACCTACTTTGATAAAACAACGCAAAAGCATAGCAGAGGCAAATAAGTGTTCTGTCATTGCTCTGTCACTTTGTTGATTAACAATTAAATATGGGTTTCGAAACACTTTCTGTCATTGTTCTGTCATTGTTCTGTCATTGCTCTGTCACTTTGTTCAATTCTTTTTCATTAAAGATTTTATTGATGCTGTACTTATAACTTTTCAGAGTTACTTGCTGAAAAAACAATACGCGTTCTGGTTTTCCCAGCCTAGACTTCACTAAGTCTAAAAATTTCAGATACTGTAAAGACCTTTTCAATGAAATCATGAGACAATAGTTAAGAGCTATAAATATTTTCTATCACCTTAGTTTCTGAAGAATAGTCTTTTGACTCTACAGTCTATTAAAATTAAACCTTTAGTTAATTTAAGAAACACATGTGATTCTTGAAAGAATTGAAGTGCCTGATGCTCAACGTAATGAACCAGTTGCAAGACTGTTAGCCAATCAGAGTGATAGAAGTAGACAATGAAGCATAGGTGCAGCTCAAAAGGTTTTCAAGAAGAGACTGAATGTGAATGATGTCATGAGATAGAAATTTCTGAGGAGGAGGAGAGAATAAGAAAAATTGAACTAAGATCAGACTCAACTGCACTCCCCCTGAGATCACGATGCATCGACTTCAGATGTGCAAAAAGTATACCTAGCACCGACCTTAACATCATGATACCAATAATGCACCGACTATGTATGCGAATAATGTGAAGATGCAACGACTATAACATCGGAGGACACGAGGTGCACGGACTTTACATGTGACTTAGACACATGGTGCACCGACCTTGTATACAGAGGACTCTCAACATGCATCGACTTTATGCGAAATATGCAACGACTTATACTCGGTGCAATACATGCATCAACTTGAATGCTCATTCAATACAATAGCATGAACTTGGTGCAAAGCATGCAAATGACACTTCAGCTGCGCAAAACAATCATTCAAACATCAAAAATTATTCATTCAGAATTCAGAAGCAGCCTAACACAATATTATTCTCAAAATAGGTCAAGACAGGACTGAAAACAAGAATCATCTACAAATGAAATTTACATAACCCCAATTCTCTTCTTAGATATTTAAATCTTTCATTCCAAAGGGGCTTAGTAAGGATATCAGCAATTTGTATTTCAGTTTCAACAAACTTTAACTCAATTTCATTCTTACTTACTACATCTCTAGGAAAATGATGTTTAATCTCGATATGCTTAGTCCTAGAGTGGTTAACAGGGTTCTTAGTTAGGCTGATAGCACTAGCATTATCACACAAAATTGGAATACATCCCAAATTTCTATGATAATCTAAAAGTTGGTGCTTAATCCATAGTACCTGAGCTGCACAGTTCCCTGCAGCGACATATTCTACCTCTGCAGTGGACAATGCAACTTTGTGTTCCTTCATTGAAGCCCAAGATACTAGGCAACCACCTAGGAATTGACAGTAGCCACTAGTGCTTGACCTATCTACCCGACACCTAGCATAGTCTGCATCGGTGTATGTTAGAAGCTCTAGCTCACACCTAGCAGGGTGTAACGCCCGGTAATTTTGGAATAGGAATAAAATATATACATAAGTATATAATGTTTAATGATTAAAGTTTATTCAAATAAATACTTGGTCAAGTGATATTCCTAAGGGGTTGCTCAGATCGAACATGCCTCTGATACCTAGGACAAGGACTAATAAAAGTTAAAGAACTTATGAGCAATACAATCTCTAAATGGAAGATTACTAAGATCTCAATGTATGTGCGAACTAGCCACACCAAATCAATGAGGTATAGAACCTTAGAGGGAAAATTATGATAGTCTTAAGAACCTTATTTATGCATATACGGAAATACATGCAAATTATTAAAAAAAAGATATAAGTCGTATGTGTAAGGTTTTAACAAATAAGTAAATAAGACTTCCAAACAAAGTAAACTTGTGTAAAAAGGACGAAATAGAAATAACTAGTTATAAATAAAATTATTAGGCCTTGATAAAGGATTAACAATTAACCTTAAAAACATTTAAGTTAATGCTAAGCTCCATTGGCCCAAACTCAACCCAAGCAATTAATGGGCTTTTTAACACGTTTTATTATCTTCTCCCATATAGGCAATATATATATATATATGCATAAGTACATAACATAAACCTGTATATATGTATATATATATATATACCTAGAAATAGAAGGAAAGTATATACGAATGAACAAATAAAAGAGTGAAGTGGAAATAACGCCTCTAGTACAGGCGCTACTTAAAGAATACACGCCCTCAGGGAAGGCGTGCCTAAAGAAAGGACGCCCACACGAGCGGTCGTCAATTCTCACGCGACCAAATTGGGCAAGTAAAAAGAAACGCCCCTTTCATGGGCGTGTTTTTAAACACGAAACGCCCTTATACAAGGCGCCTTTTAAGAAACGCCCTACGACAAGGCGTCAATTTAAAATGCGACACCCTGACCTAGGTCGTTAATTACATTCCGGTTCCGTTCGAACCAAGAGCTTATCCTGGGAAGGGTTAAGCTAATCTAGTAAGTATCTACTAGGGTAAGGACTCTATATTGGAAGCATTACTTCCACTAGAACACTAACTCTAATAGGACACCCAAAATCCTATAAAAACTCTCGTTCATCCAACTCTAAACCTATTTGATCGTTCGTCTGCTACGGTACGTGAAGAACATCAGGTTCTTCTTCTTTCTTCTTTCCTTCTTCCTTCTGTTGTGATCGATCAACTCATGAAGAATAACGATTCTTCATCTTATTCGTCTATATAGGTTGAGAAGCTCCTGTGAAAGAACAAGGTAATGTTCTTCTTCTTTCTCCTCTGGTTAGGTAAGGTGAAGAAACTAATATCTGTTTCTTCTTTTTCTGTAGGATATACAGCAAATTGACAAAATGAAGAACGAGGGTTCTTCATCAAAACCAACTCTTCCTCCGTTAAACATAAAGCCCTTCTCTTCCTGCCCTTATTGCTGTTAGAAGCCTCATACACGGTTCATCTTCAGATCATCAGCATACCCAAAGGTAGGTTTTCTCAAGGCACTGTAGCCCAAACAAGTTAATTCAGTGAATATACATCATCACATGCATGAATATAAGTTTTAATATAGCTTCTACGCGTTTTCTGGAATATTTTTGAAAGAGATGCCCCTGTCAAGGGCGCTATTTTACAAGACACGACCCTGACCAGGTCGTCAATTCCTAAATTCGACGCCCTGTACAAAGGCGTTAATTCCATGAAATTTCATGCAATTAATAATTGTTCACGTTTAAAATTTAATAGCTATGAAATCTTGAAACTAATGTAATGCATGAGTATACCGTGAAATACTACTATTTTTCTTGTCATGACTATATATCTTGTCTCCTGAAATTTATTATCCTGAAATTTATAAAAATTCTTGAAAAGCATGAATTCACGACCTGAACCAAGTCATTTCTTGTGAAACCCACGCCACGATCGAGGGCGTGAATTTGAAAATAACGCCCCCGTTCAGGCCGTGTCTTTGATAAATCCCAGAATATGTATATCCTGCAAAAAAATAGGATTAAAGAATGGACGACCATTGTGCATGTCGTCACATTGAAATAAAACGCCCCTGTAAAGGGCGTGTTTTTGATAAAACACAGAATTATGGAAACTTCTGCAAAATTGAAAATGCATGTAAACGCCCTTATTTAAGGCGTTATTTACTTAAGTAGTGACTTAATCAAAGTCGTTATTTTCTGTAAAAATGTTTTTACCTGTTACTGCTAACCGAGGGTTTGCATTATATTTATATATATGTATATCGGCACTATATCTCCACTCCGTGAGTATAGTCCCACGTTTTCATGTTGTTCTATCGATCACCCTCAACTCTCATTGAAATACAAGCTCTCCATTGGACATTCCGTTCCTTTGGACTAGCGAGTTAGTCATAGAGACCTCTGTAAGACTCCTCGTACCTTGGATTCCCTCAAGGTCGACTGAGCTGGTTGTACCCTAAAAACCCATTACACAATCTTTACCATGTCACTCTAATGAAACATGGTATACCGGCCCTCATGTTATACTATATATATGATATGAGAACTATCTTAAGGAATGGGGGAAAACATGCCATCAATGAGATGTTATTGTAGACCCCAATTCTATATCAATTTTGTTATGATGATTCTTGTGGACCTCATGTTATTAACATGCTGTTCTTGTAGATCACATTTCTATATAAAGGAGTGACCATCTACATATGGGCACTTATTTGTCATGGTACCCGGTTAGGGAACCAATGCCACCCAGTTTATCGACATGTCATGATTTATATGCTTTGCGTGGATTTTATCGCCAGTATGTCCTTACTCAAGGGTCTTGCCCTTGAATTCCATGAAAATCTTATCTTATCATCCTAATTAAAGCTTGTTCTTGGAACTCCTTATTGGCTATAAACTATCGTGGATGTCTAGATCTATCGTGAATGTTGTGCATATAGGGCCCGATCTGGTCCTGGGGGGAGCGCCCGAAAGTACTAGTGCCCATGGGAGTTTTAATGATAACAGTGTCTAGCATTGCACCAGAGTACTCTTTATCTTGATCTTTGGCATTCCATGATCTCTCTCTTTTCTTGCGTGCGTGACTCGACTTGCGTGACTTGACTTGCGTGGCCCGACTAGGGCAAGGTACTTGCGTGAAATAGCCAATAATCTATAAAGTCTCTCATGAAAGTTTCTTGAATGTTTTGCACGATGTGTTATTCTCTTGATTAGTTACTTGTTCAGTTATTTCTACATGCATAGCCTTATTGCATTTACATGTGAGAAATTGTAATTACTTAAACCCATTGCTAGTTCTTGAGATATAATTTCCTACTGAGCGTTCGCTCACTCCGTTTTATTCCAACATTTTCAGGTAAGCAGGTAGCTAGCAAGACCGAGACCCACACGGGCGGGACAAGTGTGCAAGCGAGCTGTGGAAACTAGTGAACCCGAGTCTTTTATCTTTCTTGAGTCTAGATAGTGTTGTCTAGCTAAGTCAGCTCGGCGTCTCTTATTCAGTTATCTTGTCTAAGTCTGTTAGTATGTCGTTATCTTCTTTTCCATTATGTTGAAGTCTCCAAGATGGACAACAAGTTCTTGTAAGAGATTCATATTAGAAATAAAATTTCTATTGTTGTTCAAAATTATCTTGGTCTTACGCGATTGCTCTTGATCATTCACGACTGTTTAACTGCCACGTTCTGAGCAAACGACACGTTCCGCTGCTATCGGCCCGGGGCGTAACAGAGGTGGTATCAGAGCTTCGGCTTTCACATCCTCCAGTTGTTATATCCTCCAGTTGTTAAAGTCCCAAGGATAGGTCATCCTTGTCAGTCATATCAGAGCTTCGGCTTTCATATCCTCCAGTCATTAAGTCCAAGAGATAGGTTAAGTATCCTTGTCGGTCATCCTATAGGAATTTCGTGAGAGATGGGTAGAACTTGGGGTTAAAGTTATAAAAGAAAGATAAAGTATTTACATTTCATTAACACTAAATCTTGAGTCAATAAATTATCCCTCCACTCATCCTTGCAGGAACCTAGATAAAATGGAAGCCTCTAAGCCGAGCCTTGTTCATGAAATGATCTTGGTGGATGTCCAAGTTTACGCGAGCCTTGTTAGGAGAGTTCAAGAACTAGAGAAAGTAGTGGAAGAAAAAGAAAGAGTTGAAGGGAAAGATCAAACAAATAACTCCGAAAGTTTCGCCGTTACCAAGATCAAATGAGGAAGATATTTCACAAATGTGTAAGAAATGCCAGAAATGTAAGAAGTGTAATAAGTGTAATAAGAGGAAAACTTCGGCGGATCGCCCGCAAGATAAGTGTAAATCTTGTGGAAGATATGGTCACAAAATGAAGGAGTGTTGGCGGAGTTCGGGAGCATGTCTGCGTTGCGGGAAGTTAGATCACAAGATAGCGGAATGCCCCAAGAAGCCTCCGAGAGGAGTTCAAGATTTAACCAAACTTGCCAAAGGGAAGGTTGCGGAAGATACCCCTCACCCGAAATCATAAGCTAGCGCTTTCTCTTTCCATCCTTAAGATTTCTTCTGTATAAGCTCATAATAAGTTCTCTATTAGGAATGAAAGGTGATGTGAATTTGGGGACCAAATTCTTTTAAGTGGGGGAGGGTGTAACGCCCGGTAATTTTGGAATAGGAATAAAATATATACATAAGTATATAATGTTTAATGATTAAAGTTTATTCAAATAAATACTTGGTCAAGTGATATTCCTAAGGGGTTGCTCAGATCGAACCTGCCTCTGATACCTAGGACAAGGACTAATAAAAGTTAAAGAACTTATGAGAAATAAAATCTCTAAATGGAAGATTACTAAGATCTCAATGTATGTGCGAACTAGCCACACCAAACCAATGAGGTATAGAACCTTAGAGGGAAAATTATGATAGTCTTAAGAACCTTATTTATGCATATACGGAAATACATGCAAATTATTAAAAAAAAGATATAAGTCGTATGTGTAAGGTTTTAACAAATAAGCAAATAAGACTTCCAAACAAAGTAAACTTGTGTAAAAAGGACCAAATAGAAATAACTAGTTATAAATAAAATTATTAGGCCTTGATAAAGGATTAACAATTAACCTTAAAAACATTTAAGTTAATGCTAAGCTCCATTGGCCCAAACTTAACCCAAGCAATTAATGGGCTTTTTAACACGTTTTATTATCTTCTCCCATATAGGTAATATATATATATATATATATATATATATATATATATATATATATATATATACATAAGTACATAACATAAACCTGTATATATGTATATATATATATACCTAGAAATAGAAGGAAAGTATATACGAATGAACAAATAAAAGAGTGAAGTGGAAATAACGCCTCTAGTACAGGCGCTACTTAAAGAATACATGCCCTCAGGGAAGGCGTGCCTAAAGAAAGGACGCCCACACGAGCGGTCGTCAATTCTCACGCGACCAAATTGGGCAAGTAAAAAGAAACGCCCCTTTCATGGGCGTGTTTTTAAACACGAAACGCCCTTATACAAGGTGCCTTTTAAGAAACGCCCTACGACAAGGCGTCAATTTAAAATGCGACGCCCTGACCTAGGTCGTTAATTACATTCCGGTTCCGTTCGAACCAAGAGCTTATCCTGGGAAGGGTTAAGCTAATCTAGTAAGTATCTACTAGGGTAAGGACTCTATATTGGAAGCATTACTTCCACTAGAACACTAACTCTAATAGGACACCCAAAATCCTATAAAAACTCTCGTTCATCCAACTCTAAACCTATTTGATCGTTCGTCTGCTACGGTACGTGAAGAACATCAGGTTCTTCTTCTTTCTTCTTTCCTTCTTCCTTCTGTTGTGATCGATCAACTCATGAAGAATAACGATTCTTCATCTTATTCATCTATACAGGTTGAGAAGCTCCTGTGAAAGAACAAGGTAATGTTCTTCTTCTTTCTCCTCTGGTTAGGTAAGGTGAAGAAACTAATATCGGTTTCTTCTTTTCCTGTAGGATATACAGCAAATTGACAAAACGAAGAACGAGGGTTCTTCATCAAAACCAACTCTTCCTCCGTTAAACATAAAGCCCTTCTCTTCCTGCCCTTATTGCTGTTAGAAGCCTCATACACGGTTCATCTTCAGATCATCAGCATACCCAAAGGTAGGTTTTCTCAAGGCACTGTAGCCCAAACAAGTTAATTCAATGAATATACATCATCACATGCATGAATATAAGTTTTAATATAGCTTCTACGCATTTTCTGGAATATTTTTGAAAGAGACGCCCCTGTCAAGGGTGCTATTTTACAAGACACGACCCTGACCAGGTCGTCAATTCCTAAATTCGACGCCGTGTACAAAGGCGTTAATTCCATGAAATTACATGCAATTAATAATTGTTCACGTTTAAAATTTAATAGCTATGAAATCTTGAAACTAATGTAATGCATGAGTATACCGTGAAATCCTACTATTTTTCTTGTCATGACTATATATCTTGTCTCCTGAAATTTATTATCCTGAAATTTATAAAAATTCTTGAAAAGCATGAATTCACGACCTGAACCAAGTCGTTTCTTGTGAAACCCACGCCACGATCGAGGGCGTGAATTTGAAAATAACGCCTCCGTTCAGGGCGTCTCTTTGATAAATCCCAGAATATGTATATCTTGCAAAAAAATAGGATTAAAGAATGGACGACCATTGTGCATGTCGTCACATTGAAATAAAACGCCCCTGTAAAGGGCGTGTTTTTGATAAAACACAGAATTATGGAAACTTCTGCAAAATTGAAAATGCATGTAAACGCCCTTATTTAAGGCGTTATTTACTTAAGTAGTGACTTAATCAAAGTCGTTATTTTGTGTAAAAATATTTTTACCTGTTACTGCTAACCGAGGGTTTGCATTATATTTATATATATGTATATCGGCACTATATCTCCACTCCGTGAGTATAGTCCCACGTTTTCATGTTGTTCTATCGATCACCCTCAACTCTCATTGACATACAAGCTCTCCATTGGACATTCCATTCCTTTGGACTAGCGAGTTAGTCATAGAGACCTCCGTAAGACTCCTCGTACCTTGGATTCCCTCACGGTCGACTGAGCTGGTTGTACCCTAAAAACCCATTACACAATCTTTACCATGTCACTCTAATGAAACATGGTATACCGGCCCTCATGTTATACTATATGTATGATATGAGAACTATCTTAAGGAATGGGGGAAAACATGCCATCAATGAGATGTTATTGTAGACCCCTATTCTATATCAATTTTGTTATGATGATTCTTGTGGACCTCATGTTATTAACATGTTGTTCTTGTAGATCACATTTCTATATAAAGGAGTGACCATCTACATATGGGCACTTATTTGTCATGGTACCCGGTTAGGGAACCAATGCCACCCAGTTTATCGACATGTCATGATTTATATGCTTTGCGTGGATTTTATCGCCAGTATGTCCTTACTCAAGGGTCTTGCCCTTGAATTCCATGAAAATCTTATCTTATCATCCTAATTAAAGCTTGTTCTTGGAACTCCTTATTGGCTATAAACTATCGTGGATGTCTAGATCTATCGTGAATGCTGTGCATATAGGGCCCGATCTGGTCCTGGGAGGAGCGCCCGAAAGTACTAGTGCCCATGGGAGTTTTAATGATAACAGTGTCTAGCATTGCACCGGAGTACTCTTTATCTTGATCTTTGGCATTCCATGATCTCTCTCTTTTCTTGCGTGCGTGACTCGACTTGCGTGACTTGACTTGCGTGGCCCGACTAGGGCAAGGTACTTGCGTGAATTAGCCAATAATCTATAAAGTCTCTCATGAAAGTTTCTTGAATATTTTGCACGATGTGTTATTCTCTTGATTAGTTACTTGTTCAGTTATTTCTACATGCATAGCCTTATTGCATTTACATGTGAGAAATTGTAATTACTTAAACCCATTGCTAGTTCTTGAGATATAATTTCCTACTGAGCGTTCGCTCACTCCGTTTTATTCCAACATTTTCAGGTAAGCAGGTAGCTAGCAAGACCGAGACCCACACGGGCGGGACAAGTGTGCAAGCGAGCTGTGGAAACTAGTGAACCCGAGTCTTTTATCTTTCTTGAGTCTAGATAGTGTTGTCTAGCTAAGTCAGCTCGGCGTCTCTTATTCAGTTATCTTGTCTAAGTCTGTTAGTATGTCGTTATCTTCTTTTCCATTATGTTGAAGTCTCCAAGATGGACAACAAGTTCTTGTAAGAGATTCATATTAGAAATAAAATTTCTATTGTTGTTCAAAATTATCTTGGTCTTATGCGATTGCTCTTGATCATTCACGACTATTTAACTGCCACGTTCTGAGCAAACGACACGTTCCGCTGCTATCGGCCCGGGGCGTGACAGAGGTGGTATCAGAGCTTCGACTTTCACATCCTCCAGTTGTTATATCCTCCAGTTATTAAAGTCCCAAGGATATGTCATCCTTGTCAGTCATATCAGAGCTTCGGCTTTCATATCCTCCAGTCATTAAGTCCAGGAGATAGGTTAAGTATCCTTGTCGGTCATCCTATAGGAATTTCGTGAGAGATGGGTAGAACTTGGGGTTAAAGTTATAAAAGAAAGATAAAGTATTTACATTTCATTAACACTAAATCTTGAGTCAATAAATTATCCCTCCACTCATCCTTGCAGGAACCTAGATAAAATGGAAGCCTCTAAGCCGAGCCTTGTTCATGAAATGATCTTGGTGGATGTCCAAGTTTACGCGAGCCTTGTCAGGAGAGTTCAAGAACTAGAGAAAGTAGTGGAAGAAAAAGAAAGAGTTGAAGGGAAAGATCAAACAAATAACTCCGAAAGTTTCGCCGCTACCAAGAAAAGATCAAATGAGGAAGATATTTCACAAAGGTGTAAGAAATGCCAGAAATGTAAGAAGTGTAATAAGAGGAAAACTTCGGCGGATCGCCCGCAAGATAAGTGTAAATCTTGTGGAAGATATGGTCACAAAATGAAGGAGTGTTGGCGGAGTTCGGGAGCATGTCTGCGTTGCGGGAAGTTAGATCACAAGATAGTGGAATGCCCCAAGAAGCCTCCGAGAGGAGTTCAAGATTTAACCAAACTTGCCAAAGGGAAGGTTGCGGAAGGTACCCCTCACCCGAAATCATAAGCTAGCTCTTTCTCTTTCCATCCTTAAGATTTCTTCCGTATAAGCTCATAATAAGTTCTCTATTAGGAATGAAAGGTGATGTGAATTTGGGGACCAAATTCTTTTAAGTGGGGGAGGGTGTAACGCCCGGTAATTTTGGAATAGGAATAAAATATATACATAAGTATATAATGTTTAATGATTAAAGTTTATTCAAATAAATACTTGGTCAAGTGATATTCCTAAGGGGTTGCTCAGATCGAACCTGCCTCTGATACCTAGGACAAGGACTAATAAAAGTTAAAGAACTTATGAGAAATAAAATCTCTAAATGGAAGATTACTAAGATCTCAATGTATGTGCGAACTAGCCACACCAAACCAATGAGGTATAGAACCTTAGAGGGAAAATTATGATAGTCTTAAGAACCTTATTTATGCATATACGGAAATACATGCAAATTATTAAAAAAAGATATAAGTCGTATGTGTAAGGTTTTAACAAATAAGCAAATAAGACTTCCAAACAAAGTAAACTTGTGTAAAAAGGACCAAATAGAAATAACTAGTTATAAATAAAATTATTAGGCCTTGATAAAGGATTAACAATTAACCTTAAAAACATTTAAGTTAATGCTAAGCTCCATTGGCCCAAACTCAACCCAAGCAATTAATGGGCTTTTTAACACGTTTTATTATCTTCTCCCATATAGGCAATATATATATATATATATATATATATATATATATATATATATATATATATACATAAGTGCATAACATAAACCTGTATATATGTATATATATATATATATATATATACCTAGAAATAGAAGGAAAGTATATACGAATGAACAAATAAAAGAGTGAAGTGGAAATAACGCCTCTAGTACATGCGCTACTTAAAGAATACACGCCCTCAGGGAAGGCGTGCCTAAAGAAAGGACGCCCATACGAGCGGTCGTCAATTCTCACGCGACCAAATTGGGCAAGTAAAAAGAAACACCCCTTTCATGGGCGTGTTTTTAAACACGAAACGCCCTTATACAAGGCGCCTTTTAAGAAACGCCCTACGACAAGGCGTCAATTTAAAATGCGACGCCCTGACCTAGGTCGTTAATTACATTCCAGTTCCGTTCGAACCAAGAGCTTATCCTGGGAAGGGTTAAGCTAATCTAGTAAGTATCTACTAGGGTAAGGACTCTATATTGGAAGCATTACTTCCACTAGAACACTAACTCTAATAGGACACCCAAAATCCTATAAAAACTCTCGTTCATCCAACTCTAAACCTATTTGATCGTTCGTCTGCTACGGTACGTGAAGAACATCAGGTTCTTCTTCTTCTTTCTTTCCTTCTTCCTTCTGTTGTGATCGATCAACTCATGAAGAATAACGATTCTTCATCTTATTCGTCTATACAGGTTGAGAAGCTCCTGTGAAAGAACAAGGTAATGTTCTTCTTCTTTCTCCTCTGGTTAGGTAAGGTGAAGAAACTAATATATGTTTCTTCTCTTCCTGTAGGATATACAGCAAATTGACAAAACGAAGAACGAGGGTTCTTCATCAAAACCAACTCTTCCTCCGTTAAACATAAAGCCCTTCTCTTCCTGCCCTTATTGCTGTTAGAAGCCTCATACACGGTTCATCTTCAGATCATCAGCATACCCAAAGGTAGGTTTTCTCAAGGCATTGTAGCCCAAACAAGTTAATTCAGTGAATATACATCATCACATGCATGAATATAAGTTTTAATATAGCTTCTACGCGTTTTCTGGAATATTTTTGAAAGAGATGCCCCTGTCAAGGGCGCTATTTTACAAGACACGACCCTGACCAGGTCGTCAATTCCTAAATTCGACGCCCTGTACAAAGGCGTTAATTCCATGAAATTTCATGCAATTAATAATTGTTCACGTTTAAAATTTAATAGCTATGAAATCTTGAAACTAATGTAATGCATGAGTATACCGTGAAATCCTACTATTTTTCTTGTCATGACTATATATCTTGTCTCCTGAAATTTATTATCCTGAAATTTATAAAAATTCTTGAAAAGCATGAATTCACGACCTGAACCAAGTCGTTTCTTGTGAAACCCACGCCACGATCGAGGGCGTGAATTTGAAAATAACGCCCCCGTTCAGGCCGTGTCTTTGATAAATCCCAGAATATGTATATCCTGCAAAAAAATAGGATTAAAGAATGGACGACCATTGTGCATGTCGTCACATTGAAATAAAATGCCCCTGTAAAGGGCGTGCTTTTGATAAAACACAGAATTATGGAAACTTCTGCAAAATTGAAAATGCATGTAAACGCCCTTATTTAAGGCGTTATTTACTTAAGTAGTGACTTAATCAAAGTCGTTATTTTCTGTAAAAATGTTTTTACCTGTTACTGCTAACCGAGGGTTTGCATTATATTTATATATATGTATATCGGCACTATATCTCCACTCCGTGAGTATAGTCCCACGTTTTCATGTTGTTCTATCGATCACCCTCAACTCTCATTGAAATACAAGCTCTCCATTGGACATTCCGTTCCTTTGGACTAGCGAGTTAGTCATAGAGACCTCTGTAAGACTCCTCGTACCTTGGATTCCCTCAAGGTCGACTGAGCTGGTTGTACCCTAAAAACCCATTACACAATCTTTACCATGTCACTCTAATGAAACATGGTATACCGGCCCTCATGTTATACTATATATATGATATGAGAACTATCTTAAGGAATGGGGGAAAACATGCCATCAATGAGATGTTATTGTAGACCCCAATTCTATATCAATTTTGTTATGATGATTCTTGTGGACCTCATGTTATTAACATGCTGTTCTTGTAGATCACATTTCTATATAAAGGAGTGACCATCTACATATGGGCACTTATTTGTCATGGTACCCGGTTAGGGAACCAATGCCACCCAGTTTATCGACATGTCATGATTTATATGCTTTGCGTGGATTTTATCGCCAGTATGTCCTTACTCAAGGGTCTTGCCCTTGAATTCCATGAAAATCTTATCTTATCATCCTAATTAAAGCTTGTTCTTGGAACTCCTTATTGGCTATAAACTATCGTGGATGTCTAGATCTATCGTGAATGCTGTGCATATAGGGCCCGATCTGGTCCTGGGAGGAGCGCCCGAAAGTACTAGTGCCCATGGGAGTTTTAATGATAACGGTGTCTAGCATTACACCGGAGTACTCTTTATCTTGATCTTTGGCATTCCACGATCTCTCTCTTTTCTTGCGTGCGTGACTCGACTTGCGTGACTTGACTTGCGTGGCCCGACTAGGGCAAGGTACTTGCGTGAAATAGCCAATAATCTATAAAGTCTCTCATGAAAGTTTCTTGAATGTTTTGCACGATGTGTTATTCTCTTGATTAGTTACTTGTTCAATTATTTCTACATGCATAGCCTTATTGCATTTACATGTGAGAAATTATAATTACTTAAACCCATTGCTAGTTCTTGAGATATAATTTCCTACTGAGTGTTCGCTCACTCCGTTTAATTCCAACATTTTCAGGTAAGCAGGTAGCTAGCAAGACCGAGACCTACACAGGCGGGACAAGTGTGCAAGCGAGCTGTGGAAACTAGTGAACCCGAGTCTTTTATCTTTCTTGAGTCTAGATAGTGTTGTCTAGCTAAGTCAGCTTGGCGTCTCTTATTCAGTTATCTTGTCTAAGTCTGTTAGTATGTCGTTATCTTATTTTCCATTATGTTGAAGTCTCCAAGATGGACAACAAGTTCTTGTAAGAGATTCATATTAGAAATAAAATTTCTATTGTTGTTCAAAATTATCTTGGTCTTATGCGATTGCTCTTGATCATTCACGACTGTTTAACTGTCACGTTCCGAGCAAACGACACGTTCCGTTGCTATCGGCCCGGGGCGTGACACAGGGTACCAAAGACCAAGCTCTTCGGTGCCAGATAGATATCTAAAAATCCTTTTCACTGCACTAAAGTGAGACTCCTTAGGACTAGCCTGAACTCTAGCACATAAACACACTACAAACTGTATATCAGGCCTAGATGCAGTAAGGTAAAGAAGGGATCCGATCATACCTCTATATAGCTTATTCTGAACTATTTTACCTTTAGAGTCTTCATCAAGATTTGTTGAAGTACCCATTGGTGCTGCAATTTCCTTGAGATTTTCAAATTGGAACTTCTTCAGCAGGTCCCTTATATACTTAGACTGGGTGATGGATGTTCCATCTTTGGTTTGTGTCACCTACAGTCTGAGAAATAATTTTACCTCACCCATTGAGCTCATCTCAAATTCTTGGGTCATCATATCAGAAAATTCCTTACACATCTTCGGGTTAGTTGAACCGAAAACAATATCATCCACATATATTTGAACTATGAGAATGTCTGGATGACATACCTTGATAAACAATGTTTGGTCAATCTCACCTCTTGAAAATTTCTTTTCAGTAAGGAATTTGCTAAGCCTATCATACCAAGCTCTAGGAGCTTGCTTCAACCCATAGAGAGCTTTATTCAATTTATAAACATGATTAGGGAAATCTAAACATCCAAAACCAGGAGGTTGTCTCAAAAAGATATCCTCTTTTATTTCCCCATTCAAGAAAGCAGATTTCACATCCATCTGCTGGAGAGTTATTCCTAATGAACATGCATAAGCAAGTAAAATCATAATGGCCTCGAACCTAGCTACAGGGGCAAATGACTCCTCAAAGTCAATTCCAAATTCTTGATTGTACCCCTGAGCTACAAGTCTGACTTTATTCTTAACCACATTTCCTTGCTCATCAGTTTTGTTTCTAAAAACCCATTTAGTCCCAATGACAGTCCCATGATCAGGAGGTGGGACTAGGTGCCATACCTTATTCCTGTCAAACTGACTCAGCTCCTCGTGCATCGCGTTGATCCAATGCACATCATTTAGGGCACTGTCAATGGTCTTGGGTTCTACATCAGACACTAATGCAAAGTTATTCAATTCATTTTGAGCTCTAAAATAGCCTCTAGTCGTAGGTGGTTCATGCAATTTACCACTGACATTATCTACATGATGGTCTCTAAGAAATCTTACATTGATAACTTGGTTACCTTGACCTTCATTTACCTCCCCCTGAATAGCAGGCTCCTCTACATTGTTTTCTTCAGGTTCATCTTCCTGATCTGATTGGTCTGCAGATTGTCCTCCGTTCAGAATTTCTCCATCATATTCTTTCCTGCACAGACCATTTTCAGATTTAGTCAGGGATTCATCAAAGACTACATGTGGAGACACTTCAACAGTTTTGGAATTTAGATTGTACACCCTATATGCTCTAGTGGTTTCAGAATATCCCAAGAGAATTCCTGGATCACTTTTAGGTTCAAACTTGTCAAGGTCTCTTTTATCATTAACATGAATAAAGCACTTACATCCAATAACTTGAAATGAGCAAGTGAAGGTTTCTTACCTTTCAGGATTTCATAGGGTGTTTTCTGGGTAAACGGCCATACCATAGCTCTGTTAATTACATGGCATGCAGTATTGACTGCCTCTGCCCAAAACTTCCTTGGTAGGCCACCTTCAACTAGGAGTGTACAGGCCATCTCCACAAGAGTCATGTTCCTCCTCTCCACTACTCCATTTTACTCTGGTGTTCTTGGGGACGAGAACCGATGAGTTATGCCATTGGCCCTGCAAATCATCAAATTGTGAGTTTTCAAACTCACCTCCATGATCAGATAAGATATTTTCAATTAAATTTCCATTTTTCTATTTTATTCTCAAATAGAACTCCTGAAATTCTGTGAATGCATCATTTTTATGAGTAAGGAAAAATATCCAAGTAAACCTTGAGAAGCCATCAACAAGTACATATCCATATCTCCTTCCTGATAAGCTGACTGACCTTGTAGGTCCAAAGAGATCCATATGAATCAACTCATAAGGTTTGGAAGACATATTTTCAGTTCTAGATTTAAATGACTTCCTAGTTTACTTGGACTGTGTGCATGCATCACAAATTTTAATTTCCTTTTTGAATGAAATTTCAGGTAGTCATCTAACCATGCTATGTTTATTAAGTTTATGCAAGACAGTATAACTAGCATGTCTTAATCTACGATGCCACAAAAATGCCAAATCATCTTTATTAGCAGTGAGACAGAGATTAGAATGAGCAATATCATCTAAATCTGCCATGTAGATGTTACTTACTCTTCTACCAGAAAATTTAACTACATCTGAGTCAGGTTCAAAGATTTTGTAATTATGAGCATCAAATACTACCTTATGTCCTTTATCACAGAGCTGGCTGATACTAAGTAGGTTATATGCAAGGCCATCAACTAGCAGGACTTCTTCAATGCAACAGGTAGTACACTTACCTACCTTACCTGACCCAATGATTTTACCCTTTGTGTTTCCTTCGAAGGTGACAAGGCCTCCATTATTCTCAGTCAGCATGCAAAATTTAGCCTTGTCTCCTGTCATATGCCTGGAGCAGCCACTATCCTGGTACCACATGTTGTGCTTGGCTGCCAGGCATACCTGCAATAACAATCATGGAGAGAAGTTTGGAACCCAAAAATGTTTGGGCTCTAGAGCAGCTGAAGAGCTATTCAAACAAGACAACAAGTTTTAAGGAATCCACATTTATTTAAAAATTGTTTGTTTAATGGATTTGTTGACATTCATTTCGTTGTTGTTCCTATTTCTAGCATTAGCAGTTTGAGTTTGTTTGTCCCAGTGCCTAGGCCAATTGGCATTCAGAGAATTATGGCCAGAGTTGATCCTAGGCTGACTGTAGGTGGTTTGCTTCCTAGGAGCCCATGTTCTAGATTCCCCAACACAGTTTCTAGCCTGAGGTCTATATGTCTGTGTGGGATATGACTAATATCTAGATCTCCCTTGAACTCTATTCCATCCAGACTTATGGAATTATTGTGGCTGTGCATGATGGTAGGTCTGGACTCTGGGCTGGTAGAAATGGCTCGATTGACTTCTAGCGGAAATATTTCTCCCCTGCACCCTAGACCCACCTGACTTCTGCATGGGGTGAGGGTTGTGTCTTCTTCTGAACAGCCGGTGGAGACTTGGTGACCTGGTGTTTAGGTGCGTGTGAAGGTTGACCCCTAACCTGAACTTTACTCTGAGGAGTAGGGCAGTGTGTACTATCGTGGCTAGACTCACCCATTTTCTGCTTGCCCTTGTCCTGAGCATTGAGCATTTTGGAATTAACATTTTTAACAGTAGAATTTACATTGCTCATCTTGATGAGGGGTCCCTGTTTCTTCTCAACCACAAATGAAATTATTTTCAATGCTAAACTCTTTTTAGCTATGGGGTTATACCCGAGACCTTCTCTTCTGAAGTTGACTTTTGACCACAAAAGAGCATCCAAATTATTAGATCATTGGGTCATATTTTCAATGATTTTCTTTTTATCCTCATTTTCTTTCTCTAGGTGTTCAATTGATTTTTTCAATTCGTTATTAACACCTAGCACAACTTCATATTTTTCATTAATAATGTTCATTTCATTTTCATAATTTTGCATTTTCAGTTTCAATTCATCGATGACATTTTGCAGCATTTCATTTTCATTTCTAGAATCATTTAGAGCATGCTTCAGATCACTAAATTCAGCACATGAGTTTTTCAATATGTCATTTTCAGATTGTAAACAGGCAATTTTATCGGACATGGTTTTATCATTCATCAGTGAATTTACTTTCTTTATTAGTTGCCTATTTTTTTTCTAATATCATCTACCTTATCAAGCAAATCACCGTAGGCATCCTCCCAATCAGAGATAGTGTAATGCTCAAAGGGAGAGGATACCTCATCGAAGTCTTCTTTTTCATTGTCACCATCTTTAGCCATCAGGCAGATTGGCTTTTCTTCATCTTCACTCTCCGAGGTACAGCTCAAGGTGCCCTCGTCCTCAACACTCTAGGTACTCACCATAGCTTTCCTATTAGGATTTTTCTTCTTAGCTTTTTCCTTAGGCTTTTGGAGCTCTAGACAGTCTGCCTTCATGTGGCCGGCCTTCCTACAGTGATAGCAAATATTGGTGTCAATTTTCTTGGCAGGGTTAGACTTATACCTCGATTGTCTCCTGCCACCATATTGTCTTCTGGTGAAATTTCTTCCTTCGTTCCTCAGGAACCTTCTGAACTTTCTGGTAAGCATTGCTAATTGATCTCCTTCGAACTCTGACCCGGAGAGACTCTGATCTCTTGACGATCCACTGTAATTGGATCGACTAGAAGTAGCCTTCAGTGCTATGTGCTTCTTCTTCTTTTCCAGCTCCTCAGTCTTCAGAAGATTCATATCATAAGTCATTAATGAGTTGATCAACTCATCAACCTTCGTGTTCTGTAGTTCCCTGGACTCCTCGATAACAGTTGCTTTGGTGTGCCAAACCGGACTCAGAGATCGCAGTATCTTCTTTACAATTTCATAATCAGAATAAGTCTTCCCCAAACTTTTGAGACCATTGGTGGTGATAGTAAGGCATGCATACATTTCTGTAATCGTCTTACCAGGTCTCATTCTGAATGCTTCATACTCCGAGACCAATAAGTTAGCCTTGGTCTCTCTCACTTGCGAGGTTCCCTCGTATATGACCTTCAGTTTATCCCACATCTCCTTTGCTGTAGCACATGATGAAACTCAGGAGAACTCTATGGGATGCAGAGCACACTGAATAGCATTGATGGCGCTCCAGTTGAGAGTGGACATCCAAATTTCCTCTCTGGTCCATACATCCTCGTTCGGGTGCACCTCGAACGATCCTTTGCTTACCACCTTACATATTTCGTAGTCCTTCGCCCTTAGAAAGACTTGCATACGGTTCTTCTAGTATGCATAGTTGGATCCATTGAAGTATGGGGGCTTGGTGGTGGAGTGTCCCTCAGCCGTCATCCCTTTTGCATCCATGGCAGTTGACTCTTCAGGTCGCTAATCCCTGCAGAAGAGTTAGGCTCTGATACCAACTGATAAGTCCAAGACTAGATCTAGAGGGGGGTGAATAGATCAGTCACACAATTAAAATTTCTATCTATATTAGAGACTAGTGCGAAATAAAATCAAATTATTGTAGGACGGTTGAAGAACACTCAGTCACAACCAGACAGAAACAGATCTAGATGATTGGCACTCAAGCGGTCCTAAGCATTCATCTACTGAACGATGAAATGAAACCAAGATAGACACAACCCACAGATCAATCACACAGTAGACGAAGGAATTTTAGGTGGTTCAACCTCAACCCAGAGGTCTACGTCCACCCCACACTCAAATCTGACTGTGGCTTCACTGCTGACTTACAGCTTGCCGCTGATCCACAGCTTTGGGGACAAATCCCTACAATCCGCTGAGCTTCACAGCTTGCTGTCTAGAGGAATCTACCTCTGCTTCGCTGAGGCTTACAGCTTGACATGTCTAGAGGTATCCACCTCTACTCCACTGAGGCTTACAGCTTAACCTCTTCTGACACACAGCTTGAACAAGAGTTTCAAAAATGAAAAGAAACAAGACGAAGAATCAAAACCCATGAAGGGAGTGTAGCTCAACAATAAGCAAGATCAGTTCCGATTCTGAACCTGGAAACTGATACACTACACTCTCTCAGACTCTCAAAGCTCTTGCTCTCAAACTTTCTTCTCAAGTGTGCTGCTCTCTCTCCTTCTTTCAAATCTACTCTCACTCTTCTTCTTTCTGGATCGTGCAAGCTCTCCCTCTCTCTACTTCAATTCTCAATATCACGATCTGTCTACACTTGAAGGAGAATATCCTTATTTATATGAAGCAGCAGTGAGATAGGGCGTGTGCTCTCCACAATTCTCACCTAAAAGCCTTATCCATATATGGAGTTGTTTGGCCACGTGGCAGCATCCCAGCTTGACTACTTCCCACGTGTCATCATCTTGACACCTCCTTCATTCTTGGATCACGTGCCATTCTTAAACTCCTCGAGTAGATATCCTGTCAAAGTCAGACTTAGCGTCAGCTTGAAACAATCTGACAGATAGTAGAGAGATGTACATAGTTGATAGAGCTTTGAACTGAATGTGCACAGACTCGATATAGCATGTAAAATTGCATGCACGGAGTCAAGTGTTCACACATAAGCATGTGCACTGACTTGATATTACTCTAAGACCAGAAGTGCACAGACTTGATGTGTGCACAATTCAGACGCTGCACTGACTAACTTGTGCCATTACCAATGTTACACAATGTAGTTCGTGCAATAGATGAGAGTTGCACAGACTTAGGATGCATCGTGCCTGAGCTTGCACGGACTTGCTTATACTGCATGTTTGACTTGCACAGACTTAATGTGCAAACACTGAATGCATGAACTCTTATGCACCAAGTTGCCTAAGATGTGTTGCACAGACTTTGTGTGCCCGGTGCAAGAATTGCACCGACTCATTGTGCCTAGACAACAACTACCAGTGCATCGACTTGGCTAATGCATGGATGACACTTGCACTGACTTGGTCGTGTGCATGAACACGACTTGCATCGACTTTATGTATGTATGCACGCACTTAATGTGTGTGTGAGCAACCTTGCTTAGACTTAGTTCGTGCAGAAGATAAATGTTGCACAGGCTTAGTCCACGGTACAGATGTTGCACTGACTTGATCATGTACAATGAGAAGTGTTGCACCGACTTGCTTTGCCTAGACTTAAGCATGCACAGACTTGGTCGCGTGTTGGAATAATGATTGCACTGATTTACCTAATGCATGAAAGGCACTACAACGACTTAGTCGTGTGTAGAAACAAGAGTTGCACCGGCTTCATATATCCATGCACAGACTAAGTGTAAAGATGCAAACAACATTTATATGATTATCTGACATATAAAAGTCCTCAAAATACACACATCATTATGTCAATATAAAGTTGACAAAGTTAACTATGCAGTCAACGAAGTCAAACTTCATCATTGCCATCAGTCAAAACATAGTCAAAACAAATCAGCATGTGAACATTCTCCCTTATCCTTCCATCTCAGAGGAGACCCAACATTTGAGAGACTAAAACCTTACCAATGGTTCTTGCGATGAAAATGTGATTTACCACCTGTTTTGAATCATGGACATTAAAATACTCATGCAAACTTGGGTTTGACTTGTAAATGATGTCCACCATGGATGTTTATCCTGCGAAGCAAGATAATCAAAATATAAGCTCCTTTCACATCAATGGACATTTTCCACAACACTTGTGCACACGATTGTCACTACTACACACACACAATGCACACAACATTTTATTATCATCAAAACCATTACTAAAGATAAAGAGGGAGCGCAACGAACATCTCCCCTTTTTTGATGATGACAAAATATTATTGTCACCCCAAAAATTTTCTCCCCCTTTAGCATTATCAAAAAGTGGGGGACAAGGGGAGCATATGTGAATCTTCTTCATGAATAAGATAGAAATGAAAAATAATGGCGCAAGAACCCAGCAATTTGGCTACCATGAAGAAAAGGCGTGTGAACCATGAACACCAAGTAGGAAAATGAAATTTGATGTGCAATATGCAAGATGACTGAAGTATTTGCAAATGTTCAAATTCTGATCTATATGCAAGTGTATGGCTGAATAGCATGTTATTCTCCCCCTTTTTGTCATAAATAAAAATTGATTGACAATGGGGTTATTTAACCTATTATTTACATGTATGATCTAAGGATGTATCAATGTGGAATGGAGTATGATATGAATAAAATTATTCATGCAAGCAAGCAAGCATGAGAGGCAATCAAGCGTGTAATACTATAACTCCCCCTCAATGGGGTAAAAAGATAGCAAGTGAACAATGTATTCCAAACCAAAATGTGAGACATGAAGCATAATCAAAAAAGGTAGTGCATGCATATGCTAGAGGCCCTGCATAAACCAGGATTAGGAACAAATTCAGGATACACATGCATCACAATATACCCAAAAGTGAAAAGTGAGGCAATGAGCAATGAACTTCAAAAATATATGGATATGATCATAATTTCTTAAGAACACTAGAGGGTTATTTCTTCCCTACAATTCCATTTAGATCCTCGACTTTTGGTAGCTTTGCACAAACGTCTTTTTTGTTTCTTTTTATTGGACATCGTCGTTCGACGCGAGTCACCTCATGTCTCTCAATGGGGTTTCCCGGCTACTAGGATTCATCACAATTTGATTTTTGTAGATTATAGCTTCACTTTTTGACATGTGTTTCCACGTTTACTTCAGTGAAGATTCTTAACTACTCAGTTCCACGTTCCACTTATTTGAATATTGCGGGGTAGGCAGCTTTTTTCTCACGATTACTCTTCATTTCCATGTAGAAATTTATTTCCCAATAAAGTGTTGAGAAGAATTTCTGAAATCCTAATAGATCAAAGTCATATGCATCATTTTTTGTGCAAAGTGTGTGGGTAATTGCTTTGTATGTTGAAATTAAATTTGTCGTTTCATAGATATGACTCCCCCTAAATGTATGCACAATTAGAAACAAATCCTCCTCATTTGTATATGTCATGATTCACAAATGATCTAAATCACTGCATTTTATATAACAAGGATGTGAGATCTTAGAAGATTTTCTAGAAATGATTTTCTAGAGATATATACATGCATTCAAGCAAGGATTTGAAAGTAGAGTGTCATGCCCCGAGCCTTTATGATAGCGGAAGACTCGCTCGAGAAGCGGGAATAGCCGACATGGTAAGCCTCTTGCAAGCAAGAATGATCAGAGTGTAAGATAATCACACATAAATGTAATTGCACAACAATTTAGTCAAATCAAAACTCCAACTTATTTCATCGATAATCAATATTCAAATACAATAACTTTCAACTTCTTTCAACCTATCAGACTCAAGAAATAAGGAAATTACATAAACTCAATCTAAACAATATAGACTTTCCTAAGTCTTCACTCTCATCTTGATAACACTTTCATTCGCTCTCGGACCCGCTACTTGTATAACCCGAATCCGAATTCGAATCACTTCCATCTCCTAAAAAAGATTGGAAATAGGTAATGAGCACACTTGCCCTGTAGGTATCTTCGCATCAACATGAAGGCACTATTAAAGTAATTAACATTTTAGCTCTAGAGAAATAAGGTAAAATCATACGAATGCGATCAATCACGCGATTAAATCAAAGTATGTAAGATAGAATGAGAGCAAGTATGAACTAGCAAGAATGTTATAAGAATATGATATGGCCTTTCATGAACAAGAATGTAACGAGAATGTACTAGCAATGCTACATAATCATCACTCCAGTATCTTTTTCTTATGAGCAAGTACTTCGTGAATTTCTATGGAATATCAAGAAAGTCATGTACTAGAAAGTCATGTCGTGTTGTATCGTATTGTGGATTTTCACTTATTTATAAAAAAAGTACTCCCAGCGTAATGCGACGCCAGTAGCATCATACCCCATGGTTTATAATAGTATGTTTCCGACAATCAGCCGAGGGGACTAGCATAGAGCCCTTGAACACAATCCGTGCTCGATCGCATCTTCAAGTATAAATCAAGCTACTTCAACGCATGTAATAACAAAGTATGGTCGAGAATATACAATTCAATAAGTTCATGATAATCAATATTTCAATGAATGAACGCTTCAATAAGAATCATGAGAAATCAAGAATGACTTATACTATGTTATGCTCATGGAAATAAATCGGCAGCATGACGATACATTCTTTATCTTCCATTCATTATATTAGGTTTCTTGATTAATATGATAAGTTCTAGATTATCAAGAGTCCATCTAGAAACCTTGAAATATCAACCCTTGGTCAAACCTCTAGTTAAAATACTCAAGCAGTGTGACGGTCGTGTACTGGGCCGTTACATGATGTGACGCTCCAGTATTAGGCCGTTACATTAGTCGAATTCAGAAATAATAAAATAGACTCAGTGAAATGTGACGGTCGTATATTGGGCCGTTACATGTGCCTGACGGTCCAATATAGATCCATTACACTACTGATAACCAGAAACCTTGATAGTGTAACCTAATCAATGGGCTTTAATGGTACAACCAACTCGGCATCCTAGTGGGAATCCCAGGCTCGCGGAGAATTACAGAGGCCTTGAAATAAGATTTCCTAGTCTATTGGAAGGAATATCCAATAGAGAGGTCCTCATGTCCAAGAATAATGTTCCTATAGTGCAAAGTGTGAACTAATGGACAACATATCGGAATATGTGCCATGTACTTAAAGAAGTGACTCTATTGATAGAAAGGATGTGTAACAATAGGAAATCATGATAAAATTCCGTCAATACATCTTTAGAAAATCATGATTTAGATACAAAACTATAGAATTTTTGCACATGAAATTAACATAACTTAAAGTAACTTAAGATACCTAAATTATGTAATTTCTATCATGAATCAGTAAAAAAAATCTTAAAGACATGAAATCAGGTCAAGACTTAGATAACTAAGCACACTTATAAGTTAACTTGACCGATTTCAAATTCTATCTGTGATTACCCTGAGAGTCGAGGATGGGGGCGTCATAGTGATTGTGACGGTCTATCGAGGGGCCATTAAAGTAGTGTAACGCTCCATCTATGGTCCGTCAGAGACAACAGATCAATCTAAATACAACAGAGAGTGTGACGGCTTATCGTAAGGCCGTTAGAGTAATGTGACGGTCTAAGTATGATGTGTCAGAGTCTCTGCTGATAGTATAAAGAAAATAAAAGACTATGATTTGAAAACATGTCATGTTTTGAAAAAGATCTAAATATCCTAGTCATGATAAATGAAGTAAGAGACTATCTAGATGCATAGGTTGCAGTGAATTAGCAAGATCATATCTTTTATCTTTGATTAAGGCTAAGGATAATTATGCATGCATGACCCTACTAAAACATGAAATTCATAGTCTATAATGCATGAAATCAAGTCAAACCATAGGGCTTTTAGCCTTAACAAGATATTTTTACCAATCATGAGATGACCTACCTCTTAACTATGCTTTAAGCTTCTAATTCGAGTCTGAAAATCGAGCCCTAGCTCTCCTTTTTCAGTAATTTTCCAGTAACTTCCTGCTGCTCTATCTCTCCAACCTCTTGTCCTAAAGATGTGAAATTTTGAGGGTAAGAAGATGAAACTAAGGTGATCAAAAAGTTCTAAAGGATCGAAATCTAATTACCTCGTTTAGATGTCCTAATCTTCTGATCTTTAGAGGACTTTCGTTCAGATTCCTGGGTAATTATGGTCGAACCTATAGCTTTGGAAGCTTCAATCTCCTTGGTTGCTTGATCTCCTAACATGAAATTTGGAGAGCAATTAGTCTATAGTATACTAAACAAAATCTTCTAAAGAACTTATCCAAAATTATGACTCCTTATCTTGATTCTTCACGAGCCAAAAGTAAGGGTCGCTCAGTTTAGAACTAGGTCCTATTTATAGGGTTTTGACTAGGGTTTGAAGATTAGATCGATTCTAGAGTCATTAATTTGCCAGAACCTAATCCCTAAGAGTCCTTAGTAATGTTATAAACTCTCCCAAGTCGATCTCTTGCAGATAGGATCACAAAGTTCCAATCTTTTTGCTCGTTCTTTCATTCACAGAATTATCAGGGTGTAACGCATTAGTCTAGGTGCGTTACGTGCATGTGGCGGTCGTACGATAGACCGTCATATCCCACGTGTGCAGAATTTTAAATTAATAAAACTCTTATATTTGTTTATCCAATATAATTATCTATAAAATAGTATTTTTTCCTTAAAATACGTGAATAGGCTAAATAACCTTCTAGAATATGGGCCAAACTTAATGGGCTTGGTCCTTAAACCTTTTGGATCTTATTTAAATAGGCTAGGTTAATTATTTGACACAATTGGGCCTTATAATGACTTATTAATCCAATAATCTATTTATAAATCTATTTAGTCCTTATAAATTCCTAATAAATTCCAAAAAATTATAAATAATCCAGAAATTATTACATAAATTCTGGGGCACTACATAGAGTCATGCAAGATGATTTTCGGTACGTGGCGGAGGTGTAGGTCCAAAGACCCGACTCACGCATGGTGAGTGTTTCCCGGATGATGGAATTTACAATTCCACAACACACCATTTTAAATATTGAAGAATCATGGCATTCAAGCAGACAAGTATGTAAAGTATGTCCAAGTATTTGCATGTAACTGAAAAGATAATGAAAATTTATTCCTATTCACAAATATGCAAGCATATGTGCAATACTAAAGCATGATTTGAATGTATGCAAAACTGAACAATTATTTGCAAGAAGGTAAACAAAAGTGTGTATTCAAGTTCCTCAACTCAACAAAATTCTTTATCATTTCCAAAAACAACAATAGGTGATAACAAGATTGAAGAAGGTCGAATTAACAAGATCCAACTAAGTGTATGCTTGTATTATTTAAATGAAGATTTTAGAACTTGAGCTCTCTTACCTTTGCCTTGAGAAACCATTATTTACCTCGGTCTCAAGGCACCCCTGCTAAACAAAATTCTCACTTCATAGATTTGGGTACTCAAGCTTCCTTGGGTCCCTTAGAGTTAGTTTCATTTTGAACAAAAGACATTTTGTTCTTCATCTCAAACCATTCATCGTCAGCCCTCATTAAGTCACAGACGTACATGTAATGGCCGAACATACCACAAGGAAAGCAAGTAAATTTTGGCTTTCTGAAATAATTCTTCCTATGCATGTTTGAAGGATTTATATATGAGTTCATGCATGGATGAACAGGGGAATAACAAGGTGAATCAACAGGTTTTGAAATTTATTTCTTACAAAAGAATTATTCTTTGTGGGAGAGTGTCCTACATCTCTCTTCTCATTCCTTTGACTACCTTCACCATATTCAAACATTTTCTGTTTTCCTTTCAGTTCTTTTTTAACAAGACTTTTCAATTTCTGTAGCTCATCGCACATGGTGTTGAAGTTGGTTTCAATGTCTTTTTTGGATTTCTCACATTCAATCAATTTTTCCTTGATTCCTTCTAACTCTTTTGCCAATTCTTCATTTTTGGTTTTTAGAATTTTCACATTCTCATAAGCATGTTATTTTTCAATTTCTAAGCATGAGATTTCATCCTCAAATAGAGAAACTTTGGACACCAACATTTCATTTTCATTTTTCATTTTTTCAAGTTCCAACTTAAGCAAACTACATTTAGTGCATGAAGAAGAACTAGAATGCAAAATATCATGATACATCTTTTTAAGCTTTTATTTTCATGTTTTAGCTTCTCACACTTTTCATACATTCCAGCATATGCAATTTCCCATTCTTCACAAGTAAGATTTTTGTTAATAGAATTTACCTCAGTCTCGTTCTCCACATCAGCCATCAGACATAGATTCTGGACCTACTCGTCCAGCTCATCCTCCTTCTTGAATTTGGACTCGCTCTCGTCCTCATCGCTCCATTTCACCTTCATTGCCTTGGGCTTCTACGCTTTTTCTTTCTTGATCTTCTTTTGAAGTTCGGGGCACTCATTTCTCATGTGGCCGACTTTGTTACATTCATAGCACCTTATCTCTCGTCTCTTTTCGAGTTGCTTTTTCTAAATTTTTCTATGAGAATTGCCATTCCTTCTAGTCTTCTTTAAAAATTTTCTGGCTCTTCTAGTGATGAGGTCCACCAGTTCTTCCTCACTACTATCAAGACTTGACCCATCATCACTTTCTTCAGAAGGCTGTGGGTTAGCCATAAATGCAATTGATTTCATCTTACCTTTCTCCTCCTCTGTCCTTTTAATGTTGATTTCATAGGTCATCAAGGACCCTATCAACTCATCCAGCGTAAGTGTGGTGAGATATTTAGAGTCTTCTATCACGGTCGCTTTCATATGCCAGTGTGGTGACAATGACCGCAGCACCTTCCTCACAAGGCCTTGATTTGTGTACTCCTTTTCCAGCGCTTTCAAACCATTAGTGATCTCACTTAACCTAGCAAACATCTCCGAGATGGTCTCATGTGGCTTCATCATGAAGAGCTCATATTCTCGGGCCAATAGATTTACTTTTATCTCCTTTACCTCCGATGTTCCTTCGTATATGAGTCGGAGCTTCTCCCACATTTCCTGCATAGAGGAACACATAGATATGCGTGAATATTCATTCGGATGTACATCACATTGAACAATATTCGTAGCTCTAAAATTTGCACATGATTTTTTAATGTGTTCATCAGTCCAACTTTCCTCATCATCAGGCAATTGATAAGGACCTTTACTAACAACTCTCCAGCTATCATAATCTTGAGCATGCAAAAACATTGTCGTTCTATTTTTCCAGTAAGGGTAATTCGTGTCATCAAAAAATGGTGGCATGTGTATAGAATGTTCCTCAGGAAGCATTCCGCTACTTTTCATCGCTAAAGATCTTTCCTCTTCAACCGTGAGATTGAATAAAATTAGAGGCCTCGCTCTGATACCAGTTGTTCGCCTAGATAGATGGCAGACAAGAAGGGGGGGTTGAATTACCCCGAAGCGAGATGGTAGATTTTAAAAGCAACTAAATTAATTACAGTAGAATCAAAATAACTATGATAATTAAACTAAAATGAAGTGAGATTTAAGCTCTCTCAATCTTTTTGATCTCACGCGAATAGCCTAAGCAAGTAACGGTTGATCTTCCACTGAACACGGATAGCAAACGTAGCGATATGTGATGGTGCAGTGAATAAAAATCTGTAAAAATGGCCTATGAACCGAGATAGAAGAAATGGATAAACACACAGGCAAACCACATGGAACGCAAAGATTTTTAGGTGGTTCAACCAGACCTATCCGTCCGCCTACTTCCACCCCTTACCGAAACCCGGTGAGGCTTCACTAACTCGCAACAACTGTAGCAACCACGGGGACAAACCCCAACACCATACACACGCTGCTTCTGCAGAAATCCACCCACACAGGGCCTGGCCCCAGAATGCTGCCACCACAGCATACACCCACACGCACGGGGAACTCACCACACACTAAAACCTCACAGGGAGACGCAGCTCTGTACACACACATAAATATTCTGATGTTTAGAAAAATAAGAAAGATATACAAGATATGCTTCATAGTAAAATGTAGATCAAGAAGAGCATCACAAATAAATTAGGTAAAAGATGTAGAATGTTTCCCTTTTGTTCCCTAATGGTCGTTTGAAGATCTTCCTTGAAGTACAGGTCGGAGGGAGTTGAAACTACAGTAGGATGGAGCAGTTGGTCGCCCCCCTTGAAGATCCCAGCTTGTCTGCAACTTCAGCAGCTCGTACGGGAAAAACACCTTCAGATCCAAGCTCCAATCGCACTTGCAAACATCAGAATATGATGACTCTCTCAAAGCCCTCTCCCCTCCACCTTGTGGCCGCACTCTTTCTTCCTTCTTCTGCAAAAGAATAGAAACTACTAGCCCTCACTTGTTCTGAAGATTGAAAATCGCGGCACTTATATATTACCACAATAAGTTGTTAAAAAGACCATAAAACCCATGTTAAAATCCTCACAAAACCCCTCCCAAACATGTATGAGAACCCTAAGGGCAAAGGGGTCAAGTTTGGGTGCAAATAGGTTAGTTTTAATGGGTTTCGAAACCAATCTGGAAAACAAGTTCCGGACGGTTCAGAGAAAGTGTCGACTCTTAGAGTCGACACTTTTTATGTGAAGTTCTGTCTAAAAAAAAAAGAACCCATGGAATAAGTGTCGACTCTTAGAGTCGACACTTTTTACAAAGTGTTCTGCTTGCAACAAAAAATAGTACACAGGACAAAAAGTGTCGACTCATAGAGTCGACACTTTCTGCCTGCTTTGATAAAACAACACAAAAGCATAGTAGAGGGAAATAAGTGTTGACTCTGTGAGTCAAGACTTTTGCTGTCGTGAATGAAAATGCATTAAACTCAGTTTAAAACCCAATTTTCCTCATTCAAACATTAAAATCAAACAACCATGCATTGAAACAAAGAATTGGCATATTTTAAACCACATGCCAACAAATGGTAATATGAATGGGTTAAGCATTTTTCAAGGCCAAAAGAAGATTTATTTTGACAATGCATGAAACTCTTTGAAAGCATCAATACTCCAAGAACTATATGCATGAAGGCATTTTAAAACCACCAAATCCTCAAGTAAGAATTCAATCATTTAGACATGTATTTGCTATACATGAAACTCATTCAACCCAAATAGATCAAAACTCATGTGAAGCAAGTTACGACCCAAACTCCTCAAAAGTTGATGTAAATGACTTAATCATATATGAACCCTGAAAGACCAATAGAATACTATTTAAGAAACCTTCTAAGAGCAGGGGTCGACACATGCAGTAGGGGGGTCGACACTTTCGAATAGAGTATAGTTAAAAGCTTTTGAAGAATGCTTAAAACCCTTTCTAAGACTAGAATGAAATCAACAAGCATCCAGCAATGCGAGAATATAATTCTTCCACATTTCACCATGATCAACATGAACTCTTCAACACATTTAGAAACCTCAAAAACCCATGAAAGGAATGCATAGAACACAACAATCAATATCAACATGAACTCTTCTTTCCATTCTCAATTTAATGGTCCTTGGCTAGTAGTAGGAGACTTCAATTGCATCCTGAATGTAGATGAGAAGTTAGGTGGAAATCCCCCTATTTTGGGTGCTATCTTGGATTTCTATGACGGTGTTTCAGATTGTGCACTTGTAGATGCAGGTTACTTGGGCTCAAAATACACCTGGCACAACAATCAATCTGGGTGCAGAGGTATCTGGGCAAGGTTGGATAGGGTACTTATTAATGCAGACTGGTTGAATCTTTTTCCCATTTCTGTTGAGCATTTGTCCAGGGAAGCATCTGATCATGCTCCTCTGCTAGTGAAATTACCTTCTCAGGACAAAATAAAGAGAAGGTTTTGTTTTCAAAAAATGTGGACTATGCATGACAAATTTCTTGGGGATGTTCAATCTTGTTGGCACACTAGTCCTTTGGCATCTTCTCCCATGACTTCTCTATATCTGAAATTAAAGTATATGAGGAAAATGCTTCGGAGTTGGAACAAATAGACTTTTGAAAATGTCCATATGAACCTGATGGCAGCAAGAGATGAAGTTCTTAAGGCAACACATTCTTATGATCTAAACCCCACGGAGGCTAATTATGGTATTCTAGATGAGACTAAGTCTATTCAATCTGATAGACTACTCTAGCAGGAATGTTATTGGAGACAAAAGTCTGGGATCTGATGGCTCCTTCAGGGGGACAAAAACACAAAGTTTTTTCATATGACTACTATGGTTAAGAGACGCAAACAAGGTATCATTCAGCTTCGGAACCCTATTGGATTTCTTACCTCAGACCATGAAGAAATGAAAGCAATTGATGCTTCCCATTTCAAAAATGCTTTTACTTCTTAAGACCATTACATTGAAGATTCCTCTCTGAATTGTATTCCATGTTTGGTAAGTCAGGATGATAATGATTTCCTCTATGCAATACCCTCTAAAGTCGAAGTCCATGATGTAGTTTTCAAACTGTCTTCAGATAGTGCACCAGGGCCCGATGGATTCACAGGTGCTTTCTATAAAAAAGCATGGCCTATCATTGCTGGATTGGTTGTCAGTGCTGTCCAAGAAGCTTTCTATTCTCAGCAAGCTTTCCCAAGAAGTGTAACATCAACTTTGATTGCTCTCATCCCTAAATGGCCTAATGCTACTGACATTTCAGAGTTCAGGCCGATAAGCCTATGTAACGTTTTCTACAAGATCATATCTTCTCTTGTTAATAAAAAGCTGGCAACTATACTTCCCAAGATTATATCTTTGGAGCAATCTACTTTTGTGAAGGGGAGACAAATTGTAGAAAAGATTACCCTTGCACAAGAGCTGGCTCATGATCTTGGCAGGAAAACTAGAGGCACCAATGTCATGTTCAAACTTGATATGGCCAAGGCTTATGACCGATTAGAGTCGGATTTTTTGTTTACTGTCATTCACAGATTTAAGTTCAGTATTAAATTTATCAATATGATTGAAAAGATGGTTACAAATTGTTGGTTTTCTGTATTATTGAATGGGGACTCAGCTGGCTTCTTTAAGTCCTTTAGAGGTGTCTGTCAAGGTGATCCTATTGCCCCATCTCTTTTCATTATTGCAGAGGAAACTTTGAGCAGATCTCTACGGGATGCTTATATTAATGCCGGGTTGAGTGGTTCTCAGGACCTCAGAGATGTCCTCCAATTTCACACTTACTGTTTGATGATGACACTTTGATATTTAGCAAATCAAATCTTGTCTCAGTCAGAAACTTGATCAAAGTGCTCAAAGCTTATGAACGAGCTTCGGGTCAGTTAATTAATGTAAGTAAAAGTGGTTTCTTTATACACCCCAAGGTCCATATGTCTGTTGCCAATCGGATCCACAATCTCACTGGTTTCACTCGGCATTAATTCCCTCATAAGTATCTTGGGTTTCCTTTGGTGCTTGATAGAAGCAAAAAGATCTATTTTGAAGGTATCATTACTTCCATTCAAAAGCGTATTGCAGGCTGGAAATCTAATTTACTATCCCAGGGTGCTAAATTGATACTGATTAAACATGTTCTGACCTCAGTGCCTATTTATTCTCTGTCTTCTTCACCCTTGCACTCAGGAACCCATCAACTTTCTGAGAAGTTATTTGCTAAGTTCTTTTGGTGATCTTCTCCTAATGGTAACAAAAGGCACTGCAGGTCTTGGCAGGCCATATGTAGGCCAATCTCTCAGGGTGGCCTTGGCATCATGTCACTTAGACATACGGATATTGCTTTGCGGGTTAAGATGTTATGGCAGGCAATGCATACAAATTCCATGTGGGCTAATTATTTCAGAGCTAAGTATATCCGTCAGTGTCACTTAAGAGATGTCCATTTCAAAAGCATGAACAGGTTTGCAAGAAGGAGTTGGACCAAGGCTAAGAACCTCATCCTCCAATTTAAAAGGGTTGTTGTTGGGGATGGAAACAGCACCAATTTTTGGTATGACAATTGGATTGGCAATCACATTCTGGCAGATTTTGTCCCTGTAAATCTTATTCCTAATCCAAAAGTTTCTGTCAAAGACTTCATACTGCATCCTACAATTGAAGAATCAGAATTGCTGGAGAGGATGTTTCCCCCTATTATCAAAACAGCAATAGGGTATGTCAATATGAATCTAGAACCTAACTTTGAGGCTTGGCGCCTGTCCCCATCAGGTAAGTGTTCGGTTGCCTGAACTTATAAAGTTCTCTCCAGCAGCAGTTCTAATCAGACTAGTTTACCATGGGCTCGGATGTGGTCCAACTGGCTTCCCAATAAACTTTCAGTCCACTTGTGGAAAATTTTATAGAATTGTCTTCCTATTGATTCAAATGTCCAGCGCTTGGGTGTGTCTCTATGTTACAAATGCTTCTGTTAAAAGGTGCCTGTTGGCACTCGAAATATCACTCGCGGTGATCAAGCCTCGAAGATGAATGACACGGCCCACTGAAGCGCAGAAGCTGATAAATATCAACATATTAAAGCCCTCTTGAGCTGATAGAGTTTCAGGTCACCGTGTATGAACATAGGGGACTTCACCTCAGGAGAATCGAGAAGAATTCACAACCAACTAGCAGTGCGACCAAGCCTGCCCAATGAACCTGCATCGACTCCATCGTGCCGCATACACTACACCCGTTGTCTGACCAAGGACGACTGCCTATCCGATGGCCCACCACCTCATGAAAGACTCTCCTGAGATGGAAGAACTCCCTTGGCTCTTCAGAACAAAGGACCGAGGGCTCTATCGGCGGAAGATTCTGGCTACCCGGCACGGGTACGGCTTCTTGCCAAGTTAGGCCCATTAGTGGCCGAATGATCGCCGAGCCTGGGCGGAACTATCCCGAGTGTTATCCCACCCTCCAAGAAGCTTTGAGCACAAGCCAAACCGAGCCAGCAGCACAGATCATAGTGCCAAAAGCCGTGTCAGTAGAAAACCCGCATGTTCAAATAAAAGACACTCAAGGTTCTGAGAACGGCCATACGTCATCCTGAGAGCTTCGACAAGGCATCCCGTCAAGGTTTCGAAGAACGACGGCAGGATGAATGTTCACGGCGTCTCCCAGAAGCATCCCCGGACTCATCGGCTAACCCCCGGCAAGTGGAAGATGTTAATACGACGCGCCCTAAACTGGCGCGCCCCTCTTATCAGGCGCCCTTCTATTCCGACGCGCAAAAGTCTTCAGAATGCCCTTTCCCCGGTGCGCCAATTCCCACACCGGATTAAACCTAGAACGGTCTCTGTATAAATGGCCAATTGGAAACAAAAAAAAGAAAAAGGAGAAGGGGGTTCGAAAGGGGAACTGGGAAAAGAATTGAAAGAAAGGAAGAGGGAGTCCGAGAGCCAATCACCTTCGAGGGAGAGGGGGTTTTCTTGCGAGTGAAGCAGGGTCTCACTGAGGGTCCTTTACCGCCGCCTGCCCTCCTCTGCCTGAATCCCTCCAGTGCTAGAGAAGAAAGGGGAGCCCGATACTCTATTCTTAGGACAGGTTGGTTGTCTACGTTTTCCCGTTGGTTCTCTGACTTGTTTCCTCTCAATCGAATGTAAGCGAGAGGGGGGGGATGGTGATGATATGAGCCAACCTTCCCCCCCCGCTCGCCGTCTTTTTGAGTTGTTCTTCTGGGAGCCTCTCTATAATTAGAATACGGTGGTTGTGTCATGATGCTGGCGCTGAATCTGTATCATATGTGTTAGTCTCCCCCGTTGATGGGATGATGGTACGAATATATGAATGTGCTAGCGGATTGAATGTTCGATGCCTTCTCTCTCACCCACTTCTATCTTAGTCGATGTATATGTCGGTTTCCTCCCACGCGTGATTTCCGATTCTTGCTTCTCGGACCCCGAACATGCCCTGGGATGTCATGGGCTATAGAGATGACCCCTCCCCCTGCATACTCTGTGATATAGCCGTTCCTGTGCACATGTCTCTTCCCGCTTTGATACAAGGTCCGATTACCATTCCCTCTCCTATTTGCATTGCTCTATTGCCCAGAGGAGTTGGAAACCGCCTCCAGAACGGTAAGACCCGTCTTGTGATTATGCATTCCAGCCACTCGAGCATATGCGTATGTAGATAAATCATCCAGTCTGCATATCAGCTACCTCTCTCCGTGACTGCTGCTTGCCTTCTCCTCTGTGAATGGTATCCCAGTCTCGTGAGCACCAGCACCTTAACTCTGTGAGTGGTGATCTTTCAATGCCGAATAACCACATTCTTCTCATTTATGGTTCGCAGCCATTGAACCATTCGAGTTCCATCGGTTTTATCTCAATCATCCGGGGAGGGGGATATTCCCCACCATTTCATAGAACTGCCAATCGGTCGAGGGGACTCCACCTCTCAGTGGTGGATGCTTCCCAGGGGCCATAGAGCTGACAACAACAGGGGCTTCAGCCCAACAGTTCCATACCCAGTCCTTCGGGACCCGGTGGCGGCTAAGGGATGAGTGCTCCTAGTAGGCTTGTCCTCGGGGCTTCTCTCCCTAATGCCCTCTCTCTAGCGGATGCAGTGCACGCTGTAGGTTGCCCACCCCTCGTAGGCCAGTCCTCGAGATGCTGCTTCCGTCAATAGCTGCCTCGTCCCTCTGTTTCCACCCACGGAACTATGGTGCCCCTCGCAGGCTAGTCCTCGGGGTATACAGTCCGACTGGGGTTTTGCTGGCTGCCACCATGCATACCCGCTGTTTAGGGGCTTACTCCACGAGTGAGTATGACCCCGTTTCTCTCCTGCAGTCCTTCAGAAATGGAGGAGATTGTTAGGTTAGGTGCAGTATTCAGAGGGGGGGTGAATGAATATAACCCTTTAAAAACCTTTACCCAATTAAAAGGTTATGATGCTCACTAACAATCTAGAGTGCTAACTAGACAGATGTATCAAATCTGAAAGACTAATTAGCAGTAGCACCATTCTTCCACTCAAATAAACTTTCACTCACTCAACGGATTAAACACTCAGAACAAGATCTGATCAACCACTTGGAGCGCCCCTATGCAAACATCTAGCGGAAGCAAAACATATAGAGAAATCAGACCACTGCACAGAGGATTTTTAGGTGGTTCGGTCCTCCAGACCTACATCCACCCCACACTCAAACCGAGTGTGGCTTCCACTAGCTCACGCTAGAAACAGCAGACTCAGTCTGCAACAAATGCTGCCAAACAGCTTGACCAGGGGAACAGCCTCCCCTCTTCCTCCCAACCGGAGGGAACCACTAGTGACACCAGTCACTAGCAAACCAGAGACACACGGTCTCTCTTCCTCCAGACCTGGAGGGAACCCCTGGACTTGAATCCACAAGCCCAGAACCGGAGACAATTCTCCCTTCCTCCAACCCGGAGGGAACCCACAAGTAGCACCCAGCTACTTGCAACCGGAGATGTCAATCTCCCTTCTCCTGAACTAACAGGAGGAACCCCGACCACTCTACAGAGTATCGGAAACACAGCAAACCAGAAAACAAAGGAAAGAACAATAAACGAAAAATGACTTCAGCAAAACAGAAAGCTGAAAAACGAAATGCACAATGTGGCTCTCAACGGAGCTAACTGGCCTGGATTTGATCCACGGTCCAGTAGACGGATCTTCAGGTAAGATCTTCCTTCTTCTCCACGAGCTCTCTCGCTCACTCTCTATCTTTCTTTCTCTTTCTTCTGCTCTTCTCTCACTCTCTGCTTCTTCTTCTCTTCACACTCTTCTCGAGCTCTCTACCTCTCTTCTTCTCCTTCTGCTCTTCTTCTTTCTCTTTTCTTTTTCTATCTGGATCGTGGCTCTCTGTATGAGCTTTTCTTCACGCCAACTCGATCGACCTTCATCTGTGGACGAAGGCTTCCTTATATAGCATCAGCAGCAGGTGGATAGGGCACAAGACACGTGTGCCTCCCACGCTTGATCCAGAACTTTCTTGCCACGTGCCTTCATTGCATTTTGTTCCTCTTGTCTTGGATCACGTGCAGCCCAGGTGTCTGAAATGTTCTTCCTCGGACCTGTAATGAGATTAACACCATTAGTCAATAAGAGTTCGCTGCATGCTTATTTAAAGCTAAGGCGCACGAGGTATGTAATGTCAACACAGGGTGACTACTTCACGAGGTTGGAAGTGAACGAACTGTGATACAATGAACAAGGCTAACACAACAAGGAAGATGACACGAGATGCAACTAGAGGACAGAGAGAAGCGACACGAGGTTCACACAGAAAACGACACGAGGTATACTGTGACAGAACAGACACAATGAAGAGAGTGACACAAGGTGGTGGCACAGAAAGCAACACGAGGTGCTGCAATGTTCTGCACGCAGTGGAACAAAAAATGACACGGAATGAAAACAACACAAAGATGAAACAGTAATTGACATGGGTTGAAATCAACATGAAGACAAAAACTGAAATCGACACGGAGTAAAAAATGACACGAAGATGAAAACAACACTAAGATGAAGTTGACACGGAGTGAAAATGACACGAGGTCTGGGAGACACGACACAAAGTCACAAGAACGACAGTAACCAACACGAAGTGTGGTTACGAAACATGAACGACACGAAGTGTGGAAACATGACACGAAAACGACACGAGGTCTGGAAACATGACACGAAGTCACAAGAAGAACAGTAACCAACACGAAGTGTGGTTACAGAACAAAAACGACACGAGGTCACAAGACAAACGACACGAAGTCCAAAGGTGACAAAACAGATACTACAAAGAGAACGACACGAGGTAGAAAGAAAACAACACGAAGTAAAACAATAACGACACGAAGTGTTACTGTAACAACAAACACTACGAAGTTACGAATACAAAAAGCAACACGGAGACATAGAGAAGTAAAACCGACACGAAGTGTGGTTACAAAAATAAAAGGACACGAGGTATAGGAAGAACAACACGACCACGGAAATAACAAAGAGTTGACACGGAGTATGGTCAAGGCGAGAAGGACACGAAGTCTAAAGAGAAAACAGCACGAAGACAAAAAACATAAAAACTAACACGAAGACATAATTGTGAAAACACCACGAGGAGATAGACAGCAAGGAGAACGACACGAAGTGAAACGACACTTGAACCTAGACCGACGTAAAGATCCAGCGAAGAATGACTCGAAGACAGAAATACACAAGCACGACATGAACTAAGGATGACATGGGGACAACACAGTCACATAGGCTGCACGAAGTGAAAGACAACACGGCTATCTCGACACGTGATGAAATGGTGGAAGTAGAAGAACAACTCGAAGATGAAAACGACACGAGCTGAATTTAACACAAAGGCGAAGACAGACACTGACACGAGGTGTGGACACGAAGCAAGAATGACATGAGGTTCAGGGAAACCAACACGAAGACAGAAACAGTACGGACACACGAAGTATTACCTCTTAGCAGCTTTTTCTTGTAAAGCATGGAAATCAACACGAAGTGTTGTAAGCTCAGACGACACGAGATGTTTTCGTGTTAGTGAGGGGAAACAACACGAAGACTCAAGTACAGAGACAGCACGAAGACGATGTACAGTCTGATGTACAGACTTTGAAGAACAGTCTAATGTATAGACTTGTAGTTTATCATGAAAGAAGGCCAGCGTACAGACTTGCTGTCCTCACAGCAGACGATGTAAACACTTAGCCTATGCAGACCAATGTACAGACTTTGGCGAAGCAAAAGGCTGTATAGACTTGGAGACCCAAAGCCATTGTATATACTTTGTCTAAGACAAGGCATGAGCTGACGTTGTATACACTTAGCCAATGCAAACCAGTCCGATGTATAGACTTTAAGGAAATGCATGCTACAGTGCAATGTCTAGACTTGCGATGTGTTCGCCAAATGCACACTACAGTCCAATGTATGGACTTAGACGAATGATGCATGAGACGCTCAATGTATCGACTTTGAGCTTGCTGTGCAGTGAATAGACTTAGGGCATAAACCCCACAAAGCACTGTATAGACTATGCACATAACATAAGTCTAACATAAACAATATATCAGTTGTACCAGTCACAGTCATGATGCAATCATCAAGGCACAATGTCATGAAAACACTATATCATTGCTATCATCAAAATACAATATCAATCATCAAAACCACAGCAATGAATGAATGCTTTATGCATCAGTTTAACATGTAACAAGACTGAAACATCAAATATGTTAGTCTAAACTGAGCAGCAAGATGACTGAACATTTGATTAACTCACATCAACAACCAATCATCAAAGCCATCATTAAAACCATCATCAAAACCAAAACCACATGCATGGGCACAACAATCTCCCCCTTTTTGATGATGGCAACACTTTCAATACATTGAGTCATTCTGATGATGTGAGGCATTCTGAGGCATTCTGAAGACTCAAATTATTCTCCCCCTTTGACTTCATCAAAAAGAAAAATAATTTGAGAAATTATAGCATGTATAAGAGTTCAGTCAATTTCTCCCCCTTTCAAGAACATGATTCTCCCTTTTTGGCAAACAATCTCCCCCTTTGATATAAACAAAATAAACCATGGGAAGGGTTAAATGCAAAAATGCAGATGCAACAAGGAATGCAATACTCCCCCTAAGTATGTGAATGCAAGGTCACAAATGATATGAACATGATTCAGTGTGACAAGGAATGCTCCCCCTGAATAGATGCCAATTGATATGAAATTTATGCAAGACTTGGAATCTCCCCTTCAATAAGTGGAATCTTATGAGATGAATGAGAAGGAGACCACAGGGGCAAACAAGGAGAAGTTCAGGTCATTGAGCCAATGACATGAGCAGAAGAAGTTCAGATGAGCTTCAACCAGAAGGAATTCAATCAGATTTTCAAGGAAATATCATTCTCATAAATCCAAATCAGAATATTACAAAGTCTTCCATTATAAGGGCTTATGAATGAACTTTATTGAACAGCATGGTTTAATCATGATGTATGTAGAGTTTATCAATAAAATTCTGTATTGATATCTGAAACCATGGTTTAATAAAAATGAACCAAGCCCTCATATTTATCTTGATTATCCTCCCTTTGTCTTACACAATCAAATCTATTGACTTCTTTCAGAATTACATGTACTAGTATTGAAATCAAGCAATTATGAAGTCATATGATTTTGTCTAGGGTTGTAGCAATTTGATTTTTGGCATCAATATTCAGATATTTCAATTTATTCAACAATTTTCCTTGCTACAAATTTTACGTGCTTTCTAGTTTAGTACACACCTTGTAACTAGAGGATATACCTTGATCAGAGGCCAATATCCCTAAGCCCTTAGTGTGACTAACTGTCATGCCTTATGTAAACAGAGTTAGCATTTACACATCATGACACACTACAGCTCAATTTTTAATGAGTGAATTGTATTTCTCAGTGTGCATGCCATTGCTCTGCCTGATTTTCAATGAATTCTCATTTTACAGAGTTAACTAAGGCACCTCATGACACAGTCCTTTGGACTTGTGTTTCTCAGTGACCAATGTCATTGCTCTGACAGATATTACCCTTTAGACATTTCAGAAACATTCATTTGCTTCAAAACAATATTAATCTCATGTACTTAACCAATTAAAGTCATGTATTCAAAAGTGCAGATTTCAGAAGTTTTTGCAAGACATAGCATGAAACAGTTGGTTAAGATTTATTAAACATGATTCAGATATGTTAAGAGATTTTGAAGTTAAACTCCATGAATACATTAAGCTTAAACCACATGAGTTGTTTCAGTCATTCTTAAGAATGTATAATAGAAGATTTCTAGTTCAAGAGTTTTTCAGATTTATGATCGAGATAGCCCATTGAAATCTTCATGAAAGACTGATAGAATTCTGAAGTCAAATGATATCAATTGATAGTAGAAATACCAATTGTTAACTTTATTAAGAGAAAGTGTAAGACTCAAGGTTTTACATAGTATGATCAAGGTTTTGGTCAACACAATCAGTGAGAGAGGATATGCAGTGAACTCTGACCCATGTATGCATTTGACAGCCTATATGTAATGCAGGGACATGCAAAGACTCGACATTGAATTGCTGTGCAAAGATATGCAACTTACTCCCCCTGAAAACATGCAGTACACTGGTCTACATGAAGACAAGACCCTTGGTACTTGGCAGAGAACCTGGTCTCAAGGACCATCTCACACATAGTAAGAACCTTTAGGCAGATTTCCTTGCCTTTTAGTAACTTACCATTTGATATACCAGGGTTATGCAAGACAATGCAACTCGAGGCAGAAAACAAAATATGCAGTCTTCAGCAATAGGCAAATGATAGTCATGCAGACGAAATGTGTACCTATGAGACACATGCATTGACAATATACACTGAAGAAGCATTCAAATTCAGTTCAATCATATGTCAAGAGAAGAGCATCAGTTATGCAGAATTGAATTCAATAGCTGAGTCTGGACTGCAGACTGATCAACTAGACAAGATAAGATCATACATCAATTAAGTAAATCAACATGAAACTCACAATTTTCATGCTCACGGATTCGGATATGAATTTAAACAAGGTTCAGACCTAACCTGAGGAATTGACTCCTGGGGCTCCCCCTTTTTGAGTGCCTTGGTTAACCCCTTTCATTTCCAAGGCACACCTGCAAGATAAAATCAGATTGATCCTGCAGGAACCCAAGCTGCCTTGGGTCCTGAATTAACCCTCGCAGGGGTTCTAAAAGGTCTCTCAGCAGGATAATCATCAAATTCCAACTGATAGCAATTATTCATGGAATGACCAAGCCTTCCACAATATCTACATGACACCGCCGAATTAGCTGAAGTATGATGCCTATGTAGATGAGCATGAGTATTTCTTTGATTATCATAAAAAAAAATTTTCTTTCCATAATCAGCTAGCCAACAGTTGGCAGCTTTGTGGCCTAGCTTACCACATTCAGAACATGTAGAAGTCTTTCTTTTATTTGCAACTTTATTTCATCCAAAATCATTTTTCTTTGTAGGAATTTTAGCATATTTGAAATTGACATTCCTACCCTGGATATGCCAACAGTCTTTGACTGTGTGGCCATGCTTTCTACAATGAGAACATTGAAGGGAGTTTCTTCTTAATGACCCTGACCAGCATTGTGCAGCTACATGTCCTATTTTTCCACAGTTATAACAATCAATTTTTTTATCCCACGGGACCTGTTCTCTAGCCTGATTGTTTTGAGCAGCTGCTAGGTCATCCTTTTCCATCAACTTACAATCATGCATCAAATGTCCGTGTTTGTGACAGTAGTGACAGATCATTCTCTTTCTAGATGTATGTGAGTGTGGGTGAGGACTGTGATCAATATGCATAGAAGAGTTCTTTCTATTTGTTTTCTGTTTTTCATTCTCTTTCTGATTTTTGTACTGAGGTGAGGATGAGGTAGAGGGCTTTTCTTGTTCTGAACTTTTAACGAAAACAGTCTTCAATTTTTCTCCAAAAACCTTCTCAGCCTTCTTCATGTCTGGACTGTAACCCAGTCCCTCCTTCTGAAAATTTACATTCGCACCAAGGAGCTTATTCAAATTGTCTCTTCCCTTAACAAATTTTGACAGGGAGTTTTTTAGATCTTCAATTTCTCTTTCCAAAGACACAATGTGGTCCTCACACAACATAAGTTGATTTTGCAATTCATCATTCAGACTTTTCAGAGTCTCATTTTCCAGTGTCAATGTGAATTCATTACTCACTTCATTTTCTTTCAGAATAGATTTCCCTTTTTCAACTGTCAGGAGTCTCTCAGACATGGCGGAATTTAGCAACCTCAATTCTTCATTTTTATTTTCCAATGAGGAGATTTGTTCCTTATTCGTATTCAGATCAACTAAGCACATATCATGAGATGTTTTTAGTCTCTGACAGTTTTCACATGAAACATTAGAATTTATCTGTTCACATCTCTTTTTTAACTTTCTATTTTCAGATTTTAATTTCTTGGATACTTTGAACAAGTCTTCATACATCACTATTAATTCTTCAAAGGAGTATCCATCTGATTCGGATTCAGAATTTACCTTGGATGAGGATTCCTCATCATCCCGGTTGGCCATTAAGCATATTGACTTTCTTCCTTCTCTATCAATGTCCGAGGTGTTCCCTTTGAGTTTCAATAACTCTGGACAATCATCCTTTGTGTGTCCAGCCTTCCTGCATTTGTAGCAAACATTAGAGTCAATAATCTTGGCAGGATTAGAAGTATACCTTCTTTGCTTTCTGTCATCACCATGCTTTCCTTTTCTTTTTCTTAGGAATTTCCTGAATTCACTAATTGCCATTGCCATGTGGTCTCCATCACTTTCAGACCGCGAGAGGCTGCTTTTCTCGCTTGATGATCCACTGTGGTTGGATCTGTTTGCTTTGCTGGAGCTAGCTTTCATCACAATTGGCTCCATTGCAAACAATCTGAAGGTTCAGGACAAACTGAAGCACCTAAACCAAATAAGCAAGACAATGCACTAAGACGGAGAATCAAAGCTACGAACACAGAAAGCACACACACTGAACAGCACCAAACAAACCAGCAGGATCCTCTGCAGATTGTTAGATCTGATAGATCAGAGACCTGCTCTGATACCAATTGTTAGGTTAGGTGCAGTATTCAGAGGGGGGGTGAATGAATATAACCCTTTAAAAACCTTTACCCAATTAAAAGGTTATGATGCTCACTAACAATCTAGAGTGCTAACTAGACAGATGTATCAAATCTGAAAGACTAATTAGCAGTAGCACCATTCTTCCACTCAAATAAACTTTCGCTCACTCAACGGATTAAACACTCAGAACAAGATCTGATCAACCACTTGGAGCGCCCCTATGCAAACATCTAGCGGAAGCAAAACATATAGAGAAATCAGACCACTGCACAGAGGATTTTTAGGTGGTTCGGTCCTCCAGACCTACATCCACCCCACACTCAAACCGAGTGTGGCTTCCACTAGCTCACGCTAGAAACAGCAGACTCAGTCTGCAACAAATGCTGCCAAACAGCTTGACCAGGGGAACAGCCTCCCCTCTTCCTCCCAACCGGAGGGAACCACTAGTGACACCAGTCACTAGCAAACCAGAGACACACGGTCTCTCTTCCTCCAGACCTGGAGGGAACCCCTGGACTTGAATCCACAAGCCCAGAACCGGAGACAATTCTCCCTTCCTCCAACCCGGAGGGAACCCACAAGTAGCACCCAGCTACTTGCAACCGGAGATGTCAATCTCCCTTCTCCTGAACTAACAGGAGGAACCCCGACCACTCTACAGAGTATCGGAAACACAGCAAACCAGAAAACAAAGGAAAGAACAATAAACGAAAAATGACTTCAGCAAAACAGAAAGCTGAAAAACGAAATGCACAATGTGGCTCTCAACGGAGCTAACTGGCCTGGATTTGATCCACGGTCCAGTAGACGGATCTTCAGGTAAGATCTTCCTTCTTCTCCACGAGCTCTCTCGCTCACTCTCTATCTTTCTTTCTCTTTCTTCTGCTCTTCTCTCACTCTCTGCTTCTTCTTCTCTTCACACTCTTCTCGAGCTCTCTACCTCTCTTCTTCTCCTTCTGCTCTTCTTCTTTCTCTTTTCTTTTTCTATCTGGATCGTGGCTCTCTGTATGAGCTTTTCTTCACGCCAACTCGATCGACCTTCATCTGTGGACGAAGGCTTCCTTATATAGCATCAGCAGCAGGTGGATAGGGCACAAGACACGTGTGCCTCCCACGCTTGATCCAGAACTTTCTTGCCACGTGCCTTCATTGCATTTTGTTCCTCTTGTCTTGGATCACGTGCAGCCCAGGTGTCTGAAATGTTCTTCCTCGGACCTGTAATGAGATTAACACCATTAGTCAATCAGAGTTCGCTGCAAGCTTATTTAAAGCTAAGGCGCACGAGGTATGTAATGTCAACACAGGGTGACTACTTCACGAGGTTGGAAGTGAACGAACTGTGATACAATGAGCAAGGCTAACACAACAAGGAAGATGACACGAGATGCAACTAGAGGACAGAGAGAAGCGACACGAGGTTCACACAGAAAACGACACGAGGTATACTGTGACAGAACAGACACAATGAAGAGAGTGACACAAGGTGGTGGCACAGAAAGCAACACGAGGTGCTGCAATGTTCTGCACGCAGTGGAACAAAAAATGACACGGAATGAAAACAACACAAAGATGAAACAGTAATTGACATGGGTTGAAATCAACATGAAGACAAAAACTGAAATCGACACGGAGTAAAAAACGACACTAAGATGAAAACAACACTAAGATGAAGTTGACACGGAGTGAAAATGACACGAGGTCTGGGAGACACGACACAAAGTCACAAGAACGACAGTAACCAACACGAAGTGTGGTTACGAAACATGAACGACACGAAGTGTGGAAACATGACACGAAAACGACACGAGGTCTGGAAACATGACACGAAGTCACAAGAAGAACAGTAACCAACACGAAGTGTGGTCACAGAACAAAAACGACACGAGGTCACAAGACAAACGACACGAAGTCCAAAGGTGACAAAACAGATACTACAAAGAGAACGACACGAGGTAGAAAGAAAACAACACGAAGTAAAACAATAACGACACGAAGTGTTACTGTAACAACAAACACTACGAAGTTACGAATACAAAAAGCAACACGGAGACATAGAGAAGTAAAACCGACACGAAGTGTGGTTACAAAAATAAAAGGACACGAGGTATAGGAAGAACAACACGACCACGGAAATAACAAAGAGTTGACACGGAGTATGGTCAAGGCGAGAAGGACACGAAGTCTAAAGAGAAAACAGCACGAAGACAAAAAACATAAAAACTAACACGAAGACATAATTGTGAAAACACCACGAGGAGATAGACAGCAAGGAGAACGACACGAAGTGAAACGACACTTGAACCTAGACCGACGTAAAGATCCAGCGAAGAATGACTCGAAGACAGAAATACACAAGCACGACATGAACTAAGGATGACATGGGGACAACACAGTCACATAGGCTGCACGAAGTGAAAGACAACACGGCTATCTCGACACGTGATGAAATGGTGGAAGTAGAAGAACAACTCGAAGATGAAAACGACACGAGCTGAATTTAACACAAAGGCGAAGACAGACACTGACACGAGGTGTGGACACGAAGCAAGAATGACATGAGGTTCAGGGAAACCAACACGAAGACAGAAACAGTACGGACACACGAAGTATTACCTCTTAGCAGCTTTTTCTTGTAAAGCATGGAAATCAACACGAAGTGTTGTAAGCTCAGACGACACGAGATGTTTTCGTGTTAGTGAGGGGAAACAACACGAAGACTCAAGTACAGAGACAGCACGAAGACGATGTACAGTCTGATGTACAGACTTTGAAGAACAGTCTAATGTATAGACTTGTAGTTTATCATGAAAGAAGGCCAGCGTACAGACTTGCTGTCCTCACAGCAGACGATGTAAACACTTAGCCTATGCAGACCAATGTACAGACTTTGGCGAAGCAAAAGGCTGTATAGACTTGGAGACCCAAAGCCATTGTATATACTTTGTCTAAGACAAGGCATGAGCTGACGTTGTATACACTTAGCCAATGCAAACCAGTCCGATGTATAGACTTTAAGGAAATGCATGCTACAGTGCAATGTCTAGACTTGCGATGTGTTCGCCAAATGCACACTACAGTCCAATGTATGGACTTAGACGAATGATGCATGAGACGCTCAATGTATCGACTTTGAGCTTGCTGTGCAGTGAATAGACTTAGGGCATAAACCCCACAAAGCACTGTATAGACTATGCACATAACATAAGTCTAACATAAACAATATATCAGTTGTACCAGTCACAGTCATGATGCAATCATCAAGGCACAATGTCATGAAAACACTATATCATTGCTATCATCAAAATACAATATCAATCATCAAAACCACAGCAATGAATGAATGCTTTATGCATCAGTTTAACATGTAACAAGACTGAAACATCAAATATGTTAGTCTAAACTGAGCAGCAAGATGACTGAACATTTGATTAACTCACATCAACAACCAATCATCAAAGCCATCATTAAAACCATCATCAAAACCAAAACCACATGCATGGGCACAACAGAGATGCTGCCCAATTTTTGGCAGAATCTTTTTAACTTATAAGATCACCAACATGAAATGGTTTCAAATAAAACATTTGTTCTCATGCAATAAATCCTAGTGCTCGAGTATGAACCTCGCACTAGCTTGTAACCTCGCCCCCTGAGAGCCATGTACTCTAATTGGACAAGCAATCGCTCCAATTAACTTTAAAACACTCAACAGAATCTTAATAAACTTAAATCATTTCAAAATTCATCAGAAATTAGCTAAAACGGTGTGGTCCTAATCCAGCCCGCCTTAATAAGGTGCCCCCCCCGCGCACCGGAATAGCTTCACACTCATAAAACTTTGTTTTCAAACGGCACGTTCCCGGCGCGCCCTAAACTGGCACGCCCCATGCCTACCGTGCCGTATTAAACTTTGTTATGGCCGCGCCGTATTAAGACCATTTACCTACGCTTGGCCACGCTGGGAAACTTATCCCTACGCACGGTCATGCCGATTTTGAAACATTGTAATGTCCTGATCAATCACTCGCCCTCGGAGCGATCCTCGTCTCCCGCAGTCGAGATTAATGACCATAACTAAGAAATAAATTGAATAAGAAAGGGGCTATTCAGGCCCGAGCTGTCTTGTTACCACGCTTTTGCTACCATGTCCGTTATCGCTTCGCTTTCGTTATCGTGCTCATGTTTTCACTTTCGTCCCCCTTGGGGGAAGGCTAATAATTTGATTGATCACTGATCATCATTACAACTCTACTGCCATGCTTAGCATAATCATGAGCATCATGTATGCATGTCTGCCTGGACCCTCGGGTATATTAAATGGCACTGACGGAAGCCCGGGTTACGCCCGATCGGAAGTCTCTGCTATGCACGATGATGGTCTTCGGATCTACGTCCTCCGCCACGTACCAAGGGTCTCTAATTTAATGAACCATGCCTCTCTTGCATGATAGATAGAAACATCTCATGTGACATCGTCACGTTTATACCTTCGCATCTTTATTCTGGCCTCGACATCCCACTATCTCGGTAATTAATCAAAGGTTTTCCCTCCTCGTGGGAGATGTAATTAACGCCACAGCGTTTATGGTGTGGCGGACTGCTGGTCCCGACCTAATCTCACTCTCGCCCATGTACAGGTTAGAATGAGCGCATAATAAACTCGTCACTTATGTGGCTGGCACGCTTGCGTAGTCAATCAGTCAGTTAATTGCCAGCTAATTAATTGGCTGATCGACACGCAAATAAACCAAATAAACCCACCAAAAAAAATAATAATCCTTGACAAGGCACGAGGAAGAGATCCCATCGCCGAAATAGTCTGGCATGCCCGGTGGGACCAGTGTCACCTTTCATCTCTTTGTCGAGATACTCGGCCTTTGAGGCCCTCCCAAAGGTTGCTGATCGTTGGTTTGTTTGTCTTGGCTTACGAACGATGATGACAACAACTGGACTGACTGGTGTCGGCTTCGGCCCTTCAATAGTCGCCGGTCATGCGCAACGGTACCTGGCGGTGCCCATGGTGTTCGGCAACTTCCCTGCTGTTGTTGGCTTCCCCAACTTCTTGGGGTTAGACTTTGTGGATATGCTGGAGGTGGAAGCCTCGGAGCCCGTCGAGGGAGCTACAAAGAAGATGTAGCCTCTTAAGGCTCGATGCTGCCATGACTCGCCCAAGAGTCCAACCCTAGTCGCCAGCTACCTGGGGCACCATGCTGTCCATGGGGTCCGCCCCGATGCTATTAACAAGTCCGGAGGTCGTCAGCGTAAACAACTCCGGAGGAGCACTGTTGTGGTTACTAGATCTCTGTCTCAATCCGGTAAATCCATGATGGTTGGTGGCGTACGCGTCTTCCTCAATCGACGTGATGCACGAATAGTCCCGGACCGGGTCATCCCCGCCGTCCCCGTCCGCAACTCATACCAAGCCCTCGCTGGAAGGAGGGCGGAAAGAGAAGTGGCCGGCCACTACGGCCAAGAGAATTTGGCCCCCAGGCCAAAAAAGTTTAAACAGGTATGGTTCCCCAAAAGAGTCCAACCTGTCCACCAAGCTGCACCTGTCCACTGTCGCCCTGCTCGCGATGGAGTGGAGGGACGGAAAGAAAGGGGCCTAGCCCCGAGAGAAGAAGAAGTGGTTGCGGACCCTCCGTGCCGCGAAAGCTTCCGGGCCTGCTCCCGCCAAGCCAACATCTCTGCTATGGGATGAATATTTCAGCAACCTGCCGACAGGGCTCGGCTGGCTTACATCCCTCCTGCGGGAGGTGGACAACTGTCCCCCATGCTACATCAAGAATGAGGTCGAGAAGAGATGGCCAATTTGATCAAGAATTATTTCCGAGGGCTAGGCAACCCCTCGCTTGGACAGCAACGGTTGATGCAAGCAGCCGCAGCCAATGAAGACTACTGCCCTTCAATGGCAGTTGAAGAAGATGCAGGAGAAAGGATGATGATGTTGTCGGTTGATGACAATGGCTATGATGATGGCTTTGAGATCGAAGCTGATGAAACTGCCCCGCGGCGGGAAGAAGAGACAAGAAGAACTTCTGTGTTCGAGAGGTTGACCTTTCCGGATCAGGCTAAAAGGAGCGTCCATCGACAGAGAAGAGGGAGGCAGGTCTTCACTTGCAATATGGCTGGCACATTTAGTTGATATGGGGGACTTCCCGAAGACCCCCACGAGTTGGCTCAATTGGCCACGAGGCCGGGGCCGAATACTCGTAGAACAGAAGCCGCAAGGGAGCTCCTGGCCACAGCTAAAGGAAAACAACCCCTGGGCTATCACCAGTGGAATGATGGAGCTACTATATTAACCGCCAATGTAGTGACGGTGGAAGAAGACAATGACATCCTCCTCAACATTCTGCCCGAGGGTACATCCGGGGAAGCAACAGAGGCTATCCCTACCACGGCAACTATGGACCCGTCAGTCCTGATGCTACTTCAAAGATACCGACATGAGATAGACTTGTTGATGAAACAGCTGATGGAGAAGACTGAACAGGCATTAGCTTCCAAGCCGCCTGAGGTCCAAGGTGAATCATCTCGGGGAGCGGTCCGTCATGTTGACCCTCTGCCGCTCTACACCATGCCTCAGTCGTCAGAGCCGAGCATTGCGACAACTCAGCAGCGGCCACCACAGTCGCAGCCGTTGATGCCGCCGGTGCTCCCCCAAGTGCACCAGACACCCCCACTGCTGCGTCCTCCACAGGCGACCGCACTAGTCACCCCGTATCTACCGCTGACACACTTCTACCCAGACCCAGTTGACCCCACGGTCATGAACCGAATGATGGTGGAAATGATGATCGAGCTGAAGCTCGCAGAAAGGAGTGAAGGCGACTACATCACATTTGATGCCTATCGGGTGCCATACCCGCAACATCATGCTGCCAAGTGACTTCCCCCAGGGATCAACAAGCCACCCAAGTTCAACAAGTTCAACGGGAAGGGATCCCCGAAAGAACACGTCGCATATTATATGACCGTCATGTGTGATCTGGCCACCGATGAGTCATACTTGTTGAAGTTTTTCGGGTCCTAATTGACAGGGCTCGCATTTGAAGGGTACTCCAGCCTCCCAGCCGGGTCGATCAACGACTGGTCGGATATGCAGAGGAAGTTCAGGGAAAGATTCCATGTTACTGAGAGGGAGGTCACAGTGGCTGAACTATACTCAACAAAGCAAAGGGCAGATGAGACAGACCTCGACTATATTAAGAGGTGGAGGAACCTCGGAATGACATGCAAGCGACCCCCGCATTAGGAGGATGCTGTGTAAATATGCAAACAGAACCTCAGGAGGGAAGTTCTGGAAAAGATGATTGGAATGGAAATACGGTCGTTTGACCGATTAAACAATGCCGTGGCCGAAGTGGAAGCCTTTCTGGCCAGGCCTACCCCTACATCAACTGCCAGTACAACCCAGAAGGGCAAGGCAGTGGAGCGGCGTCAACCGCCTGAAGAAGCAAACACTCTTGACATCAAGGCGTTCGAACAACAGAAAGGTAAAGGCAAGGAGGCGGTCGCCCCACATCCTGCAAAAGCCCTGGACGGCAAAGAAGGTCCCTCGCTGCGGGACAAGATGATGAAAGCCTACTCTTTTCCGAAGGACAAGACCAGGATTCTATTCGATTGGGTAACGGAATATGGCATGGTCACCCTGCCAGAGCCAAAGAGGCCGGAGGACCTGAAGAGAAAAGACAGCCCAAGATTCTGCCCCTACCACCAGATGCTGGGGCATCCAATCGAAGACTGCTATGTTTTCAAGGACATCATCGAAGGGATGGTGAAGAAAAATAAAATAGAGTTGGGAGAGTACAAAGTGGACCCTCCTCAACCACATGAAGCACCTCTGAGGAGGGCAGGAGTCAACATGATCTCCCTATACCAGGCATTACCCGAAGAGATCTCTGAAGCAAGCACGCGGCACACCTATGAAACTCATTTCTTGGAGCCCGTGAAGGAACAACAGGGGTGGCAGCAGGTCCCTGCAAAGCACAAAAAGGAGAGGGCACCCTGCCCGAAAGTGGGGGCACATGTCCGCGGCATCACACCGTGACCCGCTTCGCCGGTGGCAGCACCTATGTGCACCACTCCACCTGCAGTCATCAGAATACCCACCCGTAATCGGAGGAGACAAACTCCGCTGCCAGTGGTCAAGGAAACCAGTCCTGGGATCCGCAGACTACAAGACATTATTGAAGGGTTAGACGAGTCCATGCAGCCTGAATTGAAGCTGTTGCTGGTGTGGGACCATGTCCCATGGCAAGAACTGGAGCAGCTCTCGCTCGAGCGAAAGGAAGAAGCTGATGCAACATCCGATAAAGAGGGCAGTCTATTCTGGGGGTAGGTGCCCATTGAAGTAAAAAAGAACAAGAAAAGAAAGGTCGCTAAGGCTGATAAAGTGCGGGTTGTCTCCTACAATACTCTATCAGCACTCTTCAACTTGCCCGGAGATGAGGAAGAAGAGGAAATATGCTTCATACCCCCTATTGAGGGAGGCAAGGCCGAAGCCGCGACTGCTGCACATGTAACCCGGTCAGGCCGAAAATAGGGGCGCCAACCGCCGCCCAACCACAACATTATATTCATGGGAGAGGAGCCCTACAAGACACCTCCCCCAGAGGTCAAGGGAGTCCATATCCCTCCTCTGCCTGGCCTATATAACAAGAGTGGGGGCAAGGAAGTCCCTTCATTTCTTGAATTCATGAAGATGTCTAAGGGGAAGCAGCCATGCCGGGAGGCTAACCCTGCACCCCCTGTTCACCCGCAGCCAGCACAGTCTATCAAAGCCTCGAATACAGATGGAGTTTGCCCTGCAGCGGCTGATGAAGAATAGCAAGGATCCGATGCTAACCAAAAGGGTGCCGAGTCTGAAGCAGATGAAGCAGGTCCTTCAAGGGCCGCAACTCAGGACTCTCTCAAGCCAAGATGGGCTGAAGAGATGAAGCTTTCCAATGTCCGAGCTGGGAGCCGAATAATGAAGCTACTCAAGAAGCTCCCTGCTAGATTCACAATTTGGGAGATCCTCTCATTGAGTGAAGAGACTCGACAGGCGATCATCACCGCTCTGCAGATGCTTGCTCATTTTGAGACCTGCTTGGCTGAAGCAATGCCGGAAGCCAACATGACCTTCACTCCAGAGGATATGCTGCTACCTACCATCAGCCACAATAGGCCGTTGTACATGAAGGTGTTAGGGTGCTAAGTCCAGATACAGAGGGGGGTGAATGTATCCCCTTCAGAAATAATGCCCAAATTAAAACTCTAAAGCTCAGATATGCGGAATAAAAACTAATGAGCTCTGCAAGATGAGATGATAAGATAACACATGGTCAAACAGTTGGACTGCAACAATGCAGCCACCTGATGAAACTAGAAATGCAGACAGAACTATGCAACCCAAACACACCTAGCAAAATATAATGCCCAAGGTTACTGCAGATAGGAACAATACAAATAATCCAAGATAACACAACTAACCATGCATGCATAACCTGTGAATGGGAGGTAGGAGGCAAGGAGCAAACGCACAAAACAAACCACTGCATAGTAGATTTTTTAGGTGATTCGGTCACCAAGACCTACATCCAACCCTCACTCCCAATCGGGGCTCGGCTTCACTAGCCAACGCTAGAAACAAGCAGACTCAGTCTGCGAACACTTGCTGCCATACAGCTTGACCAGGGGAACAGCCTCACCACTTCCTCCCAACCGAAGGGACACCCCAAGTGACTCCCAGCCACTTGGAAACCAGAGACCGAAGTTTCCCTTCCTCCAGACCAGGAGGGAACCCACCAGTGACTCCCAGTCACCAGCAAACCAGAGGTCGAAGACCTCTCTTCCTCCAGACCAGGAGGGACCCCTAGACTTGCAACCCACAAGCCCAGAACCGGAGATCAGATCTCCCTTCTCCTGAGACCACAGGAGGGACCCGACCTCAGTCCAGAGGATCGGAAGAACACAGTAAATCAGATCAAATAAAAGGAAAAATAAGAAACGAAAATAACACAGCAAACACAAGCTGTAAATGAAAGAACGTCAGATGTGGCTCCCATAGAGCTGACTGGCCTGGATTTGATCCATCGTCCAGTAGACAGATCTTCAATAGCTTCTTCCTTCTTCTCCACGAACTCTCTCTCTCTCTTTCTTTATCCTCTGCTCTCCTTTTCTCTCACGCTGTTCTCTCCTTCTTCTCTGCAACTCTTTTTCTTCTGCCGGCTCACTCTTCCTCTATTTCTTCCTACTTCTACTCAAGGCTTCAGTCCTTCTACTTCGATCACTCTTCATCTGAAGACGAAGGTTTCTATTTATATCAACAGCAGTAGCAGCTAGGGCGTGTGGTCTCCACAGCTCCCGCCCAATCGACTCTGCCACGTGTCAGCATCTCAGCTCCTTGGATCACGTGCCAGACACCTGCAAGACAAATGAGGAGTTCAGTCGATTAACAAAATCAACTGAAGACAGTGTATAGACTTTATAACTCATACTGTAAAATGCAGTGTATAGACTTTATAAGCAGCAAATGAGCAAGTGTAAACACTGAGTGAGTGTATAGACTTTGAGTCTTCATGCGAGCTCAGTGTATAGACTTGAGGAAATTCAAGCAATGCAACACAATGTATATACTTAGAAACAGTAAGTGAGTAAGTGTGTACACTAGGAGAGTGTATAGACTCGTGATACTTCATGCGAACTCAGTGTATATACTTGCTGAAGAATGCATTATCATAACAGGGGAAATGTGTGGACTTCTGTGAAGTGTATGAAGCCACCGAGTGTATAGACCTGTTGAGGGACGGGCTGTACAGACTTTAGGACCTATGAAGACGATTGATTAGACTTTGCCTTAGAAACGAGTGTTTAGACTTTGAAGCAAACGCCAGGTGTACGATGTGTAGACTTGGCCAGAAAACGTAGGAAAAGGTATGAGTGTATAGACTTGGCCAAACGTAGGGAAAGGTGAGGAGTGTATAGACTATGCTTCACTTCGAGCAGCCATAGTGATGTATAGATTTAGCCTTTAAGATGTGGCTGTACAGACTTGGAGAGTTGAAGCCAATGTACAGACTTGATGATATCAAACCGATGTATAGACCTACAGATGCGAAGCCAATGTATAGACTTTATGATATGAAGCCAATGTACAGACTTGCAGATGCGAATCCGATGTACAGACTTTAAAGGATGTGAACAACAAGGCATGCTGTACAGACTTACTCAATCAAACTAATGTATAGACTTTGAAGAATTTGAACGGGAGAATGTATAGACTTTAAGAACCAAAGCTCACGTTGTACAGACTTTGTTACCCAAACGATCAATGTATGGACTTGAACTTCTAGAAACGAATGAATAGACTTTGCCACATTCTAATGTATAGACTTCCGGTGTGAATGAAATGCTGTACATACTTACTCAAATAGTCCCATGTATGGACTTGGAATTCCAACAGAAGGATGTATGGACTTTGATAAGAGAATGGCTGTACAGACTTCAACACAGCTGCGATGTACAGACTTTGACAAAGCAGCGATGTACAGACTTTAAGTGAAAATCCGATGTACAGACTTTAGCTGAATACCACTTTATAGACTTCGAATATGAAGACCAATATATAGACTTCAATTGAGTGCATTGGCTATACAGACTTGGAAATCTTTGAATGCGATGTACAGACTTGGACTCAAGGAATGGCTGTACAGACTCTGAGTGAAGGCATGAACAATGAATCAATGTGTAGACTTCACTTCAAGCAAGCTACAGCCCAATGTATAGACTTGCTGATGAAACAGTCTGATGTACAGACTTGTCTAAATGCAAGCAATACACAGACTTGCAAAGACGCTGAATGAGATGGTTGGCTGTAAAGACTTTTGACTTCAATGCATAGGCTTTGAATGCTTGAGAGACGATGCATGAGACGTAAATTAAGACAGTAGGCTGTACATACTTGAAGTAAAGCTTGCAGAAGGCGATGTATATACTTGGATGCCCAACGCCAATGTACTGACTTTGAAGAGAAGACAAATGTATGGACTTTATGGCTTAACGAGAGTGCTGACAATATGCCCAATGCAATTGTGCAGACTTCCACAAGCAGACATCCACAAGCAGAGTAAAGTAATGAATGCTTTATGCATCAGATAACATGACTGAACATCAAATATGCAATGCTTTAGATCTGTTAAACTAATATGAGCAGCAAGATGATTGAACATTTGAAAGACTGCATTATGATCAGAATATTACTGAATAACAGCATGATAACTCACACAGCAAGATGACTCACAGTGATTAACTCACATCAAAACCAATCATCAAAACCATCATCAAAACCACAGGGGCACAACAGACGGGGCACCTGAACGGAAGGGAGCTGAACAGGATTCTGGTTGATCCTGGTGCAGAGGTCAACGCTCTGCCCTATAGAATATACGAGAGGCACCACTTCAACATGCATCTCGAGAAAGTCAGGGATATGCATATCACCAGCTTCAATCAAAAATGTGAAGTGTCGATGGGGGTGGCGGAGTTCACACTTACCCTGGCGGATTTCACTACCACGGTGCAGTTCCATGTCATCGACTCCCGCACCTCGTACAAGGTGCTGCTCGGCCGCCCATGGCTGCATGAAAATATGGTGGTGCCCTCTACGCTCCACCAATGTATCAAATATAGTCTCCAGGGGAAGGAGGAGAGGATATTTACTGACCTCCACCCATTCGAGGTATTTGAATGTCACTTGGCGGACGCCAACCTATATGCGGGGCCTCCTCAGAAGACCTCTGAAGCCAAAGCCCCTGCGGGGGTGTCAAAAAAGGCATCCGGTGACAATTGGTATCCATCACCGCCGCGCGGATATGTCAAGCCCAAGGTGGTCTCTCATATCACAGTATCCGGGGACGTGGGCAGAATAGCACCCCCAGCTTTGTACCCCGAAGCTAACGAAGTGCAGGTCGATCGGTAGCACAACTACATTGGAGTCCCGGACGGCCTCACCAAGCCGATTCCCTACCTCGATGACCCCACTGTCGAGCCTTTCAAAACTTGGGAGGTGGCACAGGTAGATGGACCCAACAGCTTGTTCTATACGGCTGAAGAGCATCCTACTCGGGAAGACACAGACTACTGCCTCCCCGAAGATATAAGCTATCCGTCAGTCCCCGTCAAGGGTCTGGCATTCACAACCAGTCGGATGACCGGGATGTTTCAGAAGCAACACATCCCCTCCGATCAGTCTCATAACAGCTAGGAAGCCTTCCATAAATTATGGTATCCCGCAAGTCTGGATAAGGAACTGAGGCGCGTCTCTTAGCACCTGGGGTTGGGCTTCACCCTGGAAGAATATTACTACAGTGGGCGATACGAGGTTGACACCATCTCCATCTTCTACCCTGCTGAAGATAGCCCACTGAGGGCAGCCTTTGATGAATACCCGGCGAAAGCTGAATATGCTAAGCCGGCTCAGCCCGAAAATTAAGAAGCGAAGACCGTCATTCCTTGCTGATGCTGGGAGCAGGTCTATCCTGAAGAGGCAACCCTTCAAGACAAATTTGATATGGCTAGCAGCATATGTTGAAGAAGCAGGGACCTCTCCCTCTAGTGGAGTCCTACTGATGATGACCTCAGCACCTCTCTTGCCAATCGGGGAGGCATCAGCCGACTCCGATCAAGAGGCACATGCTGCCAGGAAAGAAAAGGCCAATTCTACAGAAAATATGACTGCCTCAGAGGGCGAGGCCTCCTCAACCTCTGCCATAAGAACGGGAGTCTGTCCCAGCCCGACAATAAGCAACCACTAGCCTATCATGGCTACAACTCCATCTACGGGGGGTGAAGCTGCTCTCTTGCCCTTAGAAACTGCAATAGCCGTGGACTTGCTGATAGAGCAATCTGCACAGCTGCTACTGAATGAAGCAGAGGACTCCTTGGAGGCTCTGATGATGTCAAATGAGGAAATCGAGGTCCTCGGCCCTGAATACAGCGTTCCAAATTTCGTCGACCTCCAACCGGCACCTCCGGAGATAGAAGATGGAGGCCAAGCTATAGTCAACGAGCTGATAGAAGTCAACCTGGGAAGCGAGGAAGACCCTAGGCCTACCTTCCTCAGCGCCCAGCTATCCCCAGAAGAACGGGAGCTGTATATGCAGCTGCTGCAAGAGTACCGGGACTGCTTCGCCTGGACTTACAGAGAAATACCAGGTCTAAGCCCTGCAGTTTCGCAACATGAGCTGGCAATCAGCCCTGAAGCTGAGCCAGTGAAGCAACCACCACGGCGCATGAGGCCGGAGCTCATCACTCAGATTTGTACAGAAGTCGACAAGCTCATGGACGTGGGATTCATCGAAGAAAATCAGTACACCACGTGGCTGGCAAATATCGTTCCCATGAAGAAGAAGAATGGATAGATCCGGATATGTGTTGACTTTTGAGATCTAAATAAAGCCTGTCCCAAGGATGACTTTCCGGTGCCAATAACGGAAGTCATGATTGATGCTACAACCGGCCATGAGGCCCTGTCATTCATGGATGGGTCATCCGGCTACAACCAGATATGGATCGCGGAACATGATCGGGTCCACACTGCCTTCCGAACCCCTAAAGGCATCAATCCCTACAAGAGGATGCCGTTCGGACTGAAGAATGCTGGTGCAACTTATCAACACACAATGACCAACATATTTGATGAGTTGCTCTACCACAAGGTCGAGTGATACATAGATGATCTGGTGGTCAAGACCAGAAGAGAAGAAGACCATCTGCATGATCTTCGAATCATTTTTCAGAGGCTGAGACAGTATGAATTAAAAATGAACCCTATGAAATGCGCGTTCAGAGTATCGAGCAGAAAATTCTTGGGTTTCATTATCAGATACCAGGGAATCGAGATAGACCCCGCAAAGATCAAAGCGATTCTGGAGCTACCTGCACCAAGGAACCTCTCCGAGCTGAGATCACTGCAGGGTTGCTTGGCTTATATCCGACGATTCATTTCCAATTTGTCACGGCGATGCCAGCCTTTCCACAAATTGATGATGAAGGATGTTCCCTTTTACTGGGATGAAGATTGCCAGATAGCCTTTGACAAGCTGAAAGACTATCTGAAGACTCCTCCAGTGCTGGGTGACCCGGTGAAGGGACAGCCGCTGATATTATATATAGCGGCCACACACAACTCTCTGGGTGCAATGCTAGCCCAGAATAATGAAGAAGGGAAAGAACAAGCCCTTTATTACCTCAGTCGGAGACTGGTCAGTACTGAGGAGAAATATACTTATATTGAGAAGATCTGTCTGGCACTGGTCTTCGTAGTCACGAAGCTTCGACACTATATGTTGTCGCATGAAATTAGCCTGGTATCCAAAGAGGACCCGTTGAAATATATTATGTCCCAGCCGGCACTCAAAGGTCACTTGGGCAAATGGGCGGTGATCCTTATGAAGTTTGATATCTCCTATGTGCCGTAAAAGGCTGTCAAGGGCCAAGCTATTGCAGACTTCTTCGTCGAGCACCCAGTACCGGGAGACTGCCCGCTGGAACAGGAGCTTCCTGAAGATGAAACCCTGGAAGCCGCTCATGTGCAGCCCTCCTTATGGCAGCTGTATTTTGATGGCTCTTCCAGAATTGACACCTCGGCCATTGGGTCAGCCAGGGTCAGAGTAGGGGCAGGCATAGTCCTGAAATCTCCAGAGGGAGAAGTTGTGCACACATCTTGCTTAATAAACAAGCCTCGTATAAATAATGAAGCAAAGTATGAAGCCCTAATAATCGGGTTACAGATCGCACTATCCATAAGAATTCAGATGCTAGAAGCATTCAGAGACTCCATGCTAGTTATAAAATAGCTGGAAGGAGAGTTCGATGTGCGGAAGCAAGAGATCCTCCCCTACCATCAGCTGGCAACCCACCTGATGTCAAGATTTTACTTCATCAGTGTCAAGCATGTCAACCGAGGATAGAATGCTCAGGCGGATGCCCTCGCTCAATTGGGCAGCTCTTTGGCAATCCCGCCAGACACAAGCCTGAACATAACAGTGATCAACTGCCGGTAGGTCCCCAGTGTGACATAGGTCTTGGCCGATGAGCAGGAGAATGAGGTGGTAGCCGTCGAAGAGGTTCAACAGCCTGATTGGTGACAACATCTCCTACGATGGTTCCAGCATCAGCTGCTCCCAAAGGAGAAAGAATAGAGAATGAAACTCCTGACGGTCAAAGACTCTTACAAGTTGAGAAGTGGAACCCTGTTCCGAATAATGGTGGATGCCTGAAGGAAAGTTCTGCTCCGTTGCTTGTCTTCAGTAGAAGCTGGGCAGGTGATGCAATAAGTCCATGCGGGTGCAGTCGGAGCGCATCAGGCCGGCCCGAAGATGAAAATTAAGATAAAGAAATTCGGTTACTATTGGCCGACTATATTTGATGACTGCTGCAAGTTCGCCAAGGCTTTTCAGAAATGTCAAGAGCACGCCAATGTGTCAAGGAGACCTCCAGTGCCGCTACACCCCACCACACCGAGATGGCCGTTTGCTCAATGGGGTACGGACGTGGTAGGGCCACTGCCAGCATCTTCATCAGGGTGCAAATACATCTTAGCAGCTACAGATTACTTCTCCAGGTGGGCAGAGGCAGTAGCACTAAGAGAAGTGACGGGAGAATTGGTCGCAAGATTCTTCCGGCACAATGTAATACTCCGGTTCGGGATTTCCAGCCGAATCATCTCTGACAATGGTAGCCATTTCAGAAACCAGAAGGTTTATCGACTAGCTGATAAATACAAAATTGACTTGAGGACATCATCCCCCTACAACCCTCAAGCCAATGGACTTGCAGAAGCCTTCAACAAGACGCTCTGCACGTTGCTGGCAAAGACCGTCAAGTCCACTAAGAAGGACTGGGAAGAAAGGATGTACGAAGCGCTCTGGGCCTATCGTACCGTCTATAAAACTCCAACCGACTGTTCGCCATTCTCCCTCGTGTACGGGTCGGAGGGTGTGGTGCCAATTGAATTAGAGGTCCCCTCGCTCCGAGTCGCTATCCAACATGGACTAGTTAGTAGTTAACAAACTAATGCAGAAAGAAGATTGGAAGAGCTTGCCGAGCTCGAGGGAAAGCATCTCCATGCGTAACAAAATATCCAACTCTACCAAGCCCGCATGGCCCGTGCTTTCGATAAGCTGGTCAAAGGACGGGAATTCAAGAAGGGTGATCTAGTGATGGTCAAAAGGAGAAAAGTAATGGCCTCCAACCCCAAAGGGAAGTTGGTGGAAAACTGGGTTGGACCATATATCGTCCCCCGAGTATATGAAGGGGGTGCCTACGTCTTGGTAGACCACAAAGGAGTCGTCCAGTTCTCTCCCCTCAATGGAAAGCATATAAAGCTATATCACACGGCACAACCGGCATTCCGTGAATAATCAGAATACCCTTCACCTTGGTCTAGTGGCACTCCGCCATAGCCGAGTTACCTTTACCTTGGTCGAGTGGCACTCCGCCCTAGCCGAACTACCCTTACCTTGGTCTAGTGGCACTTCGCCTTGATCGAGCTACCATCACCTTGGTCTAGTGGCACTCCGCCCTGGCAGAGCTACCCTTAACTTTAGTCTAGTGGCACTCCGCCCTGATCGAGCTACCTTCACCTTGGTCTAGTGGCACTCCGCCCTGGCCGAGCTACCCTGAACATTGGTCTAGTGGCACTCCGCCCTGATCGAGCTACGTGCATCTTGGTCTAGTGGCACTCCGTCCTAGCCGAGCTACCCTGAATCTTGGTCTAGTGGCACTCCGCCCTAGCCGAGCTACCTTTACCTTGGTCTAGTGGCACTCCACCCTAGCCGAACTACCCTTACCTTGGTCTAGTGGCACTCCGCCCGGATCGAGCTACCTTCACCTTGGTCTAGTGGCACTCCGCCCTGGCCGAGCTACCCTGAACCTTGGTCTAGTGGTACTCAGCCCTGGCCGAGCTACCCTGGATCTTGGTCTAGTGGCACTCCGCCCTGATCGAGCTACCTTCACCTTGGTCTGGTGGCACTCCGCCCTGGCCGAGCTACCGTTCACCTTGGTCTAGTGACACTCCGCCCTAGCCGAAATACCCATATCTTGGTCTAGTGGCACTCTGCCCTGATCAAGCTACCCATACCTCAGTCTAGTGGCACTCTGCCCTGACCGAGCTTACATATAGTAAACAGCGTTGCCATTACGGGCCTTATGCCCGAATCGGCACAAATCTATCCCTTGTGTCAGCATTGCCTTCGTGCTGACGAAGAAACCCTTCTTCTTGGCGCAAGACTTTGTGTCCTAGTCGACCCTTATACAACATTGCCATTGTAGGTCTTACGCCCGAATCGGCACAAATCCCCCTTTGCGTTAGCATTGCCTTCTTGCTGACGAATAAACCCTTTTCCTTGGCACAAGACTTCGCATCCTAGCCGACCCATACACAGCATTGCCAATGTGGGCCTTACGTCCGAATCGGCTCAAATCTCTCCCTTGTGTCAGCATTGTCTCCTTGCTGACGAATAAACCTCCCCTTTTCTCGGCACAAGACTTCGTGTCCTAGCTGACTCTCTCAACATCCTTCTGTTGCATGTTTCAAAAAAATAAAATAAAATGGGGTTAAAAGTAGAGATACCTCGCTGGACTTGTTCTTGTTTTCGGAACAAGGGAAGAATGGCTATAACCCGGCAGCGGCGAAAACCCGAAAGGGCGCTGCGGGCAAAATCGGGTACCCCGCCATGTGAAAACCCGAAAGGGCGCATGGGCAAAAGTAAGAGGGGGCTGGCTTATGTGAAAATCCAAAAGGACGCGTAAGTCGGTAAAGTGGTAATTTAAAGGTTCCTCGTTGATTCTCCTCCTATTGAAACTCCCAAGGGACTACCATCAAAAGTCTCACCGGAGATCCCATAATAAACCTGATGTGGGACGGACACATGACCTGGGACTCTAGCTAGCGATCGTCCCTAAGCGAGGGAAGATGTGGGACCGGGCGCGGTTGAGAAACTGGCCCTGAGTCTCGGGTATCGGATTTCCACGTTAACTCGGGTCGAGTCACGGGACGGTAACACTCACACTCGCTCTCTCGCAGCAGTGATACAAGTATGTCTAGCTAGAAACCTACACTGGCAGCGGCATTCAAAGCAATACAAGATAAGCAAATGCGATAAAGAGTGGGGAGCGAGTGTACCTCCACGCTTCGGGCGTGGGGAAGACGTTCTCGGCCAGTTACGGTAACTCCCGGTAACAACGGTAAAAGTTAATTACAACAGTGAAATCTATTACCCACTCCACGCATGGAGGTAAAGGGCTACAAGTGGGGCCCGGGAGGACCGACCCTGGGTTAACGGGCAGCAATCTGGAGGCGCGTACGGCACGAACTTGACCTGCTGGTCCGACTCGGCACTATTCCAACTCGGTGCTGTGCCAACTCGGCTACTGACTCGGTGGGCAGCAAGGTATGGATTCCAAAGGAATGCTGCCTTCTTGATGTCTTCTGGAGGCGCCGCTTGGATGGGACGATGGCGGGATGTCCCTGATCGACTCCCTGAAGGGGCGGCTCCTGAAATTGACTTTGATATTTATTTTTGAATTTTCTCCCGGACTGAGTTGTGCTGGCTGAATTCGGATCTGCTCTGCACACCTTCAAATAAAGAATTCCTACGACCAGATCCGATGTCGGATTAATGCACAAGAGGTATCGATAGATAGAGGACTCAGTGATCTACAACATATATTTTTGGTGGCTCCATCCACAAAACGGATTAAAATAAAAATGACTGCAAACTGCCTTTTTTTTCTTACCCGGACTGACAGACACATAGGGTAGAGATGGATCTGCCTGAAACAGACCTTTGACCGAGGGATAAATGATTTTTTTTGACTCAACGAAAATTATGGTGGAGGGGGGTATATGTGAGAAACACTAAGGAATTTTTGTGGATTTTATAAAATTTTCTATGTGGGTGGGGAAATTACAAGAAGACGACCTTGTCCCATAGATCTGCAAAAGGGCAGATTACTGAGAGGACAAACAAAAATACGTGGAAAATATCAAATGGACTCCAAATGACACGAAATTTTAACTGGAGGTTAGGAGAGATGGAAAGAACAAATCCACAAAATTAGGGCTCAATCAGACAACACGGACCAGAGATACAATTTCAGAGGAGAGGTTCTGTCCTGATTTGGACAGAACTTCGATGTAGCGGCGGTGGCGGCGCGACGGCGACAGCAGAAAGGGAATGTAGAGGGGCTAAGGAGAAGGGGATTCACTCCCTGGAGGGCTGGAGGAAGAGGAAGAACAGCAGGATGAGAGGTAAGGGGCGCACCCTTCTTGGAACACACGTGGGGCAAATGCCAATTTTTTATCTCATTAATTCTAACTAAATGGAAATACATGATATATATATGAAACACAAAATGACCTATACTAATCTCAGATCTAGGGTTAGGGAGGGGCTAACTAAGGATAGAACTAATTAGTTCTAACACAATTTTTACAAAAATTAAAATGGAATAAAAAGAGGGGGGCGCCCCCTTGACTATATGGTAAGGGTAGGTGGCCTACCCTTGACTATTTAACCCACTTGTCTCCCATGTGATAATTGACTTGTCAAAGCTTCTAGATGGCCACCTAGGATGGTTGACCAGCCCCACATGGATAAGGTGGACCAATGGGGAAGGGGAGGGGGCCCCCTAGCTGGACCTTCTACACTTTTACAGAAAAACCCACACAATCCTAGGGAATGACACATTGGCTTACAAAGCCTTACAATTGCACATATACTTTCCCAAGGATATAAAAGTAAACTAAAGGACATAAATGCAAAATAAAAATGTCAATGTTCGGCGTCGATTCCCATCAACTCTCCCCGGGTGGGAGGAACTCGACCCTGTCGAGTAAGGGGTGCGGCTACTCGTGACGTCGGCGGATCCGTCATCGTACTTGGAAGCGTGGAGTATGCTCCACTCCAAGTAATCGACATCTGCTCACCCCGTATAGATTCGATATGCACACGCTGCCATGGGAATGAGGCTAGAGGTGGACACTCCAGGGTGGGGTCACTCTCAAATGAGGGAAGGCGGCTCGAAGACTCACTAGGAATCACGCTTGTCCCTTATGTGACTAGATCCGATATGACGTAGAACCGATCCCAATAGTCCGACAAGTCTCGAACTCGAAAGGGCTAACAGCGCGAGCATACAAACCGACTCGACTCGATGGATGCACAGACACACAAGACCCTAGACACACCTAATGTTAGTCCGACCCGTACATGGGTGACGTCGGACCAGGACACCCGAATGTGTGCCATGCGTGCATTTGGCGTAACCGGTGGTTGGCAGAGTGTGGAATTCCTAGACCTCCTAAAGTGGGCCATGCATGCATATTGGACTTAGAGGTGGGAGGGCCAGGGGTTCCAAATGCATCTTCTTCCTTTCCCCTAGAGGATGGTGTATCTCGCAAGTGAACGGGCTTGGTGGGTGTAGACGACTCGGACCATGGGGAAGGAGTGTGGTAGTGGATTCCCTTGAAGAAGTGAAGTATATAAGGTCGGTCAAGGGGCCCACTAGGGAATGGGTCAAAGGGATCAAAGAAGGTATGACCCCTTGTGGCAGGTTCCCACAAGTCACGGTCCCCGGTGTAGAAGTCTTGAAGGTGTGGATAGTCACCTTCATACATTGTAGGTGGGACGATGATCATGTGTAGGATGTATGGTTCCTCCCTCGGGTGAAAGGGTATGAAGTCGGGTTCGGCCGACATGGGGAGGAATAAGAGAACCTCCGTGGTGATACAACTCACAGTGCACACGGAGGTAATGGACCCTAAGGCCGGATGGGTGAAGCTAAGACTAGTGGGTTGGTCGAAGCTTTGGGCTAACGAATGCGTCAACTTCCATTGCGTGTCTAATCCCATAATAAGGTCATCCAATGTATCAACATGGTGACTAGATCGAAAGATAGTGTGGAAGGAGTTGACGGGCACTATAGGTAAGGTGGGGTCCATAGAAGGGTAAGGACGTGGGACCAAGCCATCCTTGAGCCAACTAAGAAGTGGCTCGGCTATGTATAGCGTTCCCGTAAGAAACACGGGTGGCTCAGGTTTTGGGAGCTCCAAATAAGATGGTTCCAAATAAAGTTCGGAAGTAGATGGCAATGGAGCACTCATGGATGGTGAAGAAGCACGTGTCATTTCCAACCAATCCCAAAACTTTTTCTCGATTTCCTCAAAGGAGAGGGTTGGAGTGGGGACCTCGGAGTGGACTTGCTCCTCGGCTCTCGGCTCGGGTGTCGACCTAGACTCGACTAGAAGCGGGGCTTCTACTTGGTTGGAGGTGACAGGGTGGGATTGGACGGAGATGCCAAGGGGAGGTTGGTTGGAGGTGACTAGGCAGACCACTTGATTGGGGTTGCTTTGGAGGGCTTGGATGGGGGTGAAGGGGCGGGGTTGGTTGGAGGTGTGGCCCACTTGATTGCGGGTGAGTTGGTGGGGATGGCTAGTGGTATGACCCCCGTAGTTGGAGGTAGCTGGACGGGGAAGGTAGACCCTCCTAAGCCCTCTCTTCATATCCCACCATGACTCGATGGGCCTTAGCCTCCTATCTTCTCGGAAGTACTTGATGTCCCTCCATGTTTCGGCGGCTTCATAGAAAAGTCACCTTTTGGCTAAGTCGACTTGCGCGGGACCGGAAATAAGGTAACACTCAAAGTAGTTGTCCATAACGGCTTCCCACTCTAAGTAGTCACTCGGGTTTTCGGAGCCGTAGAAGTCCCGGGCTTCGGGCCTTTTGGGGTGGTTCGGGTGGTCCTTCCATTTTAGATAGTATCGCCACCATGGATAAGATTTGGGTGTTCGGTAATCCATGGGACACGGGGAAGCTAGTGGATGGCCATGCCGACACTCGGACAAAACACTAGACACGACCCTAAGTTATGCAAAGTTGGAATGCCGACTCGAGTATCAACCTAGGTACGACCAAGATTCGGTACGCGGCGGAGTTAATCGATCTGAAGATCACTCACCCAAGTGTGCGGCCTTCCCGATAGGCGTAGCCTAACGTTCAGACAACACCTTTTTATATATCGATTAATGGTATGCAAATGTAACCTAGACCGACTTAGACGATGACTATGATAGGATCGGTGCACTGGATTCAGAGGGGGGTGAATGAATCCCACCGTTAAAAAACTTTTCGCTCAATGAAAACTCGAACACTAACTAGAACAAGATAGACAAACTGGATAACTAATCAGAATCTCTTTTGAACCGAAGAACAAACATCTATCTCGCACCTAAACATTCAACTAGCGGAAGCGGAAGAAGGTAATCAACCTACTGCAAGATAGCAATATGAACGCTCAGACAATATGTGAAAGGTGGTAGAAGACATGGAGCTAACGCACAAGGCAAACCACTGCACATATGACTTTTTAGGTGGTTCGGTCCTCGAGACCTACATCCACCCCTCACTCCCAACCGGAGTGAGGCTTCCACTAGCACAAGCTAGAAACTGCAGACTCAGTCTGCGAACAGAATGCTGCCACACAGCTTGACCAGGGAATAGCCTATCCTCTTCCTCCACATCGAAGAGACACCCCAAGTGACTCCCAGCCACTTGGAAACCAGAGACCGAAGTCTCTCTTCCTCCAGACCAGGAGGGGACACACCAGTGACTCCCTGTCACCAGTAAACCAGAGGTCACAGACCTCTCTTCCTCCAGACCAGGAGGGACCCGACCTCTATCCAGAGAATCGGAAGAACAAAGATAACCAAATGAAAAAGGAAAAATAAGAAAGAAAAAATACACAGCGATCAGAAAGCTGTAAAGAAAGATAACATAGATGTGGCTCCCATGGAGCTGACTGGCCTGGATTTGATCCACGGTCCAGTAGACAGATCTTCAGTCGAGACTTCTTTCTTCTTCTCCATGAACTCTCACTATCTCTCTTCTCCTTCCCTTTTTCTCTTTCTTTTTTCTGACACTCGATCGTGCAGGCTCTCTCTGTCTCTTCTTTTATCTTCTTCTTCTTTTTCTTCTTCTACTGCTCTCTGGCTCACTTCTTCTTCACTCACAGTCTCGATCAGCCCTCTTCAGTTCTTATCAGTCTTCTTCTGAGGAAGACGTCTTCTATATATATAGCAGCAGCTTAGGGCGTGTGCTTTCCACTTCTCCCGCCCAATTGATGCTACCACGTGTCAGCATCTCAGCTTCTTGGATCACGTGCCAGGTGCCCACCTCGGGTCACGTGCCCAAACACATTAACCTCTTCCAACAATCCTGTCAGTTAATCAGTCGAAGACAGTATCAGCTTAAGGCAATGTTCAGACTTCATTCAGCAAGCAAAGCAAGCATGGATGGCTGTACAGAGTTGATCGTGTGAGGCAAGACAAGTGTACAGACTTCTTACCACATGCTGTAATATGCATATATGATGCAGTGTATAGACTTGCAGAAACATGCTGCAGTATGCATATGATGCAGTGTATACACTTGAATGAATAGACTTCGATGAGAACAATGCATGAACATTGTGTATAGACTTGCTGAATGCCTAGCTATCGTACAGATGTATAGACTTGTGTTATGCAGCCTAAGTATGTACAGACTTGATGAGGTGCTAAGTGACAGAGCTGGCTGTACAGACTCTGAGGAAACACAAGCAGCGTTGTATAGACTTGAAAAACGCTAGATGCACGATGTATAGACCTTGCCAAAGGAAATGGCTATACAGACTTGACCAAGGCAAAGCAATCGAATGTATGGACTTTCACAAGGTATAGACTTGCCAAAGAACTGGATGATGTATAAACTTGAACAAGGGAAAGTCTGTACATACTTGAAGGTTCACAACGTATATACTTTGGCAAGACAATGGCTGTACATACCTCAACTTGAGCAATGTTTAGACTTGCAGGTGCAACGTAGGTAAAAGTACCAATGTATAGACTTGTGACTGTAACGTAGGTAAAGGTACCAATGTACAGACTTCGAAGTTGAACAAGTGGATGTACAGACTTCACTTCGTGCAAACTACAGTGCAGTGTACAGACTTCAGACATGATGCACTGTATAGACTTCAAATGAGACTGTACAGACTTGGTCTGATGTACAGTGCAATGTATAGACTTTCGTTCAGCAGAGACGTTAAGAGAGACTGTACAGACTTTGACTTCAAAAGAGACACTCTCTATGAGATGGACGATGTATAGACTTCTAGACACTGTAGACTTGAACCGCGTGAGACGTTAACTAAGACGGATGAGAATGTATAGACTTTAATGAAGAATGCACACGATGCAAAGGACTCTGTACACACTTGGCCAATGTACAGACTTAGTAGTAGCATGATGGCGAGTGCTGTACAGACTTCGTGTGCAATGGCCAACAATGTGCAGACTTGGCCCAACTAAGAACAGATGGATGTATAGATTTTATGAGTACAGTCCAATGAATAGACTTTGCGAAGCACAGTCCAATGTATAGACTTTGCGAGGCACAGTCCAATTTATAGACTTTGCAAGATGCAGACGGGGCAATGTACAGACTTTAAATGCAACAGAAGACTCTATATGGACATTGCATAGATGATGCATGAGACGCGAACTCTGTACAGACTTGGTGTGCCGTGCATGAACAGTGCAATGTAATGGCTTGTGTGAATGCAACAGCGATGTTCAGACTTGGAAGCCGATGTGTAGACTTACTAAGATGCAAGGCAACACAGACACTGGCTATATAGACTTGCGTTCACACAACAGTGTATGGACTTCGAATGCCTGCCTGCATGCGATGTACAGACTTGAGTTATGCAACTAAAGGCTGTACAGACTTGCTATGAAGGTGAGATGCAACGTGAGATGCTCGAATTTACAGACTTGCTGATTGTGTTAAGACACAGCATGAGAGGCTATGATCTGGGGGGTCGACCCATCTGGAAGGGGGGTCGACCCACTTGTGTCCAGACTGTGCTAGAATGTAATGATGCATGGATGTTTATCCTGTACTGATTTCCATAAGCAGAGTAAAGCAACTGATGTATATGTATATAAGTGCTTTATGCAGCAGATAACATGACTGAACATCAAATGCAATGCTTTAGATCTGATAAACTGACATAATGTGCATGACAAAGAAATGATGTGTGCACACAGTGTATATAATGGAATGTCATTCACAAGCACACATTCACAAATACATGAACACATATGAATGCATTTAACTGAATCAACAAGGTCTTTCATGCACACATGCATATGGTGACTTATAGTGTTTGCTATCATCAAAACTAATCATCAAGACCACAGGGGCACAACAATCTCCCCCTTTTTGATGATGGCAACACTATGAGTCACACTGACTCAAGTCAAAACATTCTCCCCCTTTGACTTAAGCAAAAAGACATTAGTTTGAGAGAGGAAAAATAAGCAGATATGAAACAATTGAAATAACATTTCTCCCTTTAACTATATGAACGCACATTCTTCCCCAAAGAGCAATATGACTCAAATTAATTTCTCCCCTTTTGTTTAAAAAATCATGCAGATGTATGACTGTAGAGATGCAGATGCAGCAAGAAATGCAATACCTCCCCCTAAGAATATGAATGCAGGGTCACAATTGATATGAACATGATTCAATATGACAAGGAAGCTCCCCCTGAATAGATACCAATTGATATGCATTTGTTGCATTTCTCCCAATTGATGTGGTTGAGAGGGAGACCACAGTGGCATTCAAGGGTAAGTTCAGGTCAATGAACCAAGGACAGTGAGGAGAAGAGTTTCAAACACAAGAAGTTCAAAACAATATTTTCAAGGAGATATCAATCTCATAAATCCAAAACATAATTTTTCAAAGTCTTCCATTATAAGGGTTTATGAATGAATTTTATTGATCAGCATGGTTTAAACATGATGTATGCAAGGTTTATCAATAAATTTCTATATTGATATCTAAAACCAAGGTTTAATAAAAATGAACCAAGCCCTCATAATTCTATCTTGATTATCCTCCTTTTCTCTTACACAATCAAATTTATTGACTTGTTTCAGAAATACATGCACTAGTATTGAGATCAAGCAATTATGAAGTCATGAGATTTTGTCTAGGGTTACAACAATTTGATTTTTGCATCAATATTCAAATATTTTAATTTGTTCAACAAATTTTCATACTACAAATTTTACGAGCACTCTAGTTCAGTGTACACTTTGTAACTAAAGGATATACCTTGATCAGAGGCCAATATCTCTAAGCACTTAGTGTGACTAACAGTCATGCTTTATATGAACAGAGGTAGTATTTACACATCATGACACACTACAAATCATTTCTTTGATGAGTGAGTTGTATTTCTCAGTGTGCATGCCATTGCTGTACCTGATTAACAATCATTCTTGAGCAGAGTTAACTATGGCATCTCATGACACAGTCCTTTGGACATGTGTTTCTCAGTGACCAAAGTCATTGCTCTGACAGAAATTAACCCTTTAGACAATTCAGACAAATTCATTTGTTTCAAGTCAATAATAATTTCATGTACTTAACCAATTAAAGCCATGTATTCAATAGTGCAGATTTCAGAAGGTTTTACAAGGCACATCATGAAATAGTTGGTTAAGGTTTATTAAACATGATTTAGATATTTTTAAGAGAATTACAGACAAACTCCATGAATACATTAAACTTAAACCACATGAGTTATTTCAGACATTCATAAAATCGTATAATAGAAGATTCCTAGTTTAAGTGTTTTCAGATTTATGATCGAAATAGTCCCATTGAAATCTTCATGAAAGACTGATAGAATTCTGATACCAAATGATAGAAGAGATTTTGAAGCTCAATGTTTTCAGAATATGATCAAGGTTTGTCAACAAAATCAATAAGGAAGGATATGCAATGAATTCTGACAAGTGTATGCATTTGACAACCTACATGCCAAGCACTGACTCCCCCTGACAATATGCATTCAGTCAATCTTTTTGGCATTTTTCCATGAAATGCAATGCAATTAACTACATGTATGCAAAGACTCAACATTGTTTGCTATGCAAAGACATGCCATTAACTACCCCTGAAAACATGCAATGTTTGCCATGAAAACTGAACATATGTCTTTGTGACTCATGCACATACAGACTGCCCTATCAAAGCAAAATGACCCATAGTACTAGGCGGAGCACTTGGTCTAAAAGACCATCTCACACATAGTAAAAGCCTCTAGACAGATTTCCCTGCCTTTTAGTGGCTTACTATTTAATATACCATAGAGGTCAATCATGATAATTCAACATGCAGTCCTATATGCAATCCATATTTTCAGTGAGCTATGCAACAGACAGATTTCAAACAACATTCATATGCAGTTCAGATTTTCAGAAGTTGCAATTTATTTTCAAAGATTATGCATATCAACAATTATCAAACAACTGCAATTGGCATATGTATGCATCAGATGCAGACAACCCTTTAAACTCATATATGCACAGAACGCTCAGCAAGTGCATGATCAGAAACTAATGCAAATGGCAGATGATGAATGAATATGCAAAAACAGATTTAATGTGCTATGCAGTAAAACTAAAAATAGGAAATGCAAGAAATTTACCTAAAAGGTTCAGGAAGGGGTTTTCATTCTTGAGTGCCTTGGATTAATCCCCTCTTTATTAATCAGCTATCAAGGCACACCTACAAGTTAGCAAACTATTTTGCACACATAGGCACCCAAGAAGTCTTGGGTCCTAACATGACAGTATCACTTATAGCAGGTTTTCTCAGCACATTTTTAACTTGATGATCATTAAATTTCATCAGAGGATAACCATCCATCAAATGTCCAGATTTGCCATAATGATGGCAAGAAGCAGCAGATTTCTAATTTGATTTATGCACATTCTTATTAGCATGAATTCTATGTGCATATGCATGAACTTTTTGTTAACAGAATAAAAATTCTGTTTAGCAAAACCAGTTTGGTTTTGATATCCTGCCAGCCAACAGGTTGCAGCCTTGTGACCTGGCTTTCCACAGTTATAGCATGAAAAACTCACAGATTTTCTGGCATAGAATTTGATAACATAGGGGTTAACATAGTTCTTCTGAGCATGTCAACAATCTCTAGCTCTGTGGCCTAACTTACCACACTCAAGACATGCAAGAGTTTTCCTTTCAAAAACATTTTTGTTGTCATGGAAATTAACGAACTCAGAATGAAATTTCTTCCTCTTAACATGCCAGCAATGAGCTGCAAAGTGACCCATCTTGCCACAATTGGAGCAATGAATTTTCTTATTTTGAAAAACATGATTTCTAGCATGAAGTTCTTTAACATTCAGATTATCCTTTTTCTGACCGAACACATGTTTTCTTGCATACTTTTTGTCATCTTGTTTCATCACAAAACAGTTACTCATAAAGTGTCCATGCTTACCACAATAATGACAGGAGCCATTTGATTTCTTTAAAACATGGCATTTTTGTGATGAGTTCTTAGCATGCAGATTGTTCCTTTGAATTTTTGATGTTTTGTGATTTTTATTTTATTTTTCTATTTTGTTAGCCTTGTTCTGAGGTGGAGATGTGGTAGAAGGCTTTTCTTGTTCTGAAGATTTAACAAAAATAGTTTTCAAGTTGGTTCCATCAACCTTCCTCATAACTGGATTGCAACCTAGTCCCTCTTTCTTAAAATTAACCTTCGTTTCCAGCATTTTCTGAACAATGGGCTGTTTGTCTTTAGAGGTTGTGGCTACATTTGAAGCATTTACAAATGATGTTATCAACTTGCTCTGAAGCTCTTTCTTGTTGATCTTATTGTAGCCCAGCCCTTCCTTCCTAGAGTTGATTTTTATACCTAGTAGCTTGTCTAGGTTTTTCTACCCATCAACAAACTTTGACAGAGAGTTCCTCAAGCCTTGGATTTCATCTTCTAAAGAGGCAATGTGTAACTCGTAACTGGCAATCTCTTGCTCACTGCAATTCATAGCTTCATTCAAAACTTTGTTAGCAGTTTTATATTTCTCAACTTCCTGTTCTAGATTGCTCAGTTTATCAGAATCTTCAATGCAAACAGTTTTTCCTCTTTCTAAGGCTAGGAGTCTCTCAGACATAGTGGAGTTCAGCACTTTTAACTTCTCATTTTCTTTAACGAAAGTATCATTTTGAAATAACTCATCAAGAAGAATATGGTCATCTTGAGATACTTTTGGATTATTTAGAGTTTCATACTCCCTTTACAAGTTTTCAATGTTTTTCGGCAACTCCATGTTTACAGATTTTATGGCATCAGATTTTTCAATCAGCAATGTGTTCTCCTTTTTAAGTTTCTCTAATTTTTCTTCATTTTCTTTAACAGATTTTCTAAGAGTCATTTTCATATTTTAGCTTGTTTAAGTCTGAGTTCACACTTTCGAAATTTTTAGTAATTTTTCATACTGGTCATGATAGTTAACAAGAGTCTGATTATCATTATTTGAACTGAGTTTCTCTTTGAGTTCAGATATCTCATTTACATGATCTTGATTCTCAATTTTCAGCAACGAAATTTGTTTTTTCAGCATTTGAAAATCAGACATACAAACATCATGAACATTTTTCAATTCAGTACAATTTTTACATGGAGAACTTGAACTATCTAACCCAGTACCCTTCTTCAATTTTTTATACTGTTTTCTTAACTTCTCATGTGACTCTAATAATTCAGCATATGCATTCTCCCATTCATCTAGACAAAAATTCTTGAAGAGATTTACCTCCTCATCATCCAGTTCTTCTTCTTGATTACTGCTTTGTCCACTTCCTCGAGCCATATTGCAGCTTGTTTGATTTCCTTTCCCGACTCTCTTCATCATCTCCAATATATCACTTGCAGATCTGCAATCAAGGAAACATGAATGAAAGGCTTTGTCAGTAGCTACCTTCATCAGATACCAAGCCTTCTGATTTTCTGCACACATAGATCGATGCTTATTAGTCCATTTGGATTGATCTTTTGGTAGTCTATGTGGACCATGTGAAATTAGTTTCCACAGATCTGGATCAGTAGTCGTAAGAAACATATGCAAGTTTTTAAACCAGACATTAAAGTCCGTACCACTGAAAATCGGTGGATGAGCCATGAAGACAAATCAACATGCAATTTTTTTTAAAACAATATGTAGAAGACAATGATGCACCAAAACGCTAGCAGGATCCTCTGCAGATCGTTGGATCTATAAGTCAGAAACCGCTCTGATACCAATTGATAGGATCGGTGCGCTGGATTCAGAGGGGGGGTAAATGAATCCCACCCTTAAAAAATTTTTTACTCAATGAAAACTAGAACACTAACTAGAACAAGATAGACAAACTGGATAACTAATCAGAATCTCTTTTGAACAGAAGAACAAACATCTATCTCGCGCCTAAACAATCAACTAGCGGAAGCGGAAGAAGGTAATCAACCTACTGCAAGATAGCAATATGAACGCTCAGACAATCTGTGAAAGGTGGTAGAAGACATGGAGCTAACGCACAAGGCAAACCACTGCACATATGATTTTTTAGGTGGTTCGGTCCTCGAGACCTACATCCACCCCTCAATCCCAACCGGAGTGAGGCTTCCACTAGCACAAGCTAGAAACTGCAGACTCAGTCTGCGAACAGAATGCTGCCACACAGCTTGACCAGGGGAACAACCTCCCCTCTTCCTCCACACCGGAGGGACACCCCAAGTGACTCCCAGCCACTTGGAAACCAGAGACCGAAGTCTCTCTTCCTCTAGACCAGGAGGGGACACAATAGTGACTCCCTGTCACCAGCAAACCAGAGGTCACAGACCTCTGTTCCTCCAGACCAGGAGGGACCCGACCTCTATCCAGAAAATCGAAAGAACAAAGATAACCAAATGAAAAAGGGAAAATAAGAAAGAAAAAGTACACATTGATCAGAAAGCTGTAAAGAAAGATAACATAGATGTGGCTCCCATGGAGCTGACTGGCCTGGATTTGATCCACGGTCTAGTAAACAGATCTTCAATCGAGACTTCTTTCTTCTTCTCCATGAACTCTCACTATCTCTCTTCTCCTTCTCTTTTTCTCTTTCTTTTTTCCGACACTCGATCGTGCAGGCTCTCTCTGTCTCTTCTTTTCTCTTCATATTCTTTTTCTTCTTCTACTGCTCTTTGCCTCACTTCCTCTTCACTCACAGTCTCGATCAGCCCTCTTCAGTTCTTATCAGTCTTCTTCTGAGGAAGACGTCTTCTATATATATAGCATCAGCTTAGGGCATGTGCTTTCCACTTCTCCCGCCCAATTGATGCTACCACGTGTCAGCATCTCAGCTTCTTAGATCACGTGCCAGGTGCCCACCTCGGGTCACGTGCCCAGACACATTAACCTCGTCCAACAATCATGTCAGTTAATCAATCGAAGACAGTATCAGCTTAAGGCAATGTTCAGACTTCATTCAGCAAGCAAAGCAAGCATGGATGGCTGTACAGAGTTGATCGTGTGAGGCAAGACAAGTGTACAGACTTCTTACCACATGCTGTAATATGCATATATGATGCAGTGTATAGACTTGCAGAAACATGCTGCAGTATGCATATGATGCAGTGTATAGACTTGAATGAATAGACTTCGATGAGAATAATGCATGAACGTAGTGTATAGACTTGCTGAATGCCTAGCTATCGTGCGGATGTATAGACTTGTGTTATGCAGCCTAAGTATGTACAGACTTGATGAGGTGCTAAGTGACAGAGCTGGCTGTACAGACTCTGAGGAAACACAAGCAGCGTTGTATAGACTTGAAAAATGCTAGATGCACGATGTATAGACCTTGCCAAAGGAAATGGCTGTACAGACTTGACCAAGGAAAAACAATCGAATGTATGGACTTTCACAAGGTATAGACTTGCCAAAGAACTGGATGATGTATAAACTTGAACAAGGGAAAGTCTGTACATACTTGAAGGTTCACAACGTATATACTTTGGCAAGACAATGGCTGTACATACCTCAACTCGAGCAATGTTTAGACTTGCAGGTGCAACGTATGTAAAAGTACCAATGTATAGACTTGCGAGTGTAACGTAGGTAAAGGTACCAATGTACAGACTTCGAAGTTGAACAGGTGGATGTACAGACTTCACTTCGTGTAAACTACAGTGCAATGTACAGACTTCAGACATGATGCACTGTATAGACTTCAAATGAGACTGTACAGACTTGGTCCGATGTACAGTGCAATGTATAGACTTTCGTTCAGCAGAGACGTTAAGAGAGACTGTACAGACTTTGACTTCAAAAGAGACACTCTCTATGAGACGGACGATGTATAGACTTCTAGACACTGTTTGTTAGGTTGCTATGCCCGAATACAGAGGGGGGTGAATGTATCCTTCTACGAATAATGCCCAAATAAAAACTCAGATGCTAGACGCAATCACAAAATGAATCAAATTCAATTAAACTTATGAGCAAACACATGGAGCGCGCCTATCTAAGCATCTAGCTGAAGCAAGCACACAAACCAAACCATTGCTCAATAGATTTTTAGGTGGTTTGGTCCTCCAGACCTACATCCACCCCACTCCCAACCGGAGTGAGGCTTCACTAGCCAATGCTAGAACCAAGCAGACTCAGTCTTCGAATAGTTGCTACCACATAGCTTGACCAGGGGAACATCCTCCCCTCTTCCTCCCAACCGGAGGGACACCCCAAGTGACTCCCAGCCACTTGGAAACCAGAGACCGAAGTCTCTCTTTCTCCAGACCAGGAGGGAACCCGCTAGTGACTCCCAGTCACCAGCAACCAGAGGTCGCAGACCTCTCTTCCTCCAGCCGGAGGGACCCCTGGACTTGCAAGCCACAAGCCCAGAACCGGAGACAAGTCTCCCTTCTCCTGAATCCACAGGAGGAACCCGATCCCCAGTAGGGCAATCGGAAGAACAAGGCTAACCAAAGAAATAAAAGAAAAAATAAGGAAACATAAAAAACACAGCAACAAAAGCTGGAAATGAAACACAAGAGATGTAGCTCTCAATGAGCATAGTCGTTCTGGATTTGATCCACGAACAGACTGAACTGATCTTCAATAGACTCTCTCCTCCTCTTCTTTTCTTCCTCTTCTTTCTGCTTCTCTTTCTTCTCTCTTTCTTCTCACTTCTCACGAGCACTATCTCTCTCTTTTCCTTCTTCTGCTCTCACTCTCTTTCTTCTTCTTCTTTTCTTTTTCTGGATCGAAGGGCTTTCTGCTCTCCAGGCTTCTTCTTCGATCAGCCTCCATCTGAAGACGAAGGCTCCAATATATACCAGCAGCAGTAGGGAGATAGGGCGTGTGCTTCCCACGCCTTCCGTCCAGAAGATTTCTCCTCGGATCACGTGCTCAGCACCCACCTCGGATCACGTGTCAGGTGCCAGCTTCTGGTCACGTGCTCAATGACAGCAATCTGACTTGCTGCGTTGACGCTGTCAAGCAATGGCGTTAACGCAGTGAAGCATTCCAGTAAGCCATTAGCTTCGTCTCTTTAGCTGCTGCGTCGACGCTGCTCAATTGTAGCATTGACGCAGTGTAATAGCCTGTGAAAGTGAATAGTCCTTTAACTGCTGCGTCAACGCTGCTCCATTGTGGCGTTGACGCAGTGGAAGATATCGTGAAGGCTTCGTCAACTAATGCGTGGACGCTTTAAGCTCCCAGCGTCGACCCTGTTCCCTTCAGCAGCAAGAATGAAGTCATAAGATTTAAGTATGTACATTGTAGTGTATATACTTCGAAAGAAACAGTCCAATGTATATATACTTCAAGAACTCTAGACAACGGACGCTGTACAGACTTAAGATGCTACAGTCCAATGTATGGACTTTGCCGAAGTGAAGCAGTGTACAGACTTTGAATCAAGCCGATGTATAGACTTGAATGGGCATGAAGTGTATAGACTTGAAGTCTGAATGAAGTCGATGTACAGACTTGCCTATGCGAAGCCACTGTACAGACATTGAAAACGTGAAGCCAGTGTACAGACTTGATGAAACAAAGTCCAGTGTATAGACTTGGTGAAATGAAGTCCAGTGTATAGACTTTGAAGAAATGAGGCGATGTGCATACTTGCTGAGTTGACGCTGCAGCCCAATGAGTTGACGCTGTATAGACTTTGTCTTCCAGCGTATAGACTTGATGAATGCATGAAGACATTGAATAAGACCCAGCAATGTAAAGACTCTACAGTGAATGCATGACCCAATGTATACACTTGATGCAATGCATGCCGATGTACATACTTCTAGAAATGATGCACTGTTGACGCTGTACAGACTTCAACACAGGGAAGACTCTGCCACAGTCTAATGTATAGACTTAAAGAAACTGAACTGAAGAGTCGACGCACCAGCTCAAGGAGTTGACGCACTATTGTGTGGACAGAGACAACTATGACTGAAGGGTCGACGCATCAGCACAATGAGTTGACGCACTGCTGTGGAGACTGTGCAGACAGAGTGTGGACAGAATTAAATAGAGCATGTTATCTGACAGCCATATGAACTCCATTCACTTACATGATAAAACATGAATTAATCGAGCAGAAAAAGAAAAGCATTATGATCAGAGAATGACTGAATAATAGCATGATGACACACACAGCAAGATGACTCACAGTGAATAACTCACATCAAAACCAATCATCAAAACCACCATTAAAACCATCATCAAAACCACATGGGCACAACAATCTCCCCCTTTTTGATGATGGCAACACTACACAGTGAGTCAAACTGATGAGTCAAACTATTCTCCCCCTTTGACTTCATCAAAAAGAAAATAGTTTAAGAAATTATAGCATGTATAAAAATTCAGTCAATTTCTCCCCCTTGAAAGAACATGATTCTCCCCCTTTAAGAGTTTTAGCAAAAGCATGTGTTAGAGATGATCAAAAGAAGCCAGCATGCAATGATTGAATGAAAATCTCCCCCTTTTTGGCAAACAATCTCCCTCATTTGGTATAATCAAGATGAACCATGGGTAGGGGTAAATGCAAAAATGCAGATGCAGCAAGAAATGCAATACTTCCCCCTAAGTATATGAATGCAAGGTCACAAATGATATGAACATGATTCAGTATGACAAGGAATGCTCCCCCTGAATAGATGCCAATTGATATGCAAGTGATGCATGACATGGAAGCTCCCCCTCTATAAGTGGAATCTTATGAGATAGATGAGAAGGAGACCACAGGGGCAAACACGGAGAAGTTCAGGTCAATGAGCCAAGGACATGAGCAGAAGAGTTTCAATTAACAGATTTTTAAAGAAGCTCCAATCTCAAAAAATTCAGTCATATTTTCAGAGAGATATCAATCTCATAAATCCAAAACATAAGTTTTCAAGGTCTTCCATTATAAGGGCTTATGAATGAACTTTATTGAACATCATGGTTTAAACAGGATGTATGCAGAGTTTATCAATAAAATTCTGTATTGATATCTAAAACCATGTTTTAATAAAAATGAACCAAGCCCTCATATTTATCTTGATAAAACTCCCTTTCTCTTACACAATCAAATTTATTGACTTCTTTCGGAATTACATGCATCAGTATTGAAATCAAGTAATTGTGAAGTCATATGATTTTGTCTAGGGTTGTAGCAATTTGATTTTAGCAGTAATATTCAGATATTTCAATTCGTTCAATAATTTTTCATGCTACAAATTTTACGAGCACTCTAGTTCAGTGTACACTTTGTAACTAGAGGATATACCTTGATCAGATGCCAATATCCCTAAGCACTTAGTGTGACTAACTGTCATGATTTATAGGAACAAAGATAGCATTTACACATCATGACACACTGTAAATCATTTTTTGATGAGTGAGTTGTATTTCTCAGTGTGCATGCCATTGCTCTGCCTGAATTTCAATTAATCTCACTACCAGAAAAAGCGGGATTACAGACGAAATTTTCAGACGGAAATTTCCGTCTGAAATTTGTGACAGATTATTTTCCGTCAGAAATCCCGTCTGAAATATGCAAGTACACACTGCATTTCAGACGGAAATTTGTGACGGAAAATATTCCGTCACAAATTTCAGACGGAATTTGTGACGGAATTATTAAACTGTCAAAAAATTGTAACCAAGAATTTGTGACGGCCACATTTGTGACGGAATCCGTCTGACAATCCGTCACAAATGTGTCTTCTCACGGATTTTCAGACGGAAATTAGTCCGTCACAAAATTTATTGCGCCCCAAATCCGTCGCAAAGGCACATTTACGATGGATTTGGGGCGCAAAAATTTTGTGACGGATTAATTTCCGTCTTAAAATCCGTGAGAAGAGACATTTGTGACGGATTGTCAGACGGATTCCGTCACAAATGTGGCCGTCACAAATTCTTGGTTACAAATTTCCGACAGTTTAATAATTCCGTCACAAATTCCGTCTGAAATTCGGTGTGTACTTGCATATTTCAGACGGGATTTCCGACGGAAAATAATCCGTCACAAATTTCAGACAGAAATTTCCGTCTGAAATTTCCGTCTGAAAATTCCGTCTGTAATCCCGCTTTTTCTGGTAGTGTCTTAATCAGAGTTAACTATGGTACCTCATGACACAGTCCTTTGGACATGTGTTTCTCAGTGACCAAGGTCATTGCTCTGATAGAAAATACCCTTTAGACATTTCAGAAAAAATTCATTTGCTTCAAGTCAATAATAATTTCATATATTTAACCAATTAAAGCCATGAATTCAATAATGCAGATTTCAGAAGATTTTACAAGACACAGCATGAAACAGATGGTTAAGGTTTATTAAACATGCTTCAGATATTTTTAAGAGATTTTAAAGTCAAACTCATTGAATACATTAAACTTAAATCACATGAGTTATTTCAGTCATTCATAAAAATGTATAATAGAAGATTTCTAGTTCAAGAGTTTTCATATTTATGATCGAGATAGTCCCATTGAAATCTTCATGAAAGACTGATGGAATTCTGAAGCCAAATGATACCAATTGATAGGAGAGATTTCGAGGCTCAATGATTTCTGATATTATCAAGGTTTGTCAACTAAGATCAATGATGAAGGGTATGCAATGAATTCTCACAGGAGTATGCATTTGACAACCTATATGCGATGCATTGACTCCCCCTAACACTATGCATTCAGACAATCTTTTTGACATTTTTCATGAAATGCAATGCAATTAACTACATGCATGCAAAGACTCAACACTGAATGCTATGCAAAGATATGTAATTAACTCCCCCTGAAGACATGCAATGTTTGCCATGAGACACTGAACATATGATTTTGATTCCTGCACATTCAGACTGCCCTATCAAGCAAAAAGACCCATGGTACTAGGCGGAGCACTTGGTCTAAACGACCACCTCACACATAGTAGGAACCTCCAGACAGATTTCCCTGTCTTTTGGTAGCTTACGATTTACTTACCATAGTGGTCAATCATGATAATTCAATGTGCAGTGATAGATTTCAACAGACAAAACAGTATGAGCATTGAGAGATGTGAATACTCATAGTGTCCAAAGCATAAATTTCAGTTGAGGAGAGTTCAGAGGCTTCAATTTAGACAATGCAGATGAACAGTGATTATGCTATGCAGAAAAAATAGTAATTATGCATGGACACATCAACCAAGATATGTAATGAATTTCAAAACAGGAAATGCAGAGAATTTACCTGAACAGTTCAGAAGGGGTTTTTATTCTTGAGTGCCTTGGATTAATACCCCTTTTTATTCCATTCCAAGGCACACCTACAAGGCAAAGTTATTTTGCACAAACAGGCACCCAAGAAGTCTTGGGTCCTGACATGACATTATCACTTCTAGCAGGTTCTCTCAGCACATCTTTAACTTGATAGCAAGGAGCAGCAGTTTTCAGATCTGATTTATGCACATCATTATGAACATGAATTGTATGTGCATTAGCATGGAAATTTCTGTTATTCGCATGACCAAACTGTTTTCCATAATCAACACATTCAAAGTTTTTCTTTTTGAAAACAACTTTATTCTTTCTGAGAGCATTTGTACTTGCAGAGAATTTAAACTTTTCAGAAATGAAAATTTTCCCTTGAGCATGCCAACAGTCTTTAACTATGTGGCCATGCTTTCCACAGTGAGAGCAATAAGAGGCATTCTTTTTAAAATTGAGTTCATTATTGCCATAGCCTCCTTGGGCATACCAACAGTCTTTGACTGTGTGGCCATACATCCCACAATGATAGCATGCAGGAGACTTTCTGTTAATGGCAGGGAATTTAACAGTTTTAGAGTTAAATTTTCTACCCTGAGCATGCCAACAATCAATGGCCCTGTGGCCATGCTTTCCACATTCAAAGCATGAAATAGAATTTCTTTTAAAAGAACCTGACCAGCATTCAGAGTCCCTGTGACCCCTTTTGTTGCAATTAAAATAGATGATGTGCTGGTTCATAGAAACATATTTGTTTTTACTAAAAATATGTTGGTTTGCAGGGAATTTAGCATGATATGAATAAAAGGTTTTCTTACCACTAGCAAACCAACAATGAGCAATTGAGTGTCCTAATTTGCCACAATTAGAACATGTGACACTCCTTTTCTGAGGTGAAGGATTTTTATCATGAGATCTCCTAGCATTCTTATCATCCTTCTCCATCAACTTACACTCATGCATCAGATGTCCAACTTTATGACAGTAATGACAGATAATCTTCTTTTTAGATGCATGTGAGTGTGTGTGAAGACTGTGATCAGCAAACACTGATGGACCCTTTTTATTTATTTTCTGTTTTCCAATCATTTTCTGATTTTTATCATGTTTTTCTGTTTTCTTAGCCTTATACTGAGGTGAAGATGAAGTAGAAGGCTTTTCCTGTTCAGAAGATTTAACAAAAATAGTTTTTAAATTGGATCCATCGACCTTCCTCATGACTAGACTGTAGCCCAGTCCCTCTTTCTTAAAATTATCCTTTGCTCCCAACATTTTCTGAGCAATGGGCTGTTTGTCTTTAGAGGTGGTGGCTACATCTGAACCACTTACAAAAGATGTCATAACTTTGTTCTGAAGTTCCTTCTTGTTTATCTTATTGTAGCCCAGCCCTTCCTTCCTAGGGTTGATTTTTATACCTAGTAGTTTGTCTAGCTTTTTCTGCCCATCAACAAATTTAGACAAGGAAACTTTCAAATCCTGAATTTTATTTTCTAAAGAGGAAATATGTAGCTCATAATTGGCAATCTCTTGCTCACAGCAATTCATAGCTTCATTCAAAACTTTGTTAGCAGTTTTATATTTTTCAACTTCCTGTTCCAGATTGCTCAGTTTGTCAGAATCTTCAACACACACAGTTTTTCCTCTTTCTAAGGCTAGCAGTCTCTCAGACATAGTGGAGTTCAGCATTTTTAATTTCTCATTTTCTTCCTTAAGCTTGTCATTCTGAATTAACTCATTTATCAAAGTCTGATCTTCTGAGTTAGTTTCAAGTTTTCTTCCAGCCTTGAATTCCTTCAAATCTTTTTCCTTCTTTTTAATGTTTTTCTGTAATTCCACATTCACAGATTTGATGGCTTCAAGTTTTTCAGCAAATAAGTTCTTCTCCTGCTCAAGTTTCTCAGATTTTTTATCATTTTTATTAGCAGATGTTCTCAGAGAATCATTTTCAGATTTCAGCTTGTTTAAATCTGAGTTCACACTTTCAAAGTTTTTCAGCAATTTTTCATACTGGTCATAATAGTTAACAAGAGTCTGATTATCATTATTTGAGTTGAATTTTTCTTTGAGTTCAGATATCACATTTATATGATCTTGATTTTCAGTTTTCAATAATGAAACTTGTTTCTTCAATATTTGAAAATCAGACATACAGGCATCATGAATATTTTTCAATTCAACATAATTTCTACAAGGAGAACTTGAACTATCTAAACCAGTACCCTTCTTCAATTTTTTATACTGTTTTCTTAACAGTTCATGAGATTCAAATAATTCAGCATATGCATTCTCCCAATCTTCTAGAGAAAAATTCTCGAAGAGATTTACCTCATCATCATCATCTTCTTTAGTTTGATTGCTGCCTTGATCGCTGCCACTTTGATTTCTTCTGTTGGCCATCATGCAGCTGTCCACATCTATCTCCTGAGTTCGCTTCAGTGTATCCAAAATATCTTTAGCAGAACTGCAATCAACGAAGCATGAGTGAAAGGCTCTATCAGTAGCTGCCTTCATCAGATTTATAGCTATCTGATTTTCTTCATGTAGTGATTTTTGACTGTCAGTCCATTTGGACTTTTTCTTTGGTAGTTCATGAGGACCATGTGAAATCACTTTCCACAGATCTGGATTAACAGATTTCGCATAATTTTTTAGACTAGCAAACCATACATTAAAATGCGTACCACTAAAAACTGGTGGTTCACCCATGGAGACAAACAGATATAATGCAACAGGAATATTGATGCACCAAAAGCAAATTAGCACCTAAGACTGCAAGATCGGATCTGCAGGTCGCTGGACCTTGTATGCAGACACCGCTCTGATATATACCAACTATTAGGTTGCTAGGCCCAAATACAGAGGGGGGTGAATGTATCCTTCTACGAATAATGCCTAAATAAAAACTCAGATGCTAGACGCAATCACAAAATGAATCAAATTCAATTAAACTTATGAGCAAACACATGGAGCGCACCTATCCAAGCATCTAGCAGAAGCAAGCACACAAAGCAAACCATTGCTCAATAGATTTTAGGTGGTTCGCTCCTCCAGACCTACATCCACCCCTCACTCCCAACCGGAGTGAGGCTTCACTAGCCAATGCTAGAACCAAGCAGACTCAGTCTGCGAACAGTTGCTGCCACACAGCTTGACCAGGGGAACAGCCTCCCCTCTTCCTCCCAACAGGAGGGACAGCCCAAGTGACTCCCAAACACTTGGAAACCAGAGACCGAAGTCTCTCTTCCTCCAGACCAGGAGGGAACCCGCTAGTGACTCCCAGTCACCAGCAACTAGAGGTCGTAGACCTCTCTTCCTCCAGTCGGAGGGACCCCTGGACTTGCAAGCCACAAGCCCAGAACCGGAGACAAGTCTCCCTTCTCCTGAATCCACAGGAGGAACCCGATCCCCAGTAGGGCAATCGGAAGAACAAGGCTAACCAAAGAAACAAAAGAAAAAATAAGGAAACATAAAAAACACAGCAACAAAAGTTGGAAATGAAACACAAGAGATGTAGCTCTCAATGAGCATAGTCGTTCTGGATTTGATCCAAGAACAGACTGAACTGATCTTCAATAGACTCTCTCCTCCTCTTCTTTTCTTCCTCTTCTTTCTGCTTCTCTTTCTTCTCTCTTTCTTCTCACTTCTCACGAGCACTTCTCTCTCTTTTCCCTCTTCTGCTCTCACTCTCTTTCTTCTTCTTCTTTCTTTTTCTTCTTCTTTTCTTTTTCTGGATCGAAGGGCTTTCTGCTCTCCAGGCTTCTTCTTCGATCAGCCTCCATCTGAAGACTAAGGCTCCAATATATACCAGCAGCAGTAGGGAGATAGGGCGTGTGCTTCCCACGCCTTCCGTCCAAAAAATTCCTCCTCGGATCACGTGCTCAGCACCCACCTCGGATCACGTGTCAGGTGCCAGCTTCTGGTCACGTGCTCAATGACAGCAATCTGACTTGCTGCATTGACGCTGTCAAGCAATGGCGTTAATGCAGTGAGGCATTCCAGTAAGCCATTAGCTTCGTCTCTTTAGCTGCTGCGTCGACGCTGCTCAATTGTAGCGTTGACGCAGTGGAATAGCCTGTGAAAGTGAATGCTCCTTTAACTGCTGCGTCAACGCTACTCCATTGTGGCGTTGACGCAGTGGAAGATATCGTGAAGGCTTCGTCAACTAATGTGTGGACACTTTAAGTTCCCAGCGTCGACCCTATTCCCTTTAGCAACAAGAATGAAGTCATAAGATTTAAGTATGTACATTGTAGTGTATATACTTCGAAAGAAACAGTCCAATGTATATATACTTCAAGAACTCTAGACAACGGACGATGTACAGACTTCATATGCTACAGTCCAATGTATGGACTTTGCCGAAGTGAAGTAGTGTACAGACTTTGAATCAAGCCGATGTATAGACTTGAATGAGCATGAAGTGTATAGACTTGAAGTCTGAATGAAGTCGATGTACAAACTTGTCTATGCGAAGCCACTGTACAGACATTGAAAATGTGAAGCCAGTGTACAGACTTGATGAAACAAAATCCAGTGTATAGACTTGGTGAAATGAAGTCCGGTGTATAGACTTTGAAGAAATGAGGCGATGTGCATACTTTCTGAGTTGACGCTGCAGCCCAATGAGTTGACGCTGTATAGACTTTGTCTTCCAGCGTATAGACTTGATGAATGCATGAAGACATTGAATATGACCCAGCAATGTGTAGACTCTACAGTGAATGCATGACCCAATGTATACACTTGATGCAATGCATGCCGATGTACATACTTCTAGAAATGATGCACTGTTGACGCTGTACAGACTTCAACATAGGGAAGACTCTGCCATAGTGTAATGTCTAGACTTGAAGAAACTGAACTGAAGAGTCGACGCATCAGCTCAAGGAGTTGACGCACTACTGTGTGGACAGAGACAACTATGACTGAAGGGTCGACGCATCAGCACAATAAGTTGACGCACTGCTGTAGAGACTGCGCAGACAGAGTGTGGACAGAATTAAATAGAGCATGTTATCTGACAGCCATATGAACTCCATTCACTTACATGATAAAATATGAATTAATCTAGCAGAAAAAGGAAAGAATTATGATCAGAGAATGACTGAATAATAGCATGATGACACACACAGTAAGATGACTCACAGTGAATAACTCACATCAAAACCAATCATCAAAACCACCATTAAAACCATCATCAAAACCACAGGGGCACAACATTGTAGACTTGAACAGCGTGAGACGTTAACTAAGACGGATGAGAATGTATAGACTTTAATGAAGAATGCACACGATGCAAAGGACTCTGTACACACTTGGCCAATGTATAGACTTAGCAGTAGCATGATGGCGAGTGTTGTACAGACTTCGTGTGCAATGGCCAACAATGTGCAGACTTGGCCCAACTAAGAACAGATGGATGTATAGACTTTACGAGTACAGTCCAATGAATAGACTTTGCGAAGCACAGTCCAATGTATAGACCTTACGAGGCACAGTCCAATGTATAGACTTTGCAAGATGCAGACTGGGCAATGTACAGACTTTAAATGCAACAGAAGACTCTATATGGACTTTGCATAGACGATGCATGAGACGCGAACTCTGTACAGACTTGGTGTGACGTGCATGAACAGTGCAATGTAACGGCTTGCGTGAATGCAACAGTGATGTTCAGACTTGGAAGCCGATGTGTAGACTTGCTGAGATGCAAGGCAACACAGACACTGGCTGTATAGACTTGCGTTCACACAGCAGTGTATGGACTTCGAATGCCTGCCTGCATGCGATGTACAGACTTGAGTTATGCAACTGAAGGCTGTACAGACTTGCTATGAAGGTGAGATGCAACGTGAGACGCTCGAATGTACAGACTTGCTGATTATGTTAAGACACAGCATGAGATGCTATGATCTGGGGGGTCGACCCATCTGGAAGGGGGGTCGACCCACTTGTGTCCAGACTGTGCTAGAATGTAATGATGCATGGATGTTTAGCATGTATTGATTTCCACAAGCAGAGTAAAGCAACTGATGTATATGTATATAAGTGCTTTATGCAGCAGATAACATGACTGAACATCAAATGCAATGCTTTAGATCTGATAAACTGACATAATGTGCATGACAAAGAAATGATGTGTGCACACAGTGTATATAATGGAATGTCATTCACAAGCACACATTCACAAATACATGAACACATATGAATGCACTTAACTGAATCAACAAGGTCTTTCATGCACACATGCATATGATGACTTATAGTGTTTGCTATCATCAAAACCAATCATCAAGACCACAGGGGCACAATAATCTCCCCCTTTTTGATGATGGCAACACTATGAGTCACACTGACTCAAGTCAAAACATTCTCCCCCTTTGACTTAAGCAAAAAGACATTAGTTTGAGAGAGGAAAAATAAGCAGATATGAAACAATTGAAATAACATTTCTCCCTTTAACTACATGAAAGCACATTCTTCCCCAAAGAGCAATATGACTCAAATTAATTTCTCCCCTTTTGTTTCAAAAATCATGCAGAGGTATGAATGCAGAGATGCAGATGCAGCAAGAAATGCAATACCTCCCCCTAAGAATATGAATGTAGGGTCACAATTGATATGAACATGATTCAATATGACAAGGAAGCTCCCCCTGAATAGATACCAATTGATATGCATCTGTTGCATTTCTCCCAATTGATGCGGTTGAGAGGGAGACCACAGTGGCATTCAAGGGTAAGTTCAGGTCAATGAACCAAGGACAGTGAGGAGAAGAGTTTCAAACACAAGAAGTTCAAAACAATATTTTCAAGGAGATATCAATCTCATAAATCGAAAACATAATTTTTCAAAGTCTTCCATTATAAGGGCTTATGAATGAATTTTATTGATCAGCATGGTTTAAACATGATGTATGCAAGGTTTATCAATAAAATTCTGTATTGATATCTAAAACCAAGGTTTAACAAAAAATGAACCAAGCCCTCATAATTCTATCTTGATTATCCTCCTTTTCTCTTACACAATCAAATTTATTGACTTCTTTCAGAAATACATGCACTAGTATTGAGATCAAGCAATTATGAAGTCATGAGATTTTGTCTAGGGTTACAACAATTTGATTTTTGCATCAATATTCAAATATTACAATTTGTTCAACAAATTTTCATGCTACAAATTTTACGAGCACTCTAGTTCAGTGTACACTTTGTAACTAAAGGATATACCTTGATCAGATGCCAATATCCCTAAGCACTTAGTGTGACTGACAGTCATGCTTTATATGAACTGAGGTAGCATTTACACATCATGACACACTACAAATCATTTCTTTGATGAGTGAGTTGTATTTCTCAGTGTGCATGTCATTGCTCTGCCTGATTAACAATTATTCTTGAGCAGAGTTAACTATGGCATCTCATGACACAGTCCTTTGGACATGTGTTTCTCAGTGACCAAAGTCATTGCTGTGACAGAAATTAACCCTTTAGACAATTCAGACAAATTCATTTGCTTCAAGTCAATAATAATTTCATGTACTTAAACCAATTAAAGCCATATATTCAATAGTGCAGATTTCAGAAGGTTTTACAAGGCACATCATGAAATAGTTGGTTAAGGTTTATTAAACATGATTCAAATATTTTTAAGAGAATTACAGACAAACTCCATGAATACATGAAACTTAAACCACATGAGTTATTTCAGACATTCATAAAATAGTATAATAGAAGATTCCTAGTTCAAGTGTTTTCAGATTTATGATCGAAATAGTCCCATTGAAATCTTCATGAAATACTGATAGAATTCTGATACCAAATGATAGAAGAGATTTTGAAGCTCAATGTTTTCAGAATATGATCAAGGTTTGTCAACAAAATCAATAAGGAAGGATATGCAATGAATTCTGACAAGTGTATGCATTTGACAACCTACATGCCAAGCACTGACTCCCCCTGACAATATGCATTCAGTCAATCTTTTTGGCATTTTTTCATGAAATGTAATGCAATTAACTACATGTATGCAAAGACATGCAAAGACTCAACATTGTTTGCTATGCAAAGACATGCAATTAACTACCCCTGAAAACATGCAATGTTTGCCATGAAAACTGAACATATGTCTTTGTGACTCATGCACATATAGACTGCCCTATCAAAGCAAAATGACCCATGGTACTAGGCGGAGCACTTGGTCTAAAAGATCATCTCACACATAGTAAAAGTCTCCAGATAGATTTCCCTGCCTTTTAGTGGCTTACGATTTAATATACCATAGAGGTCAATCATGATAATTCAACATGTAGTCCTATATGCAATCCATATTTTCAGTGAGCTATGCAACAGACAGATTTAAAACAACATTCATATGCAGTTCAGATTTTTAGAAGTTGCAATTTGTTTTCAGAGATTATGCATATCAACAATTATCAAACAACTGCAATTGGCATATGTATGCATCAGATGCAGATAACCCTTTAAACTCATATATGCACAGAACGCTCAGCAAGTGCATGATCAGAAACTAATGCAAATGGCAGATGATGAATGAATATGCAAAAACAGATTTAATGTGCTGTGCAGTAAAACTAAAAATAGGAAATGTAAGAAATTTACCTAAAAGGTTCAGGAAGGGGTTTTCATTCTTGAGTGCCTTGGATTAATCCCCTCTTTATTAATCAGCTTCCAAGGCACACCTGCAAGTTAGCAAACTATTTTGCACACATAGGCACCCAAGAAGTATTGGGTCCTGACATGACAGAATCACTTATAGCAGGTTTTCTCAGCACATTTTTAACTTGATGATCATTAAATTTCATCAGAGGATAACCATCCATCAAATGTCCAGATTTGCCATAATGATGGTAAGAAGTAGCATATTTCTAATTTGATTTATGCACATTCTTATTAGCATGAATTCTATGTGCATATGTATGAACTTTTTTGTTAACAGAATAAAAATTTTGTTTAGCAAAACCAGTTTGGTTTTGATATCCTGCCAGCCAACAGGTTGCAGCCCTGTTACCTGGCTTTCCACAGTTATAACATGAAAAACTCACAGATTTTCTTACATAGAATTTGATATCATAGGGGTTAACATAGTTCTTCTGAGCATGCCAACAATCTCTAGCTCTGTGGCCTAACTTACCACACTCAAGACATGCAAGAGTTTTCCTTTCAAAGGCATTTTTGTTGTCATCGAAATTAATGAACTCAGAATGAAATTTCTTCCCCTTAACATGTCAGCAATGAGCTGCGATGTGACCCATCTTGCCACAATTGGAGCAATGAATTTTCTTATTTTGAAAAACATGATTTCTAGCATGAAGTTCTTTAACATTCAGATTATCCTTTTTCTGACCGGACACATGTTTTCTAGCATGCTTTTTGTCATCTTGTTTCATCACAAAACAGTTACTCATAAAGTGTCCATGCTTACCACAATAATGACAGGAGCCATTTGATTTCTTTAAAACATGGCATTTTTGTGATGAGTTCTTAGCATGCAGATTGTTCCTTTGAATTTTTGATTTTTTATGATTTTTATTTTGTTTTTCTATTTTGTAAGCCTTGTTCTGAGGTTGAGATGTGGTAGAAGGCTTTTCTTGTTCTGAAGATTTAACAAAAATAATTTTCAGGTTGGTTCCATCAACCTTCCTCATAACTAGATTGTAACCTAGTCCCTCTTTCTTAAAATTAACCTTCGTTCCCAGCATTTTCTGAACAATGGGCTGTTTGTCTTTAGAGGTTGTGGCTACATTTGAAGCATTTACAAATGATGTTATCAACTTGCTCTGAAGCTCTTTCTTGTTGATCTTATTGTAGCCCAGCCCTTCCTTCCTAGAGTTGATTTTTATACCTAGTAGCTTGTCTAGGTTTTTCTGCCCATCAACAAACTTTGACAGAGAGTTCCTCAAGTCTTGGATTTCATCTTCTAAAGAGGCAATGTGTAACTCGTAACTGGCAATCTCTTGCTCACTACAATTCATAGCTTCATTCAAAACTTTGTTAGCAGTTTTATATTTCTCAACTTCCTGTTCTAGATTGCTCAGTTTATCAGAATCTTCAATGCAAACAGTTTTTCTTCTTTCTAAGGCTAGAAGTCTCTCAGACATAGTGGAGTTCAGCACTTTTAACTTCTCATTTTCTTTAACCAAAGTATCATTTTGAAATAACTCATCAAGAAGAATCTGGTCATCTTGAGATACTTTTGGATTATTTAGAGTTTCATACTCCCTTTGCAAGTTTTCAATATTTTTCTGCAACTCCATGTTTACAGATTTTATGGCATCAAAATTTTCAATCAGCAATGTGATCTCCTTTTTAAGTTTCTCTAATTTTTCTTCATTTTCTTTAACAGATTTTCTAAGAGAGTCATTTTCAGATTTTAGCTTGTTTAAATTTGAGGTCACACTTTCGAAAATTTTCAGCAATTTTTCATACTGGTCATGATAGTTAACAAGAGTCTGATTATCATTATTTGAACTGAGTTTCTCTTTAAGTTCAGATATCTCATTTACATGATCTTGATTCTCAATTTTCAGCAATGAAATTTATTTTTTCAACATTTGAAAATCAGACATACAAACATCATGAACATTTTTCAATTCAGTACAATTTTTACATGGAGAACTTGAACTATCTAACCCAGTACCCTTCTTCAATTTTTTATACTATTTTCTTAACCTCTCATGTGACTCTAATAATTCAGCATATGCATTCTCCCAATCATCTAGACAAAAATTCTCGAAGAGATTTACCTCCTCATCATCCTGTTCTTCTTCTTGATTGCTGCTTTGTCCACTTCCTCGAGCCATCATGCAGCTTGTTTGATTTCCTTTCCCGTCTCTCTTCATCATCTCCAATATATCACTTGCAGATCTACAATCAAGGAAACATGAATGAAAGGCTTTGTCAGTAGCTGCCTTCATCAGATTCCAAGCCTTCTGATTTTCTGCATACATAGATCGATGCTTATTAGTCCATTTGGACTGATCTTTTGGTAGTCTATGTGGACCATGTAAAATTAGTTTCCACAGATCTAGATCAGTAGTCGTAACAAACATATGCAAGTTTTTAAACCAGACATTAAAGTCCGTACCACTGAAAATCGGTGGATGAGCCATGAAGACAAATCAACAGGCAATTTGTTTTTAAAACAATATGTAGAAGACAATGATGCACCAAAACGCTAGCAGGATCCTCTGCAGATCGTTGGATCTATAAGTCAGAAACCGCTCTGATACCAATTGATAGGATCGGTGCGCTGGATTCAGAGGGGGGGTGAATGAATCCCACCCTTAAAAAACTTTTCGCTCAATGAAAACTAGAACACTAACTAGAACAAGATCGACAAACTGGATAACTAATCAGAATCTCTTTTGAACCGAAGAACAAACATCTATCTCGCGCCTAAACAATCAACTAGCGGAAGCGGAAGAAGGTAATCAACCTACTGCAAGATAGCAATATGAACGCTCAGACAATCTGTGAAAGGTGGTAGAAGACATGGAGCTAACGCACAAGGCAAACCACTGCACATATGATTTTTTAGGTGGTTCGGTCTTCCAGACCTACATCCACCCCTCACTCTCAACCGGAGTGAGGCTTCCACTAGCACAAGCTAGAAACTGCAGACTCAGTCTGCGAACAGAATGCTGCCACACAGCTTGACCAGGGGAACAACCTCCCCTCTTCCTCCACACCGGAGGGACACCCCAAGTGACTCCCAGCCACTTGGAAACCAGAGACCGAAGTCTCACTTCCTCCAGACCAGGAGGGGACACACCAGTGACTCCCCGTCACCAGCAAACCAGAGGTCACAGACCTCTCTTCCTCCAGACCAGGAGGGACCCGACCTCTATCCAGAAAATCGGAAGAACAAAGATAACCAAATGAAAAAGGAAAAATAAGAAAGGAAAAATACATAGCGATGAGAAAGCTGTAAAGAAAGATAACATAGATGTGGCTCCCATTGAGCTGACTGGCCTAGATTTGATCCACGGTCTAGTAGACAGATCTTCAGTCGAGACTTCTTTCTTCTTCTCCACGAACTCTCACTATCTCTCTTCTCATTCTCTTTTTCTCTTTCTTTTTTCTGACACTCGATCGTGTAGGCTCTCTCTGTCTCTCCTTTTCTCTTCTTCTTCTTTTTCTTCTTCTGCTGCTCTCTGCCTCACTTCTTCTTCACTCACAGTCTCGATCAGCCCTCTTCAGTTCTTATCAGTCTTCTTCTGAGGAAGACGTCTTCTATATATATAGCAGCAGCTTAGGGCGTGTGCTTTCCACTTCTCCCGCCCAATTGATGCTACCACGTGTCAGCATCTCAGCTTCTTGGATCACGTGCTAGGTGCCCACCTCGGGTCACGTGCCCAGACACATTAACCTCATCCAACAATCCTGTCAGTTAATCAGTCGAAGACAGTATCAGCTTAAGGCAATGTTCAGACTTCATTCAGCAAGCAAAGCAAGCATGGATGGCGGCACAGAGTTGATCGTGTGAGGCAAGACAAGTGTACAGACTTCTTACCACATGCTGTAATATGCATATATGATGCAGTGTATAGACTTGAATGAATAGACTTCGATGAGAACAATGCATGAACGTAGTGTATAGACTTGCTGAATGCCTAGCTATCGTGCAGATGTATAGACTTGTGTTATGCAGCCTAAGTATGTACAGACTTGATGAGGTGCTAAGTGACAGAGCTGGCTGTACAGACTCTGAGGAAACACAAGCAGCGTTGTATAGACTTGAAAAACGCTAGATGCACAATGTATAGACCTTGCCCAAGGAAATGGCTGTACAGACGTGACCAAGGCAAAGCAATCGAATGTACGGACTTTCACAAGGTATAGACTTGCCAAAGAACTGGACGATGTACAGACTTGAACAAGGGAAAGTCTGTACATACTTGAAGGTTCACAACGTATACACTTTGGCAAGACAATGGCTGTACATACCTCAACTCGAGCAACGTTTAGACTTGCAGGTGCAACGTAGCTAAAAGTACCAATGTATAGACTTGCGAGTGTAACGTAGGTAAAGGTACCAATGTATAGACTTCGAAGTTGAACAGGTGGATGTACAGACTTCACTTCGTGCAAACTACAGTGCAGTGTACAGACTTCAGACATGATGCACTATATAGACTTCAAATGAGACTGTACATACTTGGTCCGATGTACAGTGCAATGTATAGACTTTCGTTCAGCAGAGACGTTAAGAGAGACTGTACAGACTTTGACTTCAAAAGAGACACTCTCTATGAGACGGACGATGTATAGACTTCTAGACACTGTAGACTTGAACCGCGTGAGACGTTAACTAAGACGGATGAGAATGTATAGACTTTAATGAAGAATGCACACGATGCAAAGGACTCTGTACACACTTGGCCAATGTACAGACTTAGCAGTAGCATGATGGCGAGTGCTATACAGACTTCGTGTGCAATGGCCAACAATGTGCAGACTTGGCCCAACTAAGAACAGATGGATGTATAGACTTTACGAGTACAGTCCAATGAATAGACTTTGCGAAGCACAGTCCAATGTATAGACTTTGCGAGGCACAGTCCAATTTATAGACTTTGCAAGATGCAGACTGGGCAATGTACAGACTTTAAATGCAACAGAAGACTCTGTATGGACTTTGCATAGATGATGCATGAGACGCGAACTCTGTACAGACTTGGTGTGCCGTGCATGAACAGTGCAATGTAACGGCTTGCATGAATGCAACAACGATGTTCAGACTTGGAAGCCGATGTGTAGACTTGCTAAGATGCAAGGCAACACAGACACTGGCTATATAGACTTGCGTTCACACAACAGTGTATGGACTTCGAATGCCTGCCTGCATGCGATGTATAGACTTGAGTTATGCAACTGAAGGCTGTACAAACTTGCTATGAAGGTGAGATGCAACGTGAGACGCTCGAATGTACAGACTTGCTGATTGTGTTAAGACACAGCATGAGATGCTATGATCTGGGGGTCGACCCATCTGGAAGGGGGGTCGACCCAGTTGTGTCCAGACTGTGCTAGAATGTAATGATGAATGGATGTTTAGCCTGTACTGATTTCCACAAGCAGAGTAAAGCAACTGATGTATATGTATATAAGTGCTTTATACAGCAGATAACATGACTGAACATCAAATGCAATGCTTTAGATCTGATAAACTGACATAATGTGCATGCCAAAGAAATGATGTGTGCACACAGTGTATATAATGGAATGTCATTCACAAGCACACATTCATAAATACATGAACACATATGAATGCACTTAACTGAATCAACAAGGTCTTTCATGCACACATGCATATGGTGACTTATAGTGTTTGTTATCATCAAAACCAATCATCAAGACCACAGGGGCACAACAGACTAGACGTAAATGACACTTTTTTTTGATTTTAGACACCCTAGACTCAAACTCGGTCTGATACCAAATTGATGCGGGATGGACACACGACCTGGGACTCTAGCTCGCGATCGTTCCTAAGCAAGGGAAGACGTGGGACAGGGCGCGGTTGAGAAACCAACTGTGAGCTTTGGGTATCGGGTTTCCGCGTTAACTCGGGTCGAGTCACGGGACGGTAACACTCACACTCGCTCTCTCGCAGCGGTGATACAAGTATATCTAGCTAGAAACCTACACTCGCAGCGACATTCAAAGCTATACAAGATAAGCAAATGCAATAAAGAGTGGGGAGCGAGTGTACCTCCACGCTCCGGGCATGGGGAAGACGTTCCCGGCCAGTTACGGTAACTCCCGGTAACAACGGTAAAAGTTAATTACAACACTGAAATCTATTGCCCACTCCACACAGGGAGGTAAAGGGCTACAAGTGGAGCCCGGGAGGACCGACCCTGGGTTGACGGGCAGCAATCTGGAGGCGCGTACGGCACGAACTCGGCTTGCTGGTCCGACTCAGCACTATTCCAACTCGGTGCTGCGCCAACTCGGTTGCTGACTCGGTGGGCAGCAAGGTATGGATTCCAAAGGAACGCTGCCTTCCTGACATCTTCTGGAGGTGCCGCTTGGATGGGACAATGGCGGGATGTCCCTGATCGACTCCCTGAAGGCGCGGCTCCTGAAATTGAAATTGATATTTATTTCTGAATTTTCTCCCGGACTGAGTTGTGCTGGTTGAATTTGGATCTGCTCTGCACACCTTCACAAAAAGAATTCCTACGACCAGATCCGATGTCGGATTGATGCACAAGACGTACCGATGGATAGACGACTCAGAGATCTACAACATACATTTTTGGTTGCTACATCCACAAAACGGATTAAAAATAAAAATGACTGCAAACTGCCTTTTTTTTTGACCCGGACTGACAGACACATAGGGTAGAGATGGATCTGCCTGAAACAGACCTTTGATCGAAGGCTAAATGATTTTTGTTGACACAACAAAAATTATGATGGAAGGGGGTATACGTGAGGAACACTAGGGAATTTTTGTGGATTTTATAAAATTTTCTATGTGGGTGGGGAAATTAAAAGAAGATGACCCTATCCTGTAGATCTGCGAACGGCCAGATTACTGAGAGAACAAACAAAAATACGGGGAAAACATCAAATGGACTCCAAATGACACGAAATTTTAACTGGAGGTTAGGGGAGATGGAAAGAACAAATCCTCAAAATTAGGGCTCAATCAGACAACACGGACCAGAGATACAATTTCGGAGGAGAGGTTTTGTTCTGGTTTGGACAGAACTTCGATGTAGCGGCGGTGGCGGCGCGACGGCGGCACGAACGGCGGCGGCAGCAGCAGAAAGGGAATGTAGAGGGGCTAAGGAGAAGGGGATTCACTCCCTGGAGGGCTGGAGGAAGAGGATGAACAGCAGGAGGAGAGGTAAGGGGCGCACCCTTCTTGGAACGCACTTGGGGCAAATGCCAATTTTTCATCTCATTAATTCTAACTAAATGGAAATACATGATATATATATGAAACACAAAATGACATATACTAACCTCAGATCTAGGGTTAGGGAGGGGCTAACTAAGGATTAAACTAATTAGTTCTAATACAATTTTTACAAAAATTAAAATGGAATAAAAAGAGGGGGGCGCCCCCTTGACTACATGGTAAGGGTAGGTGGCCTACCCTTGACCATTTAACCCACTTGTTTCCCATGTGATAATTGACTTGTCAAAGCTTCTAGATGGCCACCTAGGATGGTTGACCTGCCCCACACTGATGAGGTGGACCAATGGTGAAGGGGAGGGGGCCCCCTAGCTGGACCTACTACACTTCTGCACAAAAACCCACACAATCCTAGGGAATGACACATTGACATGAAATTTTAACTGGAGGTTAGGGGAGATGGAAAGAACAAATCCTCAAAATTAGGGCTCCATCAGACAACACGGACCAGAGATACAATTTCGGAGGAGAGGTTATGTCCTGATTTGGATAGAACTTCGATGTAGCGGCGGTGGCGGCGCGACGGCGGCACGAACGGCGGCGGCGGCTGCAGAAAGGGAATGTAGAGGGGCTAAGGAGAATGGGATTCACTCTCTGGAGGGCTGGAGGAAGAGGAAGAATAGCAGGAGGAGAGGTAAGGGTCGCACCCTTCTTGGAACACACTTGGGGCAAGTGCCAATTTTTCATCTCATTAATTCTAACTAAATGGAAATACATGATATATATATGAAACACAAAATGACATATACTAACCTTAGATCTAGGGTTAGGGAGGGACTAACTAAGGATAGAACTAATTAGTTCTAATACAATTTTTACAAAAATTAAAATGGAATAAAAAGAGGGGGGCGCCCCCTTGACTATATGGTAAGGGTAGGTGGCCTACCCTTGACCATTTAACCCACTTGTCTCCCATGTGATAATTGACTTGTCAAAGCATCTAGATGGCCACCTAGGATGGTTGACCAGCCCCACATGGATGAGGTGGACCAATGGGGAAGGGGAGGGGGCCCCCTAGCTGGACCTACTACACTTTTGCACAAAAACCCACACAATCCTAGGGAATGACACATTGGCTTACAAAGCCTTACAATTGCACATATACTTTCCCAAGGATATAAAAGTAAACTAAAGTACACAAATGCAAAATAAAAATGTCAATGCTCGGCATCGATTCCCATCAAAACCCGTGTTCGACCCTCGTCATCATGGGCGAGATCGGTCGACCCCTAGCATTAACTTGGACCTTTTGTCCCTATTAATGAACATACCCTTGCTTCGACATATAACCCCTGTCGATGAACAAACTCGTGTTCGACCCTCGTCATCATCGGCGAGATCGGTCGACCCCTACCTTTAACTTGGACCTTTCGTCCATGTTAATGAACATACCCTTGCTTCAACATATAACCCCTGTCGATGAACAAACCCGTGTTCGACCCTCGTCATCATCGGTGAGATCGGTCGACCCCTACCTTTAACTTGGACCTTTCATCCCTGTTAATGAATATACCCTTGCTTCGACATATAACCCCTGTCGATGAACAAACCAGTGTTCGACCCTCGTCATTATCGGCGAGATTGGTTGACCCGTACCTTTAACTTGGACCTTTCGTCCCTGTTAATGAACATACCTTTGCTTTGACATATAACCCCTGTTGATGAATAAACCCATGTTCGACCCTCGTCATCATCGGCGAGATCGGTCGACCCCTACCTTTAACTTGGACCTTCGTCCATGTTAATGAACATACCCTTGCTTCGACATATAAACCCTATCGATGAACAAACCCGTGTTCAGCCCTCATCATCATCGGCGAGATCGGTCGACCCCTACCTTTGACTTGGACCTTTCATCCTTGTTAATGAACATACCCTTGCCTCGACATGTAACCCCTGTCGATGAACAAACCCGTGTTCGACCCTCGTCATCATCGGTGAGACAGGTCGGCCTCTATCCCTTAACTTAGACCTTTCATCCTCGTTGAGAGCTATATAGCCTTTGCTTCGGCATTTAACCAATGTCGACGAACTAAACCAAGGTCCGCCCCTTGTCATCACCGGTAAGGCCGGTCGGCATTCTAGCACGCAAGCTCTCCCTTGTTCCGAATTCTCCACGGAGTACAAAAAAAAGGGAAAAAAAAGAATTAGAAAAAAATGGGGTAAAAAATAGAGATACCCCACCGGTCTTGTTCCTAAGCCAGGACAAGGGTAAAAATGGCTATAATCCGACTGTGGTGAAAACCCGAAAGGGCGCTACAGGCAAAATCAGGTACCCCGCCACATGAAAACCCGAAAGGGCGTGTGGGCAAAAGCAAGAGGGGGGTGACTTCGGCGAAAACCCGAAAGGGCGCTTGAGTTAGTAATGTGATAAAAAAATAAATGAATAAAAAAATGAAATAAAATGATGATATAGTAACGAGGTTACCCTCGTTCATCATTCCACTTGCAGCTACCTTTTCGACCCTTGTCACTATCGGCAAGGTAAGTCGCTACCCTTTCGACCCTTGTCACCATCGGCAAGATCAATCGCTACCTTTTTGGTCTTTGTCACCATCGGCAAGACCAGCTACCCTTTCAACCCTTGTCACCATCGGCAAGATCGGTCGCTGCCTTTTCGGTCCTTGTCACCATCGGCAAGACCATCTACCCTTTTTGACCCTTGTCACCATCGGCAAGATCGGTCGCTACCTTTTCTGTCCTTGTCACCATCGATAAGACCGGCTACCCTTTTCGACCCTTGTCACCATCGGCAAGATCGGTCGCTACCTTTTCGGTCCTTGTCACCATCGGCAAGCCTAGCTACCCTTTCGACCCTTGTCACCATCGGCAAGATCGGTCGCTACCCTTTCGACCCTTGTCACCATCGACAAGATCGGTCGCTACCTTTTCGATCCTTATCACCATCGACAAGACTAGCTACCTTTTTCGACCCTTGTCACTATCGGCAAGATTGGTCGCTACCTTCTCAGTCCTTGTCACCATCGACAAGACCGGCTACCCTTTCGACCCTTGTCACCATCGGCAAGATCGGTAGCTACCCTTTTGATCCTTGTCATCATCGGCAAGGCCGGCTACCTTCTCGGTCCTTGTCACCATCGGCAAGACCGGCTACTTTTTTGACCCTTGTCACCATCGGCAAGACCAGCTACTTTTTCGACCCTTGTCACCATCGGCAAGATCGGTCGCTACCTTTTTGGTCCTTGTCACCATCGGCAAGACCGGCTACTCTTTCGACCATTGTCACCATCGGCAAGATCGGTCGACTTCCTATCTACCCTCATCACCATCGATGAGACCGGTCAACTTTCTATCGACTCTTGTCATCATCGAGAGGACCGATCAACATCCCCCTAACCTGGACCTTTCGTCCTCGTTAAGCAATGAACTTCTTTTGCTTAGACATGTAACCTCTGTCGATGAATAAACCCTACCCTCAGTTTTTGTGACCATCAACAAGTCTGGTTGACAAGCCTTCTGACTTTATTTCCCAGCCCTACGGGGCCTCTACACCCCGGTCCTCCGGACTTGCGGCCTACACTGGCCGTTACTTGGTTCCGAGAATGGTCACGACGCAGTGGAGCGAACACCTCACCCCCTTGCTGAAGGCGTGAGCGTTCTCCTGCCCCAATGACTAATATACTCGGACTAGAGTTTTTTTTTTCAGCACCGGCCCCCAGTATCATGCTCTGGTCGAGTACATGTCCCCCCAGAAGGGGAACATGTTCTCACTCCACCAGGATGATGCTATGGCCAAATTTTTTTATTAATTTTGTGAAAGCATACAATCTCTTTGGGGCATACCCCTGTTTATACAAGCAGCCAAAATAAACCCCAAAGAATATGAACTGCCTAATTACAAAGGTGAAGAGAAGGTAAACCTCCTCTATCCATCCTAAACACTCCCCTCACCATTTTCGGGAGTTCACTTACATGAGAAAAATGGAATTAGACTGACTTAAACTAGCATAGGTAGCCAAGGCGTCGGCCACTTGGTTGCCTTCCCTGTAGACATGTTGCACCGAATAGCCCATTAGAGTTATTAAATCTAGGATTTCATTCCACCAAGGGAGGACAACCCAGCTGGGAGCTTTTTTCTTTTGGATGGACTCCACAAGGAGAGCACAATCAGAGAATATTGCAGCCACTTTGAGGCCTCCATTATTGACAATTGACAGCCCATCATAAAGAGCCCTCGCTTCTGCTAAAATACTGCTTCCAATTCCATAATTGAAATCAAAACTAATAAGCATATTGCCAGCAGTGTCTCTAACACAACCTCCACCACCACACTTTCCCGGGTTTCCTTTAGAAGCACCATCAACATGCAGGGTGAAATGGAGAGGGGCAAGCCTGCAGATTACTAATATTGGCCTCCATGGATTGATCTTGGGAAACAATTGGAATTGAGTTAGAATTTCCATTTGTTCTGCAGAGATAGTGAAAGAAAAAGATAGTTTATTCAACGCATGAGAGAGGGCAGCCACTATTTTCTTCTTGATGCAGACTACACTAATGGCAAAATTTTCATACTTGGCAGAGCATCTAGCCTTCCAAATTTCCCATATCATCAAGATAACTACATACATTCCGGAATAGCTGAATGTAGAGCACAGATTGGAACCAGCCAAGATATTCCAACAACGACTGGTAATATGCTCACTGAGGTAGATTTTAACACTTATCAAGGGGGAAACCCAACTCCATAGAATTGCAGCTAACTCACCTTTTATGAAAAAGTGGTCAAGGTCCTCTTGAGATGGAGATTGGTAGCACCAACATTTAGAAACTAATGGGATACCACATTCAGCCACTCTACAATCGACTGGTACTACTCTATGAATCAGTTTCCAGAAGAAATTAGTTGCCCTGGGCACTATACTTGAATGCCATAATTTAGCCCATGGTAGCCTAATCATACCACAAGATCTCATAAGTTTACAGGAAGACTGAACACTGAATTCACCTCCAACAGTACCAGTCCATATACAATAATCTGGTTTACTGCTCAACTGAATATTAGGTAATGATGAAGTACTACTGAAGAAAGACCATGCTAGGTGATGTGGATCAAGAAGAACCTCCCTGACGGTCTGCCTAGGCAGCTCCTGAATTCTGTTAAAGACGTCAGACTGGACAGTATTTATAAGAGGCCCACTACCTTTCCAATTATCTTTCCAGAAATCTGTACCACTACCATCCCCAATCATCCTCCTAGCATTATAGATGATAAGTTTCTTAGCCTGCTGAAACATACTTGAAGGCATTCCAGCTGGAAAAGGTCTAAAGCATTCAAAAAGATAGGTTTTGATAAACCTCTGCCTTGCATACTGAGACCACAGGGAAGATCCCTGAATTATTGTTCACAGGCTTTTTGTTGCTAAGGATAACTTGACTTGATTAAGGTCTCTGATACCAAGGCCCCCTTCCAGCTTAGGCTTTCGAATGCTTATCCAGGGAATCCAGTGGCGACGTCTTAAATTTTTAGAACCTTGCCAATAGAAATTAGCACATAGTCTGTCAATGGCATATATAATAAACTTTGGAATGAAACAAGCTGATGTCAGGTATATAGGAATGCTTCGAAGGACTGAATTGATAAGAATGGCCCTCCCAGCCTAGGAGAGAAGCATAGATTGCCAACCCTCTAGCTTTTGTTGAATTCTATCCACAATATATTTGAAATCCAGACATTTATACCTTCCTTTCTTTACTGGGACTCCAAGATAGTTGAAACTGGTAGACATGATCCTGAAGCCTGTCTGAATATGCACAGAGTGCTTATGAGAAAGAGGGGCTTTGTCAAAAATAATAATGCTACTCTTTCCGACATTAATTTTCTGTCCAGAACTATTCTCATATCTTGCAATAAACTGCTGAAATAATACTAAGTTTTGCTTACAGGCATTCATGAATATAAGAGTATCATCCGCGTATGGAAGGTGAGCAATTTGAATAAGATTTTTAGGCCCATAATAGCCCCTCAGAATACCTGACTGGAAAAGAGCTGTCAGCCCCCTGCTAACCACTTCTGAGGCTAAGATAAAAAGATAAGGAGCAAGGGGGTCACCTTGTCGGATACCTCTACTAGACTTGAAGAAACCTGCCATTATCCCATTGAAGTTAACTGAAAACAAACAATTAGTCAGGATCATGCCAATATAAGAGGTAAATCTTGTGTTGAACCCAAATTTCTTCAGGACTGCCAAAAGAAAATCCCATTCGATTCTATCATAAGCCTTTGCCTTATCTAGTTTGACAATGGCATTGTGACCCCTCACTTTCCTTTCAATGTCCATCATAAGTTGTCTTGCTATAGCTACATTGTCCAAGATATTACGGCCTTGAACAAAAGCCCCTTGTTCCTTAGAAATAATGGTTGGCAGAATTGGGGCTAAACGCTTAGAGATAATGGAAGAAATAATTTTGTAGGAGAAATTACAAACACTTATAGGCCGAAAATCATTAAAGGTCTTAGGTTCCTGCACCTTAGGAACTAAGGCAATGACAGAAGAGGCCATACCTCTGGGGATAAGAAATCCCTTAAAGAAACTTTGCACTACATTTATAACATCTATACTTATGATATCCCATACTGATTTGTAAAATTCACCTGAGAACCCATCAGGTCCAGGGGAGCTGGAGCCTTTGAGAGACCACACTGCTTCTTTAATCACATTGTCTTCTGGAAATGAACATAAGAGACCATTCTGTTCATCAGTAATTAGATGAGGGATACAATCCAGCATGGACAAGTCAATAGTATGATCGTCTAAAGAAAAAAGCTTTTGAAAGTACAGCTCTGCCTGGCAACGAAGTATTTCTTGGTCTTCACACCAATTATTAGAATCACCCAGTTTTAACCTTCTAATAAAGCCCCTTCTCCGATTGCTTTGAGCAAGAGAGTGATAATATGTGGTGTTTCTGTCCCCACTATCTAACCAATCAGTGCGAGATTTCTGATGCCAAAATAATTCTTCCTAGGTAAAGCCTGGTGGAGATTAGCAGTTGTAGCATTAAGATTGCATCTGTTCTCTGTTGACGGAATAAGATCAAAATCTCTTTGTTTCTATTCGACATCAATTTCTGCTAATCTGACATTCTTAGTAACATCTCCAAAAACATCCTTGTTCCACTTGCTAAGTGACATTTTAACAGCCTTTAACTTGGCAGATAATCTGACCATGGCATTGGGGTGCAGAACTGTACATTGGTTCCAAGCATCAGCTACTACTTGGTGAAAAGAAGTGTGTGTACACCACATTTTTTGAAAAATGAATCTGAAGGGACCAGGGGAGAGATTTGTTGATGACAGAAACAATGAAGAGTGATCAGAAGGGCTTCTGGCCAGGTGCTTAACTACCAGCTGGGGGAATTCAGATTGGCAATAGTTGTTAATAAAGATTCTATCCAATCTTGCTTTTATGTTTGCAGCTCCTGTACGGTTGTTATTCCAAGTCATAGGCTCCCCCGAATATCTTGCATCCATTAGTCCTACCGAGCAAGCAAAAGCAGAAAACTCTGCCATAGTGGCCAAATGGGGAGAGGTTCCACCCAATTTTTCCGAGGGCCTCATTACACAATTAAAATCTCCACCTACCAGCCAAGGGACTGAAACAGATCCAACAAAATTAGCTAGTTCATTGAACAAATCTAGTCTAAGGTGAGGAACACAGGAGGCATATACAAAAGAATAAAGACTTGAGTATTTGTCACCCTCTTTGAGGCCTAAAGTAATTTGCTAAGATGATGAAGAAATAACCTCCAAACTATAACAATCATTCCAAAACACCCAAATTTTTGAATCATCAAAAGAATTAACAGCAAAACGTTGCAATTTTATAAATCTTTCTAGCCTCAAAGCTTTCTCAGCATCCAGCATAGGCACACTAATTTCTACCAAGTAGACTTTATGGAATTGAATAAGTCTCTTTAGATATCTCAGAGAACCAAGATTCCCTGCACCTCTGATTTTCCATACAAGAGTGGAACTTGTCATAAGCTTTCCTATTTTTGAGCTTCCACCAATCTAGCTCTAGATCATGTTACAATCCCCCTTTCAGTAAGGACCCGTCCAGTTTGAGCTCCCCTTCCAAAGTGAACTATTTGCATAAGGGAGTTGTCACTTTTGGCCTTCTCAGTAATAGAATTTCCTACTTCTAGTAACTTCTGCGGATCTAAAAGAGGAAAATGCCAATAAAAGAATGGAGTCGTCATTCAGCAGCAAATGAGGATATTTCATTCCTATGAAACAAAAGATACATGTTACGCGGGGCATACCCCAGGGTACATAAAGTCCATCAAACAAAAAGGGCGAATAGAAGAGACTTTGGCAGCAGGCGTCAGAAGATGTCCTCCAGTTCTGGAATACCCAAGGAAGGATGGCGGGTCAGTTCTTGCAGGCGAGACTCGGCGACCTCTAGCTGGGACAGTTTCTCTTCGAGGGAAGCCGCTTGTCCTTCGGCCATTTCTGCTTCCTCTTCCCTCTGGACTGCCAGACGCTTGGTTTCCTGAAGCTCAGCCTCTGCCCTTGAAAGTTCAGCCTGCAGCTCTACTATCCGGGCCGTAAGGAAACTTCGGCACTGCGAGGAGGCATTGGTAGCATCCCTCATCTGCGTCGCGGTCCCTTTAAGAGAGACGAGAGCCGCCCGGCATTCAGCTCACTCCAATGTTATGGCCATCCGCTGGTCAACTACCTCCCGGCCTAGGAACTCCCTTCTGTTCACATATTTCAACAGCAGAATTACCCGTGGAGTCCAGTCGTCCATGGGGCAGCCGAAAGCCAACAGCGAACGGGCCAAGTGCTCTATCAAGCCCCTCAGCTGAACATAAGTCAAATCTCTGCTGGCCGCTATGGTCTACTGAAGGGTCCCTAAGAACTGCCACACGAGGTCGCTCGATGACTGGAGATTGAGTGGTGACGTCTCGTGAAGTTCGAACTCCACTCAGCTGTCCACGGTGGCCCAGATATCATCACTCGTCCCAGAAGACGATGATGGCATGAGCTGCAATGCACTTGTACAGGGAACAACTGCAGTAGCTGATATGGTAGCTGGAGTCTCGATGACGGTGACTTCCCTGCCGGCCTTTTGGGACGAAGCTGCAACAGGAACATCAAGGGCCGAGGACATCTGCTCCTCACCTCCAGCCTGGCTGACCCCCATATGGCCAGTTTCAGTAATGAGAGCCAGGGCCCCAATAGTCCTGGCTTCCTCTACAACGATCTCTCCCGCCTCTACTTGGGGGGGAGGGCACTCTTCTCTAAATACGACTATCGTGCGATTTCCAATGGTCGAGATTCCTCGACTGCCACCGACTCATTAGCCCTCATGAGTACTCTCGGTCCTGCTGAACCCGCTGCCGTTGCATAGTCCTTGGGATATCGCAGGGTGATAGCTCGCAAGACGGGCGGGAAGGTCGCGCGACCCGCACCTAGAGCCGGGAGGGGTATCTGCACCGTTATGGTTGGCAGCACCACCTCAGTCTGCACCGGAAATATATATATCAGAAAGCTGAAATGAAAAGAGAGGAAGAGCACAAGCGCAGATCGTGGGAGATTCCTCACCTCAACCGGTACTAGGCTCAAATCTCCAAGGGCGGCCTCTGCCGCTCCAGCCCCTACACTCACAAGTGATCGTAACGGCCCAGGACTACCCCATCTCAACCAGGGTGGGCTGAAAGTCAGGGTATCACTTTCATAAGCTGAAGACGCCCCTGCATCCTCAGTCTCTGTGTCGACCGGTGGGAACTCCTCGTCACTAGAACCACCACCGTAATCGACCTGCTCAGAGGAAGAAGACTCCTCTGCTCGTTCTGGACCCTCCACCATTGGAGTAGGAACCTCACTAGGAGGAGCATCACCCTCAGTAGGGACTTCCTCCATGGACTCCACACTAGGAGCAGCAGTTGATGGGATCTCAGGGGCAAGCTCGCCTTGCTCCCCAGCAATAGCTTCCTCCGCACCCCCTGCTCCCGGAAGTAATGTCAGTTGCATATCAACTAAAATTTATGGCAAGAAATAGTCAAACCGACTGAAGACATGAAGACTCATGGTGGTGTCACGATTAAAATATAAATTACCTTCCATATTTTGCCTGGGCGTTGGAGAAGGCAGATCTCTCTCTAAGGGAGCAGTAGGGATTTCCTCTGCCCCTTCCCTAGCTACGGTGCCTACTGTCGCCTCTAGCCCGACGAACGCAGCGACTGTGTCAGCAACTGTCAAAACGGATTAGCGGAAGCAGTCAAAGTGAGCAAATGAATTCTGGAGAAATGAAGAGCTTACCATCAGCTTCTGGCCCTTGCGTGCGAGAAGCCTTGAACTCTTCAAAGGATACAGTCAGAGGAAGGACAGTTGCTAGTTCCTTCTCTGTAGCCTTCCTCCGATGTGCCCGTGTCACTCGGGGCACTGCCGCTTTGGCCTTCCCAATAGCCTCCCTCAATTGGGATCTGGTTTGCTTCCTCGAATCGCCAGGAGGCAGTGGCATCATGGTCGGGGCCGTCTCGGGAGTCTCAAAGTACGCTGGCTTCTGAGCTTTGAGTATCAGCTCCCTGAAGTGCCGAGTCTCCTCCAAAGTGGGCCGGACTGCGTGCACGCCACGGTGAGAGTGATATATGCTGCAACGAGGAAAAAGAAACTTGGCCAAAGTGCTGAAGCAAAGAGGAGAAAGATACCTGCTGGCCCCGTATAGAAGGGTAAGAGAGGCCAATAATACATCGATGGCACTTTGTCCTTTGAAGCTGCCTCGCGAATAAGCCAACATAAATCTCCTATCTTTTCACTCTGCTAGGCCAGCATCGCTAGATCCTTGTGGCCTCGAGAAGACAGGTGATAATATAAGCTCAGGTCGTCCAGCCCCCATCCATCAGCATATTTAAATGAGATATGAAGGGGCCGGTCCAGAATGGCCTCTCTGGGGCTACCCACTAAAAGCCCGTGCGAGCGAAGAAGCGAGAACAGCCAAGGGGTGTTGTTATATAAAGCATCTTGCCTGTCTTCCCTATGGATGAAAGTCCGATAGGGGTGCATCCTGTCAACCTTGGGGCGCCAGTCGGCTACAACCGAGATGGGTTCCTCCACCAGCAGAGGGAGTTGCTGAAGAACCACCCTCTCACTGCTTACGCGGTATAGTCCCCGAAGCGTCTTCACATAGTCGTCCCTGTTGATTGTGGGCAGCTTCGGATCGACTTTGGTCGAGCAGCCTTTCCCGACTTTCGGGCTTCCAGATAGGCCCTTACTTCTGTGTTGGTCCAAGATTTTAGCTTCTTCAAATAAGAGGGCTCAATATCAAGGGCTGGCTCCGGCTGGGAGTCCAGAAATGTAAGCTCCGCTACGGCCCAGCACTCTCGACGGGAGCTCCTGTAGAACCTTGTCCGCGCATTCCACCACTTGATATACTCAGGAGTGACGCGGGGGAAGCGGGCAGGGGTTGGTACCCTGAAAGAAACATCTTCTCGGCGGTGGAAGAAGTCCCACCATATCCAGGCACCATCATTTGAAACTTGCTCGGCTCTGTGCCTATTGGGCAATGCAAATTGTGAAGAAGAATGCGGAATGTGCTGGTCGTAGCCAAAGTTCCGGCTGAAGCGGAGTGGATAATATGGCTCCAGCCATAGAATGTCGCTCTTCCGGAATACAAGGACGCTTGGTATGATAGCCAGCGCCCAGTCAACTAACTCCTGCTCCAAGATGGGCCTTGTACAGTTGGCCCCAGAGATTGCATGGATATACTCCTCTATCTCAAAGAGCTTGCACTGCCTCGTCCTGTTCACTAGCGGGCTGGAATGAGCAGCTAAGCTCCAAAAGTGAAGGACCCCGGGTGAATCTGTGGGAACCCGGGTCAACTTTCCCCGAATGGCAAAGATTGCTTCGCTAGTGAGGACGGCTCGGCACTCGCGAACTCTATCATCGGCGGAATAAGATGAGCCAACTGTAACGCCCGAGGGGCAGCCTCCAGGAAAAGGGTACAAACCCAAGCATTGAAGAAGTGTAACGGACCAACCGTCCGTAGATTCCTGGGAAGACGCATCTTGTGCAGGTCTCCCAGCATTTTTTAAGTAAGGCACAAAGCCACTTGGCAGAGGGATAGCTTAGTACCCCAAGCCATGAGATAGGTGGGATAGATAGCCTCCGCTCTAATCACGCTCTCATCGCCTTGCGGGAGAGCAAAGGAACAGATCCAATAAGCCAGGTACGCAACACATGTGTGACGGCGTCGACACCAGTGGGGTTCAGGTCCTCCCTCTGCCCTCTTCTTGAAGATGATGATGCTGCGGCCTGTCGTCGGACTCTCTTTTTCCTCTTCGGAGCCATCGGCGCTACTGCGGGGAAGTCGTCATACTTCTTCTTCCCGCCAAAGAAATGTTGGAGCCAGGTGCCCATCCGCACCATCCGCTTCTCGCCCGGCTTCCGAGCTTCCCTCGTGTCATGTGACGAGTGGCAAAGTGTGCGGTACGCCTTCATCAGATAGCGATAAGCGTAACTTGCCAGATACCGACCCTCACCGTCGGTCTGATCCTTCAGCTAGTCAGGCCAACAGACTTCCTCGTACGGTTCTCCGTCGATGGATAGGCCGCTAAGTTGGGAGAGGCTCCATAAATCCAATGAAGTTTCACTTTCCGTGGTATAAAAAGTGTTGTACTCGGGGCAGAAGACTTCAATCATACCACAGCACAAGCCTCGGGAGATGGGGTAACGATATCTTGAGGTGTATACACTGTGATAGATGCTAGCCCTGGTCAGGATGGGAGCGTTGTGCTGTAGCACATAATCCGTGAACTCCACTGCTCCAGGTCTGAATGCGTGGGCGTCGGTGGATCTCACCTCAACAAACCACCCAACGGATATTTGATGCTTAAAACGGACTGCCAGGCAGTCCAGCAGAAAAGATTCTTCCCTGTACCCCCATTTTAACGGGGTGAGGAACAAGCCAAAGATCGGCTTCTCGCGATCTACCCTGCCTGCGGAATCATTCCACTGAGCGGGTACGAATTCAGGGGCCCTGGTCAACAGCCCATCTTCTGGAGCCAGATCCTGCAGTGCAAGCACGACACTCCACTTCCTAACTTCTCCGGGAAGGTAAATAGGCCATCCCCGAACTACACAGTTTGTCAGACTATCCCTCTCCACTAGCAAGGCTTGCTCAGCTTTGCGGACAAGGAACATGTCTCTTTTCCCCTGGAGATTGTAGCGCCTGAGGAAGGACATCAGATGCTTGTCCTTGGGGTGATCCATCCTGACAGCTCTCTCCCGGTCATAATGAAAGGAATCGCCTCCGAGGATGAGGAGACGCCCAGTATCCACGGTGTCTGTCTCCGAATCCGAGGACTGTACGACTACAGCAAGCTGATCATACCCCTGATCAAGGGAATGGACGTTTTCCCACGTCACCACGGCACGGGAGGCAGAAGAAGAAGAACCAGATGCCATGTTAGCTGCAAAGAAGCACATCAAACAATAAACAAAGTCAGAAAACAGTTGATCAAGACAAATTTCTGACAAAATTTCGGCAGAGTCTCCCCAACACGGGAGATTGCCAAAGAAAAGCGGGAACACATCCACTAAGGGAACGGCCCCTAAACGCAGCCATCGGCATTACACCGAGGTTAAATGGAACACCCGGGGGAATAAGTCTGAGGGCAAGCCCTACTAGAAGCCTCCCAGGGCCCAAAGAATGGGTTTAAAACCCAAATGAGCAACACTCGCTCACCCGCTCGGAGGGGATGACCCCGGTCGCTCCCAACTCACTCGGCGTCGAAGGTGGAGAGGGGAAGAGCAGGAAGAGTGAGAAAGAAACTTCGCAAATGAGTAGTGATGAAGGAAGGATGAAGGGTGGTGGGCTTATATAGAGGAGACTTCCCCTTCTAATCCTGTGCGCTATTTAGCGCGCCAGATTAACACTCCCCTAAGCAAAAGGCGCGCCGGATTGGACTCCAATGCCCGGGACTGCGCCGGATTAACATGCAAATACCAAGGGCGCGCCGGATTAGCGTCCAAGGCCAAGGGGCGCGTCGGATTAACCACGTGCCGTATTAACATTCGAACGGCACCGGATTGGCATCCGTGCCGGATTAAGGGCCATTCCAAGCCTCTGTCAATTGAAGAGGAGATCATTTCGGGTGAAGCTCATCCGTCGGCCTTGCCACACTCGTGCCTTGCTCGCAACACCCACGGCTGGGGGGCATTTGTTGGCACTCGAAATATCACTCACGGTGATCAAGCGTCGAAGATGAATGACACGGCCCACTGAAGCGCAGAAGCCGATAAATATCAACATATTAAAGCCCTCTCGAGCTGTCAGAGCTTCAAGTCACCGTGTATGAACATAGGGGACTTCACCTCAGGAGAATCGAGAAGAATTCACAACCAACCGGCAGTGCGACCAAGCCTTCCCAATGAACCGGCATCGACTCCGTCGTGCCACATACATTACACCCGTTGTCTGACCAAGGACGACGGCCTACCCGATGGCCCGCCACATCATGAAAGACTCTCCTGAGATCGAAGAACTCCCTTGGCTCTTCAGAACAGAGGACCGAGGGCTCTATCGGCGGAAGATCCCGGCTACCTGGCATGGGCACGGCTTCTCGCCAAGTTGGGCCCATGAGTGGCCGAATGATCGCCCAGCCTGGGCGGAACTATCCCGGGTGTTATCCCACCCTCCAAGAAGCTTTGAGCACAAGCCAGACCGAGCAAGCAACACAGATCATAGTGTCGAAAGCCGTGTCAACGGAAAACCCGCATGTTCAAACAAAAGACACTCAACGTTCTGAGAAGGGCCATACGTCATCCTAAGAGCATCGGCAAGGCATCCTGTCAAGGTTTCGAAGAACAACGGCAGGATGAATGTTCACGGGGGCTCCCGGAACCATCCCCAGACTCACCGGCTAACCCACGGCAAGCTGGAGATGTTAATATGGCGCGCCCTAAACCGGCACGCCCCTCTTATCCGGCGCCCTTCTATTCCGGCGCGCAAAAGTCTTCAGAATGCCCTTTCCCTGACGCGCCAATTCCAACGCGGGATTAAACCTGGGACGGTCTCTGTATAAGTGGCCAATTGGAAACAAAAAAAGAAAAAGAGAAGGGAGTTTGAAAGGGGAACTGGGAAAAGAATTTAAAGAAAGGAAGAGGGAGTCCGAGAGCCAATCATCTTCAAGGGAGAGAGGGTTTTCTTGCGAGTGAAGCAGGGTCTCACTGAGGGTCCTTTGCCACCGCCTGCCCTCCTGTGCTTGAAGCCCTCTGGAGCCGGAGAAGAAAGGGGAGCTCGATACTCTGTTCTTAGGACAGGTAGGTCATCTGTGTTTTCCCGTCGGTCCTCCGATTTGTTTCCTCTCAATCGAATGTAACCGAGAGGGGGGGATGGCGATCATATGAGCCAACCTTCTCCCCCCCTCGCTGTCTTTTTGAGTTGTTCTTCTGCGAGCCTCTCTGTAATTAGAATACGGTGGTTATGCCATGATCCCGGCGCCGAATTGGTAACATATGTGTTAGTCTCCCCCGTTGATGGGATGATGGTACGAATATATGAATGTCCTGGCGGATTGAATGTTCGATGCCTTCTCTCTCACCCACTTCTATCTTAGTTGGTGTATATGTCGATTTCCTCTAGCGCGTGATTTCCGATTCTGGCTTCTCAGACCCCGAACATGCCCTGGGATGTCATGGGCTATAGAGATGACCCCTCCCCGGGTCCTTCACGTCGAGGCCGTGGCCGTGCCTCATCCGATGGTTTCTGCATACTCTGTGGATAGAGCCGTGCCTGTGCACATGTCTCTTCCCGCTTTGATACGAGGTCCGATTACCATTCCCTCTCCTCTTTGCATTGCTCTATTACCCAGAGGAGTTGGAAGCCGCCTCCGGAATGGTAATACCCATCTTGTGATTAAGCATTCTAGCCACTTGAGCATATGCGTATGTAGATAAATCATCCGGTCTGCATATCAGCTACCTCTCTCCGTGACTGCTGCTTGCCTTCTCCTCTGTGAATGGTAACCCAGTCTCGTGAGCACCAGCACCTTAACTCCGTGAGTGGTGATCTTTCAATGCCGAATACCCTCATTCTTCTCATTTATGGTTCGCAGCCATTGAACCATGCGAGTTCCATTGGTTTTATCTCAGTCATCCGGGGAGGGGGATATTCCCCACCGTTTCATAGAACTGCCAATCGGTTGAGGGGACTCCACCTCTCAGTGGTGGATGCTTCCCAGGGGCCATAGAGCTGACAACAACAGGGGCTTCAGCCCAACAATTCCAAACCCAGTCCTTCGGGACCCGATGGTGGCTAAGGGATGAGTGCTCCTAGTAGGCTTGTCCTCGGGGCTTCTCTCCCTAATGCCCTCTCGCTAGCAGATGCAGTGCACGCTGTAGGTTTCCCACCCCTCGTAGGCCAATTCTTAGGGGTGCTGCTTCCGTCAATATTTGCCTCGTCCCTCTGTTTCCACCCACTGAACTATGGTGCCCCTCGCAGGCTACTCTTCGGGGTATCCTGTCCGACTGGGGTTTTGCTAGCTGCCACCATGCAGACCGGCTGTTTAGCGGCTTACTCCACGAGTGAGTATGACCCCGCTTCTCCCCTGCAGTCCTTCAGAGACGGGGGAGATGCTGCCCAATTTTTGGCAGAATCTTTTTAACTTATAAGATCACCAACATGAAATGGTTTCAAATAAAACATTTGTTCTCATGCAATAAATCCTAGTGCTCGAGTATGAACCTCGCACTAGCTTGTAACCTCGCCCCCTGAGAGCCCTGTACTCTAATTGGACAAGCAATCACTCCAATTAACTTCAAAACTCTCAACATAATCTTAATGAACTTAAATTGTTTCAAAATTCATCAGAAATTAGCTAAAACGGCGCGGTCCTAATCCGGTGCACCTTAATACACCCCCCCCCCCCCCCCGCGTCAGAATAGCTTCACACTCATAAAACTTTTTTTTCAAATGGCACGTTCCCGGCGCGCCCTAAACTGGCGCGCCCCATGCCTACCGCGCCGTATTAAACTTTGTTATGGCCGCACCGTATTAAGACCATTTACCTACGCTTGGCTACGCCAGGAAACTTATCCCTACGCATGGTCGTGCCGGTTTTGAAACATTGTAATGTCCTGATCAATCACTCGCCCTCGGAGCGATCCTCGTCTCCTGTAGTCGAGATTAATGACCATAACTAAGAAATAAATTGAATAAGAAAGGGGCTATTCAGGCCCGAGCTGTCTTGTTACCACGCTTTTGCTACCATGTCCGTTATCGCTTCGCTTTCATTATCATGCTTATGTTTTCACTTTCGTCCCCCTTGGGGGAAGGCTAGTAATTTGATTGATCACTGATCATCATTACAACTCTACTGCCATGCTTAGCATAATCACGAGCATCATCTGTGCATGTCTGCCTGGACCCTCTGGTATATTAAATGGCACTGACGGAAGCCCGGGTTACGCCCGATCGGAAGTCTCTGCTATGTGCAATGCTGGTCTTCGGATCTACGTCCTCCGCCACGTACCAAGGGTATCTAATTTAATGAACCATGCCTCTCTTGCATGATAGATAGAAACATCTCATGTGACATCGTCACGTTTATACCTTCGCATCTTTATTCTGGCCTCGACAGCCTGCTATCTCGGCAATTAATCAAAGGTTTTCCCTCCTCGTGGGGGATGTAATTAACGCCACATCGTTTATGGTGTGGCGGACTGATGGTGATGTGACACCACCTTGGGGTGATAATCACATGATCAAATGACCCTTGGACCTAGCAAGCAACCAACGCACGAACCGGTGACTTTACTCTGGCGGACTCACCCGCTAAGCACACTCTTGTGCCCGTAGGCAAACTGGTGATAGTGGTGAGGGTCCGGGATGGGCCCTTGCTGCTCCGGGGGTTGGCTAGCTTTGGATTGGACCTCTCAAGGGTCCTAGGATGCCCACTCTCGTAGGCGGCCAGCACACCGAGGGCGTGGGTGTTAATGGCTCTCTCGCAACTCACCCGTGGTAGTCACTCAATCATAAGCAAATTCGGGTTCGGGCGCTCCACTTACCACCGACGGCACTAAGATGCGATACTAATTAAGCAAAGGAATTTAAGCAAAGAGGAGTGTGCGGTGGCTCACCTGATCGGTGTGAAGACACCGATCCCGGCCGGAGACGAGGGCGAGCGAAGAAGCGTGGGCTTACCCGCACGCCGCGCCGGAGAAGCTTCGACCTGAAATTTTAAATGACATGCACTACACCCCATGCAAGGGGGGGATCTTGGGGAAGGGAAACCAAAGAATACATCCAATTACTACCTCCACACAGGGAGGGGCCTTCAGCCGGCCAAGCGGGGAGGGGAGAAAGTGATGAAAACACAAGAGAAGAAGCCGATGCCGAATCTGCCCGCTCTCTGCGATAGGGGACAGACAGCCAGAGTTGAGGACGCAGATCTTGATCTAGAATTTTGCTGATGACGGGACCAAAAGGAAACTCTTCGTATCTGGAACGGGAATGCCTCAGAATTTTGTTAATTTCTTCTGGTGCCGAGGCTGGTCCGGGCAGAGGCTCGAACAGGGTGGCAGCTTCTTGGACTGACAGCCTCAGGTTTCCAACAGCAGGAAGAAGAGGATGCCCCGACCGCTCCTGAACTCAGAATAAAGCGCCATTGAATCCCTTGGAACCGTGGACAAGCCCTCTTCGCACCAGAACTGGCGGAGAAGCCAAACGATGCCGGAGAAGACCAGTGTACTCTGAACAGTGGTGATAGGTCGGTGCAGACTGTGGTGAAGCAGAACTATGTACCCAGGGAAGAAAATTGGTAACTCTTGAACACGAACGCCGATCGGAGTTCCGCTTCTTGATTATGAAAGTAGATAGGATGTGGAAGAACTTTGCAGAAGAACTCTTGGCCTGATTCTTCCGAGGTTGGTCGTGGTGAAGCTTCTACTCCGGATCAAGTACTCTGCAGGGGTAGCTCTGCACAGTTGTGGGAGATCAGACCTCCCGGGCGACACGGACCTCGGATGGGGATGAGACCACCGCCGTTGCGAAGAAGACAGGAAGACGCTTCCTTGGATAGGTCTTGGCTCTTCAAACTCGTCCTGAGAAAGACGTGGTCACCTCTGCAAGCTGCTACTCTTCTACAGATCTTTAGTTGAGAGCTGTAGGTTGAAGATGACGGGGGGAATGGGGTATATGGGAGGGGAAATGGGGGTGGATGAGTGTGGGGAAAGCCCGGGCTGTGAGGGGGTCTAGGAGGGGGTGTTCCAAGGTGGGGGAAGAGAAGAATGGGGTCTGGAAGGGGGTCTAACAGGTGGTGGGAGGAGGAGCTACGAATTTGGGAAGGTGGGTGAGAGGGAAAGGGTATTTGAAAATGGGTTTAAGGGTGTGATTAAATTTTGGTCTTGGGGGATGGGAAGAGGTGTGTGGGGAAGGTAAAAAGGGGCTTGGGGAGTGGGAATTCTCCCTTGGGAGATGAGAGGGTGCTTGGGGAAGGGGAGTGGGTGATTGGAGGGTGGAGTGGGGAGTGGTGGAATCTCCCTTGGGGATGGGGTGGAGTTAAGGTGGGTTGGTGGGGAGTTGGGGATGAGTTATTGGAGGGGGGGAAGAGAGAGAAAGGTGGTTGGGAGGGGAGGGGAGGAGAGAGAAAGTGGTGCAGGTTTTAGAGAGTGAAAGTGGAGGAGAGAGAAAATGACTTATTAGAGAGAGAGAGGTAGAGAGAGAGGGGGGATAGGGGCTTCTCGCCCAATTGGATTCACTCCACTAAACTAAGTCTTTGGACTCTCAAATGGCAATTTTTTCATTGATTGATTCATTGATTGATTACAAATGGGGGAAATGGGGTCCTATATATAGGCAACCCACATTTTCACAAAAGACCCTGACATTTAACACACTAACAAATAATCGAAGGAAGGGGGGCGCCCATGGGCCTAGCCCAAAGAAATAGGCCCAATAGCAAACTCATTAGCCTAATGAGACTCAAACTTAGGGAAATGACTCATTAACCTAGGTACGAGACTCAAATAAAAGGAAAATTACATGATTATGACTCAAAGAAAATATGAAAATTACATGACTCGACTTAGAGAAATATGACGGACACAATGGAGCTATGCTAGCAAGCAATCGAAGTTGTAAAAAATATGAAGGGCGAGAGATGCCCCCATCAGCTAGTCCCGACCGAATCTCACTCTCACCCGTGTACGGGTCAGAATGAGTGCATAATAAACTCGTCACTTATGTGGCTGGCACGCCTACGCAGTCAATCAATAAGTTAATTGCAGACTAATTAATTCGTTGATCGACACACAAATAAACCCAATAAACCCACCAAAAATAATAATAATCCTCGACAAGGCACGAGGAAGAGATCCCATCGCTGAAATAGTGCCCCATGAGGAAGACATTAATCACCTTTTCCTTCATAGTGAATATGCTGTTCAAGTATGGTCTTTTTTCAGAACAGTTGGGCTGCAATTGGAAGGTAGTTCTGTAAGGGCTCTCATACTGAATGCTGCTAGCAACATCTATCAAAGATCTGCTTATGGCCTCTTCTTTCTTTCTGTCATCAGCTATGGTCTGTGGGAACGAGGGAGAGCTAGAAATGTTGCAAAGTATGAAGGAAAAATCATATCCAAGCCCAGTCTTCTTCATCAAATAATTTCCCAAGTGAAGCATATTTGTATAGCTGCCAAGTTAAAGGAATCCGACAATAGTAAGAAGAAAATTTTGGAACAATTTGGAATTAGTACTCAGTCTTCTGGCCGGCCTCAGTTGAAGATCATCAAGTGGATTTGCCCCCCTTGGCCTTTCCTTAAACTTAACACTGATGGTGCTTGCAAACTTTCTGATGAATCTGGAGGAGGTGGTGTCATTAGAGACTTTAGAGGGAACATTCTTCTTGCATATTCTCATTTTTATGGACGGTCAAACAGTCTTATAGCTGAAGCACGTGCTCTTCTTGATGGTATCAAGTACCTACATACAGTAAATGCAAATCCAACTCATATTGAATGCGACTCACACACCCTTGTTCAGATTGTCAAAAAAGAAATCCTTTGTCCATGCTCCATTCTCTCCTACGTCAGAGATATCTGGAGCATTCTTACACTGTCTGACACTATCGTTCACATTTACAGAGAAGGCAACACAGTTACGGACTCACTAGGTTCTTAGCTTGCACCTCCAAATGTAATGGTTTTTTTCTTACCATGAGCTACCTTCAATTATAAAGGGTGTGGCTCGATTAGATAAGCTGGGTATGCCTAGCATTCGATTGATGTAAATGTTATTCTTTTTCATTAGTAATAATATTTACCTCCTTACGTTCTGATGGTGGAGTGGCTATTCCCGTTGCCTTTGGCAAAGGGTGCACTCTCCCATCTATCTCTAGGCAGGGTTTTTCTATAAAAAAAAACACAAATGGGTTATCACACCATCTTACCCAAAAGTCACCAAATGACGGCTTTGAGAGACTAAAACCTTACCAATGGTTCTTGGGATGAAAATATGATTTACCAACTGTTTTGAATCATGACATTAAAATACTCATGCAAACATGGGTTTGACTTGTAAATGATGTCCACCATGGATGTTTATTGTACAAAGCAAGGTAATCAAAATATAAGCTCCTTTCACATCAATGGAAATTTTCCACAACACTTGTGCACACGATTGTCACTACTACACACACGCAATGCACACAATATTTTGTTATCATCAAAACCATTACCAAAGGCAAAGAGGGAGAGCAATGAACCCAACATTTAGGATTACAAGTTACGTTCACTAAAGGATTCAAGGTATGATTTAATTGTGCAAGAATGTATCCTCAATTTTCACATTATTTATTGGAGAGGGGGATTCCTGCAGCCCACTCAAAGAGCAGACCCAACTAGGCCCAACAGGGCCCAACGAGACAAGCTCGTCCAAGTGACAGCCCACAGGGCCCACTTGGAAAAGCCCAATAAAATAACGCTCGAGGAAACAACTCTGCTAGGCGGCCCCAAGGCTCGGAGAGTCCGAGCATCGGTCAGGTCACAGGAAGACCCGCGCACGAGCTATCCTTCCGCTCGAAAGAGGGAAGCGCTAGCGGGTCTATCCGACCCATCCCCTCACCGAGCTAGGCCTAGTGCCCAAGTAGGGCCGGCCCCTCTAAGCTCGGTACGACCGATAAAAGGGTTATTATTGCAACCGTTAGAGTCCACAGCGGGCCGGACGCTATGAAGTCCAGGAGCTCCGGCTCCCCCGCGAGGATAACGCCCCCACGATGAGGCCATAAGCGCCCACGACGAGGATGTAACCTCCACCGGAGACCCCTCAGCTTGCAGGACTCCAGAGGGCGGTGCACTATTTAAACCTGGGATACCCTCCGGCGAAAGGTAAGTCCAAAAGGACATTGATCCACCCCCAATTCCTGAGCACGGATCACTTCACCCCATTGGTGGAGAGGGATCTCGCGCCTTCACCTTCTCCTCCCTATCGCTGCTCCCACCATTGCTCTACTGACTTGAGCGTCGGAGGGTTTTGCCCCAGGGAATCCCCCTGGGCCCTCTAACCCGTTTCCCTATCTTGCAGTTCACTAACTTGGTGATTACCAGCCCGCTCAGGAACCAGGGCGAGATTTTGCCTCTTCATCTGGCGTCGTCTGTGGCAAATGCACGAAGAGCCAACATGGTGAGAAAGAGCTCAGGGAGGAGGTCCACCTGTGAAAGGGGTAAGGCCATGGTAGCAGCAGGGGATGGCCCTTCCAGGGCCTCACAAAACCCTCCCTCCAACGCCAGCATCCCCACCGACGGACCACCACCCCCCCTGCGGCGGCGGGGCTACCCCCCTACGGTGGCGCCGAAGCCTTCCAGGCCCTCAACGCCAAACTGGATGTCCTCGTGGAACTCATGAAGACCCAGGCGGCCAGGGATGCAAGGTCCCGTGCCCCGTCAGAAAGCCCCCCCCCGTAGGAGCACATCCCAGCACACAGCTGGGGGCCGCTTCACCCTCCACGGCCAGCAGCTCATCCGCAACAACATCGGAGGACCCTCGCAAGCTCCGCCTCCGAAGCAAGAGGCCTCCTCCGCGTCGAGGAAAGGAAGGCGGGGGTCGCAACGGCCAGATCCAGAAGCCGACGTTCCCGGGGACCGCCAAGACGCTCCCCCCAGCCTCGCGGCACGACAGCAACCGGAGTTATCCCTCCGGCTACGAGATTTCGAAAGGCGCTTCGCTGAGCAGGAGTGCGCCCTTCGAGCCCTGCAGAAGGCCTCTTCCCCGGAAGATGAGGATAAATCCCCATTCTCTGAGTATATCTTGAAGGTAGAGGTATCTCCCAGAACCCCCATACCAACCTTCAAGCTTTACGACGGCCAAGGCGACCCGACCGACCATTATGATAGCTTCGACGCCCTGATGACTCTACACGGAGCGTCGGACCCCGTCAAGTGCCGAGCCTTTGCGACCACTCTGGTCCAGGGCGCTCAAGAGTGGTTCCGGGCCCTTACCCCCGGATCCATCCGAGACTTCAGGTAATTCGGGCGAGTCTTCAAGGAGAGCTTCGCCGGAAGTGCCCCCCCAAGGTCGGTAGCGGGGCTCTTGGCCCTCAAACAGGCGCAAGGGGAAAGGCTCCGGGCTTACGTCCACCGATTGAAATCGGAAGCCCTCCGAATCCCCCGCCTGGACGTGGCCTCGACCACAACCGCACTGACCGGGGGTACCCAGGATGAGAACCTCCACCGTGAACTTGTCCTCAACCCTCCCTCGACCCTTGCCGAGCTAGTGACTCTGGCTCTGCGCCACGCCGAGTGCGAAGAAGTACTCAGCGCTTGTCGAGACGCAACCGGCTCGCGTCGGGAGGGGGACAAGAAGCGGGGCCCCGAGCCAAATCCTAGCTCGGGAAAGAAGCGAGACCGAGATGGAGAGTGCAAGCGAAAGTACGAGCGGTACACCGCGTTAACCGCACCGGTCTATGAAATCTATGAAGACGTCAAAGACTCGGGACTTCTCCGTTGGCCCGAGCCGATGAGGTCGAAGAACCGCAAGCGAGACTGACATTGTCTATTCCACGGCGATCATGGGCATCACACCGGTGATTGCCACCAGCTCCAAGATGAAATCGAGCGCCTCATCCGCCTGGGGCACCTGGCTCGGTTCACTGCCGAGCGCGGAGAAGATCAAGGCACCGCAGAGGAGATCGACAACGCCCCCCGAGGGGTCCACATCAACGTCATCTCCGGAGGAATAGCATCAGGAGGCGACAGCAGTCGTGGAAGGAAGCGTCATGCCGAGCGGGCGAGCCGAGCCCCAGAGCCACCCAAGGCCCCGCCCCAGGTCATAGTCTTCTCTGATCAAGACCTGGAGGGGCTGAGCACCCCGCATGATGATGCCCTCATAATCTCGGCCACTATAAACCATTGTAACGTAGATAGGATTCATGTGGACAATGGAAGTGCCCCTGATGTATTGTCTTATGACTGTTTCCTTAAAATGGGAGAGGATCCATCCAAACTCCACCCAGTCCGAACGCCCCTCTGTGGGTTCAACGGCCTGGCCACTCTCCCCGAAGGAGCCCTAAGCCTGCCGGTTACCCTCGGCACCCCACCCAAAACCGTTACGGTCATGGTAGACTTCATGGTGATCAAAGGGATGATAGCGTACAACGCCATCTTCGGCCGGGGAATCCTCAGCCGGATCAAGGCAGTACCATCTACCTATCACCAAAAAATGATGTTCCCCACCAAAAATGGGGTAGGGGAAATCCGAGGTAACCAGGCCACGGCCCGAAGGTGCTATAATATCTCGGTGGAGGCCACGGGGTCGGGCGGGAATGATAAGGGCCCCCGGGGAGTCGAGGAAAAATCCGCAGCTACTGAGCCAGGTGGCGAGTTACTAACAATTTTCCTGAACGATGACCCGACCCTAGGAGTAAGGATCGGAGCCGACCTACCACCCAAGGAACAGCAGCAATATAAGAAATTTTTTTCTGAGTACATCCGAGTCTTCGCTTGGTCCGATGATCAGCTCCCTGGGATACCAGAGGAGACCGTGATGCACAGACTCAACCTCAACCCCACCATGAAGCCCGTGCAGCAGCGCCGAAGGAAGCACGCACCCGAGAAGCAGACGATTATCAAGGCGCAGGTCACCAAGGGGCAAGAGACTGGTCTTTTTAAACCGGTCCTCTACCCGACATGGCTAGCCAATGTCGTCCTGGTACCAAAGGCTTCCGGCAAGTGGCGGATGTGCGTGGACTTCACCAACTTGAATAAGGCGACCCCTAAGGATTGTTATCCCTTGCCCAGCATCGACCAACTAGTTGATTCGACATCAGGCAACAAGATGCTCAGCTTCCTGGACGCCTATTCAAGTTACCATCAGATCAGAATGAATCCTGAAGACGTTGAAAAGACCGCCTTCATCACCGACTACGGCGTGTACTGCTATACCCGGATGCCATTCGGGTTGAAGAACGCTGGAGCCACATATCAAAGACTGGTCAATCACATGTTTGAGGAGCAGTTAGGTCAGAACGTCGAGGCCTACATTGACAACATGCTCGTCAAGACCCCCAAGGCCCAGGACCACTTCACCGACCTCGCTGAAACCTTCGGCGTCCTTCTGAAGTACAACATGAAGCTCAATCCTGCCAAGTGTGCCTTCGGAGTAAGATCCGGGAAGTTCTTGGGTTTCCTGGTCACTCAGCGTGGGATCAAAGCAAACCCCGACAAAGTCCAGGCCATCCTGGACATGCGCCCGCCCGCCTGCATTAAGGACGTCCAGCGTCTGACTGGGCATGTCGCCGCTCTCAGCCGTTTCTTGTCCCGTGCAGCCGAACGATGCCTGCCCTTTTTTAAACTGTTAAGGGGGCCCAAGTTGGCATCTACTACGTTCGCATGGGATGAAGAATGCCAGAAAGCGTTCGCCGAGCTCAAGGAGTTCCTGGATTCACCCCCGGTGCTCTTCAAGCCCGTGCCAGGTGAAGTCTTGCTGCTCTATCTCTCGGCGACGTCATCAACGGTCAGCTCGGTCCTAGTCAGAAATGACTCGGGAATCGAAAGACCAGTCTACTACACCAGCAAGGTGCTCAACGAGGCCGAAAGGAGGTACCCTGCAACCGAGAAACTCATGCTAGCGTTGGTTACCTCCGTGAAACGCCTCCGACCCTACTTCCAGGGGCACCCCGTCACCGTGCTAACTGGCGAACTGTTGAAGAAGATTTTGGCCCACCCCGAGGCCTCGGGGCGACTCGTCAAATGGGCCATTATGCTTTGGGCCTACGACATCCCGTATCGCCCACACTCAGCTATAAAAGGTCAGGCACTCGCCGACTTCATCGCCGAAAGCACCATCCCGACCGAAGGTAGACTACCGACCATGCCCGGGCCAACCTGGGAACTGTACGTCGACGGATCTTCCAACTCGGTCGGTAGTGGTTCTGGGATCCTCCTAAGGTCCCCCGAAGGAGTGGAGCTGCAGTACGCCTTGAAATTCAACTTCCAGGCGTCCAACAACGCTTCCGAGTACGAGGCCCTTATATCGGGAGCACGCATGGCCCGACGGTTGGGGGCTGAGCGAGTCAGGATCCACACCGACTCTCAGCTAGTCGCAAGCCAGGTCAACGGTGAGTACGAACCTCGAGAGGCACCCATGATCAAATACCTCCAGCTGGTCAGGAGTCTGGCCCAACAATTCGAGGGGTTCGAGGTAGTCCGAATAGCTCGGGAAGAAAACTCCCGAGCGGACGCCCTCTCTCGGTTGGCCTCTTCCCTAGACCCAGAAGGTACCCGATCGGTCCTCCTCGAAGAGCTAGAATGCCCGAGCATTGACTCGGAGCTCCTCGCTGTTGACTCGACCGTCCCGAGCGACTGGCGCACCCCCTACCTGTCTTGGCTCTGAGACTCCCAAGAGCCCTCCGACCTTCAAGAAGCACGCCGAATGAAGTACCAAGCCCGACGCTTCGTCGTCCTGGACGACACACTCTACCGAAGGTCCTTTCGCCGGCCCTCTCCTGAAGTGCCTCGGCCCCGACGAAGCCAGCCGAGCCATCCAAGTGGTTCATGAAGGCCTGTGCGGAGTGTCACGCCCCGAACCGATAGCAGCGGAAAGCGATGCTCGAACGTGGCAAGAGACAAGTCACGATAATAAGAGCTGAAGATAAATAATCACAATAAAATACAAAGAGGCCAGACACACATTTGAGAAAATACGAACTCTTATTAATTTAAAAAGATATATTTTGACACCACTTACAATAAAAGATTCAAAATAAATAACAAAAAGAAATAACTAGACTAGCTAGACTCAAGAAAATGAAAGAGCAGACTCCAACTCTAGGTTCCAGGTTCCACTCGATCACACTGATCCATTTCCCAATGCACGTATCGATACTCGCATAACCTGAAAAGGGTTGGAAGTAGGGGTGAGCAAAAAGCTCAGTAGGAATTATACTCTATCATCAGGCATAGTTTAAGTGATTAACAAGTAAATTACAGTTTCATATGCCATGCTAATAAGAGAAATAAATGACGATATAAAGAAACAACGATAATAAAACAGAGCTTGCAAGGTCAAGAAATATAAAGGAACAAAATGGTAATACTTAAGAGGAATAACAAAGATAAGAATTTACTACAGGAGATTACGATAAAGAGTTGGCCATATCAAGATGATTCAAGTCATGTCAAGCACGTATGTAATTTCATTTCGACGTCCAAGTAACAGCAAGTAAAGTAACAACAAGTAGAGTATAGAACAGTGAAGAGTGGAAAGTGCAACGTAGTAGAGAGTAGTGGAGAGTAGTGAAGAGTAGTGAAGAGTACTGGACAGTCCTAGATTTAACTCATGTCATAGTACTGGTGCCAAATGCCACACCTAGTCAATCACCTCCCCGGGGGTACACATAGTGTTCGGGCGCTCCTCCTAGGACTAGACCGAGCCCTTAATTGTTTGCCAGGCATTGATTTCTTTGGATCAAAGATCCCACGAATCTAGACTTCCACAATTTATGGCCAGAATTCCAAGGTTTGAACTATGTAGTAATAACAATTTCAAGTAGGAAGGAGATTCATTTCTGAATTTCAAGGTAAGCACAATCATCAAGAAGATTGAAAACCAAGTCACAATAAGAGTTAATCGTGTTGCGCTACTGTAGTACAGTAGTTAAACATCAAGCTAATGAGCATATTAATCCTAATTACAAGCCAAATTAACAAGAATTAAGTTTTACGTTAAGCCAAGATGCCAAAAAGAATGATTCAAGATGATAAGCTAATGAACAAGATCGCATAAGTCGCGTAGGCACGAATAACAAGCAATTAACAAGAATTTAGTTGCATAATTAGACATTTATTAAGTGGGTTTCTATTTCACTAATTACCATTAATGACATGAAAAAGAATGCATTAGAACCAGTATTAAGTCACTCTCTGAGGGGATAAACGGTTCAGACTGGACCTTATATCCCCTGGGCTTAAACAGGGCTGAACGGGGGTCAAAGGCTGAAGCAGGGAGTTGGGCGGTTCCTGTTGGGCCACCCAACTGCTTGGGCGGTTCTGTCTGGGCCGCCCAAAGGGTTGGGCGGTCAGGTATGGGCCGCCCATCCCTGGCCCTGCCAGTTGTGTGGTCCTCTGGGGACCTTTTATCCTGCCAGGGGGATATGTGGTTACTTAAGGACCGTTTATCTAGATATGTGGTCAGTTTGGGACCGTTCATCTAGATATGTGGTCAGTTTGGAACCGTTTATCCTGGGATGTGTGGTTCTTCATGAACCGTCCATCCAGGATGTGTGATCTATCGTAAGACCGTCCAAGTTATGTGGTTGCTCCGGGACCTTATATCTAGATATGTGGTTAGTTTGGAACCGTTCATCCTGGGATGTGTGGTTCCTGAAAGACCGTTTATCTCAGGCCATGCCAAGGTCAAAATTGGTCAACAGAGATGTGCGGTCTATCGTAAGACCGTCCATCCCTGGGTCGATTCCGGTCATCCCTGCCGCGTCCGATGAACGCCGGGAAGCCAAGGTTTGATAGGGTTGCACTAAAACTCTAATAACTCATGGAAATGGACTCCAAAGAAGGGGCTTTTGGTATCAATGGAAAGCTATTACAAAACTCTACCTATCTGTAAGGTCAATTGCATGATTAATTGCTGAAATCGAGATCTATAAAGACAAGAACACAAGAAACCCTAGTTTTGATAGGCTGTTACTAAAACGTAAAATTCTCTCAACATACAGAACGAAAATTGGGGCTTCTTATGTCAAAAGAAAGCCACTTCGATGCTGAATCCAACCATATATGATATGGTTCATGTGGATCAGGATTAACACTTCGAAATCAATCGAAATCAGAAATCAACTTGGAAGAACACATCAAAACTAGGTCTAAACATGTTGTTACTACGAACAGAAATTCTCTAAACATGCTGGATGGAATTTAGGGCTTTTATAATCAATGGAAAGAGCACGAAAAACTATACAAGACGCATGGCTCAATTTCATATTTACGTCCTAAAATCAGAACTAAATAGAAGAAGGAACAATGTTAACCCTAATCAAACATGCTTCTAACATGCTTCTACTAAACCTCGAAATACTCGCAGGATACTACATGATATTTGGGGCTTTATATATCAAAAGAAAGAGGACTTCATGCTGAACATTTTGATATATGATTTGCTATTTGAGCCCGAGAGAACCTACCTCAATTTGATGAAGAACAAGGAAGAACAAAGGAGGAAGAAAGAAAGAAGGAAGCCGACACCCACGCACTCAACGTGAGATATCTCCCATATCTGAAAACTTCAGCAACTGCCGCTACAACCAAACGAAAATAGACTGGAAGGGCTTCATTTTGATAGTTTATACACGTTCTGGGATGGTCTGTGGAGAGAGGAATCGACGCCACAAGAGGCGTGTTAAACAAGGCGCCGAAATCAAGGACCAAGTCAAACTCGACCAGCCGCCTCAATTAGGGTTAGGGTTTCGAGCAATTTTTAGAGGGTTATTGAAGTTAAGATCATGGCCTTTAATTTGACACCAATTTCAGATCAAATGGTTGAGTATTAAGGTCGATTTTGTGTTTGAAGTCAAGGTTAGGTAAAGGTTGAAAGTGTGGATTTTTCACTTAAATCTTTAAATAGATCTTGCTACGGATTGTTACTGGGTTAATCCCAGAAGATAAATTTGTTACATACACTTCCAGAAACCTAATTACCATTGTTATGGATTTTTATCATGTAGAAGAATTTTCGATGGTACTATTCCAAGGAATAAAATATTATTTAATGGAACTCACTTAAACGATAAATAGATTTAATTATAGATTTTTACTGATAAAACTCAAGAAGGCAAAGTTGTTTCATAAATCATCCTCTATCAATTTACTATTTTTTTAGATTTTTTGAGAAAGTCAAAATTACGCTAGCACTATTCACTGAGGAATATAATATTAATTTCTGAAATTCATTTATCTAAATTAAAAATTCACTATTTCAATTAAATTTCAGATTTTAAAAATCGGGGTGTTACACGGAGTGCACTCAGGGGCAAGGTCACTGGCCAGGATCCTGTTACGACAGGGGTACTGGTGGCCCACCCTGCAGCGCGACTGCTCGGCCTATGCTCAACAGTGTGACCAATGCCAGTGGTTCGACCACTTGGTCCATCAGCCGGCTACAGAACTCATCACCCTCGCCGAGCCTTATCCCTTCGCTCGGTGGGGGATCGACATTCTCGGGCCATTCCCTACGGCTCAGTCCTAGAAAAAGTTCATTATCATCGCCATCGACTACTTCACTAAATGGATCGAGGCCGAAGCCACTGCAAGGATCACCGAGACAGTCGTCTGGAGTTTCATTTGGAAATCGATCATATGTCACTTCGGCATCCCCCGAGTGATAGTGAGCGATAACGGTTGGTAATTTGATTCTCGATATTTCCGAGACAGATGCGCCGACCTAAACATCCACAACCACTTCACTTCGGTCGCCCACCCTCAGGCCAACGGGCTGGTCGAAAATGCCAATAAGACTATCTTGAAAGGCATAAAGACCAGACTCGGCAAAGCCAAGGGTAGTTGGCTCGAGGAACTTCCTAGCATACTGTGGTCACACCGAACGACTCCCAGGACGGCAACCGGTGAAAGTCCTTTTCAGTTGGTGTACGGCAATGAGGCCGTCATTCCATTAGAGATCGCCAACCCGTCCCTCCGAGTCATCCGCTACTCGCCCGAGGAAAACAACCAAAAGCTACTCGAGAACCTCGACCTAGCCGATGAACTCCGGGATATTGCCGGCATCCGAGCGACGGAATACCAGCGACGCCTCACTCGATACTACAACGCCAGAGTCCGAAGCAGACATTGCCAACCGGGAGACTTCGTCCTCAGAAAAGTCGAAGCCTCTCAACCACTAGAGGCGGCGGGCAAGCTGTCCCCTAACTGGGAAGGCCCCTACCGAGTGGTCGAAACGCTCGGGAAAGGTGCATACAGGCTAGCAACAATGGAAGGGGAACCCATTCCTCGGACATGAAACGCTGCCGCACTACGTAAATTCTATTTTTGAAATTGTACAACAGGATGGACGAAATAAATTCCTTTTCATTCAAAACTATTGATACATCAGAAAGGCTAAGGCCAGTACATTGCATAACAAAAAGCAAGAACATCCGTCTAACACCGCTGCAAGGGGTCATTGCTCGGTTGACTGGATCTCGATCTCCTCGCATCCAGCCACTGACTCTGCCTCGCGTAGAAACTAGCTCGGACAAGAGGGGGCCGATCCAGTTGGCTCAGATGACCCCCGACAAAGGTGACAGAGGGACTACAGAGAAGGTAACCACCTTCTAAAGTTGGGGAAGGCTACCTTCCAAGTTGATAGAGGCTAGGGAGAAGGAGCGCCGTGAAGACCTCCCCTATCCCAACCTACCAACTCCTTGGAAGGGAACAGAGAGCAAGCAGCCTCCGAAGAGTAAAAGAAATGAAGAGCAGAAGAGGGAGAAAGAGGTTGCAGACAGAGGAAGGCCTCGGTGAGGAGGGACCTTGGTGCGCCTCCCCCCCCCATGCAGAGGGGGAGTGGCGACAGGCATCCCTAATGCCCCCATCCGTCCTCCACCTCGGTGCCCGCCCGGAAGCCACGCCAGAACTGAGAAAGGGCAAGAGCTGTGCCCTCACACGTCGAAGCCCTCTCCAGATCCGCGCGGCGACCGTCGGACCCGTCTCAAACCCGCGCGGCGACCGTGGGACCCGTCCAACAAGATAGGACAGTAAGAGCTCTCTGCTCCCCGTCGTCTGCGGCGTCACCCTCCGAAGGATCCTCCATGCTCCGAATGCAACGGCACAACGCAGAGTGAAGAAGAGGGAGTGAGGAAAGATTGTTAGAGAAAATCCCAAGCGGTAAAGAGGAAGGGGCGCCCTTCGGTCCTTCTTATAGGCCAAGGGAGGCTACACGCCTTAAATGACTCCCCCCTCGAAAACACGCCAAAGGATTTCTCCCCTGAATGGTCACCTCCAACTCCTAGTTTCCCGCCCTAGCGGGATTCACGAAGCGGCCAGGCATTCAAAGCGTGAGGGAACGGAAAGACGCCCCGTCAGAAGCCTACCAAATCAACATGCGAAAACCACGCAGGATATATCGGCACTTTCCAACTACTTCAGATACGCCAGCCAAATCACGGCAAGGATGGCGAGCATACAAGTAAGCCATTTATTATCTCGTAAAGAGGAAACCCTCTCAAGGAGGAAAAAGAGACAAACAAGAGAAAGGGGAAAAATAAGGTAAAATACATCAGGCCTCGGGCCCACTTTGAAGCTCAGGAACGACGGAAGTGGGCGCGTCACCCCCTGCACCCTTGGTGACGGCCGACCCGGGCACTAACCTCGCCTGTGCGAGAACTGTCTCGGTCGCGAGCCCTCCCGAGACGTCCGAAGTGGGTGACCCCGCCGGAGGAGACTTCTCTGGATCTTCTCCGCCCGACGTTGAGGAGCTAGAAGCCGACTCATCGGAGTCATAGCTCTGGCCCAAAGGGAACTCGATCCCAGACTCTTGCTCGTCGGCGTAGTCCACCGCCCGATGATAACCCTGCTTAAACCCCTTTCGGGCGCCCCGACGAAGCGCTACCTCATAATATGGTAGGGCGACTCTCTCCAAGTCAGCTGAGTAGGTGTCTGAGCTCCTATATCGCTCGATCGCCTCCGCCTCGATCTGCTCCGTCCTTCCAACGAGCTCGACCCGAGCCCGGTCCGCTTCGGCCGCACGCTCCTCAACTCCCGCCAGGCGTTCCTCTGCCGCGACCATCCCTCGCTCGGCTTCGCTCGACCGCCTCTCCGCCTGGGCTCGATCCGCCTCGGCCACAGAATGAAGGCGCTCCGCTACCTCCGCCCGGTCCAGTAGCTCGGCACGTTCGAGCTCCCAGCGACCGTCCAGCTCGAGGTGACGCAGACCCTCCTCTTCCTAGAGTTTGCCCTTCCTCTCGAGCGACTCCCGGGCCTTAGCCAACTGCTCAGTCAGCGCCTCGATTTCTAGCCGGCTCGCCCGTGCCAAATCCCTGATCGCGGAGAACTCCCGTCGGAGCCCCTCATGCTCCTCGCTGAGGCGGGTTAATTTTCTCTCGCACCCCCCAAGGGTCCAGGCGAGACTCGACCGCTCCGCCTCCGTCCGGGCGTACGTCTCCTCCATCAAGGCCGCCGACTGAGCCATGACAAGGCCGCCCTCCATGTGGACGTCGAGGACTCCAGCGGGAGAGTAGCGCTTGTCCCCCCCCCCCCCCCTCATCCTTGCGGCAACCTCTCGGCAAACCCTATACAAGTCACCCGAAACACCGAGCCTTTCCAAGGCCTCCGGCATGGAGACCCGCTCCCCACCGGACGCCCCACCAGAAGGTTCGGCTCGAGCAACGGGGCCGATCGCCCCGCACGCCGCGGTCGGTTGGGGTTGCGACGCCTCCCCGGGCGAACCCCCAACCTCGACCGACGCCACAGGATCGGCCGCACCGGGAGCTTCGGGCACTTGGGGCTGCGACGCCCTCGCAGGCGAACCCCCAACCCTATATGTCTCGGCCCGCGCCTCGCCACCCGAGACATCGCCGACCTCGACCGGTCTCCCGGTCTCGACGTCAGCTACTTCGGCGCCGGCCCCCTCCATCCCCGGGGAGGGGAGAGCCGACCCATCTCCGCCCTCTGAGGGGCCCCTAGTCTCCTCGGCCCCCTCTCGCCTGGTAGGTGGGGGAGCTGGCCCGGAAGGGTCGGCCCCACCTTGCCCCCGAGAGGGGAGCACCGCCGAGCCAGAATCGCCCCCGGCAGCGGTAGGAAGGCCGGCCTTCTTGGCCCGTTTCTTGGCCTTCGCGGCTTCCCGCAATTTTCCCTCCATGGGATCCTTGCGCTTCGCCCCGCTTGGCCGCGAAGATCCCTCGGAGGCCACCCCCTTGCCCTTATCCCGGGCTTGGGAACGACCCGCGGGAACGATAGGCTCAACATCCGCGAGTCATCCCCAAGATCGACGACTTCAGTGACCTCTTCCAAAGGTTCCCGCCGGATGTCTGCAATGAAGAAGAAGGTTCGGTTAGGAAGCGAAAAGGCGACCCTCCGACCTCGCAGAAGAATCCGAAGGATGATACCTGATGGCTTGAGCTGTGTAAGCAGATACTGCTCTATGTTCTCCAGCGTCACCAGCTCCTCAGTCGACCGACAATTTGTCAACAAGCGAGCGGCGTATTCCTCCACATCGGCGGGGAACTCCTCCTGCCACGGGGGAAGATTCAGATGGAAGTTGGGCATAACCTGGCACCTCCAGGATTCATCCACTGCTTCCGCCTTCACCCAGAAAAATTGCCTCTTCCACCCTTTGTGCGAAGAATCCTTCACCGCCAATGGAATACAACTCCGATTCCTGCGCGCCTGAATAAAATAGAAGCCTTTCCCCGCCAACGGATGTGCCTTCAGCTCGAAGAAATAATGAAAAAGATCAAGGGACGGGAGAACCCTCTGCAGGCGGTAGAGGATCCGAAAGGCAGACAGCAGAAGGTATGAGTTGGCCACCAGCTGAACCGGCGCCAACACGAAAAAATTGAGAAGCTTCAGAACGAAGGGCTCGAAGGGGAGGCAGAATCCGCTCTTCCATGCCAGGAGAAAAGTACAAATATGGCCAGTGCGGCTATCCAAGCTCGTCTCATATGGGGCAGCGGCTACAAAGCTATACCGGAGAGGCAGGCGAAACCGATGCTCCAGTTTCTTCACATTAGCCTCCCCCAAATCGCTGCGATTGGGGACGGGCTCCCGCCTCACCTGCTCGATTTCCGAGCGCAGATCCGCCAAAGTGCTAGAAGAGGAACCTTCACGAGAGCCCAAAGACTCCGGGGGAGAAGGAAGCTACCGGATCGCCTCCGCAGTTATACGCGCCAGCTCCTCAAATGCCACCGCAAGAGCTTGCTCCCCCGCTGTGTCTTCACGGCGCATCAAGAAGCCCTAGAGGCAAAGAAGTGGAGGAAAGGCCAAAAACCCTAGAACGGCTGGGAGGATAAGCAGCGCCCTATGCCTATAAACCCTCGCGGGAGGCGGCGCGCCGTTCCGACCTCCGAGAAAAAGGGGGCCCCTTCATTTCAAATCCGTCAGGATCATTATTACTACGGGCCCAGGCGACCACTACACGTGGCTTCATAACGCCGACAGGATTCCACCCACCTGAGCCATGCCGATCCAAAGCCTCAAAAGACTACTCAACCGAGCCCCCTTGGCTCGGGAGTAGGAGGGGGACAAGTGGAGAGGGGGATTCCTACAGCCCACTCAAAGAGCAGACCCAACTAGGCCCAATAGGGCCCAACGAGTCAAGCTCGTCCAAGTGACAGCCGACAGGGCCCACTTGGAAAAGCCCAATAAAATAACGCTCGAGGAAACAACTCTCCTAGGTGGCCCCAACGCTCGGACGAGCTATCCCTCCGCTCAAAAGTGGGAAGCGCTAGCCGGTCTATCCGACCCATCCCCTCACCGAGCTAGGCCTAGTGCCCAAGTAGGGCCGGCCCCTCTAAGCTCGGTACGACCGATAAAAGGGTTATTATTGCAACGGTTAGAGTCCACAGCGGGCCGGACGCTAAGAAGTCCAGGAGCTCCAGCTCCCCCACGAGGATAACGCCCTCACGATGAGGCCATAAGCGCCCACGACGAGGACGTAACCTCCACCGGAGACCCTTCAGCTTGCAGGACTCCAAAGGGCGGCGCACTATTTAAACCTGGGATACCCTCCGGCGAAATGTAAGTCCAAAAGGACATTGATCCACCCCCAATTCCTGAGCACAGATCACTTCACCCTATTGGTGGAGAGGGATCTCGCGCCTTCACCTTCTCCTCCCTATCGCTGCTCCCACCATTGCTCTACTGACTTGAGCGTCGGAGGGTTTTGCCCCATGGAATCCCCCTGGGCCCTCTGACCCGTTTCCCTGTCTTGCAGTTCACTAACTTGGTGATTACCAGCCCGCTGAGGAACCAGCTCGAGATTTTGCCTCTTCATTTATTTCTACACAAGAGCCCAAAAGTGTGGTTTTCTGCATGATGATGAGTGTTAGTTTAAAAGTCACATCTTAGTCAAGTTAGTTTGAGGTTAAATTTTGCATCTGCAATGTCTAAGGTTATAATAAACTCCACGCCAGGAGTCCAACATTCTCTCCTCGATCATTAAGGGCTATCCCTTTGCATGGGTTACACACACTACACGGCGTCCTTAGTAGGCTCCTTTGGAAAACATTGTTCCTACTTTGGCCATGTCAAAAGGGCATGAAGGTCTTTTCTCTTCCCCACTCTTCTTAGGTGTAGGGGCAAGGGGCAGAATAGGTAAGACGACCAACCTAAGCACTCCCTGAAAGGAGGAAGTCTGAAATAGAGACAATCTATTAAGAGCTTGTTCTCCATTATCAAAATCTAAAAGTCAATGCCTTTCAAAGTGCAAAAGACAACCAAAAAAAAATCAAAAATAAAAAAAATTCAATACTAACATGGCAAGAGGGTAATATAGTTCTCCGTGCGACGTCATGAGCCCGGTCGTATGCGTGCCTGAAGGAGAACTAAGGTTCAATGATATTGACAAAAAGTCCCGGCATAACAAACTTAATTCCGAGGAGTAGTGGCATGGGCTGAAGTCAAACTTTGATACCTCTAAAATTTACACTGAGCTTGTCTCCATGTTTTCTTCCATTTCTCCCTCCAAGGTCGAAGCATTTCTCGGGTATGGCCTTAGTAGGAGCACCGTTGACCAGGGGCAGTTGGCTATGGGATGCCACTCTCTAATGCACCCCCGCGCTCTGGGTACCTGTTAGTGAGAAGGGAAGGAACAAGGATCCTTGGCCAATATAATTAACCTTGATATTGTAGCTTGCAAATTTAAACCTAATGTTATAAAAATCTCCAAAAAATAGAAATAAAAAAAATAAAAAAAACTAACATCATATGCATAATTGACTCAGGTGTAATCACGTTTTTAGAGTCCAGTTTGTAGTGCTTGCATGTTGCATTCTCATCTTTCATTCTACCTTAATTAATAAAGGCTTGGCCTCTTGACCCACTATCAGGGATAGGGTTGAAGAAAGTCCCCTACTTATTGAGCAAGAGGCCAAGTCAGAATAGAGGAACTGATGCATTTTCTAAAGTGTTCTATCAGGATTGGTACACAAGCAAAGGAAAGAACAATCACAAGAGACGCAAGAAGTGACAAAATCTGTTTCATTTCCACTATATATGTCATGTGTACAAAATGAGGATGGATGTACAACAATATCACTCTAACCCTCTCCTCCGCCCTCCTCACCTCCCTCTCTACGTGAACTCTCTACCTCTCCCTGTCCTCCACCCCGAGGAGGAAGCCTAGGAGGAGCCATCGATGTCTGCGAGGAGGCACTCCTGTCACCCTGCACTCTCCTCTCAGCCTCTAGACTCCTCTAATGCTTAGAGGAGGTAACAAGAAAATATGTGCTAGAGTAAGCACTGGGACGTCCATCTCGCTGAGCATGCTCGCGCCCCCTTCGAGAGCACTCCTCTACATCCCTTGCGCTCTGGTTAGTAACCCCCAATATAATACTCAACTGTATCCTCTCCCTCACTCTCTCTAGTCTCTCCCACGCCCAACTCTCTCTCTCTCTCTCACGCTCCTACCTCTCTCTCGTCCTCTTGCTCCTCTCCATGTCGAGAAGGATGCGCAACTCTGTCACTTCACAGGGAAGGTCCTTAGCATCACGATGCCTCAGCTCTGTCAGCTCTACCTCTGCCACTAGTAGCACTCCCTCCAGCACCGAAGTTTTGGTCAATAAGGAATAATAATAAAATTTAAAAGACTAGGCTAAGGGAGTACACTGCTTACTCTCTCCTGGAGGGAGTCCTCAGCTGCCTCAGCACGGGCTGGAGCACTGGTGAGCTGACTCTCAAGCTCGGTGCGATCATAGAAAGTCTGGGTGGAAGAAGAGGCACTATGGGAAGAACGGACCCTTTCTAGCTCCTCTCGCCGTAAGGATAAAGGAGTTAACAACAATTAAAGGATAAGTTCAAAAAAATCATCATAATTATGAGTGAGAGTCTTACCAACTCATCCATGGTGCAGTTGAGGTAATCACACTGCTGGACGGTGGAGTCAAGGAGCCCCTACAGCATGGCTATTTGATGTGACACAACCCCTCGGACTTAAATTCACAAGCAATCGATCCGAACGGCGGACCCACTCAAGCGGATTCACCCGCATCACGTACACCCGGGTCCGTAGGTGGACTGGCGATAGTGGTGAGGGTCCGAGAATGGACCTCGCCTTTCCGGGGATTTGACTAGCTTGGGCTGAACCCCTAAGGGCCTGGGATGCCCCAATTCCGTGGGCATCCAGCACGCCAAGGGCGTGGGATGTAGTGGCTCTCTCACAACTCGCTCCGCGGTGGCACTCAAATTGATGATATTTTGAGATCGGGCACTCACTCACCGACCGACGGCACTAAGAAGCATTACTAAATAAGCAAAGTAATTCCAGTAGAGTAGGGCAACCCGAAGCTCACTTGATCGGTGTGAATACACCGATCCCGGCCGGAGACGAGGGCGAGCGGGGAAGCGTGGGCCACCCGCATGCTACGTCGATGAAGCTTCAACCTGTTGAAATTAATTACATCCACTACGCCTCGCACAGGAGGGGGAACTTGGGGTGGGGAGATTATAGTTACAATCAAATACTACCTCCGCGAAGGGAGGTGCGGTAAGCCGGCCAGGCGGGGAGAGCCAAGGAACTATGAATGGGACCGGTTTGCCCTTCCGGAGTGCTGCTTGCCGGTTCTGCCCGCTGCTAGGTACTGGATGTCGACTCCGCTGCGCTCGCTCCCGGACTCGAAATGAGATGGGATCAGCATTGAAACGTCGGTGACTGGACCAGGATGGACCCTGAATTTTTTTGTTGCCAGAAGTTGCCAACGCTGGCCAGGGCAGATGGTGCACTGGTGCTGTTCCGCTGTGCCTCGGATGGGGTGCAGGTTGTAGCAGCAGGTTGGTGACCTCACCCTGATCGCTCCCATGATCCAATTGAGGCCGGATTAGGACGGTTGCGAGCGTGGTTGAGTCCTCTTCTATCAGCAACCGAGATGATCTCTAGGCGATGTCGGAGCAGGGAGGAGGAGCCCGAACAAGGAGATGGGGTATGCTCTGTCCCTGGCAGGACAGATCTGCGCACCTGGGGGAAATAAATCGGAACTGGGAGCTCCCAACTCCGAACGAGGCCCCGCTTGCTGTGCTGGATGGAGGACAAGGGGATCTTCACCTCGGCCAAGTGGCGCGCTCAGGAGATCATAGGTAAGGGCGTGGCAGATTCTGAACGGCCGCTCCGGTTCAGGTTCTGGTCCTGGCTATGCAGTTGGACGAGAACGGGCACCACAATCTGTAGTGAAGTCAGAACGAGACGATTCCACCTCGCACGTGAAGAGGACTTGGAGAAGAAACAACTCCCAGAAGAGAGTTTAGGCTGATTCGCACTTTTGACGTCGGTGCAGCCTCTGCAAAACGGATCTCAGGTTCTGGCTCAAATCTGGCGCAGCCACACGAGAATGGGCACCACGATCTTTAGTGAAGTCAGAACGGGACGATTCCACCTCGCACGTGAAGAGGACTTGGAGAGGAAACAACTCTCAGAAGAGAGTTCAGGATGAATAGCGATGTTGACGTCGGTGCAACCACTGCCAAACAGACCTCAGGTTCTGGCTCAAATCTGGCGCAGCCGCACGAGAATGGGCACCACGGACAGTAGGGATGTTGGATGCCAGCGAGACCACCTCAGCTGCGAAGCTATCTGGACGATCTTTCCGCCGATGTATGGTACGCCTTCAAGGGATACCGTATGACTCCAGGGCAGGTTCTGCAAGTCGGCTCCCAATCTGCTACCTGCGAACTGGGCAGTGTTAAAAGAAGGGGGGGTTGTTGGTGGAGATGGGAAGGTAAGGGATGGAGGGGTAGCGAAGAGGGATGGAAGGTTGCTGGTTGTGAATGTGGGAGGAAGGTTTGAGGGTGTGAGAGGGGAGAGGGGGAGGTTGGCAGGGGGCGGACCTGGTGTGGGGAATGGGCTAGGAGGTGGTGGATGGTGGGGGCGCAAATGGCCTAGGGGAATGGGGGTGTCTCTTGGGTGTGGGTAGTGGATTAATGGAAGGATTAATGGGGGGCCTAGGGGATGGGAAGGGTTGCTTTGGGGAGGGGAAAGGGTGTCTAGGAGAAGGGATTCTCCTTTGGGAATGTGAAGGGTTGTATGGGGAAGGGGAAGGGTTGCTTGGGGAGTGGTGGGAGTAAAGGGGGTTTATGAGTCTTGGAAGGTGAAGGGTTGTATTCAATGGGGGGGATGATGTGGCAAGTGAGGGAGGAGAGAGAGGGGGCGAAATTGGGAGAGAGAGGGGGAGGAGAGAGAGAGGGGTTTGCCCCTTTTAGTGAGAGAGAGAAGAAGAGAGAGAGAGAGAGCTAGAGAGGGAGAGAGAGAGAGATGTACAAATGCTTTTGGCAAATTTTTATCAATACTTCATTAGCTTCCAAATGAGGGATTGGGGTCCTATTTATAGGAATCCCACATTTACATATAAGTCCCTGACTCTTGGACTACTAGCACTAAACCAAGGGGAAGGGGGCGCCCCTGGGCCTAGCCCATATAATTGGGCCCAATAACACACATAAAGACTTAAGACTTAGGTAAATAGCTACCTAACATAGGTATTTGACTCAAATAAAAGGAAAAGTACATGATAAGAAAATGAAAATTACATCACATGACTCGAAATAAAGTGGTGAATAAGATGTAGCATGGGTGGCGAGCATCGGGATCCTTGATCAAATGAAATTACTGGTGATGTCCTCATCATACCCCCGGGGTGCGGAAAACTCGACTCCGTCGAGTATGGGCCCACCGGGGAAGTGGTCCTCTCAAGTAGCTCAGAGTGAGCCTCAACCTCCAAACTCAACCCTACGTCCGCAACCAGGGGATGGTCCTTCATCCTCTCGAGGCGGCTCAGGTGCACCCTCTTGCTGGCGATGGAACCCTGCTTGCCTAGTATTGCCTCCGTGTGCACACGTCGGACTCTCAGGCTGACTTTTGGTGGCTCTCCGAGGGTGTCCCTCTCAAAGGAAGATAAAGGCTCGAGGCACTCACTAGGATCCACCGCGGTGCCCATATAGGGTGCCGGATCCGCCACGTGAAAAATGGGGTGAATCCCAAAACCCATTAGTAAGTCCAACCCGATAGCCGGGTTGCTAAAGTCACTCGGAACTTGGGAAGGTCCAAGTCCTCATGCCCTCGAATTGGAGGTGACCCTAGGGTAGAGCCATTCCAATGTCATTATCACCAGATTACCTACTTGAAATTCCAAGTGGCGCTCGCGAGCTCTTGTCCGCTCTTTGTGAACCTCACCGCTCGTCAAGAATTGCTTGTGTGTATGCTCATGCCATGCATCATAATGCGGTGAGTGGGTGTGAAAGTGGATAGCATGCAAAGGTGGACCGGGACAACCGTACATAGACCTATCATGCATAGATGTGATGAAGACTTTTATGGACTCAGGGGGGCCGGGGAAACCATAGGTGGATCTATCGTGCATGGTTGTGATAATTACCGGGGGACCCGGACATCCATGTATGCTCCTTTCATGCTTAAGAGCTATGACGAATGTGGGAGGACCAGCACATCCAAATGTGAGCCAGTCATGCATTGGGCCCGCAGTGTGTGTGACATGTATGAGATGACTGGGCTTACTAGCCCCACCAAATGATGCAAAATGTAGTGGCACATGCATTCCCATCCAAATGGCTCCTTCTATGTGTATGACTTGGTGTGAGATTTTCCACTCATAGGGGTCAAAGGGGTCTAGGAAAATGGAGTGGGCTTGGTCCAATAAGGTTGGTTGGGGTAGGAAAAGGTTGGTGGTGAGTAAGGTGGGTGGGTATAGGAAGGGATCCAAGGGGTCATGGTAAGGGTCATCTAAGGAGAGGAACTCTAGGTCCTTTTGGTCCTCACAACATGGTGGTGGATCCTCCTCCTCTAGTAAAATGATTGGGCCAAAGTTTTTGGTGGGATGGTCGGCCATGAATGGAGGGCTGGATGTTCTACCCGAGACAAGCAACTCTAGTTTGTGGATAGCATCGGGCTCGTCGGGTGTAGGGAGGAGTAAAAGAAGGTTGCTAGTGTAGCAACCCACAGTGTAAATGGAGGAGATAGATCCGACACATAGGTGTAGGAGGTCAAGACTCCTAGGTCGGTCGGCTACTGTAGTCAACATGCCAGTTAGCTCCATTTGCCAAACTATACCCTTAAGAAGATCCCCTAATGTTTCCACTTGACAGGATTATTGGATTGTGGTGTGATAGGTGTGATAGGTGGATAAGGGTACTATGGGGAGGTGTTGTTCCATGGAAGGGTAAGCATAGGGCAGGATATGGTGAGCCCGGTTTTCCACAAGCCATCTAACCAAGGGCCCACTTATGATAAGTTCACTCCAAATTGGGGGTGGCATGAAAGGTGAAACATCTTCCTTGTTTTGGCCATGATTTTCCTCCAAGATGGGGAGTGGTTATGGGATGTTCCCTACTAGGGGGTCGGGTGTGGGTATCATGGTTTCCTCTACCAAGGAGGTGAGTAGGTCCTTTGTGGGTGGGGTGATGATGACTGGCCTGTGGTGCTCTTTGGGTGGTGGGTAATGGGGGACTTGGGATAGAATGGGGAGGGGTAGTAGTGGAGGCCTAGGTTGGGGATCTTGTAACTCATGGGGGAGGGTGCACCTAATTTGGCTCAATGGATTCTCTTTGGGAAGGAACGAGTTCTCTTGACCCAATTGGGCTTCATATTCTTCTTCCCAATCTAGGGGAGCCTCATAGACTTCGGTCACCTGCTTAAGTTCCTTTTGGGAAGGGGTGGGAGGAGGATTTGTGGGTTGGGTGGTGGCCAATTTGGTTTGAATGGTGGTGGTGATCGGGGTTGGAATTATTTGGGGTGGTGGAGTTTGGGCCCTAAGGGAGGTCTTGGGTTGACTGGGAGGGAAAGGGGGAGTGAAGATCTTCTTAATCTCATTCCTCATCTCTTCCCATGGGTATCTGGGTCCTTTGGTTTCCCATTCAAATTCATCCCGGGGAGGCAAGACTCTAAGGCCATTGCTCCTAAGTGGGGGTTCATTGGCTCTAAATCCATCCCGAGGTGACCAAGCCCTAGGGCCGTGGTTCCCTTTTGCTTCAAGCCGATCAAGCCGGGAGGTGAGGGTATCTATACAGTTATGACATTTGTTGATGAAAGCGTCAAATTGGTCCATAGATAGTTGGGGTGTCTCCCTAGGGTGGTCATGCAAGGGAGTGATGGAAAACATGATGCAAGGGAGACTCAAATGTCAATGCCCTAGGACTAGACTCGTAGAGACAAGTCTAAAACTTGCTCTGATACCAAGTTGATGTGACACAACCCCTCGGACTTAAATTTGCAAGCAATCGATCCGAACAGCGGACCCACTCAAGTGGATTCACCTGCATCGCGCACACCCGGGTCCGTAGGTGGACTGGCGATAGTGGTGAGGGTCCGAGGATGGACCTCGCCTTTCCGGGGATTTGACTAGCTTGGGATGAACCCCTAAGGGCCTGGGATGCCCCAATTCCGTGGGTGGACAGCACGCCAAGGGCGTGGGATGTAGTGGCTCTCTCACAACTCGCTCCGCGGTGGCACTCAAATTGATGATGTTTTGAGATCGGGCACTCACTCACCGACCGACGGCACTAAGAAGCATTACTAAACAAGCAAAGCAATTATAGTAGAGTAGGGCAACCCGAAACTCACCTGATTAGTGTGAATACACCGATCCCGGCCGGAGACGAGGGCGAGCAGGGAAGCGTGGGGCACCCGCACGCTGCGTCAATGAAGCTTCAACCTGTTGAAATTAATTACATCCACTACGCCTCACACAGGAGGGGGAACTTGGGGTGGGGAGATTATAGTTACAATCAAACACTACCTCCGTGCAGGGAGGGGCGGTAAGCCGGCCAGGCGGGGAGAGCCAAGGAACTATGAACGGGACCGGTTCGCCCTTCCGGAGTGCTGCTTGCCGGTTCTGCCCGCTGCTAGGTACTGGATGTCGACTCCGCTGCGCTCGCTCCCAGACTCGAAATGAGACGGGATGGCGTTGAAACGTCGGTGACTAGACCAGGATGGACCCTGAATTTTTTTGTCACCAGAAGTTGCTGACGCTGGCCGGGGCAGATGGTGGACTGGTGTTGTTCCGCTTTGCCTCGGATGGGGTGCAGGTTGTAGCAGGAGGTTGGTGACTTTACTCCAATCGCTCCCATGATCCAATTGTGGCGGGATCAGGACGGTTACGAGCGTGGTCGAGTCCCTTTCGATCAGCAACCGAGATGGGCTCTAGGCAACGTCGGAGCAGGGAGGAGGAGCACGAACAAGGAGAGGGGGTCTGATCAATCCCTGGCAGGACAGATCTGCGCACCTGGGGGAAATAAATCGGAACGGGGAGCTCCCAACTACGAACGAGGCACCGCTTTCTGTGCTGGATGGAGGACAGGGGGATCTTCATCTTGGCCAATTGGCGCACTCAGGAGATCAGAGGTGAGGGCGTGGTGGCTTCTGAACTGCAGCTCTGGTTCAAGTTCTGGTCCTGGCTGCGCTGTTGGACGAGAACGGGCACCACGATCTGTAGTGAAGTCGGAACGAGACGATTCCACCTTTCCCGTAAAGAGGACTTGGAGAAGAAACAACTCTCAGAAGATAGGTCAGGCTGATTCGCGCCGTTGACATCGGTGCAGCCTCTGTCAAATGGACCTCAGGTTCTTGCTCAAATCTGGCGCAGCTGCACGAGAATGGGCACCATGATCGGTAGTGAAGTCGGAACAGGACGATTCCACCTCGCACATGAAGAGGACTTGGAGAGGAAACAACTCTCAGAAGAGAGTTCAGGCTGAATAGCGCTGTTGACATCAGTACAACCTCTGCCAAACAGACCTCAGGTTCTGGCTCAAATCTGGCGCAGCCGCACGAGAATGGGCACCACGGACAGTAGGGATGTCGGATGCCGGCGAGACCACCTCGGCTGCGAAGCTATCTGGACGATCTTTCCGGCTATGTATGGTACACCTTCAGGGGATTCCGTATGACTCCGGGGAAGGTTCTGCATGTCGGCTCCCAATCTGCTACCTGTGAACTGGGCAGTGTTAAAAGAAGGGGGGGTTGATGGTGGAGATGGGAAGGTAAGGGATGGAGGGGTAGCAAAGAGGGATGGAAGGTTGCTGGTTGTGAATGTGGGAGGGAGGTTTGGGGGTGTGAGAGGGGAGAGGGGGAGGTTGGTAGGGGGCGGTCCTGGTGTGGGGAATGGGCTGGGAGGTGGTGGATGGTGGGGGCGCAAATGGCCTAGGGGAATGGGGGAGTCTCTTGGGTGTGGGTGGTGGATTAATGGAAGGATTAATGGGGGGCCTAGGGGATGGGAAGGGTTGCTTTGGGGAGGGGAAATGGTGTCTAGGAGAAGGGATTCTCCTTTGGGAATGTGAAGGGTTGTATGGGGAAGGGGAAGGGTTGCTTGGGGAGTGGTGGGAGTAAAGGGGGTTTATGAGTCTTGGGAGGTGAAGGGTTGTATTCAATGGGGGGGATGATGTGGCAAGTGAGGGAGGAGAGAGAGGGGGTGAAATTGGGAGAGAGAGGGGGAGGAGAGAGAGAGGGGTTCGCCCCTTTTAGTGAGAGAGAGAAGAAGAGAGAGAGAGAGAGAGAGAGAGGGAGAGAGAGAGAGATGTACAAATGCTTTTGGCAAATTTTTATCAATACTTCATTAGCTTCCAAATGAGGGATTGGGGTCCTATTTATAGGAATCCCACATTTACATATAAGTCCCTGACTCTTGGACTACTAACACTAAACCAAGGGGAAGGGGGCACCCCTAGGCCTAGCCCATATAATTGGGCCCAATAACACACATAAAGACTTAAGACTTCGGTAAATAGCTACCTAACCTAGGTATTGGACTCAAATAAAAGGAAAAGTACAAGATAAGAAAATGAAAATTACATCATATGACTCGAAATAAAGTGGTGAACAAGATGTAGCATGGGTGGCGAGCATCGGGATCCTTGATCAAATGAAATTGCTGGTGATGTCCTCATCACTATTCTACCCTCTAGATCAAACTACCAAAAAATAACAAAATTGTTAATCATATAATCATGAGTCTTTAAGGTTTAGAGAGTGCTAAGTATAGAAAAAACTCACTGGTCGGCAGGCACCATGGTAAACTCAGGTCATGTATGTCTGTGCATAGCTCCAGATGTACGCCTTGTCAGAATCTGCTCTAGCAGGGACTGGTCATCAATGCCACTGCCAATCGCTAATCTGGTCGTGCGCACGCTGGTGCCAGTCGTCCACTCCATGAAGACCACGGAACCTATGCCCGGGTCAAGTAACTATCGCCCGAATCGGGAACTCAACCACCGCCTGATGGATCCCCAACGTCCTATGATCAGCCTGTAATGCAGCGGCTCCACCAGGTTGAGGGCGTGTAGCCAAATCTCTCTCCCAAAGTAGGGGATAACAGCCTCCACCCACGGCATCTCCCTGATTTCCCTTCGGTAGGGAGTCCAAGCCACCTACAGGAAGAGCTTATTAGTGTCTATGCCATCGTTAATATAACATAATAAAAATTTCCAAATTCTTACCTCTCCATCTGGCAGAGCATCTATCGTGTCCTAAATATGGGTGACCTGGTCCATCAAAGACTGACTGTCCCACTACGGGGTCCACCGTCGCACCAGAGTAACCAAATTTGCACATGTATCCAAGCCGCGTCCGAGAGTGGGTATGTAACGCCCCAGATTTTTGGATCGTGTCTCTGTGGATTGCGGATTGTGTCCGAGTGAGCTTCGGACATTTCTACCGGATTGTCGGACCCTTTCATGGTGTGTTCATGAATTATCTTGGGTCTGTGGCATTGTGAGTAACACCCGGTATTTTTCTGTAATTTTTCAGAGTCTGGTTGCATTTTTGGGGTCTTTTCCTGAGTTATTGTATTTTTAAAAAAATTTAAATTTTATTTTTTATAAAACCCTCCCCACCCCTCTCTCTCTGCTCACTCTCGCATCTCACTCTCTCTCTCCCGTTCTCTCCCCCTCTCACTCCTACGCTCTCCCTCTCCCTTTCTTCTCTCCGGCGGCCGGTGAGGAGTATCGACAGCGAGGTGGCGGGCGGCACGGAGTGACATCAGCGTGGATTAGAGCGTGAATCGAGAGACAAGGCGTGGCATGTGGTTTTGTGCGGTTTCATGCGGTTCGTGGCGTTTCGAGCTCGGAGCGGCGTCGGATCGTTGTCGTTTCTTCGTTAAAGGTAGGGTGACAGATCCTTACCTTCCCCACGTTATTATCCCCGTGTTTCATGTTGAATGGAGCGAGTACGGGTGGGTTTCCTTCATGTTGGGGTTTTAAGCATGTTTTGGGACGAGCAGCGGTTTCGCCGATTTAGTCGACTATTCTTGGCGGATTGGTAGATTAGATGTCGGGGAGTGTTTCCCCCTTGCTTTCCTGCGTTTCCCCCATGGTCTCGGGCCGTGGTGAGGCCGAGAACGGGCGTTGTTATTATTTTGGTGAAAAATGGGTTTAATTCGGGGTGATTGTCTGATTCGAGGTTTCGATCACCGTTTTGGGCCCCGTTTGGCCCTATCAAGTGTGTTTTGAGTTATGGAATGGTTCCCCCTCACTTTGGAGGCGAGTCGGGCATGAATCGGACCACCGAAGGGGTCCCCCATGTGTGGGCTATCGTAATCAGTCGACCAATTGGTTGACAGATTCTGGCAGCATGGTTTAGTCGACTGAACCCCTTGGTTCGGTCGACCGGCCAGTCGCTGCGTCAACACCTTGTGAGGGTGCGTCGACGCAAGCGCAAGGGCTTTTTCCCCTGGGTGGTTCGATCGACCTTCCAGCCTTGGCTGGTCAACCAAACTCCCCTGGGGTTTGGCTTTCAAGGGATTTTCAGCCCCGGTTGTACGGTTTCTTGCCCCGGTTTCATGTCTTGGCATTTTGGCCATTTAAACCCATGGGAATGAGGCCAATTGGGCCCCGTGAGGGCGATGGTCACCCGAGGATTAATTCTCATGGTTCGAGGATTCATGGGTTCTTTGTATTAGGTAATAACCATGTAATCGTGGCATGATCCCACGTGGCTCGTGTGCTCGTGGTGAGGCTTTCACCATGTGAGTTTGTGGGCCGGTGTCCACTTGTGCGCTAGGGGGTGTGAGGGTGGTTCCTCACGAGGGTGGTTCCTCGACACCCCTTAATGCTGTGTTCTGGATTACGGTGTATCGTATGTGTGTTTACGCCTTTCTCGGGCTTTCTGCGGATTGCCACTAATGCGGCCATGTGGTATGAGGGTGGTCCCTCACGAGGGTGGTTCCTCAACACCCCTTACGGTCGTATAGTGGATCGCGGAGGCTTGCTCGGGGGAATACGCCTTCTCGAGTCCCCCATGAGATTATGTTTGACCGTGCTTTGAGGTATCCATCGCACAGCTATGGATGTGAGAGCTCGGTAGAACTCCACGTGAATGTGCAGCATCCTTGTGGCCGATCGTGTTCGACCGGAAGGGACCGCCCAGTGTGTACGAAGCCCCCTTTCGGGGAATGACCAACAGAAGCGTGTTGGCATACCGTGGTTGGGATAGAGTACATTGCTGATGGACGTTGTGGCGTGTACCCCATGTCAGGTAGTTGGACCCGGTTGTGCCGTTGGGCGCAGAGGCACTGGCCCTAGCCAGTCTGAGGTTGTGGTGTGTGTGAGTGTCTCTTCTTCTCCTCCTGGGACCGGGTGTGAGTAGTGTGCACGCATAAGAGGCCTTGACGCTGTATAAGACGTCAGTGGACACATGTGACCATGTTGTGTATGCTGAGTAGTGGATTGCCCACGTCGGTGAAGGTTGAGTTACCAATAGCGTTGTCGTGGCCCTTTCGGCGGTTGGGTGAGTGTGCCACCCTGTGTTTGGGGAGGCTTTTTCCACTGGCCTTGCTCGGGACCGAGGCTGCCGGTGCGTGGTTGTCCTCCCGCGATGTGGAGGTTGTAGGCGTGCAGCTGAGTAGCCCCGCCAGGGTTTCTCGTCGAGGTGTTACTACCGTGCCATGCTAGGTTTCCCTTCGGTAGTAGGTTGGCGATTTTAGCTGGGGGTCTACGATCCCGGCTAGAGGTCGAGGTTCCCTAGTTGGGAACCGGGCTAGTGTAGAGTTCTGTGTTTCTTTATCAAGCCGTTCTTACCATCCCAACCGCTATTCATTTATGTTATTATTGTTGTTTCCGCTGTTGCTCTCGTTTACCACTTTCGTTTGTGGTGGGGATCGACGGGACCCCTACTGAGCCAGTGAGACAAGGCTCACTCCCTGCTTTTCAGGTTTAGCGCTCTCCTAGAGGTGGAGGTGCCCGTTCGGAGGTCTAGTAGTTCGCCAGCTCGCCCGTGCCGGGGTTGCACCCCGCAGTTGAGTACGTTTCATTTTCATTGATTATACTTGTGGACTGGACTCTATAGGTTTATTGACTTGTTATAAAATGTAATATCATTTCGGTCAGTCAAATTATTAATTGTGTAGTTTAATTACTGTGAATTGTTAGCATTTCAATGCATTACCACACCTTCCCTTAACCCTTCTGAGCCCCCTGGCTCGTGGGTGGCGGGCTAGGATTCGAATGGTATCGGGTTAATCTCGGTATCCAGATCTTTGGTCGTTACAGATGGTATCAGAGCGTTGTTGTGGAAATGCATGGGAATTCAGAACGATTGCAGTGATTAAGAGTCAGGGATTTCAGTACAGTCGACAGCTGGCTTAGGGTGTTCTTGTTTTATTCACCCTTCCGTGTTTTCCGTGTTGTTTTAAGGTGTCGATGGCACCGAGGAGGTAGACCGGATCATTGCTTGTGGTACCGGCGAGGGGCCGAGAGGAGCCGAGTAGAGGGGAATCAAGACGAGAGTTGTCTTCCCGAGTGGTAGTAGCCTCGGGTGTACCGGATCAGGCTGAGTTTTATACCGGTATGTATCAATTTTTTGCATAGGAGATGAGTCAGCAGCGTCATGGTCAGGAGGCTAGCGAGAGTAGTTTGTCGCATGGTGGTTGTGGGCATCTCTTATGGGAGTTTATGAAGCTTCACCCACCTACATTTGAAGGCCAGCCAGATCCTGATGTAGCGAGATCGTGGGTTGACGCGATGGAACATGTGTTCTGATCTATGGAGTGTGCTGAGGATGAGAAAGTGCTGCTGACAAGTTATTAATTGCAAGGTTCAGCTCTGTCGTTGTAGACCATTGAGTGGGAATCGGTGTTCCAGTCTCGTACGTTGCGACAGATTCCGTGGCATGAGTTTCTGGCGACATTTGAGTGAGCTTTCAACCTAGAACCCATCATGATGAGAAGGATGTATGAGTTTATGGAGCTGTCTCAGGGAAATATGTTTGTGCTATAGTATCGATCCCGATTTGTAGAATTGGGTCGCTATGCTCCCCACGTCGTGGCTGATGAGGAGCTGAGGGCTCAGCATTTTGTCAAAGGATTGAAGCCAGAGCTTAGGCACCTAGTGGTTATGACCCGAATACCTGATATGGAGTCAGCTTATCAAGCTGCGGCAGTAGTGGAGGAGGAATTACAGAGGACCCTTCTGCAGCAGCGTGTTTCCCAGCAATCTTTGAGGTAGGCAGAATCAGCGTCTCTTCCATCTCCTGACTCGAGTTCTTCCCCTCCGAGATCGAGTTTCAATCAGATGTCAAGATTGTTCAGAAGGAGCAGGTCAGGTAGGAGGCGCCAGGACCAAGAGGAGTAGGTTATGGTTGCGTCAGATCAGTGATCGGAGGATCGATCGTCGTGACGTCATGATATGACGGAGCAGCCAGGATAGTGTCCGAGATGTGGCAAGTTCCATGCGGGCTTATCGTGCATTGTAGATGAAGCCCAGCTTGAGTGCTTCAGCTGTTGTCAGATCGGACATGTTACTCGCGAGTGTCCGTGGCAGACGCCCTAGTCCCAGCCATCTCTGTAGCGTTCCACTAGCGTTCCGAGTCATGCATTCCGGCGTGCACGAGGCTCTTGACAGGGCGGAATTGTCGTGCCCATCTTCTGGAAGGTACACATGAATTCTTGTTTATCTATACGCCATATTTGTCTTTGATTCTGTTGTTTATTTACGAAGATTATGCTTCCTTAAGCTCGCGTTTTCCCGATATGTGTTCGGAAGCGTCTTATGCGTGGCAGTGGAGCTGCTTGTGGAGGTTGTATGCTCATCCCTCCTCGTGTCATGGCATGTAAGCACTATCGCGATCGTGTAGAATCAGGCATGAAGCTACCAGCCGAGTTAGTGTGTTGTGTTATAGGACTGGTGTTGAGCTTGCTCGTAGTGCCCTGACGTTCCGACCTACGTATGTAAGTGATTTGCCAGGTAAGAAAGGGAGTTTGTGTTCCAGAATTGCAGAGTGTGGGTTCTCCCGTCTCCATTTCTGGATTTGGTTAGCTTGTATGGAGGTCGTGTCTTGGCGGATGCCAGTTTTCCACTGTCTCAGTGGTGTCGTGGTGCAGAGTGCGCAACAGAAGTATGATAGGTCACAGTCTGTAGGCTCCAGGATAGGATTGGTAGCAGCGTACGGCGTGCATTTTCATGATGAGCGTGCATCCCCGAGGTTCCAGAGTCGGTTGTAGAGAATTGTTGTTGGGCAAGAGCCATGGTGGCCATGTGAGTGGCCTTGGTTGTCGTGCATCAGTTGTTGTATCGTGCCCAGTGCATCGACGGAGCTGAGATTTTGGAGCTCAATGATGAGAATGGTTGGATGAGTTGAGTGCTAACCCAATCTGCCTTGTGAATTATGTCACGTGGCTCGAGGTAGAGTCACTTAGTGATTGGTTTTGAGGCAGGTGGTGGCCGTCGAGGGCCGAAAGTGTGGCACTGTTGTGTGGTGCTCGGTGTGAGCTTATGAGTTGACCGACCTTGGTCGGTACAGTTGTTTCGGGGGTGGATCGGAGATTTGAGAGGTGTTGATGTTGGTGATGGATCATGTATGGATGCCATGTCAAGTAGTCGAGGAGCTGCTAGATTTGTCAAGTGCCCTGAGATTCGTGGTCTTGCCTGTGGGTTGTTCTTATTTTTGGGAAAAATAGGTTTAATTCGGGGTGATTGTCCGATTCGAGAATTTGATCGCCATTTTGGGCCCCGTTTGGCCCTATCAAGTGTGTTTTAAGTTGGGGAATGGTTCCCCCTCGCTTTGGAGGAGAGTCAGGTGTGAATCGGACCCCCGGAGGTGTCCCCCATGTGTGGGCCACTGTAATCGGTTGACCGGTCCTGGCAGCAGGGTTCGGTCGACCGAACCCCCTAGTTCAGTCGACCGGCCAGCCGCTGCGTCGATGCCCTGTAAGGGTGCATCGACGCAGGCGCAGAGGCTTTTGCCACTGGGTGGTTCGGTCAACCGACCAGCCTTGGCTAGTCGACCGAACTCCCCTAGGGTTTGGCTTTTATGGGCTTTTCAAGCCCGGTTGTATGGTTTGTCGCCCCGATTTCATGTCTTGGCATTTTGGCCATTTAAACCCATGAGAATGAGGCCAATTGGGCATCATGAGGGTGATGGTCGCCTGAGGATTATTTCTCGTGGTTCGAGGATTCATGGGTTCTCCATATTGGGTTTTAACCATGTAATCGTGGCATGGTTCCCACGTGGTCGTGTGCCCGTGGCGAGGCTTTCATCGTGTGAGTTTGTGAGACGGTGTCCACTTGTGCGGCTAGGTGGTGTGAGGGTGGTTCATCGACACCCCTTAATGCTGTGTTGTGGATCACGGTGGATTGTGTGTGTGTATACTCCTTTCTCGGGCTTTCATTGCCACTAATGCGTCCATGTGGTGTGAGGGTGGTCCCTCACGAGGGTGGTTTCTCAACAACCCTTAGGGTCATATAGTGGATCGCGAAGGCTTGCTTGGGTGAATATGCCTTCTTGAGTCCCCCATGAGATTGTGTTTGACCGTGCTTTGAGGTAGCCATCCGCGAGGCTACGGATATGAGAGCTCGGTGGGACTCCACGTGGCTGTGGAGCATCCCTGTGGCCGATCGTGTTGGACCGGGCGGGAACGCCCAGTGTATACGGCGCTCCCTTTCAAGGAATGACCACCAAGAGCATGTTAGAGTACCGTGGTTGGGATAGAGTACGTTGTTGATGGACTTAGTGGCACGTACCCCATGTCAGGTAGTTAGACACGGCCGTGCCATTGGGCATAGAGGCACGGGCCATAGCCAGTCCGAGGTTGTAGTGTATGTGAGTGTCTCCTCTACTCATCCTAGGACCAGGTGTGAGTAGTGCGTGCGCATAAGAGGCCTTGGTGTTGTATAAGATGTCAGTGGACGCATCTGGCCATGTTGTGTATGTTGAGTAGCGGATTGCCCACGTCGATGAAGTTTGAGTTAACGACAACATTTTCGTGGCCTTTCCAGCGGTTAGGTGAGTGTGCCACCCTATGTTTAGGCAGGCTTTTTCCACTGGCCTTGCTCGGGACTGAGGGTGCCAGTTTGTGGTTGTCCTCCTGCGAGGTGGAGGTTGTGGGCGTGCGACTGAGTAGCCCTGCCAGGGTTTCTCATCGAGGTGTTACTATCGTGCCGTGTGAGGTTTCCCTTCGGTAGTAGGTTGGCAATTGTAGCCGGGGGTCTACGATCCCGGCTAGAGGTCGAGGTTCCCTGGTTGGGAATCGGGCTAGTGTAGAGTTCCATGTTTCTTTAGCTAGTCGTTCTTACCGTCCCGATCGCTATTCATTTATGTTATTATTATTGTTTCCGATGTTGCCCTCATTTACCACTTTCGTTTGTTGTGCGGATCCGCGGGACCCCTATTGAGCTAGTGAGACGAGGCTCACTCCCTGCTTTTCTGGTTTAGCGCTCTCCTGGAGGTGGAGCCACCCGTTCGGAGGTCTAGTAGTTCGCCAGCTAGCCCGTGCCGGGGTTGCACCCCGCAGTTGAGTATGTTTCCTTTTCATTGACTGTACTTGTGGACTGGACCTTGTAGGTTTATTTAATTGTTATAAAATGTAAATACATTTCGGTCAGTTAAATTATTAACTATGTAGTTTAATTACTGTGAATTGTTAGAATTTCAATGCATTGCCACACCTTCCCTTAACCCTTCCGAGCCCCCCAGCTTGTGGGTGGCGGGCCAAGATTCGAATGGTATCGGGTTATTCCCGGTATCGGGATCTTTAGTCGTTACATGGTTGATATAAATAACTCCAAACTTAAAAAGCATTATGCATTTGATTAATATATGAAATCAGTGAAAAATCCATCAAGTTAAGGGTTAAGAATTTATCTGAAGTAGAGGGTAGAAGCCACCGAGAGAGGTCTGGCGAGTGGAGATGCCCAAACTGTCAAGTAGGTGGGCCAGCAGCGCCGCACCCCAAGCGTATTGTCCAACTCTCTCTTATTGTGTCCCTGGTTTTGATAATGGCCAACAATGAATAAGTCTTCTTGATTTTGAAATCTTGCTGAGATATTGTTGAAATTTCTAACAATGAATATCTCTTTATGTCATCAGGCAAGTCAATTACCTGATGATTGACAAATGAAGTTTAATGAGTCAACGCAGTCGAAATACTAAGTCAATGCTACAGAAGGACATGTTCACTGATGGAGTCGATGCAATGCCTTTATTGCGTCGACAGAATATAACAAATCAAGAAAAAATCCTGAGAGATGGAGTCGACACGAGATCCTAATGCGTTGACGCAGTCAAGAGAAATCTGAAGACACAGAGTCAATGCAACAATTAATCAGAGTCCACACGGCAATTCCTTTCAGCAAAATTCCATTCAAATTCAAGAAAGGGTCGACACACAAAGTCGACTCCTATTTTCAGAGGTTCTGTCTGACCTCAGGTATGGTCACAGAGTCGACACAAGGCTCAAGCGGAGTCGACTCAACGGAGGATCTTCAATTCAAATTCAAGTCATTCAGGGCGACAGAATCGATGCATCAAATGGATTGCATCGATGCAAGGAACAAGAATGCAACAGCCAAGTGTCAACACTTTCAGATGATGAAGTCGACACAAATGCCTTACGGAGTCAACTAAATCAAGCTGCTTCAGTCTGAATTCAAGCCAAGTACAACAATACACCGACGCTACACTAGTATGGGGTCAACGTAACCATGAATACTAGATCAAGGTTCTTAGCTATGATGGGTGATGAGTCGACGCATCTGTTGAAGAATTTCTACAATGTAAAAGAAGAAATTAAATCACGTAGGGAGGTGCTATGAAAGGTGGTCACATGATTAGTCAAATCATTGGCACTTGATCCCATTAATAAACCATGAAGTCTGGAAGATTCATAGGAGGGAATATCCTCAACTGACATGTGGACCAATAGGATTCAAGCAAATTCTTCACTTATTTTGAATTTCATCTAGAAGCTCTGCTATAAGAGCTCGTCCAATTTTTGGCTTGTAAAGTAAGACTGCTGCGAACAGAAGAGAGGCACTCTATTGGGAGATCTGTAGAAGAGCTACCCTAGCAGTTTGAGAAAGAGAGAGAGAGAGAGAGAGAAGAAGAGAATGAGAGAGAAGATCAATGATCTTGTTAAGAGAACTTTGTCAGAGCATCTTCGCCAGTATTTCTACGCTCATCTCGAGGTACAGTTTTTATTTTTTATTTTCCCTGTTCTTATTTTTCTTACTTCCGTTTTGATTTTGTTGGTTATTTCTGAACGTGTTTCAAGACACGATTCAGAGTGTGAGTGACGGAGTGTCACTCACGAGCTACTATGAATGATCCGAGCTTGAGGAGAAATCCTCATCTGCTACTTGGTTCAGCATGGTCGATTGAGCTGGGTGCACACTTGGGAATGTGTACAGCTGGGTGTTGTACATAGGTTTGCCTTGATTGATCAAGGTGTCGAAGGAGGCTGTTCCTCCGGGGGGAAGCTGTTTATTTAGCAGTTGTAGCGAATTGGTTCCGTGGAGATTTTGCTTGGGCAAGGAAGCCTCATCCTGATTAGGTGAGGAGTTGACGTAGGTTGCTAAGTAGCAACCGAACCACCTTAAAAAGATTCTAAGCATTGTGGTTTGAATTCTCTTTCTCCTATCAATGTTCTCTTATATTTATTAGTTTAGTTCAATTTAGTGTGTTGTTAACGCTTTCTCATGCAAGTCAAGTGCTCGATAGTATTACTATTGTAGTGTTTTTACTTCTATTTTTTGATTATTCAACAAATCCGTTACGAGTTAACTAGAAATTGTCTTAGATTATTTTGATTTGGGGGTTAATCTATTCACACCCCCTCTAGATCCGCTTCATTAATTCTAACACTTGGTATCAGAGCGTCTGGTTCCCTACAATGTGGTCCAATGACTAGGGGAGATCTGACAATATCAATGGCCACATCTTTCTAGCTAAAGGGCGTTCGATTAATAGGCCACCATACTTTGACGGATCTAATTATCTTTACTGGAAAAATAGAATGGAGGTGTTTTTTTGTGTGTAGAGTCATGAAATCTGGAGGGCCGTCAGCCGCGATCCCTTTGAGCTTCTATAAGAAGAGAATGGATGGACAAGAGAACAGATTCGCATGTCGACAGTGAACAGGAGCGTAATGAATATCATGCAATTCGCTATCAACCCAAATGAGTACTCAAGAGTTTCTGCCTGCAGGTCCGCCAAGCAAATGTGGGACAAATTAGAGCTGATCTACGAGGGTCCATCCCAGGTAAGGGAAACTAAGGTAAACATCATGATCTTAGATTATGAGATGTTCAAAATGAAACATGATGAAATGGTTTCTGAGATGTATGCCAGGTTTTCACAGCTTACAAATAGTCTTAAGGCTCTAGGTAAGGAATACACTGATAATGAGCTTGTTAGAAAAGTTCTTAGGTCCCTTCCTCCAACGTGGCACACTAAGGCCACTGTGATCGAAGACTCAAGGGATCTGCCTACTATGACAGTGGATGAATTGATTGGCTTGTTGATGACATATGATCTCAACCCGAAGAGAAATGTGGAGGAACCTAGAAAGAACAAACCAGTAGCTCTCAAAGTGTCTGAGAGCAATGAACATAGCAGTAAGAACTCCGAGAGTTTCTCGGACTTAGAGAACACATATGATTAGGTTTTTCTTACCAAACAATTCAAAAGGTTTTTAAGAAAAAGAGGTAAGAATCTGAAGAAAGGAAGGCCACAACAGGCATGTAAGAATTCAAACATCAAATCTAATAGGAATAAGAGATCTGATAAAATTATTTGTTTTTAGTGCAAGAAACCAGGACATATGAGGGGAAATTACCATGAACTTGTGAAAAAGAATGTCAAATTCAAGAGGAAAAAGCCACAAGCCATGCTCTGCACATGGAGCGATGAAGAGGATGACATTGAAGATGGATCATCTGAAGAGGGAGACGAAAGCTTATGCCTCATGGCTCACAGCGATGAAGAGGAAAATACTCCTTTCGAGAACTTTACAATTGATCGCTGGGAAGATGCTTATGGTGAGTTGCTTGATAAGTTTAATTCTCTAAGAAAGAAACATAGACTACTGAAAAGAAAAATGAATTGTAATGTTGATGATCCATCTTTAGTTGATCAAGCTAATTGTCTCATGAAAGAAAAAGAAAAATTCAAAGTACAAATAGAAGAATATGAATCCCTGAAAGAGGCACAAAAATCTGAAGATAGAAAGTGAAGAGATTAAGAAACAACTTGATGAATTCCAGCTAAAATTTTAGGGAATACAAAGTGAGAATAAGTTGATCACTGAAAAATATGAAGCTGTTAAGAGTGCAAATTGTGAAATTCAGAAAGAGTGTGAAAAGCTTCAAAAAGAACTACAGGATAAACAATCTACTCTGGAAAAATTCGTTCAAGAAAAATCTAACCTAGATGCAAAGCTAGGTATGCAAGTTAATTTCAATAAAGAAGGACTAAGGTTTAATCCCTCTAATAAGAAAAAGTATGAAATCAAGACCGTTTCATTCTGTCATTAGAAGGGCAAAGAGAAACTGGACACTACTTCAAGTTCAAATAGTAACAAAGATTGTCAAGAACCAGAAATGTAAAATTTCACAAAAACCACAAGGAAAGCTAACTGGAACACTCATTGTGGTCAACAGACCAAGAACTAAGCTACCCAAGGTAAAAACAACACATGGTTCTGTCTATACAACTCAAATTCTAGGTCGACATGTCCTATTCAAAACAGGAAACTGAATGCCAACAGAAAACCTTGGTCATATTCACATTATCCCCAAAACTCCTTCAATGCACATGTTTTCCAAAACCAGAGGAAATTCATGAGTCAACCTAGAAATTATTTTGGGGGAAAGTGGAATAAAAAATTCACTAAAAATTCCAAGGTAAAATCAAACCAAACATTTACTACTAATAAGATTGTTAATCTTGGAAATCTGAATTCTTTTGCTGGACAGAAGAATCCTGTCAGATAGGTCTGGATCCCCAAGAGTTTGTTACAGGGATTGATTGATGTTTGTGGACCCAAATTCTCTTGGGTTCCAAAATTTCTTACATAATTTGTTTTGTAGGTTAGGCTAGCAGCCATGTATAACCGTTGATACCTTAACAGCGACTGCTCGAAACATATGACTGGGGACAGGACCAAATTCAATCAGCTATAGATGAAGGTAGGAGGAATGGTCAGGTTTGAAGGGAAGAATAGAGGTAACATTATTGGGTCAGGCACTGTTGGTAAGTTTCCCTCCAACATCATTGAGAAAGTGCTCCTTGTGGATGGTCTTGAACATAATCTGCTGAGTATTAGTCAGCTTTGTGACAAGGGTCATAAAGCTATGTTTGATCATAATGCATGCAAAATCTTTGAGATTGATTCTGATTCAATAAAATTCATAGGCCATAGAATTAATAATGTCTACATGGTAGACTTAGATAATAGTTCTGCAACTAATCTATGCTTGTCTGCAAACACTGACAATAATGCATTTATTTGGCATCGTAGACTAGGCCATGCTAGCTACAACACCATGCATAAATTAGTCAAGCATGATCTTGTTAGGGGATTGCTAAAGATTTTCTTTAAATCAAATTCAAAAATATATGATGGATGTGCCTTAGGTAAGCAAACCAGAAAAACTTTCAAATGAAGGCATGAACCCCTGTCTGCCAAGCCATTGTAATTTCTGCACATGGACTTGTTCGATCCTACTAGGACTCATAGTCTGAATGGCAAAAAATCTGGTTATGTGATTGTAGATGACTTCACTAGATTTACATGGATTTTCTTTCTAGCACATAAGAATGAAGCCTTTAATGAATTGTATAACCTCCTTAAAAGAATAAAACAGGAAGGCATGCATAAAATCATCACTATCCAATCTGATCATGGGGGGGAGTTTGAAAATTCCATGTTTTTAGAATTTTATGAAAAAGAAGGACTCACTCATAAATTCTCTTCTCCCAAGACTACAGAGCAGAACGGGATTCTGGAAAGAAGGAATAGAACAATCGTAGAGATGGCCAGAACCATGTTCATCGAAAGCCAACTCCCACGAAGATTTTGGATAGAGGCAACCAACACAGCTTGTTATATAATTAACAGAGCTATGGTAAGTCCCGTTCAGAAGAAAACTCCATATGAAATACTGAAAGGTAAAAAACCTAACTTGGCTTACTTCAAAATTTTTGGTTCAAATTGTTTCATTCATAATAATGATAAAAGGGACTTAGACAAATTTGAAACCAAGAGCAATCTAGGTATTTTTCTGGGATATTCTAAACAATCCGGAGCATATAGGGTTTTTAATATCCATGATCAGACAGTGGAGGAATCTTCTCATATAATCTTTGATGAATCAAAAGATCCTACTGACAAAAGTGATGATGACAGGAAAGGAGAAGAGGATAGGGAATTTCTAGAACCAAAGGAAAATGTAGAACCCCCTGAACAAGCAGAAGAACCTGATCCTGAACAAGGTCGGTCGACCGACCCAGAATTTCAGACGAACGAACAAGGTGAGTCTTTTAACAATGTCAGATTTCTAAAAGACCATCCTGCTCAAAATATAATAGGAAATATGAATGATCCCACTAGGACAAGATCCTTTCACAAAGAGATCAATAATCAAGATCTAGTTGCTTTAGTTTCCCAAATTGAACCCAAAACTATAGAAGAGGCCTTAAAAGATGAAAATTGGATAAATGCAATGCATGAGGAATTGGGTTAATTTGAAAGAAATAAGGTCTAGACATTGGTTCCTAGAGCCAATAATTGTTCTGTCATAGGAACAAGATGGGTATTTAGGAATAAAATAAATGAAGATGGAATAATTTCTAGGAATAAAGCCAGGTTAGTAGCTAAGGGTTATAATTAGGAATTAGGGGTAGATTTTGACGAATCCTACGCACCAGTTGCTAGGATGGAGGCCATCAGAATTTTGTTGGCTTTTGCTTGCTCATGTGACATTAAACTTCAACAAATGGATGTGAAAAGTGCTTTTATAAATGGAATTATAAAATAAGTTTATGTCGAGCAGCCCCCTGGTTTTGAATCTCATGAGCTACCTAATCATGTGTTTAAGTTGAATAAGGCACTTTATGGACTAAAGAAAGCTCCACGAGCTTGGTATGATAGGTTGGCTACTTTTCTGCTTGCCAACGGCTACAACCGAGGTAAAGTTGATCAAACTCTATTTACAAAAACTGCCAATGGTCAAATCATTATAGTTCAGGTATACGTTGATGACATTGTCTTTGGATCAACAAAATCTAAATTATGTGATGAATTTTCTAGTTTAATGATTAAAGAGTTTGAAATGAGTCTAGTTGGTGAATTATAGTACTTTCTTGGATTGCAGATCAAGCAGATGGAAGAATGATGCTTCATTAGTCAAACAAAATACACTATGGAGATCTTGAAGAAATTTGGAATGGACAAGGTAAAGCACACTTCAACACCTATGAGCACAAATGCATCCTTGGATGCAGATGAAAGAGGTACACTAGTGGACCCAAAGACCTATCAAGGTATGATTGGTTCTTTACTTTACCTCACTGCTTCTAGGCCAAACATACAATTTAGCGTATGTTTATGTACTAGATTTCATGCTAGTCCTAAAGAATCACATTTAGCTGCCTTAAAAAGAATTTTTAGATATCTCTTAGGCACAAATGAATTAGGACTTTGGTATCCTGTATCATGCAAACTAAATTTGATATCATATACAGATGTAGATTATGTTGGTTGTAAACTAGATAGAAGAAGTACTAGTGGTTATTGTCAATTTCTGGGTGGGTTTTTAGTTTCTTTGGCTTCCAAGAAACAACATTCAGTTGCCCTCTCCACTGTAGAGCCTGAATATGTGGCCGCCGAGAGCTGTGGAGGATTAAACACCCACTCCAAGATTACAATATAGATCTTGGTTGCCCTCCTATTTTGTACGATAACACGAGTGCAATACATTTGTCTAGAAATTCAATCCAACATTCAAGATCCAGACACATTGAAATTAGACATCATTTTTTAAGGGATGAAGTGTCCAAAAATCATTTTGAACTACATCATGTTGATACATTACATCAAATTACTGACATTTTCACTAAGCCATTAAACCATGACAAATTTTCCATGTTGAGAAGAGTGTTTGTTCTATGTAAACCACCTCTGTCATAAATCATAAGTGCCAATCAGTTCTAGGAATCATAGGTATCTTTTGTCAACGGTGTTGATGGTACTTGTCCAGTCTTTATGTGTGTATCTTAGGCTAACTGTGTGTATTTCATCCAATGGTATATCAAATGGTGATCTACAGAAGGGCATGTTAGGTCTCTCTGGAAGCTCTCACTAAGCGTGAGGTGATCTTCAGATCTATGTTCTCTGCCAAGTACCAAGGGTGTATGAACATAGTTGTTATAGGTCAATAGACTGAGTGTGTAAGGGGGAGCCAGTCATGACTTCAGCCTAAGGTCTATAATTCATTTTAGATAGGGGGAGTCAGCATAGTAAGTCAGATCAAGTATTTGCATGTCTTGTTTCAATAATCTCTTGAGTACTTCCACTCTCAGTTGAAAATTATTTCAATGTCTAAATCTGAAGTTCATCACTTTGCTAATATCTTCAACAAACTTTCAAATTCTTGTTGAATAATTACCTCACATCTCCGCTAATCCTTCTTGATCACTTGAACCTTCTTGCAAATGCATCAAAATTCTGATTGCTTCAATAACAAGCTTGGAATCATGGGGAGATCTTTTATCTGGTCATAAGCTCTTTACTTCAAAGAAAACTGATATATGTTTCTTCTTACATAAAGCATTGTGATTGCCTACAGTGATTTGAGGGTTTAAGGTTGATAATTTTTGGAGCTCATTCATAAAGGGTTAAGGGTAAATATAAATAGCTTTAATAAATCTAAATCAAGTCCTTGCAAGTTTGTATCCTAAAATCTCTCTCTGAACCTGGTAGATTAAAGTACAGAGGTTGCTTTAGGGATATACTTTGATCTGAGTATTTCTATTAAACATAAGTTTTAGAACTGAAAATTCCCAAAGCAAACATAATTAGATGTCAGAGCAATGACAATGGCTCATTGAGAAACCATGTTCTCTTATCTCTGAAGTAAGTTGGACTGTGTCATGAAGTGGAAATGTTAACTCTGCTAAAAAGGTTGAAAATTGTTAAGGCAGAGCAATGGAATGGAATACTGAGAAATATTGGTCACTTATCAATGAAATAAGATAAACAATGTCCGAAAGTGACATGCTATCTCTGTTCAAAAGTTAAGCAAGACAGTCAATCACAGTGAGTAACTACGGATACTGGCGTCTAAACAACGTGTATCCTGATGATGAAAATGTGTACTGGACTTGAATGCTCTTACATATTTGAAAAAAAAGAAGATATTGTCTAAAAAGATAGCAAAAGACTATGCAAGGGAGAAATTCAGATATCTAACACCATGTTTAATCACCATACTAGTTAAAGTACTTCAAAAAGAAATCATTGGAAATTACTGTAAGGAGAGGATTTTTAGGACACTCTATTTCAAAAGATTGGTTTGGGTTCATTAAATCTATGTAAAGTTATCGTTGATTCCTCTTATGATGAACTTGAACCTTATCAATCTTAAACCAGTTCAAATATTCTACAGGATTGTTTCGTATGTAGCCTTATGACAGGGGACTCTAACGTTCAGTTATTTTTACAAATAATGGCATGGATCAGATAAACTTCTCTTCATGAGTCTCATGCTCAAATCATGTTTTAGATAAACTTTTCTACATCTCATCTGTTGTTCTTGTTAACCCTCCTATCCACACTCACTCTCTTTTGATGATGACAAAGGGGGAAAAGTGTGAGTTTAGTCATGTTGAAGTTAGGACTCTGCATTGATTGCTTCTGCATTAGTTGTATCATCTCTGCACTGATTGCATTGTCTTGTCTGTTGTTGGGTCTGCTGGATGCTGAAACTAGACTTTCTTGCACTTTGAATAAAATGCACAATGACTCATAGTTGCCATCATCAAAAAGGGGGAGAATGTTGTGACCCTGATTTTGATAATGGCCAATTATGAATGTCTTCATGATTTTGAAATCTTGCTGAGATCTTGTTGGAATTTCTAACAATGAATATCTCTTAATGTCATCAGGAAAGTCAATTACCTGATGATTGAGAAATGAAGTTTAATGAATCAACATAGTGGAAATACTAAGTCGATGCTACATAAGGACATGTTCACTGATGGAGTCGACGTAATGCCTTCATTGCGTCGACAGAATAGAACAAATCAATATAAATTCATGAGAGATGGAGTCGACACCAGATCCACGATAACTCCTTTCATTAGAATTTTGTTCAAATTCAAGAAAGGGTCGACACACAGAGTCGACTCCTATTTTCAAGTGTTCTATCTGACCTCAGGTATGGTCACGGAGTCGACACAAGGCTCAAGCGGAGTCAACTCAACGGAGGATCTTCAATTCAAATTCAAGTCATTCAGGGTGACAGAGTCGACGCATGAAATGGATTGAGTCGACTCAAGGAACAAGAATGCAACAACCAAGTGTCAAAACTTTCAGATGATGAAGTCGACGCAAATGCCTTGTGGAGTCAACTAAATCCAGCTGCTTCAGTCTGAATTCAAGCCAAGTACAACACTGCGCCAATGCAACACAAGTCTGGGGTCGACGCAACCATGAAGACCAGATCAAGCTTCTTAGCTATGATGGGTGATGAGTCGTCGCAAGTATACCATGGAGTCGACGCATCTGTTGAATAATTTCAGCAATGTAAAAGAAAAAATTAAATCACACAGGGAGGCACTATGAAAGGTGGTCACGTGATCAATCTAATCATTGGCACTTGATCCAATGAATAAAACATGAAGCCTAGAAGATTCCTAGGATGTAATATCCTCATCTGACACATGGACCAACATGATTCAAGCAAATTCCTCACTTATTTTGAATTTCATCCGGAATCTCTGCTATAAGAGCTCGTCCAATTTCTGGTGAGCGAAGTAAGACTACTGTAAACAGTAGAGAGGCACTCTACTGGGAGATCTGAAGAAGTGCTACCCTAGCATTCTGAGAAAGAGAGGGAGGGAGAAGAAGAGAAAGAGAGAAAAGATCAGTGATCTTGTTAAGAGAACTTCGTCGGAGCAACTTCGCCAGTTCTTCCACGCTCATCTCGAGCTACATTTTTTATTTTTTTTATTTTCCCTGTTCTTGTTTTCCTTACTTCCATTTCTAATTTGTTGGTTGTTTCTAAATGTGTTTCAAGGCACGATTCAGAGTGTGAGTGACTGAGTGTCACTCACGAGCTGCTCTGAACTATCAGAGCTTGAGGAGAAATCCTTGTCTGCTGCTTGGTGCAGCAGGGTCGATTATGCTTGGTGCACAATTGGGAATGTGTACAGCTGGGTGCTAGACATAGGTTTGCCTTGATTGATCAAGGTGTTGGAGGGGCCTATTTGTTAGAACCACCAATTTGGACACTAGCCCAATTGGTTGGAATTCGGGCCCGTATACACAATGAACTAGACATTTGAACAGATTATTGAAGGATTCTTAGGGAATTCATAACTTAACCTAGGAGGGACAGAATCATGTGAAACCAAATCCCATGCAACGACCATTGGGTAAGGAACAACTTTAGTAAAGAGTATAACTTCTAGAAAAAAGGCCTAACAAGGGGGTAAGAGAAAGTTTGTTATAATGGGTCGAAACAGTTATAGAAAATATGGTCACCCGTTGAAATAAGGATATCTTGGCCCACAGTTAACGAAATGGGATGAAACTAGGCCCATTAGAAAGATTGGGACTGTAACCTGAACTCTTCTGTTGAGATGGAAACCCTATTCGCACTAGAACCCAAGGTTCTGAGCCCTTTGTTACTGGAGAGGGGGAGTTTTGTAGCCCATCTAAGAGTAGTCAAACTAGGTCCATCAGGACCAAACGAGGCTCAGCTCATCCAAGTGACAGCCCCATAGGGCCCACTTAGGCTAAAAAGCCTAATAAGATTACTCGGGATCTCATCCTTCCTCGGCGGCCCTTAGGCTCGGAAGGCCCGAACGTCGGTCAGAACGGAGGAAGACCCATGCCCGAGTTATCCCCTCGTCGGGATAGAGGCAAGCGCTCAGCGCCCACTCCGACCTATCTTCATCCGAGCTATGCCTATCGCCCGGACAGGGTTGGCACCTTTTATGCTCGGACCGACCGACGATTGCTTATCCACGCTGCCGTTGAGAGCCCTTTATGAGCAGGAGCTTATGAGGATAAGAGACCCATGATCCCTCAAGGCGATCAAGATCCCACAAGGAGGATGTAAAGATCCCACGATGAGGACGTAACTCCTGCCTGAAACTCCTCCGCTTACGGGACTCATAAGATGAGCACACTATATAAACCTGGGACTCCCTCTAGTGAAAGGTAAGGTCATATACACGCCTAAACTCCCTGAGTAGGAACCACTTCACCACCTTGGTGTAGGGGGATCTCGTGCACCTCTGTCTACCTCCCTCCATATCTTCCACCATTGCTCTACTGACTTAAGCATAGGAGGGTTTTCCCTAGGGAACCATCCCTGGGCCCCCTGATCCGTTTCCCTTTCTCTACAGTTCACTATTCGGTGATCATCCTCCCAGCGCGAGATCACGCCCCTTCAGTTACCATCTGTCACGAAGAGGTGCGACTGTTGAGAGAATTCAAACGTAAATAATTAGAAATTCATAACTCCTCTTGTAGTTACTTAAATGACCTGAAACCAATACCATAATCTCGAATTGGATGTTATATTTCTGGTTGAACTCATAAAAAGGTTAAGGTATTGCACATAATGTATTATAGGCCCAGTGTCGTGCACTGCACCTAAGAGGTATGCCGAACTTAGGAAACAATTGCAGGAGTTGGTAGACAAAGGCTTCATTAGGCCCAGTGTGTCTCCATAGGGAGCACCAGCCCTGTTTGTACGGAACAAAGATGGGGCTATGCAGCTGCGCATTGATTACCGTAAGCTTAATCAGGCCACCATTAAGAACAAGTATCCTCTGCCGAGGATTGAAGACTTATTTGACCAGCTGCCATCTGCTAAGGTTCTCTCCAAGATCGATCTGAGGATGGGTTATCACCAAATCAGAATCAAGCCCGAAGATGTGTCGAAGATGTGTCAAAGATGGCCTCCAGGACTCGTTATGGTCACTACGAGTTCTTAGTAGTACCATTCAGGTTGACCAATGCATCGGCTGTATTCATGAAACAGATGAATCAGATCTTCTGCCCATACCTAGATCAATTTGTCGTGGTCTTCATAGATGACATCCTGATATATTCCCCATTCAGGAGGAGCATCGACAACATCTGAGAGTGGTTCTGCAGACTCTCCAGGAGAACAGGTTCTACGCCAAATTCCGCAAGTGTTAATTTTGGCTAGATCATGTTATGTTTCTCGGACATGTTATATCTGGGACCGACATATCTGTGGACCCTAGCAAGGTCAAAGTAGTGACAAAGTGGGAAGCACCGAAGATAGTCATGGAGATCAGAAGCTTCCTTGGTCTGGTAGGCTACTACTGTCAGTTCATTGAAGGTTTCTCCACCATTGCAGCCCCAATGACCAAGTTAACCAAGAAAGGAGCGAAATTTATCTGGTCAAAAGAGTGTGAAGATAGTTTTCAGATGCTCAAGGAAAAGTTGACATCGGCCCTAGTATTGGCACTCCCTCAAGGGAATGATGGCTTCACTGTTTATACAGATGCCTCCAGGATTGGCCTTAGCTGTGTACTAATGCAAGATGGCCAAGTATTCGCCTATGCCTCGAGACAGTTGAAGGACCATGAGAAGAACTACTCCACTCATGATCTTGAAATGGCATCAGTGGTCCATGCTTTGCGCATCTGGAGACACTATTTATATGGGGTTCGGTTGAGGTCTTAACTGACCATCAGAGCCTCAAGTATATATTCACTCAGAAGGAACTCAATTTGAGGCAAAGGAGGTGGGTCGAACTGTTGAAGGACTATGACTTTGCCTTGTAGTACCATCCAGGCAAGGCAAATGTGGTGGCGGATGCTCTCATCCGTAAATTGATGGCGTTGAGCTTGCATCGAGAATGGAATACGATGGAGGGTGTCATTGAATCACGACCCGAGAAAAGGAAGCAATTCGGCCTCTTGGCCGGGTTGTCAGCTAGACCTGCATACTTAGATAGAATTATTGAGGTGCAAAAGTAGGACATAGCATTGCAGAAGATACTGAACAATGACGACTTCCATGTGGGGATCGATGGGCTGATCATGTTCCAAGAAAGGATTTGTGTACCAGATGATGTGGAATTGAAAAGGGAATTGATGCAGCAGGCCCACAGATTGAAGTTCTCCATTCATCTTGGTAGCACTAAGATGTTTCAAGATATGAAGAGGATGTATTGGTGGTCTAGAATGAAGTGAGGCATAGCGGAGTTCATGTCCAAATGTCTCACTTGTCAGCAGGTGAAGATTGAGCATCAAAGACCTGGCGGTCCTCTCCAGACCATTGAGATGGCAGAATGGAAATAGGAACAAGTCACTATAGACATTGTGTCTGGTCTACCCATGACTAGAGGGAAGCATGATACCATCTGGGTAATTGTGGACAGATTCACAAAGACTGCACACTTCTTTCCAATCAACAGGCAGACTCCAATCGAATCCTGGGCAAAATAATTCATCGCTGAGATCATTCGGTTCCATGGTGCACCTTTATCTATCATCTTTGACCGAGACCCTCGGTTCACGGTGAGGTTTTGGAAGAGTCTGCAACAGGCTATGGGGACAGAGTTGCGGTTCAGCTCGGCATTCCATCCTCAAACTTATGGGCAATCTGAGCTCACTATCCAGACTTTAGAAGATATGTTGAGAGCATGTAGTATTGAATGGAGGGGGAATTGAGAGGATCATTTACCCCTGATAGAATTTTCATACAACAATAGTTACCATTCCGCCATCGGAATGGCACCCTATGAAGCACTCTACGGGCAGCCATGTAGATCACCGGTGTGCTGGTATGAAGCTGGTGAAAAGTAGCTGTTCGAATCACAGTTGGTACAGGATAGCTTGGAGAAGATTTCTATGATTAGGCAACGACTCCTCACAGCCCAAAGCCATCAAAAAAGTTATGCATACCAATGGCGAAGTGAGTTAGCATTTGCAGAGGGAGACCATGTGTTTCTAAATGTGTCTCCCACTAAGGGAGTCATGTGATTCAGGAAGAAGCGCAAGCTCAGTCCAAGATATATCAGGCCTTTTGAGGTGAGATCATAGACTGGAAGGAACAGGTATTGAGGAATAAAACCATCCGGCTAGTGAAGGTGTAATGGAGGAATTCTCATTCCGAGGAAGCAACATGGGAACTAGGGGAGAAGATGCGCCAAGAATATCCTCAGCTATTTAATAAGTAATGTTAAAATTTTCAAGTTAATTTTGAGGATGAAATTATTTTAAGGAGGAGAGGATGTTAGAACCACCAATTTGGGCACTGGAGCAATTGGGTACAATTCGGGCCCATATACATAATGAACTAGAAATTTGAATATATTATTGAAGGATTCTTAGGGAATTCATAACTTAACCTAAGGGTGTCAGAATCAGGTGGAACCAAAGCCCATGCAACGACCCTTCGGTAAGGAACAACTTTGATAAAGAGTATAACTTCTAAAAAATAGGCCTATTAGGGGGTAAGAGAGAGTTTGTGATAATGGTTTGAAACAGTTATAGAAAACATGGTCACCAGTTGAAATCAGGATATCTTGGCCCACAATTAACCAAATGAGATGAAACCAGGTCCATTAGAAAGATTGGGCCCTTAGACAGAACTCTCATGTTGAGATGGAAACCCAATTCGCACTAGAACCCAAGGTTTGGAGCCCTTTGTTACCAACTATCACGAAGAGGTGGGACTGTTGGGAGAATTCACATGTAAATAATTAGAAATTCATAACTCATCTTGTAGTTACTTAAATGACTTGAAACCAAGGCCATAATCTCGAATTCTATCTTAGCTACATCTTCTTTGTTTAGGTCGTGGCCAAATTCTAGCGGGACACCAGAGTTATAACCGAATTACCTTGGGCTACCAAAAGGTTGCAACTGGAACGGGGGAAAATAAATGTTAATCTTGTGAAAATCATAACTCATGCTAGGGATACTGAAATTCAATGAAATCATGACCCAAGGTTATATCTGGAAGTTCTCTTCACTTTATTTGAAGATCTCCTAGCCCGTATCTCGACGGAAGAGCGCGTCCAATAGCATTTATGACCGGTGGTTGAAGGGTCACGTTTGTTCAAACCCGAAGAGGTGCATAGCATTAACTCCTCTTCAAACCAGCAACCTTGGAGCGGGTTTCAGCCTTGTGGGACATGGGTAAACCCTTGGGAGACTTGAAAACTATATAAGGAGGTGGGTTTCATAGGTGGTAAGTCTTTAGCAATCATTCTCTTCAACCATCTTCCATCCTTCTTGCGTGAGAAGAGAGTGTGGGACCTTGATCGTGTGTGGGTGGACGATCTGACGCATGGAGGATGATCCGGAGCGTGGAGGATGATCCTGCAGTGCCCAGGGTCGAAAGGAAAAGCTTAGGAGGATCTGGGGTCTGGATCTAATCCCAAGGTCGTCGGTTTAGCACTTCAAGGTAGGCACCTACTCTCAAATCTTAGGGGTCAGCAAAGCATTAGTGTGCTCTTCTAAATAATTTCTATACCATAAAAAGAGACTAAGGGTATGTGGGATCATCTTGTAGTCATCAAGCTCTTTGCGTCAAGTTCCATAGTCACAGTCATCCATCTCGATGCATCAAGATTTTGTAAATTCTAGTCATCAATCTTTTTCTTTTCAAGCTCAATAGCTCTATTTTCAAGTTCAGTATTAGCATGTTAAAATTTGCCAAATGCATGAAAGTTATCATAATTTGATTCAATAATTCTAATAATTCTGTAACCGAGATCTTTTTGATGATATGATCATGATTCATATTGCAACCGTAATCTTATAAGCATGATTAGCTCACTTAAAACCATGTGGAAGCATGTTTACATTATGATACGATAAGATTAAGCATGATTCAGATTTTGTAAAATGAATATGAATGCATATACAATGTGAATGTTATGAATGGGAGATAGCAGCATTATGTGAGGTTGGACTTCGGTCCCTTCTGTGAGACGGCGATACGTAACACCGCGGAAGTAAAAGAACCAAGGGGACGGCGATACGTAACGCCCTGGTCAAAATTCCTATTGATTCGACTGGTTCGTTCTATGGGACGGCAATACGTAACACCACAGGACCCGGGGGACAGCGATACGTAACGCCCTGTGCGACAGGACCCTAGGTGGGAGTTCGCTATCGGGTCTGCGCAGTACTCTTTTGTTCGATGTGTGTGTGGATCTCCTGTGTTTGCGGAAGCTATTTGTTCCCATGAATAACGTAAGATGTGTAACTCATGAAAATATGGAAATGTGTAAATTAATCATTCTTTGTGGATTTAGTGCATGCATGGGTATTATACCGGTTAGATAGGGATTTCACTGCACGTTTTCTTCTGCTACGTCAACGCATTGGGCTGGCTGCGTCGACTCAACAGTGCAATCTGGTCAAATAGGCTTTCCAGAATGAGCCACTGCGTCGACGTAATGATCAGGCTGCGTCGACGCAGAAGCCCATTTTTGTCCAATCTGGGTTCTAGAAGAACCACTACGTCGACACATTGATCAGGCTGCATCGATGCAGTAGTTCATTATCTAGGGTTCGGTCGACTGACTAGAGAGTTTCTATCGAGCGAATCTCTCAGCGTTGGCTAGTCTAAAGTTTGTTACAGTTTGGTCCACCGATGGCCCAGTTCAGTCGACCGACTTCTGTCAGAAAGTTGATCCAGCTTTGAAATCCATCAAACTTGATCTGTTTGTGTTCCATCTTTCACCCATTTATTTCTGAGTTCTCGATAGACCTATTGGGTCCCTTGGAAGCTTTTAGAAAGGTTTTGATAGGCCTCTTGCACTCTTTGGTTGTTAATGTTGGGTCCGATAGGTGCAACCGGATCTAGAAGGGGGGGTTGAATAGATCCTACTAAAAGACTATGACCAATTAAAAACTTTAGCTAATTAAATCATAAACAACAACTAGAGTGCACATGAAGCACTTAGACATAAAGCACAGTGGAATAAGTAGATGGCTCAAGTAAAAATGGCAAAGCACGGTCCTATGAGCTTGAGTGTGTGATGGAGATAACCAAGATTACATGCGTTGAAACATTCCCACGAACCTATGAATGGGGATAGAGAAGATGGATCAATCTCACAAAGAACAACCCACTACACAGTGCATTTTTAAAGTGGTTGAATCTGCAAACCCGAAGACCTACGTCGACCCCTCACCAAACTGGTGAGGCTTTAGCACACGTTGGGAACGCAGCTCCACTTCCTACACACGAACCGGTAGAGACGATTTTCCATACACACACGAGGATGAGGTCCTCACCACACATGGGGACAAGCCCAACGCACACACACTCACAAAAACAAACAAACACTAAGCTGCAAGTGCAACAACTACACTTAGGACACACTCCCAATAACACACAAGGCTGAAAATAGCCAAGGACTCACTTCCAATCTCTAAACAGAGCATCGGACACACACTTGAAGCATTGATTCAAAAAATCAAAATGAAAGTCTAAAGCAAGGCAGAAAGAATGCACTATGGCTTCTAATCACTGTGATGAAGCACTACAAAGCTTGGGGCTGGCTGCAAGGAGGGGCAGCACTCCCATCAACTTCCTCTTCCTTTTTCATCACTGGTTTAGCTCGAACCAGGGCTGGTCTTCTCTCTCTCCTTCTTTTCTTTCTAACTGATATTCTTCTTAAATGCACAATGACGTGGCTTTTTCCCTTGCTCCAGCCACCCTCTCAGGTTTGGCCTTCAACTCCAGCAGCTTCTCTTCACTTGAGGAAGCTTCATATAAATAGAAGAGCCCAGGGAACCTTTCCCGTCAAGAAGGTCTTCGAACACTTTCCAAATCATCAGGGAGCTTGGGTCTTGGCAGCCTCTGATTGGCCAAAGGGGTAGCAGAAAAAGTTTGATAGCAGATGGCACATACAACCTTCCTTGTAGCTTTCTTGATCCTTGGTTGACCAGAGGGTATGTGAGTAGAAGCTTCCGAAGTAGATCTATCGCATCTATTTCTTTTGCTGTCAGGATAGTCAAGGATGTCCTTTTTGTCATGTGCAATCTCAGTGACATAGCATCTGATAGGCTGAAGGGGAAAGGCTAGGTACCAAGAAAGGTGACTACTCCCAGATATGGTAACCTACTTTTCAATGGACCAAAAGGACTGATACATCAAGCCCATGATGACAAGGACAGTTGACTGTCCAAGGAGCCTTTTCGTGATGACCCACCACAGTCCTCTGTCCTTATGACCAAAAAGCATAGTGCAGAAAGGCTGACCTTTCCTAAAAATGACACCTGACAGATCTGCCTTCTAAAAAGGTGTTCTGCAACCTCATGATGTAGAGGACAATGGTCAGTCCTAGGAGACTCCTCCATACCTCAAAAGACATGTTTTTCGGCCTTTGCGGTACCTATTTTTGCTACAAATAGCATTGGGAGTCGGTCATTGAGGCATTTCACCAAACATGTTCTGCTTCTTCATTGAGGTCGATGCATAAGAGGACTTGAGCAAGTGAGGTCAGTGCAATTGGATTAGGCTCACTGAAGCATTTCATCAAGCAGTATGTATGTGCATAGGCCTTGGTCTCTACATGTGCACAGACCCTGTACAAGCTTGGACTTGAATGTGCATTTACTTATACATGTACGTAGACCTGAATTCTAAATGTGCATAGACCCAAGACAAGCTTAGACCTATATATGCACAGACTTGATATGTCCACAGACCTGGTTATGCAAATGTGAATGTGCACAAACTTAGTTAGGCAAATGTGCACAGACTTGGATATGTGACACATGCATAGACCCTGATGTGTTGAAGGCAAACATGCATCGACCTATATATGACTAAGATGCATATGTGCACCAACCTGCATGTGCTGTCTAACATAATGTGCACCGACCTTGTAGGCTTATATGCAGACGTGCATCGACCTGATAGCAGTGATGGCAAAACATGCATCGACCTTGTGAGTGGAAATGCACATGTGCACCGACCTTGGTTTGGCATTTGCACCGACCTTGCAAAGCAAGAAGTGAGATATGCACCGTCCTTGATGTGTTAGATGCAAATGCGCACAGACTTGGTATGTGCCATATAATGCAAATGTGCACCGACCTAGTATGTGTTAAATGCAAATGTGCACAGACCTTGCATACGGTCGTGCAAATGTGCACTAACCTTGCTTCGCCCAGATGCAAATGTGCATCGACCTTGTTGGGCGCAGATGCAAGTGTGCATCGACCTTAGTATGCAATATGCAAGATGTGGGTCGACCTTAGTATGCACGATGCAAGATGTGCACCGACATCAGAATGCAAGACACAATATGTGCATCGACCTTACCTGACAGACATAAGGTATATGCACCGACCTTGATATGCTAGAGTGCATATGTGTATCGACCTTACCTGGTAAGTAGAAGATATATGCACCGACCTTGATAGTCACATATGCACAGAACTAACAACGTGCATCGACCTTTGTTTTGAGCTAGCGAGATTTGCACCGACCTTGCTTCTGTATGAACAGTAATGTGCATCGACCTGATCAACATGAAAGTTTTAGCTTGATTTCTGTGCTGCCAACTACTTTGATTTCTGTGCTATAATTGTCTCATTTTCTGTGCACTTATCAGTAATATCACCTGCCTTGATTTTTTTGTAGCCAAGTGCCTAGGTTTATGTGCCATTCTTGTTTTCTTTCACTTTACTTACAATGACCTGAAATACACGAGTGTTGACATCATCAAATGCAAATAAGACTCATCAATGAGTCATAGTCAAACATCATCAAAACAGCATATATACAACATTCTCCCCCTTTTTGATGACGGCAACTATGAGTCATTATGAGTACATTGTAGGTCAAGGTGCAAAGAATTATAATCATGAATTGAAGCACAGAGTAGTCTTTCTCTCCCCATATAAATTTCTTCCCTTTATGCATTCAAGACTCTCCCCTTTATGCATACCCTTGTTAATGACACATATAATTATCTCCCCCTTAATTTGACATCATCAAAATAACATAATAGAGAGAATATATGGCACAGTTAGGAAAGAAGGGCGAAAAGTAGGAGATTATTAGCACATGATGTACATACCTGTATGGAGCAGCACAGGATTCACAACAATTCTCTTCCCCTAATACCATACCTCACAGTGGCACGGTATGACAGTCGTTGCAATGACTATCCTTTTCCAGTATTCCAGAAATTGATGTGGAAATACCTGCCAATGGTTGGAATGCCAATTGTTAGGTCCCTGAATTGAGTATAGTGTCCCATTTGGCTTGGCAAAAACATATCATACAAGTGGACATAAAATGTCATGCAGTCATAGCAAGGCAACAAAGACTGAGTCATGAAGAACAATTATATGCACGAAATTTAACTATAGCAGGATGATGCGATTGGAAAGCAATTCTGCACCCATAAAAATAGATTTGGTTGTCAGGTTTTTCCAAATTTGTAAAGATTTGCTTGTTTTCAGATTTTTAATGCTTTTCTGGTTATCAGATTTTTAATGTTTTTCTGTGCAATGCATGGAAGAGGGAAATGCAAGCCACCCAAGTGCATGACAAACTGAAACCAATTGCATTGGAGGCATGATGCCAATTGATGAGAAGGTAAAAATACCAAATGTTAATTGTTAAGAGTGGAAGTGCTTTCATGGTAGCCAGGAAGCATCAAGAGACTAGGTTTTCTTGATGGCAAAAGCCAGGACAAATAGACCATAGTCTGGTTGCAAGGAGTCGACACTAAGTTTCGACACTTGGAAATTTTTGAGCCATAGAATCCAATGGCTGATAAGATGGGGGATCTGATAGGATCAGTGCGATGGATTCAGAGGGGGGGTGAATGAATCCCACCCATAAAAAACTTTTCGCTCAAACAATATTGCAGAATTAAAACACAGATGGCTTAGACAATAAAGCAAATATATATGAGGCGCTCCTAAACAAGCAACTAGCGGAAGCAGAGAAGGTAATCAACCTACTGCACAGATAGCAATATGAAAGCTCAGACAACCTGTGAAGGGTGGTAGAAGATATGGACTTAACGTACAAGGCAACCCACTGCACATATAATTTTTTAGGTGGTTCGGTCCTCCAGACCTACATCCACCCCTCACTCCAAACCGGAGTGAGGCTTCACTAGCTAATGCTAGAACCAGCAGACTCAGTTTGCGAACACTTGCTGCCAAACAGCTTGACCAGGGGAACAACCTCCCCTCTTCCTCCCAACCGGAGGGAACCACTAGTGACTCCCAGCCACTAGCAAACCAGAGACCGAGGTCTCTCTTCCTCCACACCAGGAGGGAACTCGCCAGTGACTCCCCATCACCAGCAAACCAGAGGTCACAGACCTCTCTTCCTCCAGACCAGGAGGGACCTGACCTCTATCCAGAGAATCGGAAGAACAAAGATAACCAGAGTAACAAAAGGAAAAATAAACAAGAAATGAAAATAATCACAGCAAACAGAAAGCTGTAAAGCGAAATCACAATTTGGCTCTCGCAGGAGCTGACTGGCCTGGATATGATCCACGGTCCAGTATGAACTGATCTGCTGATGAAGCTTCTTATCTCTCGATCTATCTTCTTCTTACTCTTCTTTTACTTCTCTGCTTCTTTCTCTCACTGTCTTCTCTTCTTCTCTCAATCCTCACGAGCTCTCTCTCTTTTTCTTTTTCTTCTGCTGCACTCTTCTTCCTTCACTCACAGTCTCGATCAGCCCTCTTCCTTCTTGATAGCTTTCTACAGATGAAGAAACTTCATATATATAGCGGCAACAACTAGGGCGTGTGTCTTCCACATCTCCCGCCCAATTGACTCTACCACGTGTCAGCATCTCAGCTCCTTGGATCACATGCCAGGTGCCAACCTCAGATCACGTGCCCAGACACTTGCAAGATTAATTAAAAGTTCAGTTGATGAACAATATCAGCTGAAGACAGTGTACATACTTTATTCAGCAAGCAGGACAATGGATGTATAGAGTTAGTCGTGTGAAGGAGGACGAGTGTATATACTTGATAACACAAGCGAGTGTATAGACTTTCGAAGCAGCAAATAAGCAAGTATGTACAACGTGAGAGTGTATAGACTTGAAGCCCTTCAAGCGACCTCAATGTACACACTTGACAAATGATGTATGGACCTATCAGAAAGGGATGTGCAGACTTCTGTGTGAAGCATGAAGCAATCGAATGTATAGACATGCAACAAGGGAGTGTATAGACTTGATGTTTACATGCATGAGAACTCTATGTACAGACTTGCTGTGAACAATGCACAAATGCAGTGTATGAACATGGCGTGAATGCAACAGCAATGTATAGATTTCATGTGTAGAAGACTAAGGCATTGTACAGACTTCACATGAAGCGATGGACGATGTACAGACTTATGTTCGTTCAACACACAGGCTGTACAGACATTGAGGCGAACGCTGTCCAGACTTTGTGGCAAGCTCTGTATAGACTTGATGAGAATGCATGGAACAACCAAATGTATAGACATGAAACAAGGAGTGTATAGACTTGGTGTTTACATGCCTGAGAGACCAATGTACAGACTAGCTAAGCTTTCGCTAAGTCTGTATAGACTTGACCATGTAGACGACGGCACCAGAGTACAGACTTGAATGCTTTCGCTAAGTCTGTATAGACTTGACTATGCATGGAGGAGTGTATGGACATTAGAATGCATGAGACACCAGTGTACAGACTTTGAGGAGAACGATGCATGAACAAGCCTAACCAATGTATAGACTTCACCCTTGAAGATGTGAGCGAGACACTGTATACACTTGGCCCTTGAAGAATGTACAGGATCTGAAGACTTGAAGGCCACGATGTATAGACTTGGCGTTATGAGTCATGCAGGCTGTATAGACTTGCAATGCCATGAAGATAATGTGTAGACTTGTGAAGCTTGAGGCCAATGTACAGACTTGGTAAGCCTGAACCAATGTACAGACTTGGAACGCTTGAGGACCAGTGTACAGACTTGGAAACCCTGAGCCAATGTATAGACTTGAAACGAAGACCAATGTATAGACTTCAATGCAAATGCCAAGACCATGTATAAACTTGAAAGCTTCGAAGCACATGATGTTTAGACTTTATGATGCATACGCCAAGGCTGTACATACTTGAAGAGATGATGCACTGTAGGCTGCCAGACTCTGTACAGACTTGTAGCTTGAGACGCTGACAGAGACGGTCAACTGTATAGACTTCAAGTCCAAGTGAGAAGGTGGATGTACAAGCTTGGGCTGAACAGACTTTGACTCAAATATACATATGAGACGCTGAATAAGACGCAGCTATGTATGGACTTTACAGTGAATGCATATGCCAATGTACAGACTTAGAAGTGAAAACCAATGTATAGACTTGAACATCTTCAAGGCACAATGTGCAGACTTTGCCTATATGCAGTGTGTAGACTTGATGTGTAGCTAAAGCAGCGAACGTAGGAAAAGGTTGGAATGTATAGACTTACGTTCGATCAGTAATGTATAGACTTCAACTAAGCAAGCTACAGTGCAATGTCTAGACTTAATGATGCACGCGATGTATAGACTTGCCACTAAGGAATGTGCAGACTTGACCATGTATAAACTTGATGCATGAACTGTGCACAATGAACACGGATGTATAGACTTCAGCAAGGCAAGCTACAGGGCAATGTATGGACCTCAAATGAAACGACTTTGAAAGTGTGTGCTGGCAATGTATAGACTTTGTGACACAATGCAACAAGGCTCTGGACGATGTATAGACTTGGAAGTGAATTTGTGTGCGAGACAATGTTAACTCTGTATAGACTTAAGCAATGTGCAGACAGGACATCAAATGCAGTGAGCATGCAGTAGTGTATATACTTGGGTGTGTGTGTGCATGCTAGAAGCAATGTATGGACTTCTAATGCCTGCAGTCTATGCAATGTATAGACTTTGCATATTTGCTAATCTGGGGGGTCGACCCATCTGGAAGGGGTGGTCGACCCACTTCTGTCCAGATGTCAGACAGAACAACGGAATGCCATTCACATGCACACATTCACAAATACATGAACACATATGAAATATGAATGCACTTAAATGAATCAACAAGGTCTTTCATGCACACATGCATATGGTGACTTATAGTGTTTGCTATCATCAAAACCAATCATCAAGACCACAGGGGCACAACAATCTCCCCCTTTTTGATGATGGCAACACTATGAGTCACACAGACTTAAGTCAAAAATATTCTCCCCCTTTGACTTCAACAAAAAGACATTAGTTAGAGAGAGGAAAAGTAAGCAGATGTGATACCAATTGATATGACATTTCTCCCTTTAACTACATGAAAGCACATTCTTCCCCAAAGAGCAATATGACTCATAACAATTAAGCAGGTATGAGTGCAGAGATGCAGATGCAACAAGAAATGCAAGAACTCCCCCTAAATATATGAATGCAAGATAATTCTCCCCCTTTATGAATTTCCATGCTGCATGATTCATATGACATGGAGGCTCCCCCTCAATAATTAGAACCTTATGAAATGAATGAGAAGGAGATCACAGGGGCAAGCAAAGGTTAGTTCAGGTCATGATGAATCAAGGACAGTGAGGAAAAGAATTTCAACTAAGCTCCAAACACAAGGAATTCAACAAGATCTTTAAGGAGATATCAATCTCATAAATCCAAAACATAATTTTTCAAAGTCTTCCATTACAAGGGCTTATGAATGAATTTTATTGATCAGCATGGTTTCAACATGATGTATGCAAAATTTATCAATAAAATTCTGTATTGATATCTAAAACTATGGTTTAATAAAAATGAACCAAGCCCACATACACATATCTTGATTAACCTCACTTTCTCTTATACAATCAAATTTATTGACTTCTTTCGGAATTACATGCACTAGTATTAAGATCAAGCAATAATGAAGTCATATGATTTTGTCTAGGGTTGTAGCAATTTGATTTTTACATCAATATTCAAATATTGCAATTTGTTCAACAAATTTTCATGCTACAAATTTTACGAGCACTCTAGTTCAGTATACACCTTATAACTAGAGGATATACATTGATCAGACGCCAATATCCCTAAGCACTTAGTGTAACTAACAGTCTTGCATTATATGAACAGAGATAGCATTTACGCATCATGACACACTACAAAACATTTCTTGATGAGTGAGTTGTATTTCTCAGTGTGCATGCCATTGCTCTGCCTGATTAACACTCATTCTTAAGCAGAGTTAACTATGGCACCTCATGACACAGTCCTTTGGACATGTGTTTCTCAGTGACCAAAGTCATTGCTCTGACAGAGTTTACCCTTTAGACATTTCAGAAAAACTCATTTGCTTCAAATCAATAATAATTTCATGTACTTAACCAAATAAAGCCATGTATTCAATACTGCAGATTTCAGAAGATTTTACAAGACACAGCATGAAACAGATGGTTTAGGTTTATTAAACATGTTTCAGATATTTTTAAGAGATTTTAAAGTCAAACTCAAAGAATACATTAAACTTAAACCACATGAGTTATTTCAGACATTCATAAAATCGTATAATAGAAGATTCCTAGTTCAAGTGTTTTCAGATTTATAATCGAGATAGCCCCATTGAAATCTTCATGAAAGACTGACAGAATTCTGATACCAAATGATAGAAGAGATTTTGGAGCTCAATGTTTTCAGAATATGATCAAGGTTTGTCAACAAAATCAATAAGGAATGATATGCAATGAATTCTGACAAGTGTATGCATTTGACAACCTACATGCAATGCATTGACTCCCCCTCACGATATGCATTCAGTCAATCTTTTTGACTTTTTCAATGTAGAGAAATGCAATGTTGTTAACTACATGTATGCAAAGACATGCAAAGACTCAACATTGATTGCCAAGCAAAAACATGCACTTAACTACCCCTGAAAACATGCAATGTTTGCCATGAAACCTGACCATATGTCTTTGTGACTTATGCACATACGGACTGCCCTATCAAGCAATATGACCCATGGTACTAGGCAGAGAAGGTGGTCTAAAAAATCATCTCATAGTAAGAACCTCCAGACAGATTTCCCTGCCTTTCAGTAGCTTACTATTTAATATACCATAGTGGTCAATCATGATAATTCAACATGCAGTCCTATATGCAATCCAGATTCTCAGTGAGCTATGCAACAGACAGATTTCAAACAACATTCATATGCAGTTCAGATTTTTAGAAGTTGTAATTTGTTTTCTGAGATTATGCATATCAACAATTATCAAACAACTGCAATTGGCATATGTATGCATCAGATGCAGACAACCCTTTAAGCTCATATATGCATAGAACACTCAGCAAGTGCATGATCAGAAAATAATGCAAATGGCAGATGATCAATGAATATGTAAAAACATATTTAATGTGCTATGCAGTAAAACCAAAAACAAGAATTGCAAGAAATTTACCTGAAAAGTTCAGGAAGGGGTTTTCATTATTGAGTGCCTTGGATTAATCCACTCTTTATTAATCAGCTTCCAAGGCACACCTGCAAGTTAGCAAACTATTTTGCACAAATAGGCACCCAAGAAGTCTTGGGTCCTGACATGACAGTATCACTTCTAGCAGATTTTCTCAGCACATTTTTAACTTGATGATCATTAAATTTCATCAGAGGATAACCATCCATCAAATGTCCAGATTTGCCATAATGATGGCAAGAAGCATCAGATTTCTGATTTGATTTACGCACATTCTTATTAGCATGAATTCTATGTGCATATGCATGAAATTTTTTGTTAACAGAATAAAAATTCTGTTTACCAAAACCAGTTTGGTTCTGATATCCTTCCAGCCAATAGGTTGCATCCCTGTGACCTGGCTTTCCACAGTTATAGCATGAAAGACTCACAGATTTTCTGACAGAGAATTTGATAACATGGGGGTTAACAGAGTTCTTCTGAGCATGCCAACAATCTCTAGCTCTGTGGCCTACCTTACCACACTCAAGACATGCAAGAGTTATCCATTCAAAAACATTTTTGTTGTCATGGAAATTAACAAACACAGAATGAAATTTCTTCCCCTTAACATGCCAGCAATGAGCTGCAATGTGGCCCATCTTGCCACAATTGAAACAAGCAGAATATTTTCTTTTTACAACAAATTTGTTCCTATCATAATCATTTCTGTCTGCAGGGAGATTAACAATTTCATAATTAAACTTTCTACCCTTAGCATGCCAACATTCAAATGCCTTATGACCAAATTTGCCACAGTGAAAGCATTCAGTTTTCTTTTTCTGAGGTGAAGGATTTTTATCATGAAATTTCCTAGCATTCCTATCATCCTTCTCCATCAATTTACACTCATGCATCAGATGTCCAAGTCTATGACAGTAATGACAGATCATTTTCTTTTTAGATGCATGTGAGTGTGTGTGAGGACTGTGATCAACATGCACTGATGAACTTTTTTTATTTATTTTCTATTTTCTAATCATTTTATGATTTTTATCCTATTTTTCTGTTTTCTTAGCCTTGTACTGAGGTGGAGATGAGGTAGAAGGCTTTTCTTGTTCTGAAGATTTAACAAAAATAGTTTTCAGGTTGGATCCATCAACCTCTCTCATGATTGGATTGTAACCCAGTCCCTCTTTCTTACAATTAACCTTTGTTCCCAGCATTTTCTCAACAATGGACTGTTTATCTTTTGATGTAGAGGTTACATTTGATGCATTTACAAATGATGTCATTACTTTGTTCTTAAAAGTATTTTTATTCAGATTATTGTAGCCCAACCCTTCCTTCCTGACATTGACTTTTACACCTAGTAGCTTGTCTAGGATTTCTTGCCCACTCACAAACTTAGACAAGGAATCTTTTAAGTCTTGGATTTCATTTTCTAGAGGAAATGTGTAACTCATAACTGGAAATCTCTTGCTCACTGCAATTCATAGCTTCATTCAAAACTTTGTTAGCTATTTTGTATTTTTCAATCTCTTGTTCCAGATTGCTCATTTTTTCAGAATCTTCAACGCAAACAGGTTTTCCTCTTTCTAAGGCTAGAAGTCTCTCAGACATAGTGGAGTTCAACAGTTTTAACTTCTCATTTTCTTCCTTAAGCTTATCATTTTGAATTAACTCATTTATTAGAGTCTGATCTTCTGAGTTAACCTTGCTTTCTCTCCCAGCTTCAAACTCCTTCAATTCTTTTTTTTGTTTTTCAAAATCTTTCTGTAATTCTATATTTACAGATTTTATGGCATTAAATTTTTCAGCAAACAAGTTCTTCTCTTGCTCAAGTTTCCCAAATTTTTCTTCATTTTCTTTAACAGATTGTTTCAGAGAGTCATTTTCATATTCTAGCCTACTTAGTTCAGAGCAAGCACATTCAAGTTCCTTCTTCAATTTTCCATTCTGATTTTCATGCATATGGATATCAGACAAGCAGGCATCATGGGATTGCTTGATATTAGAACAATTTTCACATGGAGAGCTTAAACTATCTAACCCAGTACCCTTTTTCAATGTTTTATACTGTTTTCTTAAATGTTCATGAGATTCAAGCAATTCAGCATATGCATTTTCCCAATCATCCAAAGAGAAATTCTCGAAAGGGTTTACCTCTTCATCATCATCTTCTTCATTTTGGCTGCCACTTTGATTGCTTCTGTTAGCCATCATGCAGCTGTCCTCACTTCTCTTCTGAGCTCGCTTCAGCATATCTAGAATGTCTTTAGCATAGCTGCAATCATGAAAGCAGGAATGTAAAGCCTTATCAGTAGCTGCCTTCATTAGATTCATAGCTATCTGATTCTCTTCATACATTGATTTATGACTGTCAGTCCATTTGGACTTTTTCTTTGGTAATTTATGAGGACCGTGTGAAATTAACTTCCACAGATCAGGATTAACTGATATAGCATAATTTTTCAGACTGACAAACCATACATTAAAATTGGAGCCGTTGAAAACTGGTGGATCACCTATGGAAACAATCAGATTAAATGCAACAGAAATATTGATGCACCAAAAGCAAATTAGCACCGAAGACTGCAACATCGGATCTGCAGGTCACTGGACCTTCTATGCACACACCGCTCTGATACCAATTGATAGGATCGGTGCGATGGATTCAGAGGGGGGGTAAATAAATCCCACCCTTAAAAAACTTTTCGCTCAAATAATATTGCAGAATTAAAACACAGATGGCTTAGACAATAAAGGAAAGATATATGAGGCGCTCCTAAACAAGCAACTAGCAGAAGCAAGGAAGGTAATCAACCTACTGCACAGATAGCAATATGAAAGCTCAGACAACCTGTGAAGGGTGGTAGAAGATATGGAGCTAACGCACAAAGTAACCCACTGCACATATAATTTTTTAGGTGGTTCGGTCCTCCAGACCTACATCCACCCCTCACTCCAAACAGGAGTGAGGCTTCACTAGATAATGCTAGAACCAGCAGACTAAGTCTGCGAACACTTGCTGCCAAACAGCTTGACCAGGGGAACAACCTCCCCTCTTCCTCCCAACCAGAGGGAACCACTAGTGACTCCCAGCCACTAGCAAACCAGACACCGAGGTCTCTCTTCCTTCACACCAGGAGGGAACCCACCAGTGACTCCCCGTCACCAGCAAACCAAAGGTCACAGACCTCTCTTCCTCCAGACCAGGAGGGACCCGACCTCTATCCAGAGAATCGGAAGAACAAAGATAACCAGAGTAACAAAAGGAAAAACAAACAAGAAATGAAAATAATCACAGCAAACAAAAAGCTGTAAAGCGGAATCACAATTTGGCTCTCGCAGGAGCTGACTGGCCTTGATATGATCCACGGTCAAGTATGAACTGATCTGCTAATGAAGCTTCTTATCTCTCGATCTCTCTTCTTCTTACCCTTCTTTTACTTCTCTGCTTCTTTCTCTCACTGTCTTCTCTTCTTCTCTCAATCCTCACGAGCTCTCTCTCTTTTTATTTTTCTTCTGCTGCACTCTTATTTCTTCACTCACAGTCTCGATGAGCCCTCTTCCTTCTTGATAGCTTTCTACAGATGAAGAAACTTCATATATATAGTAGCAGCAACTAGAGCGTGTGTCTTCCACATCTCCCGCCCAATTGACTCTGCCACGTGTCAGCATCTCAGCTCCTTGGATCACGTGCCAGGTGCCAACCTCAGATCACGTGCCCAGACACCTGCAAGATTAATTAAAAGTTCAGTAGATGAACAATATCAGTTGAAGACAGTGTACAGACTTTATTCAGCAAGTAGGACAATGGATGTATAGAGTTAGTCGTGTGAAGGAGGACGAGTGTATATACTTGATAACACAAGCGAGTGTATAGACTTTCGAAGCCGCAAATAAGCAAGTATGTACAACGTGAGAGTGTATAGACTTGAAGCCCTTCAATCGACCTCAATGTACACACTTGACAAATGATGTATGGACTTATCAGAAAGGGATGTGCAGACATTTGTGTTGTCACGCCCCGTACTCTATACCGTCGAGGTATTGTCCGCTTTGGCCTACCGGCCTCACTGTTTTATCCCTTTCTAACAGTGATCGGCTCCAGAATGCAGGACTTCCCGGGAGGTCACCCATCCCAGTACTACTCCCCATTAAGCACGCTTAACTTCGGAGTTCTTTTAAAGAACTGAGCCGATACTTCAAAAGGTGCCTCGATGATATAGAGTACAACTTAGCTATATTTGAGGGTGTTACAATCTACCCCTCTTATATAGGCGACGTCCTCGTCGCTGGACACATATAGCACGCAATCACGCAATCAAGTCCCCAGGTAGGTAGGACTCTAGAGGTGGCCCCTACAGGCTCAAGAGGTGACTCCCACTATGTTGCACTTTGCTCCATTACGGACTCAAGAGGTGGCTCTCATAGCGTAGCACTTTACCGTGCATGGCACTTAGTTCCCACACTTCCGGCTGGGGTATAGCTCTGATACCATTCTGTCACGCCCCGTACTCTATACCGTCGAGGTATTGTCCGCTTTGGCCTACCGGCCTCACGGTTTTATCCCTTTCTAACAGTGATCGGCTCCAGAATGGAGGACTTCCCGGGAGGTCACCCATCCCAGTACTACTCCCCATTAAGCACGCTTAACTTCGGAGTTCTTTTCAAGAACTGAGCTGATACTTCAAAAGGCACCTCGATGATATAGAGTACAACTTAGCTATATTTGAGGGTGTTACATGTGTGATGCATGAAGCAATCGAATGTATAGACATGCAACAAGGGAGTGTATAGACTTGATGTTTACATGCATGAGAACTCTATGTACAAACTTGCTGTGAATAATGCACAAATGCAGTGTATGAACATGGCGTGAATGCAACAGTAATGTATAGACTTCATGTGTAGAAGACTAAGGCATTGTACAGACTTCACATGAAGCGCTGGATGATGTACAGACTTGTGTTCATTCAACACACAGGCTGTACAGACATTGAGGTGAACGCTGTCCAGACTTTGAAGCAAGCTCTGCATAGACTTGATGAGAATGCATGGAACAACTGAATGTATAGACATGAAACAAGGAGTGTATAGACTTGGTGTTTACATGCCTGAGAGACCAATGTACAGACTAGCTAAGCTTTCGCTAAGTCTGTATAGACTTGACCATGCAGACGATGGCACTAGAGTACAGACTTGAATGCTTTCGCTAAGTCTATATAGAATTGACTATGCATGGAGGAGTGTATGGACTTTAGAATGCATGAGACACCAGTGTACAGACTTTGAGAAGAACGATGCATGAACAAGCCTAGCATGAACAAGCCTAACCAATGTATAGACTTCACCCTTGAAGATGTGAGCAAGACACTGTATACACTTGGCCCTTGAAGAATGTACAGGATCTGAAGACTTGAAGGCCACGATGTATAGACTTGGCGTTATGAGGCATGCAGGCTTTATAGACTTGCGATGCCATGAAGATAATGTGTAGACTTGTGAAGCTTGAGGCCAATGTACAGACTTGGTAAGCCTGAACTAATGTACAGACTTGGAACGCTTGAGGACCAATGTACAGACTTGGAAACCCTGAGCCAATGTAAAGACTTGAAATGAAGACCAATGTATAGACTTCAATGCAAATGTCAAGACCATGTAGAGACTTGAAAGCTTCGAAGCACACGATGTTTAGACTTTATGATGCATACGCCAAGGCTGTACATACTTGAAGAGACGATGCACTGTAGGCTGCCAGACTCTATACAGACTTGCAGCTTGAGACGTTGATAGAGACGGTCCACTTTATAGACTTCAAGTCCAAGTGAGACAGTGGATGTATAGACTTGGGCTGTAAAGACTTTGACTCAAATATGCATATGAGACGCTGAATGAGATGCAGCTATGTATAGACTTTATAGTGAATGCATATGCCAATGTACAGACTTAGAAGTGAAAACCAATGTATAGACTTGAACATCTTCAAGGCACAATGTGCAGACTTTGCCTATATGCAGTGTGTAGACTTGATGTGTAGCTAAAGCAGCGAACGTAGGAAAAGGTTGGAATGTATAGACTTACGTTCGATCAGTAATGTATAGACTTCAACTAAGCAAGCTACAGTGCAATGTCTAGACTTAATGATGCACCCGATGTATAGACTTGCCACTAAGGAATGTGCAGACTTGACCATGTATAGACTTGTTGCATGAACTGTGCACAATGAACACGGATGTATAGACTTCAGCAAGGCAAGCTACAGGGCAATGTATGGACTTCAAATGAAACGACTTTGAAAGTGTGTGCTGGCAATGTATAGACTTTGTGACACAATGCAACAAGGCTCTGGATGATGTATAGACTTGGAAGTGAATTTGTGTACGAGACAATGTTAACTCTGTACAGACTTAAGCAATGTGCAGACAGGACATCAAATGCAGTGAGCATGTAGTAGTGTATATACTTGGGTGTGTGTGTGCATGCTAGAAGCAATGTATGGACTTCTAATGCCTGCAGTCTATGCAATGTATAGACTTTGCAGACTTGCTAATCTGGGGGGTCGACCCATGTAGAAGGGGGGGTCGACCCACTTCTGTCCAGATGTCAGACAGAACAACGGAATGCCATTCACATGCACACATTCACAAATACATGAACACATATGAAATTTGAATGCACTTAAATGAATCAACAAGGTCTTTCATGCACACATGCATATGGTGACTTATAGTGTTTGCTATCATCAAAACCAGTCATCAAGACCACAGGGGCACAACAGGATCCTCAACCTGAAGCCAAGTTCACAAATACAGAGTTACAGATTTTCCAGAATATCCAATTACTGAACTCTAGTGACAATGCCCGCAAATTCAGATTGGTTTAAGACTGATGAATTGTGAGCATTTCAAAAAACATACTTGAAAAACATTTGCAATCAGAATTAATAGAAGTGAACCAGAATGACATACTTAAGCCAGGCTAACCTCCTTTGATCTTACTCATTCTATTCCATTAGCTCTGTTGAGAGAAATTGCAAGAAGTATTGAGGATAAACAATTAGATATTTCTGATTTTATCTAGAGAGCACCACAAATTTAAAATTTTCTATAGAGATTGGAGAGGGGGATTTCTGCAGCCCACTCAAAGAGCAGCCCAACAAGACCCAACAGGGTCCAACGAGGCAAGCTCACCTCAGTGACAGCCCACAGGGCCCACTTAGGAAAGAAAAGCCCAATTAACAAACACTCGAGGAACCAACTCTCCCCGGCGGCCCCTAGGCTCGGAGGGCCCGAGTAATGGTCAGGTCACAAGGAGGGTCCGACACAAGCCGTTTCCCTGCCCGGGAGAGACAGGCATTCGCCGACCTATCCGACCCCTCTTTCGCCGAGCTATGCTCATCGCCCGGACAGGACTGGTGTTTCAGAAGCTTGCCCAGACCGGATATTATCCGTTCGTGCTGCCGTTAAGAGTCCCCAACGGATAGGGGAATCAAGAAGCCGCCGGACTTCGAGGCGATAACGTTCCCACGATAAGGCCATGAAAGTCCACGTTGAGGACGTAACTCTCGCCGGAAACCCCTCAGCTTGCAGGACTCCTGAAGGCGGCGTACTATTTAAACCAGGGATACTGATGCGGGACGGGACCACGGACACGACAAGCTCGTGGTTGTCCCTTAACGAGGGAAGCGTCGGACGTACGCGGTTGAGAAACCGGCAATGAGCTAGGGTGATCGGCTCTCTCGTGTGCCCGAATCGGGTCACGGGACGGTCTCGCACTCTCTCGCAGTAGCGGTAATGAATAGATAAAGCGAGCTAGATATCCCTACACATGCTCTCTAGCAGCGGCATAAACAAATATATATGAAGTAAGCAAAATGCCGAGAAGGGAGCGAATGCGATACCTCCACGCGCTCGGCGTGGGGAAGACGGACTCGACCGAAACTCGTACTCCTGGGACAATTAATACACCATATTACAGAAAATGAATTACTACCCACTCCACGCAGGGAGGTAAAGGACTACACAAACGGGCCCGGGAGGACCGAACTCGGGTTGACGGGCGGCTTCTCGCGTCTCTTCGGCAGCACCCGAACACGTGACGGTGGGGCCCACGTGCTGTCCGGAGGGGTCGAGTGGGACCCGGTCACACCGCTGTAGTGGGGACACTTAGGGAAGCGTTCCCCAGGCTGGCGGCATGCTGGTTCACCGGTCGGAGGTCGGGCAGCTCCGATCAGCACCGGTCGGAATAACCGGCCACGGACCTGCCGGTTCTGTTTTCCGGTGCGCGCTCCGGCGAGAACGGACGCTGCGATCAGCCCCGACGTCGGAATGCGACGAAACTGGCGCCGTTGGAAAGATGCTTCGAAGGGCTTCAACCCAAGGTGATTAAAGAAAAATAATCAAGCCTGTACTGCTGATTGGTGAATTTTGAAGGTTGCTATTGTACAGTTCCTGAAATCTCAGGTCAGTAGAGAACTTTCCTATGGATTGCCTTTGACCGTGAAGTAGACGTCCGAATCTGGGGTTGTGTTCTTCAGAAACGTTATGGGAAATCAAGCTACAAAATCAGGACTATTTTTGGATCTGGATTTGGAGGTGGTGGTGATTTGTTCTTATTTTGGAAGTGGAGGGTGGTCGGATCTGGGATCTGACTGACAACACTTTAGCTGAGGAAGATCGCGAATTTCTAAAAATAGATAGAAGGCTGATAAAACATTAAGAAAAATTGTGGATATAGGGGGTGATGGACAGAACTCTCAGTAAAATTGGGAGGGTTTGGACAAATCAAAAAGATGGCCGAAGGTGGGAGACACAGGGCTGCTATCACTGTAGACAGAGACAAAACAGAACTAGGAATGAAAGATGCACGAAAATGGGAAAATACTAAACGATGGAATTTGGGCGTGAACATTTAGGTGGAGCTTGGGACACAAGGTAAGAAGACACCATAAAAATTTTAGCTTGAGATCTTCAGGTGGTGGAGAGCAGATATTCGGACAAGAAGTCTCTATCCAGGATGGACAGAACACCGAAGGCGGCTCCGCGGCGGCGTGATGGCGGCACGAACGGCGGTGGCGGTGGCACCGATGATCACCGGAGGTGGGGGGAAGGAGATATCACTCTAGAATGGGGGTTGGGGATTAAGAAACCAGGGGGAGAGAGAGAAGAGGTCGAAATTCTCCAAGAGAGGGGTTCTTGCACAATGATTTTTTCACTTTCAATAATTCAATCAATTGGAAAATACAAGCTATATATAATAAATGTAAAAAGACACTAAATGCCCATAGATCTGGGGTTTTGAAGGGCATATCAGGGAGTTCCTAAATATTTCTCCCATGTGGTCAAAACACTTAATATCTATTTTAATCTAACTTAGACCAATTCTATTCAAACCTACCTAATTTTCACCAACCAAGCCTAATAAGGCCAAAGGAAGAGGGCGCCCCCTTCATGGGCCTCCCTTGGGCCAAGTATGGTTAAAGGCCATGTAACAAGCCCACTAACCATGCTAGCCTCTTCCACCTTTGGTGGCCCATGAGAGGGAGAAGCCTATTTGGGCCTAAGTGGCTATTAAGGTCCATAATGATGGCCTTAAGACCCAATATGGAATAAGCTCCTAATGGACTCTACTAATGGCAACCCCATGGACTATACATTAAAAATGGCCCAATGACTTGTTATAAGCCTTACAAGGAGCCCAAATAAAAGAAATTACGCAATTACAATCTCATACAAGCCAATACACACAATACAACCCATAAGCTCTTGATGTCCTCATCAATTCTCCCCGGGTGGGAGGAACTCGACCCCGTCGTGTAGGGGTAGGGATGCTCGAATACTCCGACGGATCCGTCACCGTTCCAAGTAACGCGGGTACGCTCCACTCCAAATGATCGTCACCTGTTCATTCCATATATACTCGATATGCACGACTGCTATGGGCTAAAGGTGGACACTCCGAGTGGGGCACTCTCAAAAGGGAAGGAAGCAGCTCGAAGACTCACTAGGAATCACCGCTGAGTCCCTATAAGTGATTGATCCGGGTATGGATGTGGAACCGATCCCATACTCATCAAGTGAGTCCAATCGCCTCTTACTCATAAGAGATCGACAACGAGCTTACACAAGACACATGCAGACAAACAAACAACACACAAAGAAAAGCACACCGACTCATCTATGACCCTAGACACACCTAATGTTAGTCCGACCCGTACATGGATGACGGCGGACCAGGACACCCGAACGTGTGCCATGCATGCATTTGACGTAACCGGAGGTTGACGTCATGGGGAACTCCTAGACCTCCTACGATGCACCAATCATGGACATTGGGCTTGGATGCGGGAAGTCCGGGAGGTGCGGGTGGTTTAGAGGGATCGGGGAAACCAAAGTCTTCCTTACCCCTGAATGATGGTTCGGACCTATGGCTATGTGGAGTTTGCTTGGCCCGAGTGGAAAAGGTGGGATAGTGAACTCCGCGGAAGAAGGGTAGTGAGTATGAAAACTCGGGAGGTTCACTAGTGAAGGGGTCAAAAGGGTCGAAGAAGGTGTGACCCCATGAAGTGGGTTCCAACATGACATGGTCCCAAGTTTGGAATTCATAGTCACCGCCATACATTAGGATCGGTGGGACGACGAACATGTGTAGAAAATAGGACTCCTCCCTTGGGCAAAAGGGAATGAATTCGGGCTCGGCCGGTAAGGGAAGGAGTAAGAGGACCTCCGTAGTGACACAACCCACGGTGCACTCGGAGGTAATAGACCCTAAGGCCGGATGAGTGAGGCAAAGACTAGTGTGTTGGTCAAAGGCTCGGGCCAATAGATGCGTCAACTTCCATTGTGAATCTAATCCCATAATAAGGTCATCCAAAGTATCGACATGGTGACTAGACCGAAAAGTTGTGTGGTAGGAGTTGACGGGCACTAGAGATAGGATGGGGTCCATGGGTGGGAAGGGAGGTGGGACCAAGCCATCCTTGAGCCAACGAAGAAGCGGCTCGGCTATGAAAAGCGTACCCGTTAGAAATACGGGTGGCTCGGGCCTTGGTGGTTCCAAATGAGAGGATTCCGAATCAAATTCGGAAATAGAGGGGGATGACATTGGAACTCTCTCGAGTGGTGAAGGCCATGGTGTAGGCGGCTGGGAGGTGGATGCTTGTCGAAAGCCACCATACCGAGAAAAGCGTGACTCAAATGGCTCGACCACTAGAGCGACCATATAGGATTCCGCTAGAGAGAATGCATTGCGGATAAGACATTCTAACTAGAAGTGAAGGCGCAAACCTCTCCGGAATTGAAATGCGGCCGTGTTGCTCTCCTCTCCCAAACCATGTTCCAACCAATACGTATGATATGCCCGAATGTACTCGGACACGGACCTATCGCCTTGGACGGGTCGACATGGGTTGGCCTTATTTGCCAAAATGTGGGAATGGATCCCTAGGAATGGATAGGCAAGGCCATTTGGACATGACACTAGACCGACTATGCAAGGTTGGGATGCATGCACACTAAGGACCCTAGACGTAAACCAAGACTCGGTATGTGGCGGAGATAAGTGATCCAAAGATCACTCGCGCAAGTGTGCGGTCTTTCCGATAGGCGTAGCCTAACGTTTGGACAACACCTTTTGATATACCGAGTAAAGGGATGCAAATGCAACCTAGACCGACTTAGACAATGACTAAAGACTAGACGTAAATGACACACTTTCTTTCTTTTTTTTTTTTGATTTTAGACACCCTAGACTCAACCGGCTCTGATACCAAATTGATGCGGGACGGGACCACGGACACGACAAGCTCGCGGTTGTCCCTTAACGAGGGAAGCATCGGACGTGCGCGGTTGAGAAATCGGCAATGAGCTAGGGTGATCGGCTCTCTCGTGTGCCGGATCGGGTCATGGGACGGTCTCGCACTCTCTCGCAGCAGCGGTAATGAATAGATAAAGCGAGCTAGATATCCCTACACATGCTCTCTAGCAGCGGCATAAACAAATATATATGAAGTAAGCAAAATGCCGAGAAGGGAGCGAATGTGATACCTCCACGCGCTCGGCGTGGGGAAGACGGACCCGACCGAAACTCGCACTCCCGGGACAATTAATACACCATATTACAGCAAATGAATTACTGCCCACTCCACGCAGGGAGGTAAAGGACTACACAAACGGGCCCGGGAGGACTGAACTCGGGTTGACGGGCGGCTTCTCGCGTCTCTTCGACAGCACCCGAACACGTGACTGTGGGGCCCACGTGCTGTCCGGAGGGGTCGAGTGGGACCCGATCACACCGCTGTAGTGGGGACACTTAGGGAAGCGTTCCCCGGGCTGGCGGCATGCTGGTTCACCGGCCCGAGGTCGGGCGGCTCCGATCGGCACCGGTCAGAATAACCGGCCACGGACCTGCCGGTTCTATTTTCTGGCGCGCGCTCCGGCGAGAACGGACGCTGCGATCAGCCCCGACGTCGGAATGCGACGAAACTGGCGCCGTTGGAAAGATGCTTCGAAGGACTTCAACCTAAAGTGATTAAAGAAAAATAATCAAGCCTGTACTTCTGATTGGCGAATTTTGAAGGTTGCTGTTGTACAGTTCCTGAAATCTCAGGTCAGCAGAGAACTTTCCTGTGGATTACCTTTGACCGTGAGGTAGACGTCCGAATCTGGGGTTGTGTTCTTCAGAAAAGTTATGGGAAATCAAGTTACGAAACCGGGACTATTTTTGGATCTGGATTTGAAGGTGGTTGTGATTTGTTCTTATTTTGGAAGTGGAGGGTGGTCGGATCTGGGATCTGACTGACAACACTTTAGCTGAGGAAGAACACGAATTTCTAAAAATAGATAGAGGGCTGATAAAAAATTAATAAAATTTTTGGATATAGGGGGTGATGGACAGAACTCCCAGTAAAATTGGGAGGGTTTGGACAAATCAAAAAGATGGCCGAACGTGAGAGACACAGGGCTGCTGTCACTATAGATAGAGACAAAACAGAACTTGGAATGAAAGATGTATGAAAATGGGAAAACACTAAACGATGGAATTTAGGCGTGAAAATTTAGGTGGACCTTGGGATACAAGGGAAGAACACACCATAAAAATTTTCACTTGAGATCTTCACGTGGTGGAGAGCAGATATTCGGACAAGAAGTCTCTATCCAGGATGGACAGAACACCGAAGGCGGCTCCGCGGCGGCGTGATGGCGACACGAACGGCGGCGGCGGCGGCACCGATGATCACCGGAGGTGGGGGGAAGGAGATATCACTCTAGAATGGGGGTTGGGGATGAAGAAACTAGGGGGAGAGAGAGAAGTGGTCGAAATTCTCCAAGAGAGGGGTTCTTGCACAATGATTTTTTCACTTTCATTAATTCAATCAATTGGAAAATACAAGCTATATATAATAAATGTAAAAAGACACTAAATGCCCATAGATATGGGGTTTTGAAGGGCATATCAGGGAGTTCCTAAATATTTCTCCCATGTGGTCAAAACACTTAATATCTATTTTAATCTAACTTAGACCAATTCTATTCAAACCTACCTAATTTTCACCAACCAAGCCTAATAAGGCCAAAGGAAGAGGGCGCCCCCTTCATGGGCCTCCCTTTGACCAAGTATGGTTAAAGGCCATGTAACAAGCCCACTAACCATGCTAGACTCTTCCACCCTTGGTGGCCCATGAGAGGGAGAAGCCTATTTGGACCTATGTGGCTATTAAGGTCCATAATGATGGCCTTAAGACCCAATATGGAATAAGCTCCTAATGGACTCTACTAATGGCAACCTAGCCATGGACTATACATTAAAAATGGCCCAATGACTTGTTATAAGCCTTACAAGGAGCCCAAATGAAAGAACTTACACAATTATAATCTCACACAAGCTAATACACACAATACAACCCATAAGCTCTTGATGTCCTCATCAATTTATCCGTTCGTGCTGCCGTTAAGAGTCCCCAACGGACAGGAGAATCAAGAAGCCGCCGGACTTCGAGACGATAACGTTCCCACGATAAGGCCATGAAAGCCCACGTTGAGGATGTAACTCCCGCTGGAAACCCCTCAGCTTGCAGGACTCCTGAAGGCGGCGTACTATTTAAACCAGGGATACCCTCCGGTGGAAGGTAAGGGCCATTACGGCACTCATACGCCCAAACTCTTGAGCACAATCCGCTTCACCCCTCTGGTGGAGAGGAATCTCGCGCACTAGTTTTTCTCCTCCCATTATTACTTCCACCACAGCTCTACTGACTTAACCATCGAAGGGTTTTTCCCCAGGGAAATCCCCTGGGCCCTCTGATACGTTTCCCTGTCTTGCAGTTCATCTTCTGGTGATCCACAGCCCGCTCAGGAGACAGCGTGAGATTTCGCCTCTTCATCTGGCGCCGTCTGTGGGAAACGCACGAAGGGCTAAGATGGTGAGAAGAAGCTCAGGGAGGAGGTCCGCCGGCGAGAGGGGTAAGGCCATGGTGGCGGCAGGAGATGGCCCCTCTAGGGCCTCACAGAACCCTCCCTCCAACGCCAACATCCCCACCAATGGGCCACCGCCCCCTCCGACGGCGACAGGGGTACCCCCCAACGGTGGCGACGAGGTCTTCCAGGCCCTCAATAAGAAGCTTGACGTCCTCATGGAGCTCATGAGGGCCCAGGCGGCAAGGGATGCCAGGTCCCGCGCCCCTTCCGGGAGCCCCCGTCGAAGTGCGTCCCAGCATACCGCCGGGGGCCGCTTCACCCTCCGCGGTCAGCAGCTCATCCGCAACAACGTTGGAGGACCCTCGCAAGCTCCGCCCCCGGAGCAAGAGGCTTCCTCCACGCCCAGAAAAGGGAAACAGGGGGCGAGGCCTCCGCACCCGGGCGCTGACGTTCCTGAGGATCGCAACGACGCTCCCCCCAGTCCCATGGCACGACCGCAGCCAGAACTATCCCTCCGACTCAGGGATTTCGAAAGATGTTTTACAGAGCAAGAGCGCGCCCTCCGCGCCCTACAGAAAACCTCTTTCCCGGAGGACGAGGATAAATCCCCTTTCTCCGAATACATCTTGAAGGCAAAGGTGTCTCCCAGAACCTCCATTCCGACCTTCAAGCTCTATGATGGCCAGGGCGACCCAGCCGACCACTACGACAGCTTCGACGCCCTGGTAACTCTGCATGGAACGCCAGATCCTATCAAGTGCCGAGCCTTTGCGGCCACCCTGGTCCATGGCGCTCAGGCATGGTTCCGGGCCCTCGCCCCTGGATCCATCCGGGACTTCAGGCAATTCGGGCGAGTCTTCAAGGAAAGCTTCGCCGGGAGCGCCCCCCCAAGGTCAGTAGCGGGGCTCATGTCCCTCAAACAGGCGCAAGGGGAAAGGCTCCGGGCTTATGTCCACCGATTTAAATTGGAAGCCCTCAGAATTTCTCGCCTGGATGTGGCCTCGGCCACGACCGCTCTGACCGGGGGCACCTAGGACGAGAATCTCTGCCGCGAACCGGTCCTCCACCCTCCCTCGACCCTTGCCGAGCTAGTGACTCTGGCACTGCGCCACGCCGAGTGCGAAGAAGTACTCAACGCTTTCTGAGACACAACCGGGTCGGGAGGGGGACAAGAAGCGGGCCTCCGAGCCAAATCTTGGCTCGGGCAAGAAGCGCGATCGGGAAGGAGAGCGCAAACGGAAGTATGAGCGATACACCCCGTTGACCGCGCCAGTCTACGAGATCTATGAAGACATCAAAGACTCGGGACTCCTCCGCCAGCCCGAACCAATGAGATCGAAGAACCGCAAGCGCGACAGGCATTGCCTGTTCCACGGCGACCACGGACACCACACCGGTGACTATCACCAGCTCCAAGACGAGATCGAGCGTCTCATCCGTCAGGGGCACCTGGCCCGGTTTGCAGCCGGGCGCAAAGAAGACCGAGACGCCGCCACGGAGATCGACAATGCCCCCCGAGGGGTCCACATCAACGTCATCTCCGGAGGAACGGCATCGGGCGGCGACACCAACCGAGGAAGGAAGCGTCATGCCGAGCGGGCCAGCCAGGCCTTAGAGCCCTCTAGGGGCCTGCCGAGGGAGCCCCAGGTCATTGTCTTCTCCGACCAAGACCTGGAAGGGCTGAACACCCCGCATGATGATGCCCTCGTTATCTCGGCCATAATAAACCATTGTAACGTAGATAGAATTCTGGTTGACAATGGGAGCGCCCCCGATGTATTATCTTATGACTGTTTCCTCAAGATGGGGGAAGACCCATCCAAGCTCCGCCCGATCCGAACACCCCTTTGTGGGTTTAACGGCCTGGCCACCTACCCTGAGGGAGCCCTAAGCCTGCCGGTCACCATCGGTACCCCACCCAAAACCGTTACGGTCATGGTGGACTTCATAGTGATCAAGGGTATGATAGTGTACAACGCCATTTTTGGCCAGACAATCCTCAGCCGAATAAAGGCCGTACCATCTACCTATCACCAGAAAATGAAGTTTCCCACCAAAAACGGGTTGGGGGAAGTCCGAGGTAACTAGGCCACTGCTAGAAGGTGCTACAACATCTCGGTGGAAGCCTCAAGGCCGGACGGGAAGGATAAGGGCCCCAAGGGAGTCAAAGGAAAGACCGTAACCACCGAGCCCGGTGGCGAATTGCTAACGGTATTCCTAAACGATGACCCGACCCTCGGAGTAAGGATCGGAGCCGACCTACCACCTAAGGAACAACAGCAATACAAGAAATTTCTTTCTGAGTACATTCAGGTCTTTGCTTGGTTCGATGATCAACTCCCTGGCATACCAGAGGAGACCGTGATACACCAGCTCAACCTCGACCCCACCGTGAGGCCCGTACAGCAACGGAGAAGGAAGCATGCGCCCGAGAAGCAGGCGATCATCAAGGTGCAGGTCACCAAGGGACAAGAGACTGGCCTCTTCAGACTAGTCCGGTACCCAACGTGGCTAGCCAACGTCGTCCTGGTGCCAAAAACCACAGGCAAATGGCGAATGTGCGTGGACTTCACCGATCTGAATAAGGCTACCCCCAAGGACTGCTATCCGCTACCGAGCATCGACCAATTGGTTGATTCAACCTCGGGCAACGAGATACTCAGCTTCCTAGATGCCTATTCGGGTTATCACCAGATCAGAATGAACCCAGAAGACGTCGAGAAGACCGCCTTCATCACCGACTGCGGCGTGTATTGCTACACCCGGATGCCCTTCGGGTTGAAGAACGCTGGAGCCACATATCAGCGACTGGTAAATCACATGTTCGAGGGACAGTTAGGTCGGAACGTCAAGGCTTACATCGACGACATGCTCGTCAAGACCGCCAAGGCCCAAGACCACTTCACCGACCTTGCCGAAACCTTCGGCACCCTCCTGAAGTACAACATGAAGCTCAACCCTGCCAAGTGCGCCTTTGGAGTAAAATCCAGGAAGTTCCTGGGTTTCCTGGTCACTCAGCGCGCGATTGAAGCCAACCCCGACAATGTCCAGGCCATCCTGGACATGCGTCCGCCCACGTGCGTTAAAGACATCCAGCGTCTGATAGGGCGTGTCGCCGCTCTCAGCCGTTTCCTGTCCCGTGCGGCCGAACGATGCTTGCCCTTCTTCAAACTGATGAGGGGACCCAAGCTAGCATCTGCTACGTTCGCATGGGATGAGGAATGCCAGACAGCATTCGCCGAGCTTAAAAAGTTCCTGGCTTCGCCACCGGTGCTCTCCAAGCCCGTCCCAGGCGAAGTCTTGCTACTCTACCTCTCAGCGACGCCATCCACGGTCAGCTCGGTCCTAGTCAGAAATGACTCGGGAATCGAAAGACCGGTCAACTACACCAGCAAGGTGCTCAATGAGGCCGAACGGAGGTACCCCGTAACCGAGAAACTCGTGCTAGCGTTTGTTACCTCCGAAAGGCGCCTCCGACCCTACTTCCAGGGGCACCCCATCACCGTGCTAACCGGCGAGCCATTGAAGAAGATTCTGGCCCACCCCGAGGCCTCAGGGCGACTCGTCAAATGGGCCATTATGCTCGGGGCCTACGACATCTCGTACCGGCCACGATCAGCAATCAAAGGACAAGCGCTCGCCGACTTCATCGCCGAAAGCACCATCCCGGCCGAAGACAGGCCTCCGACCACGACCGGGCCAACCTGGGAACTGTTCGTCGATGGATCGTCCAATTCGGCAGGTAGCGGTGCGGGGATCCTCCTGAGGTCCCCCGAAGGGATAGAGCTACAGTACGCCTTGAAATTCAACTTTCAGGCATCCAACAATGCTTCCGAGTACGAGGCCCTTATCTCTGGAGCACGCATGGCCCGACGGTTGGGGGTCGAGCGAGTCAGGATCCACACCGACTCTCAACTGGTCGCAGGTGAGGTCAACGGTGAGTATGAAGCTCGGGAGGCACCCATGATCAAATACCTTCAGTTGGTCCGGAGCCTGGCCCAACAGTTCGAGGAATTTGGGGTAGTCCGGATAGCTCGGGAGCAAAACTCTCGGTCGGACGCCCTTTCTCGATTGGCCTCCTCCCTAGACCCCGAAGGTACACGATCGGTCCTCCTAGAAGAGCTAGAGCGCCCGAGCATCGACACGGAGCTCCTCGCTGTTGACTCGGCCACTCCAAGTGACTGGCGCTCCCCCTACCTGTCCTCGCTACAGGACTCCCAAGAGCCCTCCGACCCTCGGGAAGCCCGCCGAATGAAGTATCAAGCTCGGCGCTTCGTCATCCTCGATAACACTCTCTACCGAAGATCGTTCTCCGGTCCCCTCCTAAAGTGCCTCGGTCCCGACGAAGCAAGCCGAGCCATCCAAGAGATTCACCAAGGCCTGTGCGGAGCGCATGCAGGAGGTCGGCCGCTAGCCAGGATCCTGCTACGGCGGGGGTACTGGTGGCCCACCCTGCAGCGCGACTGCACGGCTCACGCACGGCAGTGCGACCGTTGCCAGCGGTTCGACCATTTGGTCCATCAGCCAGCTACGGAACTTGTCACCCTAGCCGAGCCTTACCCTTTCGCTCGGTGGGGAATCGATATCCTTGGGCCATTCCCGACGGCCCAGTCCCAGAAGAAGTTCATCATCGTCGCCATCGACTACTTCACCAAGTGGATCGAGGCCGAGGCTACGGCAAGGATCACCGAGACAGTCGTTTGGGGATTTGTTTGGAAATCGATCATTTGTCGCTTTGGCATCCCCCGAGTGATAGTAAGCGATAACGGTCGACAATTCAACTCTCGGTATTTCTGAGACAGATGCGCCGACCTAAATATCCGCAACCACTTCACTTCGGTCGCCCACCCTCAAGCCAACGGGCTGGTTGAAAATGCCAACAAGACTATCTTAAAAGGCATAAAAACCAGACTCGGCAAGGCTAAGGGTAGCTGGCTCAAGGAATTGCCTAGCGTACTATGGTCACACCGAACGACCCCCAGGACGGCAACTGGTGAAAGCCCCTTTCAGTTGGTATATGGCACCGAAGCCGTCGTTCCATTAGAGATCGCCAATCCGTCTCTCCGAGTGATCAGCTTCTCACCCGAGGTAAACGGGCAAAAGTTGCTCGAGAACCTCGACCTGGCAGACGAACTCCAAGAGATCACGAACGTCCGAGCAACGGAGTACCAGCGCCGCCTCACTCGATACTACAATGCCAAGGTCCGAGACAGACGCTTCCAACCGGGGGACTTCATCCTCAGGAAGGCCGAAGCCTCTTGACCACTGGAGGCGGCGGGCAAGCTATCCCCCAACTGGGAAGGCCCCTACCGAGTGATCGAGACGCTCGGGAAAGGTGCGTACATGCTAGCTACAATGGAAGGGGAACCCATTCCCCGGACATGGAATGCGACCACACTACACAGATTCTATTTCTAAAGTTGTATAGCAAGATTGAATGAAATAAAATTCCCTCTCCATTCATTCAAACAATTGTTGGTACATCAGATTGGCAAATGCCAGTACATCACATAGCAAAAAGCAAAAATCCATCTAACACCGCTTCAAGAGGCCATCGCTCGGTTGACTTGATCTTGATCTCCTCGCGTCCAGCCACTGACTCTGCCTCGTGTGGAAACTGGCTCGGACAAGAGGTGGTCGAGCCAGTTGGCTCGGGTGGCCCGTGACAAAGGTGACAGAGGGACTGCAGAAGGAAGGCCACCTTTAAACGTTGAGGAAGGCTACCTCCCAAGTTGGCAACAACCAGGAAAAAGGAGCGCCGTGAAGGCCTCCCCTCTTCCAATCTGCCAACTCCTTGGAAGGAAGGAGAGAGCAAGCAGCCCCCGAAGAGTGAAAGAAATGAAGAACAGAAGATGGAAAAAGAGGCTGCTGGGAGAGGTTAGGAGGGAACTTGAGTCGCCTCCTCCCCTCACACGGAGGGGAGTGGCGGTGGGCACCCCTAATGCCCCCATCCGCCCTCCGTTTCGGCATCCACCCGGAAGCCTCGTCGGAGCTAAGAAGAGGCAAACGGCGTGCTTCCACACACCGAAGCCCTCCCCAGATCCGCGCGGCGACCGTCGGACCCGTCTCGTGCACGCACGGTGACCGTGGGATCCGTTCAACATTCCAGGATAGCGGGAGCCCGCCGCTCCCCGTCGTCGGCAGCGTCACCCTCCGCGGGACCCTCCATGCTTAGATTGCAGCGGCGTAACGCAGAGTGAAGAAGAAGGAGTAAGGACAGATCGTCGGCGAGAATCCTTAGCGTTAAGGAGGAAGGACCGCCCTTCGGTCTCTCTTATAGGCCAAGGGAGGCCGCACGCCTTAAATGACTCCCCCCTTTAAAACACGCCAAGGGATCCCCCTGAATGGTCACCTCTAACTCTTCGATCCCCGCCCTAACGGGATTCACGAAGCGGCCTGGCATTCAAAGCGTGAAGGAATGAAAGGACGCCCCGTCAGAAGTCTACCAAATCAGCATGCGAAAACCGCGCAGAACATATCGGCACCTCCTAACTACTCCAGATACGCCAACCAAATCACGGCATAGATGGTACTCAAACAGAGTAAGTCGTTCATTATTACACAAAAAGGAAACTCTCTAAAAAGAGGAAAGAGAGACAAAAAGGGAAAGAGGCGAAACAAGGCAAAATACATCAGGTCTCGGGCCCACTTTGACGCTCGAGAACGGCGGAAGGGGAAGCGTCATCCACGGCACCTTCGGTGACGGTCGACTCAGACACTGACCTCGCCTGTGCGAGAACTGTCTCAGTCGTGAGCCCTCCCGAAACGCCCGGGGCCGGTGACCCCGATGGAGGCGACCCCTCCGAATCTTCCCCGACCGACAATGAGGTGCTAGAAACCGACTCATCTGAGTCATAATGCTGGCCAAAGGGAAACTCGATCTCGGAGTTCTGCTCGTCGACGTAGTTTATCGCCTGGCGATAGCTCTGCTTGAACCCCTTTCGAGCACCCCGGCGAAGTGCTACCTCGTAATAGGGTAGGGCGGATTCCACCAGATCGGCCGAGTAAGCATCCGAGCTCCTATAGCACTCGATCGCCTCCGCCTCGATCTGCCCCGCCCTTCCGATGAGCTTGACCCGAGCCAGCTCCGCCTCGGCCGCACGCTCCTCCGCCCGGGCCCGGTCCACCTCAGAGCGGAGGCGCTCCGCCACCTCCGCCCGATCTAGCAGCTCGGCGCGTTCGAGCTCCCAGCGATTGTCTAGCTCGAGGCGACGCAGACGCTCCTCCTCCAGGGATCGGCTTGTCCTCTCAAGAGACTCTCGGGTCTTGGCGAGCTGTTCGGTCAGCACCCCGGCTTCCAGTCGGCTCGCCTGCGCCACCTCCCGGAACGCGAAAAACTCCTGCCGGAGCCCCTCATGCTCCCCCTTGAGTCGGGCCAGTTTCCTCTTGCATCCCCCAAGGGCCCAGGCGAGGTTCGACCGCTCCGCCTCCGTTCGGGCGTGCACCTCCGACATCAAAGCCGCTGACCGAGCTATGACCAGGCCGCCCTCCATCAGAACATCAAGGATCCCTGGGGGGTATTGCGCCTTTCTCCCCCCTTCGTCCTTGCGACGATCGACCGGCAGACCCGATACAGGTTGCCCGTAATACCGAGCCTTTCTAAGGGCTCCGGCAGAGGGAACCGCTCCGCCCTGGGCACCCTTCCAAAAGGCTCTGCTCGAGCGACGGAGCTGACCGCCTTGCACACCACGGTCGGTTGGGGTTGCGACGCCTCCCCGGGCGAACCCCCAACCTCGACCGGCGCCGTGGGATCGACCGCACCGGGAACTTCAAGCACTTGGGGCTGCAACGCCCTCGCGGGCGAACCCCCAGCCCTGCCTGTCTCGGCCCGCACCTCGCCGACCGAGACATCACCGACTCCGACCGATCCCCCGGTCTCAGCGTCAACTACTTCAACATCGGCCCCCTCTACCCCCGTGGGGGAGAGAGCCGACCCATCGCCGCCCCCTGAAGGGCCCCCGGTCTCCTCGGCCCCCTCTCGCCTGGCAGGTGGGGGAGCTGGCCCCGAGGGGTCGGCCCCATCTTGTCCCCGAGAGGGGAGCGCCGTCGAGCCGGAGTCACCCCCGGCGGTAGTAGGAAGACCTGCCTTCTTGGCTCGCTTCCTGGCCTTCGCGGCCTCCCGCAACTTTCCCGCCGTGGGATCCTTGCGCTTCGTACCAGTTGGTCGTGAAGATCCCTCGGGGGCCACCCCCTTGCCCTTATCTCGGGCTTGGGCGCGACCCGCAGAAGCATCTGGTTCGTCGGCCGCCGAGTCATCTCCCAGATCAATGACCTCAGCAGCTTCCTCCAGAGGTTCCCACCTCACGTCTGCAACAAAGGAAGAAGACCCAGTCAGGAGAAAGAAAGTAACTACCACCCTAGGAGAAGAACCTCGAGAGCGGTACCTGTCGACGTCAACCGCGTAAGAAAACACCGTTCGATGTTCTCCGGCGTCACCAGCTCCTTGGTCGACTGGCGGTTATCCAGCAGACGAGCGGCCTGCCGCTCCACGTGCGGAGGGAACTCCTCCTGGCGAGGGGGAAGATTCGGATGAAAATTGGGCGAGACCAGACATCTCCAAGACTCGTCCGTCGCCTCCGCCTTCACCCAGAAGAATTGGGTCTTCCACCCCTTGTGCGAGGAGTCCTTCGCTGCGAGTGAGATGCAACTCCTGTTCCTCCTCGCCTGGATAAAGTAGAAGCCCTTTCCCGCCGACGGGTGCGCTTTCAACTCGAAAAAATAGTGAAAGAGGTCCAAGGAAGGAAAAATGTCGTGCTGACGATAGAGAATCCGAAAGGCGGAAAGAAGGAGATACGAGTTGGCCACCAACTGAATAGGCGCCAACCGGAAAAACTCGAGAAGCTTAAGTACAAAAGGCTCGAAGGGAAGGCGGAACCCACTCTTCCAAGCCAGAAGAAAAGTGCAAATGTGCCCCGTACGGCTGTCCAGACTCGTCTCATACGGGGCGGCGGCAGCAAAGCTGTACCTGAGAGGCAAGCGAAAATGATGCTCCAGCTTCCTCACCTTGGCTTCCCCCAACTCACTGCAATTGGGGACGGGCTCCCGCCTCACCTGCTCGATTTCCAAAGACAGATCCGCCATCGAGCTGGAAGATGATCCCTCGCGTGAGCTCGAAGACTCCGGGGGGGAAGGAAGTTGCCGGACCGCCTCCGCGGTTATCCTCGCCAACTCCTCAAACGCCGCCGCAAGACTTTGCGTCTCCACTGTGCTCTCACGGCGCATCAAGGAGCCCCAGAAGCAAAGAAACTAAGGAAAGCCTAAAACTCTGAGAAGCCTAGAACGACGAACAGTGCCCAACGCCTATAAAACCCCGGAGGAAGGCGGTGCGTCGTTCCATGCTCCGAGAAAAGGGGGGCCCCTTCTTTTCATATCATTCAGGATCATCATTACGGGCCCAGGCGACCATTACACGTGGATCCATAACGCCAACAGAATTCCACCCACCTGAGCCACGCCGGTCCAAAGCCTCAAAAACTACTCGACCGAGCCTCCATGGCTCGGGAGTAGGATGGGGACAAGTGGAGAGGGAGATTTCTGCAGCCCACTCAAAGAGCAGCCCAACAAGACCCAACAGGGTCCAACGAGGCAAGCTCACCTGAGTGACAGCCCACAGGGCCCACTTAGAAAAGAAAAGCCCAATTAACAAACACTCGAGGAACCAACTCTCCCCGGCGGCCCCTAGGCTCGGAGGGCCCGAGTAATGGTCAGGTCACAAGGAGGGTCCGGCCCAAGCCGTTTCCCCGCCCAGGAGAGACAGGCATTCGCCGACCTATCCGACCCCTCTTTCGCCGAGCTATGCTCATCGCCCAGACTGGGCTGGCGTTTCAGAAGCTCAGCCAGACCAGATATTATCCGTTCGTGCTGCCGTTAAGAGTCCCCAACGGACAGGGGAATCAAGAAGCCGTCGGACTTCGAGGCGATAACGTTCCCACGATAAGGCCATGAAAGCCCACGTTGAGGACGTAACTCCCGCCGGAAACCCCTCAGCTTGCAGGACTCCGGAAGGTGGCGTACTATTTAAACCAGGGATACCCTCCGGTGGAAGGTAAGGGCCATTACGGCACTCATACACCCAAACTCCTGAGCACAATCCGCTTTACCCCTCTGGTGGAGAGGAATCTCGCGCACTAGTTTTTCTCCTCCCATTATTGCTTCCACCACAGCTCTACTGACTTAACCATCAGAGGGTTTTTCCCCAGGGAAACCCCCTGGGCCCTCTGATACGTTTCCCTATCTTGCAGTTCATCTTCTGTTGATCCACAGCCCGCTCAGGACACAGTGCGAGATTTCGCCTCTTCAGAGATCATTGTTGGAAGCCAATTGTTAAACCTTTTATGAGCAATCAAGTGCAGCATGCACCTTTTGATGTGAGAGTGCACGTTGATTAGATGCCAACACCGCCAATCACTCAGTGTAGGTCACCATTCTGCCTTAGCCAGAACAGAGGTAGCATGGCACTTCATGACGTTGTCGTTTCCACTTCTTTGGTGAAAGAACTCAGTTTCTCGGTGAAACCAATGCCATTGCTCTACCTTGATTTTTCTTTCATATCGCAGAAGAGTTAACAAAGGCACTTCATGGAATATCTTACCTCATTTCTTTTATGAGGATATATATTTCTCAGTGAACCAATGTCATTGCTCTGAGATAATTAGCTCTTCTAAATTCCAGCAAATCAGATTGTTTAAAGACAATACTTAGCTGAAGTTTCTCAATCAAGAAAGCCCTTTGTACTAACGATAAACTTTCAGATGCAAGAGGGTAAAGTAAGTTAAAAACATGAAAAGTGGGTTTAAATCTATTAAGTCTAAGTGCAGCCAATTTCAAGATAATTAAACTCAAAAGCTCATGAAATCATTAATTTTAAACCAATAGCTTTCATGGTTAGGGCAGTCATAAAGCTCTCTAAAGTAAGAGTCTTCTTGATGATATACTCTGATAAGCAAGTCAGCTACAATTAGAAGATCCTCCAAGAAGTACAAGGCAATTCGGATTCAAGGTGAACCGCATAGAATTATTAGTATATGGTGCAATGGATTGGCTTAAGCAGAGAGTGCTGATAGGTAGACGGGTGGAGAATTGACAGTGAACGCTCCCCTTGAGTTTAGGCATAGAGCTCGCATGGGAATTGGTGAGATATGACCATCGGATGCAAGAAAGTGTCGACACTTGCACTGGTTGGTGTTGACACCCTAAGCTTAGGCAGAAGACGGTTTTCAAACAATGAAGTTTTGATGTTGACTCCCCCTCAACATGAGCATGGGTTTACAATGAGTAGGTGGCCTTTGACTTATATGACTACACAATGCACTGGAAATGCAACCAATTGATTAAGCATTCTAGCGTCCCTTAACCATGATATGCATTGGAATGCCACTACACTCTAGATTAAGATGCAAACACATAGTCTCCAACTTTGTCCAATGCTAATGGAGATGAAGATAGATAAAAAAAGTGATGTGTTTCCATAAAAATGCAGCCATGGCAAGATATCATCAAAAACAATAGTCAATTGATGCTAAGCAGGACGTTGATATGGCTGCCAAAGTGGAAGTACAGGTTTGCAAGCAACTTCATATTATATCAAATCACACATATAACAGATTCAAGCATATCAAAATTAGAAGTTCTGGTACTAGGTGGAGAACGTAGATCCGAGGATCACCTCACACAAGGTGTAGTCTTCCAGATAGGCTTGGCGCATCAATCCAACATACACCCTTTGATATACTAGAACTTAAACCAAGTGTTAATTGAATATACCATTCAGCATTCAGATGTTCATTTTCAAGGATCATGGTTCAGTAGTTCAGTGAGACACAGTCAGCTTGCAGGACTTATTGAAAGCAAAACAGATCTATAATGCAATGACTACAATGCAACCCTACCATGCAAAAGATTGAACATAAGTTAGAAAGTTCATTTACATACTTCTGTCTTGAGCATTTTTTTTATGATTGTACCTCCCTCAGCTCCAAGGCACCTACAACCATAATTCTCATTTTGAATTTTGTGGTACCCAAGCTTGCTTGGGTCCTTGAGGGTTAGCACTATGTGTGACATTCAGATCTCTCTTTCTTAATGCTATCAAGTCATCTTCCCTCATAGTATGGCAGTCATACATTTCATGCCTAAATCTCTCACAGTAAAAACAATGCACAAAAGATTTGGTGTTTCTTTTATATGCATGTGCATGTGCATTAGGCCTTTGTGGGTGAGCAGAGAAATTACCCCTTTTGGCCTGAGCGGGGGGTCTACCTTTCAAATGCCAGTAGTCTTTCACTGTATGACCAACCTTTTAAAATAGCATACAGATGGTTTGATATTCTTCCTATGTACATGCACATCAGATTTTTGTGGGTGAGTATGGATGCCAACGTGTTGAGAATAAGATTGAGTCATACCTTGTAGATGTCAATAATCACAGACAATGTGGCCAATTTTGCCACAGTGGAAGCAATAGGGAAGAGGGTTTCTTCTGACAGCCCTTGAAGGTGCCGACCAGTCCATATGGGTGTATTGACGTGCATGGTCGTACCTGGGCTTGTTAACATGAGTGTGTAGAGAATGCTTTCTCCTAGTTTTGACCTTCCCTTCGGCATAGCCTTCTGCATTGTATCCTTTGCTCTTACCTGCTCCAAGTTCATCATTCTTCAAGATGAGACAGTTATACATAGTGTGACAGTGTCTACCACAATAAAAACAGTGAGCATTCATTTTATAAGAAGCATGGTACTTGGCATTGGGTTCCCTAACATGCATGCTAACATCAACAAAATCATTTTTCTATTTTTGCTTGGGAGCCTTCCTTTTCTTTTTACCAATTTATTTTTGGTTTTTCTGAGCAGAGGGCCGTTGTTGAGCTTCATGATTGGCAGGTTGTGTTGAAGAAGTATTGGAGGTGCTGGCCACATTGGAGCTGGAAACAAAAGAAGTAGTGATCTAATTTCCAAAGGATTTCTTATATATTGTAGCATACCCAAGTCCCTCTCTCTGAAAGTAAACTTTAGTTCCTAGAAGTCTGTCCAGATTTTCAGTGCTATCCATAGATTTAAATAAGGATTTATTCAAATATGTGATCTCTTCCTTTAAAGATGAGATGTGCAGTTTAGAGCTAGCAAGCTCTGCCTCGTAGGCATTGACAGTGTTTTCAATAGGTCATTCATTTCCTTGTAATCTTCTATTTCATGTTCTAGCACATGTGATTTTTCAGATTCGTTTTCATCGATGTGCTTTCCTTTTTCGTGAATGGATAACCTATCTTTTAGAACTTTGGTTTGTCTCCCGAGTTCCTCATTTTCTTCAATGAGCATGTCATTGTCAACAAGTTCATCAAAGAACTTCTGGTCATCGGACATTGAGTCCATCTATTTTCTAAGCACTTTTCCATCTTCTTCAAGTTTAGACATTTTAGTCACAAGAGCTTCATTTTCCTCTCTCAAGGAAGCAATTTGTTCCTTATGTATGTCCACATCAAACATCATACATTCATTTGCCTTTTCAAGTTTGGCACATACTTCACAAGAAGATTAATGAACATTGCTCTTAAGACTCTTTCTCAGTTTTTTATTTTCTGATCTGGTTTTCTTATACTGTTTAGCTAAATTCTCATAAGCATCCATGAGCTCATCAAATGTAAAATCTTCAGGTTCGGAGCTTACCTAAGATGATGGGGTGCCTGACTGGTCATCATTGTCACCCATCAAGCAGTTGAGCTTCTCTTGCTTTTTGTGGATGCTGATCAAGCCATTTAGGATTTCTTTGGCTGAGCTGCAACTGAAAAGAAATGGAGCTGTGTTGGTGTCTACTGCTTCTTTCATCAAGTTCAAGGCAGTGAGATTGTCAGCATGTCTGGACTTGTGTTCATTAGTCCATTTGGCTTCATTTGCTGGGAAGCTGGAAGGACCATTGGTAATAATTTTCCAGAGGTTAGGATCACGTTATGTTATAAACTTGCAAATTTTTCTTAGCCAGTCATTGAAATGAGAACCATCAAAAATCGGAAGGGAAGGCACTGAAAACTGAACAACCAGGGAATACATGATTGAGTTGCACTAGGATCCTCTCTACAGATCGTTGGATCTGTGAATGATAGAGCTACGCTCTGATACCAATTGTTGGGTCCGATAGGTGCAACCGGATCTAGAAGGAGGGGTTGAATAGATCCTACTGAAAGACTATGACCAATTAATAACTTTAGCTAATTAAATCATAAACAACAACTAGAGTGCACATGAAGCACTTAGACATAAAGCACAATAGAATAAGTAGATGGCTCAAGTAAAAATGGCAAAGCATGGTCCTATGAGTTTGAGTATGTGATGGAGATAACCAAGATTACATGCGTTGAAACATGCCCACCAACCTGTGAATGGGGATAGAGAAGATGGATCAACCTCACAAAGAACAACCAACTGCACAGTGCATTTTAAAGGTGGTTTAGTATGTAAACCTGCAGGCCTACATCCACCCCTCACCAAACTGGTGAGGTTTTACCACACACTGCGAACGCAGCTCCACTTCCTACACACAAATCGGTAGGGTTGGTGTTCCATACACACAAGAGGATGAGGTCCTCACCACGGACGGGGACAAGCCCCCCGTACAAACACTCACAAAAACAAAAAAACACTAAGCTGCAAGTGTAGCAACCACACTTGGGACAGACACCCAAGAGCACACAATGCTGAAAATAGCCAAGGACTCACTTCTGATCTCTAAACAGAGCATCAGACACACACTTGAAACATTGATTTAGAAAAGCAAAATGAAACTCTAAAGCAAGGCAGGAAGAATGCACTGTGGCTTCTGATCACTGTGATGAAGCAATACTAAGCTTGGGGTTGGCTGTAAGGAGGGGATGCACTCCCATCAACTTCCTCTTCCTTTTTCATCACTGGTTTAGCTCGAACCAGGGTCGGTCTGCTCTCTCTCCTTCTTTTCTTTATAACCGATATTCTTCTTGAATGCACAATGGCGCGGCTTTTTCTCTTGCTCCGGCCACCCTCATAGGTTTGGTCTTCAACTCCAGCAGCTTCTCTTCTCTTGAGAAAGCTTCATATAAATAGAAGAGCCCATGGAACCTTTCCCGCCAAGAAGGTCTTCGAACACTTTCCAAATCTTCAGGGAGCTTGGGTCTTGGCAGCCTCTGATTGGCCAGAGGGGTAGCAGAAAAAGTTTGATAGCAGATGGCACATACAACCTTCCTTCTAGCTTTCTTGATCCTTGGTTGACCAGAGGGTATGTGAGGAGAAACTTCCCAAGTAGATCTGCATCATCTATTTCTTCTACTGCTAGGACAGTCAAGGACGTCCTTTTTGTCCTGTGCAATCTCAGTGACATAGCATCCGATAGGCTGAAGGGAAAAGGCTAGGTACCAGGAAAGGTGACTACTCCCAGATATGGTAACCTGCTTTTCAATGGACCAAAAGGACTGATATAGCAAGCCCATGATGACAAGGATAGTTGACTATCCAAGGAGCCTTTTCCTGATTGACCCACAATAATCCTCTGTCCTTATGACCAAAAAGCATAGTGCATAAAAGTTGACCATTCCTACAAATGATACCTGGCAGATCTGCATTCGAAAAAGGTGTTCTGCAGCCTCATGATGGAGAGGACAGTGGTCAGTCCTAGGAGACTCCTCCATACCTCAAAAGATGTGTTTTTGGGCCATTGTAGTACCTATTTTTGCTCTCTGGATTCTATTCTGAAAAGACCGCAGGTTTACTACAAATAGCCTTGGGAGCAGCTCACTGAGGCATTTCATCAAACAGGTTCTGCTTCTTCATTGAGGTCAATGCATAAGAGGACTTGAGCAAGTGAGGTCACTGCAGTTGGATTGGGCTCACTAAAGCATTTCATCAAGTAGTATGTACGTGCATAGGCCTTGGTCTCTACATGTGCACGGACCCTATACAAGCTTGGACTTGAATGTGCATGGACTTATACATGTGCGTAGACCTGAATTTGAAATGTGCATAGACCCTAGACAAGCTTAGACCTAGATGTGCACAGACTTGATATGTCCATAGACCTAGTTATGCAAATGTGAATGTGCACAGACTTGGATATGTGACACATGCATAGACCCTGATGTGTTGAAGGCAAACATGCACAGACCTTGATGCATATATGACTAAGATGCATATGTGCACCGACCTGCATGTGCTGTCTAACATAATGTGCACCGACCTTGTAGGCTTATATGGAGACATGCATCGACCTTATAGCAATGATGGCAAAACATGCATCGACCTTGTGAGTAGAAATGCACATGTGCACCGACCTTTGTTTTGCATGTGCACCGACCTTGCAAAGCAAGAAGTGATATGTTCATCGACCTTGATGTGTTAGATGCAAATGTGCACAGACTTGGTATGTGCCATAATGCAAATGTGCACCAACCTGGTATGTGTTAAATGCAAATGTGCACATGCCTTGCATGCGATCGCGCAAATGTGCACTGACCTTGCTTGGCCCATATGCAAATGTGCATCGACCTTGCTGGGCACAGATGCAAGTGTGCGTCGACCTTAGTATGCAATATGCAAGATGTGCATCGACCTTAGTATGCACGATGCAGGATGTGCACCGACCTCAGAATGCAAGACACAATATGTGCATCGACCTTACCTAATAGACATAGGGTATATGCATCGACCTTGATATGCTAGAGTGCAGATGTGCATCGACCTTACGTGGCAAGTAGAAGATATATGAACAGACCTTGATAGTCACATATGCACAGACCTAACAACGTGCGTCGACCATTATTTTGAGCTAACGAGATGTGCACCGACCTTGCTTCTTTATGAACAGTAATTTGCATCAACATGATCAACATGAAGTTTTCAGCTTGATTTCTGTGTTTCCAACTTCCTTGATTTCTGTGCTACCAGTTGTCTCATTTTATGTGCACTTATCAGTAATATCACCTGCCTTGATTTTTGTGTAGCCAAGTGCCTAGGTTTGCAGGCCATTCTTGATTTCTTTCACTTTACTTATAATGACCTGAAATACAAGAGTGTTGACATCATCAAATGCAAATAAGACTCATCAATGAGTCATAGTCAAACGTCATCAAAACAACATATATCTAACAGTTAAAATTTTTAATCAATTATTTTTAAGCAAGTGTGAATGAATGGATTATGATAATATTAGCATCTGAATTATGTATATAATTTGGATATATAAATGTGAGTGAACCCTGATTTGTTTAGGCTATCTACTGAGCGTCACACTCACCCCTTTGTGACGCACGATTGTCAGGAGACATAGTGAAGGAGGTCGAGGAGGAGGACGCGGCCGAGGAGTAGTTTTAGTCCTCTCTTTGTTAGGGTAGGCTATGGATAATTATCACACATTATGAATAGTATGAAATGGTGAACATGTATGGACTCATGTATATTTTAGGACAATGATCATGTACTTTTCTTTGAAATTATGAATGGTTGAAATGTTATATACATTTCTTAGAATTGTGGTTTCTCTCTCTCTCATGCGAATGTATGCATGTTTACATATTTGTGCTTCCGCGATATATACGACGTAATGCTTCGTGGTCCAATAGAACAAAAAATATATATATATTTGCCCATGAATAGGGAATCGGATCTTGGGGCGTTACATTGTTCCTCCGGGGGGAAGTTGTTCATTCAGCAGTTGCAGTGGATTGGTTCCGTGGAGATTTTGGTTGAGCAAGGAAGCCTCATCCTGATTAGGTGAGGGGTAGACGTACGTTTCTGAGTAGCTACCGAACCACCTTAAAAAGATTCTGAGCATTGTGGTTTGAATTCCTTATCTCCTATCAATGTTCTCTTAGATTTATTAGTTTAGTTCAATTCAGTGTGCTGTTAACGCTCTCTCACGCAAGTCAAGTGCTCGATAGTATTGCTGTTGCAAGGTTTTTACTTCTATTATTTGATTATTCATCGAATCTGTTAAGAGTTAACTAGAAACTCTCTTAGATTGTTTTGATTTGTGGGCTGATCTATTCCCCCCCCTCTAGATCCGCTTCATTAATTCTAACGTCTCTAAATCCTCAAATAGAGGAAGGAACCGACAACTCATAATGTCACCTCGTGATCCGAGTAATAATCTCCCGATCAACAGGACGAGGAACCTGTTAGGTCCCTTCCTTGGTGCAACCATAATCAAGAGGGGCGGTGAATTGATTATGCCTGCATAGGGTCGACCCTCACTGGATCCAGGGCTAGCTGGAGTTGTTTGTGGGTTTGAAACTGCATGGGTCAACCCATTGGTTCGACCCCCATTGTCATGCATTCTGTTTGAGTGGCATGTGCAGAAAAATGCACAGGGGTCGTCTATTTGCGATGGGTTTATTCATTCTTATTATTTTATGTATATATATATATATATATATCTTATTTCACGTGTCGATCAACCAATTAACTAACTGGTAATTAATTGACTGATTGACGGCGCGGGCGTGCCAGTCACGTACGTGACAAGTTTATTATGCGCTCATCTTGACCCGTATCAGGCGAAAGTGAGGTTCGATAGGGACCAGCAGTCCGCCATACCATAAAGGCTATGGCGTTAATTACATCCCCCGCGAGGAGGGAACACCTTTGATTAATTGCCGAGATAGTGGGCTGTCGAGGCCGGAATAAAAGATGCGACGTTATGAGCATGACAAGGTCACACGGAATACATCTATCTATCATGCAAGGGGAGCGTGATTTATTGAATTAGTGACCCTCGGTACAGGGTGGAGGACATAGGTCCGAAGACCACCATCGCGCATATCGGAGACTTCCGATCGAGCGTAACCCGGTCTTCCGTCGGTGCCTCTTGATATACTCGAGGGTCTATGCAAGCATGCATGCATGATGATGATAACTATACTAAGCATGGCAACAGAATTATGAAAGTAAGCAGTGATCAACCACGTCTGTTAATCTCCGCCAAGTGAGGCAAGTATAGTAGCACAAGCCTGATAGTAAAATGATTCGGATCCGAACATCACTTCTCTTATTCAGTTTATTAGGATTCATTAATTCCGGCCACGGGAGATGAAGGTCACCCCGAGGGTGGGTGAATGATTAAAACAACATCAGGGCTTAAAACCGATGCAGCCACGCGTAGGGGTAGAGTTCCCCGGCGCGGCCAGACGTGGGCAAACAGAACTAATCCGGCGCGGCCAGACATAGGTGAAAGGGCTAAACTGGCGCGGCCAAAACGTAGGTAAATGGGCTAAACCGGCAACTGTTAGCCCGGCGCGAAGGCCCTGGGGCGCGCCGGTTTAGGGCGCGCCGGGAACGGGGCAACCAGCACGAAGAAGAGAATGAGTCTCTTGTTAATATGGCGTGGTAGGGTACCGCGCCATATTAGGGCGCGCCGGGTTCGGGCCGCACCGTTTTAGTCAATTTTAGGTGAAATTCACAGTATTTTGGTTCATTCAAGATCCTTAAGATAGTTTCAAGTCAACCAGACCAATTACTTGTTTGATTGAAGTCCAAGATCCCTCGGAAATAATGCAGTAAGTCAGTGCGAGGTTCACACTCGAGCACTGAGTTGATTGGGTTCAGAATGAGCATTTGATTATGGCTCAATTATTCTAAGTCTGCTCAAAATTGGGCAGCATCTCCCCTGAACATGAAGAGTTGCAGGGGAGGAACGGGGTCATACCCACTTGTGGAGTAAGCCCCTAAACCGCTGTTCTGCACAATGGCAGCCAGCAAACTCCCAACGGATAGGGTACCCCGAGGACTAGCCTGCGAGGGGCACCAAGGCTCCATGGGTGAGGATGGAGGGATGAGGCCGCTGATAATGGGAGCAGCACCCCGAGGGCTAGCCTACGAGGGGTGGGCAACCCACAGCCTATGACACATCCCTTGGAGGGATCGACCATTAAGAGAGTGAAACTCCGAGGGCTAGCCTACTAGGAGCACACATCCCTTGGCCTCTATCAGGTCTCCAGAATATTAGGGCTAAGCTTGCTAGGCTGGGACCCCTATTATTATCTGTTGTGGCCTTGAGGAAGCAGCTTCCATCGAGAGGTAGAACCCTCGATCACCCAGCATTTCCGTGAAGCAATGGGGGATGTCCCCCTCCCCGGGCGATTAAGACGAAATGAAAGAATCTCAGAACGGTTCAACTGACCGTGATGCAGAGGGGTAGTCAATTCACAGATGAGATGAGCCAATCGTAGAAGCATATGCTTGAACAACTAGGACGCAACATTCAGGCGATGGATCCTGCCATCCCAAAGGCGACTCCCACCTCACGAGCAACAGAGCAGTACGAAGGGAGGAATTAATGGGAGTTAGACCCTCGATACCACGGCGGGAAGAAGCATGTGCATGAGCACAGCTCTATCCACGGAGGGGATACAAAGACCCTTAAAACAAACACGGAAGCGGTCGATGGGAAAGACCGAGGAGGGGTCATTTCTGTAGCCCGCGATGCTTCGGGGCATGATCGGGACTCGAGGAAACCGGAGTCAGGAACCACGCGCGGAAGAACTCATACATACTCATTGACATAGATAGAGAAGGGGAATAAGCTTTGAGCATTCATTTGACCTATTGGTCCACACATCTATATACATATCACCACCCAGTAGATGGGAATGGACTAACATTTACATTACAAATCCGGTGCCGGCATCGTCGCTCGGTCGCCGTTCATCAGTTGCAGAGACAGAGGGATGCGCAGAGGCACAACAACAAAACAAACGGGAAGAGAGAATCGCAGAGAAAGGGGGGGGTCGGCTCGTATCATCGCCATCCCTCCCCCTCTCGCTTGCATCTGATAGGTAGAAACCCCAAAAGAAGAATCCACGAAAGCGCCGGTGCTCACCTGTTCTCGGAACAGAGTATCAGATCTTCAGCTAAAGCAGAGGAAGATGGCCGGCAGAGGACGCTCAGACGGAACCCCTTTTCCCAAGAGCTCTATCTCTCTTAGAATCTGGTTCACTCTCCGACGCTCCTCTTTTTTCTTCTTCCCCTCTCTTTTTTGTCGTCCTCTTCTTTTTCCCTTCTCTATATCATCGTCGTCTCTCGCTGTCCTCTCCTCAATCGAACAGCTTCCTACATATATATAGGAGGTTCAAAGTCTTGATCCGGCGTTGAAAATGGTGCGCCGGGGAAGGCTCCATGGGCTTTTGCGCGTCGGAATAACGGGCTCAGGTGGGGTTCTTTACGCGCCAGAATAAGGGGCACCAGATGGGGGCGCGCCGGTTTAAGGCACGCCGTGTTAATGTTCCTCGCACGTCGCGAGTCAGTCGATGAGTCCGGGGATGATTCCGGGGGTCACCAGTGTTAGGGTGCTTGGCCCGGATACAGAGGGGGGGGTGAATGAATCCTTCTACGAATAACGGCCAAATTTAAAAATCGGATGCTAGATAAAGAAACAGAATGGAACCAATTCTATTCAACTCAAATATAATCACATTGAGCGCACCTATTCAAGCATCTAGCGGAAGCAAACCAGACAATCAAGCCACTGCTCAATAGATTTTTAGGTGGTTCGGTCCTTCAGACCTACATCCACCCCTCACTCCCCACCGGAGTGAGGCTTCACTAGCGAATGCTAGAACCAAGCAGACTCAGTCTGCAAACAGTTGCTGCCACACAGCTTGACCAGGGGAACAACCTCCCCTCTTTCTCCCAACCGGAGGGAACCAACAAGTAGCTCCCAGCTACTTGCAACTGGAGATCAGATCTCCCTTCCTCCAAACCGGAGGGAACACGACCTCAGACCAGAGGATCGGAAAGCACGGCAAACCAGAAAACAAAGGAAAAACAATAAACGAAAATAACTTCAGCAAACAGAAGCTGAAACACGAAATGCACAATTTGGCTCCTAATAGAGCTGACTGGCCTGGATCTGATCCACGGTCCAGTGAAGACAGATCTTCAGGTAAGCTTCTTTCTTTTTCTCCACGAGTTCTCTCGCTCACTCTCTATCTCTCTTTTCTTTCTCTTAAACTCTCTTCCTCTTTCACACGAGCACTATTTCTCTCTCTCTCAATTTTTCTTCTTCTGCTGGATCGAGCTCTCTGTAGCACTGCCTTTTCTTTCTTGGCTCTCATCCTGGTTCATCGGTGGGCGAAGGTTTCTATTTATAGTGGCAGCAGATGGATAGGGCACTAAACGCGTGTGCCTCCCACGCTCGATCCAGAACCTTCCTGCCACGTGCTCTTTTTTGTATTTGTTCCTTCAGTATCGGATCATGTGCACCCAGACACTGATGAATGTTCTTCCTCGGACCTGCAACAAGATAAGAACCATTAATATTGAGTGCCATAAGAACTAGAACTGCATGAGGTTAGTGGACACGACAAAAAAGTAAACAGAAAAACAACGCGAAGACACGAAGACAAGAACAGAAACCAACACTAAGTATGGTTTCAACACAAGAGAGACACGAGGACTAGGAAGAGTAAAAACGACACGAGGTGTAGAAAACATGACACGAAGTTATGAGAGGAGAAGCGACACGGAGTGTGGTCAATGTGATAAAGACACGGAGTCTAAAAAATGAAAGATCAACACGAAGACAGAATACAAAGAAACAACACGAAGATAGAACAGTGATTTGACACGAAGTCAAAATGACAAGAAGTAAAAACGACACGAAGTTGAGAACAGAAATCAGCACGAGGTGTGATTTCAACATAAGAGAGACACGGACTGATAACGACACGAAGTCGAAACAGTAATTGACACGGGGTAACACGACGCGAGGTAAAAACGACACGAAGATGAAATTGACACATACTGAAAACAACACGAAGTCGAAACAGTAATCGACACGGGTTGAAAACAACACGAAGTCGAAACAGTGATCGACACGGGTTGAAAATAACACGAAGTCGAAACAGTAACCGACACGAGTTGAAAAACAACACCAAGATGAAGTACAAGAATTGACATGGAGTTGAAAACAACACAAAGATGAAATACAAGAATTGACACGGAGTTGTAAACAAGCAAAACACGAGGTGTACGTAAAGCAACAAAGAAGTGTGGTCAAAGCGAGAACGACACGAGGTCTAATGAGAAAGACCAACATGAAGACGGTGAAAACAGTACGAAGTAAAGATCAATGACACGACGTGTCACTGAATCAAAACACTACAGAGAAAAATGACACGCAATGTAGTGAAAACAACACGGACGCACGACCTGAAGGACAGTAAACATAAACAACACGCGGTAAGAGAAGACGACACGGCGTATTGGAAATACAAACAGTACTAAAATTAAAACGACACGAAGACAAACAGTTCAACACGAGGTGTTATACACAAACAAGACGAAGTGCCAACTAACACGAAGACAGTCCTTAAAAATACCTGAAGTGAAATGAAAGTTTATTCTTCACAGAAAAATATTTGTGTTAATTTTCCACAGAGACATATTTTTGAACACCACTAAGACTTATAGTGTTGTCATCATCAAAACATGTAAAGATTCAACAATACTCAACAATCCCCCCCTTTTTGATGGATGGCAACACTATGAGTCTTGAGTCTTTGCAGAGAAAGAGAAAACACTAAATAGCCATTCTCAATGAAAAACACATATTAAACATTCTCAACGAGCTAGCCTGATTTCTCCCCCTTTGACACCATCAAAAAAATGAAACAAAAAGAATGCAAATGATATGAGTTTTAATTAATAAGTCCAAGAGTGTGAAAGAGAAAGCCTCAAAAAGGGCAACAAGATACAGAGCATAGACTTTTCAAGAAAAGTATCTGGCTTGTCTGCTAGAGGGGCCACGCGGCCTGCCATGAGGTGGTCTTCCCCTTGGAGAAGTAGAAGAATGATCTTGAGGTGGAGTTCTGCTGGAAGAAGCGTGACCAGGTGCTGAACCCAAGGTAGACTGAAATTCTTTTAGGTCATTTGACAGTTCAGCTAGCCAATATACCACAGAGCTTCTGACCTGTGCCACTTCAGAAATGATGTCTTCTTGGCGAACATTGACAGTTTCATATCTGTCAGTCAGAAGTGTCATTTCTGTTAAGAAGGCGGCCAATTTATCATAGACCTGCTGAATACCTGGACCTAGGACACTGGATGACTTCTTCAAAAGTTCTAAAGATGTTCTGATCTCATAGCAGTGATCTATAATGGTGGAAGACATTTTGAAGGAGGAGATTTGAACATCTTGCAACTCACTCAGTGCTTTAGCTATCTTTGAACACACCTCCTGCAACCCTTGCATCAGGGATCTGTTGGCATCATCTGAAGCCTTTTTGTTGAGAAGGAATCGTTTCCATTCAGTGAGGAGGGATATCTCGAGCTTCAGTAGCCTGGAATGTACCTGATTTATGTTGAGGGTGACATATGTGAGCAGGTCATCTAATTTCTTATCTTGCTTGTGCATCTGCTGAGTCAGGTTTATGAGAAGCTCTTCAATGTTGGGCGCCCGAGCAAATTCAATGTTGGGCGCCTGTGCAGATAAGAGTCTAGGTGGACCTAGAGGTGTACCAAAAAATTCACTGCCAGGTGCAGTTCTCTCAGCTGCTTCCTCTTGTACTGGCATTTGACTGCTCTCAGCTGGGACCTGAACTTCATCTTCAGCTTGAGTTTCTTTCTGAGGGAATACATCTTCAGGTTCCTCTTCTTCACTTGAAGATTCTGTATCTAGTTCTATGACAGGAACCTTTTCTCTATCTTCCATGAGTTCCTGATCTGCAGGGCTGCCAACAAAGGCCTGCTCGAGACTTTCAGATACGACCAAGTTGGTAGCCTCGTCCAAGCTTCGCTCAATAGTTTCTCTTAAAATTTCATTAACAAAAACAGCAAGATCTTGATCAGTACTGTCTTGCTCTTTAGCTGGCTGTTCTTCAGGCACTATTACCTCTTCAGATGTCTTCCCAAAAGAATCAAATAGCCCAGCGATAGTTGCATCTAGATCTGTCTGAATGCTTTCATCAGATAATCTGATGTCCTCAGAGGCAGCCTCAACTAGCCTCTGAAAGGAGAAGGATACTTCGGTGGGTGCAGCTGGCAAGGTGGACTCTGGTTGTTCAGTTGGTGTTTCCTGATGATCAATCTCAGAAACTAATTGCTCACCAGTGGGGGCTAAGACTTGAAATTCTTCCAAATGCTCCCCCTGAGTTTGTGATTCCCTGGCCTTTTGGACCTTAACTTGCCCCACCATAGAAGAGTCCTCTAAGCCCAAAAACACTGAAACAAAATTCATATTAAAAATGTTTCGGGCCTTAACTTCTGATGCGGCCTCTCCATCCAAGCAAATCTCAGAATGCTTGAAGATGTCTGTCATATGGGCGGCATAGGGAAGATGTCTCTTGGATCCAATGCATCCCTTCATGACATTAAAAATGATTTCTGGCAGACATATCTTCACATTTTGAATCAGACAAAACAGTAGAAATCTCTGCGTGTCTGTAATTCTTCCTCTAGCCCCAGTCTGTGGGGTGATAATGGAAGCAATGACGTTCTGAAGGAGCTTGTGAAGAGGAGGAAATGACGATGTCTGATAGGCTTTTAGCTTCAACTGCCCCTTATCATGAATGTTACTGGGTTTACCAGTAATGACAGAGAAAGCTTCATGGAGACTGTATCGAAAGCTTCCCTCTACCTCCCCTTTATCTGGAGTACCGAGAGCTTTGTGAAGGGAGTCACATGTAACAGTTATCTCGACCCCTTTAACAGATGATAACAAGGTAGACTTGTCTCGGCTCAAGGACAAGTTATTGTAAAATTCCATTACCGGCCTAGGGTAATAGACACGGTGATTTTCTAAGAAATTTCTCCACTCCTGAAACTCAAAGATTTTCAACAATTCTGGAAACTTCGAGACCAAGGTTTCATCTCCGAAATCTATTATTCTAGGATGAATGATTTTCCCACTTTCTAAGAACACGGTAGACTGAGAAAACCTGGTACCTTGTTCTGAAGAGACTTCCGCAGCAGGTTCTGGCTCAAGACATCTCTGTTGCTTAGATGAAGGCTCTTCAACTATTTCTTTTCCCTTCCTCTTTCTTTCACCCGGAGCTGCTGACCTTTGCTGATCCATCTGCCGGAACTTCCAGAGTATCAACTCTCTCTTGCAGGCTGCTATTGGAAGTGAAGCTAGACTTAAGAAAGGAATAGACCTCTGTCGGGGAAGAAAGTGAGCGGGAAGAGATGGAGATGGGTTTGAAGAAGACGCTCAAGGTAGAGCAGCACGAGGATGAATAGGAAGCGGCAAGGGGAAATAAGGGTTTGAGGTGGAAGGCGTGAGAAACAAGAAGGGTTTTGTCGGGTAGCTTTTTACTCATATCAACTTTTTCTGTAAATACCCAAAATACCCTTAGTCCTGATGTAACGCAGCTATAGTATGTTAAAGTTAGCCCTTCAATATGTGGACGGGTTATATTCTTCCAAAAACCAAGGTCAGTTAACTCAAGATATTAAATCAGCATAATCACAAAATTAGCTGTTAAAGTTGCTTAACCTAGAGAGAGACACGATTAAATTGCTCCTTATGTTTGTCAAGCAACGAAATAACGCATCAATGTCAAGCAGATTTCATTTCTTCATTTAATCGACGAGAAGGCATACATGGTCAACCAATTTGTTGAACACAAGGTAGAATAGTCCCTTTTTACACAAGGAGACATGTTTATTAGACACCAGAAACCCTGGTTACTTAGGACGGACTACCTTTATGCCAATGATATATATATATATATTTTCTTTTGAGGACTTTCCCCTTTTTTTTTATTTTAACATTTCTATACAGAGATAGCTAGTTGTATCATGACAGAAACTCTGGACTTCTTCGATCAAGAGTGTCTATTTCTCCACAAAAGCCATTGCTCTGCCACAAAGAATGGCGTATTCCCTGGAGGCACTTCTCATGATTTTAGACAAAAACTGAGATCTTACTTAACACAATTTTATCTCAGAGCTCTCTTTACATAAGTTTCAGTTAAGTCGAGATCCTCAATAAGTTTTTCTCATTTAACAGAAAGTTTTATAATATGTTGACCAACACTTGAGAAGATAACTTAGAAGGATCAAGGACCAAATATAACCCCCAAACATTGAAGTTCTTTATTAACAGGTGTAAATTGTTACACTAGATATTGGGTGGTTTAAGGTATACAGATCATATCTGATAAGAGCAAGAAGACTGCACCCACAATTTCTTCGAGAGAGAATCTGAACCAAGAGTGATAGGTGAGAGATAAGGAGGCGGCTGATCGAATAGAGATGAGATGAGCAGCACTCCTATCAGCAAGCCAACAAGTGAGAGATCACTCAAGACATTAGGCACTAAAGACATATCCAAATATAGTATTTTTGAAGTAGTTCTGTCTCACATCCAGAGAAACTCTTGGGCAACAGACTGCAACCTCTTGAGATGACTGATCTTAAAACCACATTAACTGCATCGGCTGACAAAAAACTTCAGAAACCAAATATCCTGACAAGCTCCTCTTCAGCCCACTCAAGGATAACTCACACACGACTCTTGGAAGTGTTAATTATTTAATGAATGCAGTGTTTGCCATGAAAATTAAACAAGTGTGTTTATGAGTTATGCATAAACAGACTCCCCTGATCAGCAGAATGACTTATGGTACTAGGCAGAGCATTTGGTCTAAGAGACCACCTCACACATAGTAAGAACCTCCTGACAGATTTCTCTGTCTTTTGGTAGCTTACCATTTGATATACCAAAGAGGTCATGGATAACAGGGTAACCTCAACAGTCCTATAAGCAACTCAGATTTCCAAAGAATTATGCAACATACAGTTTTCAACCAGCATTCGCTTTCAGTTAAAAATTTCAGAAATTTCAGAGTGCATGTTTTAGAAAATAATGCAACTTGCAGATGATGAATGAATATGCAAGACCAGATTCAATATGCATGCACTAGATGAAACTAATAGCAAGATATGCAAGAATGCATCAAACCAGATATGCAGTAAGTTTCAAAATGGGACATGTAGAGAGATTACCTGAAAATTGTGAGAATGGGGTTTTCATTCTTGAGTGCCTTGGATCATTTCCCCTTTTATTCCAGTCCCAAGGCACACCTGCAAAACAAAGTTTATTTTGCACAAACAGGTACACAGGAAGTCTTGGGTCCTGTCATGACATTATCACTCCTAGCAGGTTTTCTTAGCACATTTTTAACTTGATAGCAAGGAGCAGTAGTTTTCAGATCTGGGTTATGCACATTATTATGAGTATGAATTGTATGTGCATTAGCATGGAAATTTCTGTTATTTGCATTACCAAACTGTTTTCCATAATCAACACATTCAAAGTTTTTCTTTTTGAAAACCACTTTGTTCTTTCTAAGAGCATTTGTACTAGCAGGAAATCTATACTTTCCAGAACTGAAATTTTTCCTTTGAGCATGCCAACAATCAATGGCCCTGTGGCCATACTTTCCACATTCAAAGCATGAGATAGAATTTCTTTTAAAAGAACCTGACCAGCATTCAGAGACCTTGTGACCAATTTTGTTGCAATTAAAACATATAATGTGCTGGTTCTTGTTAAAGACATGCTGATTTGCAAAGTGTTTTGTATGATATGAGCATGATTTTTCCTTACTACTTGCAAACCAACAATGAGCAGTAGTGTGTCCTACTTTATCACAATTAGAACATTTGACATTCCTTTTCTGACCAGACACAGATTTTCTAGCATGCTTGTTGTCATCTTTTTCCATCACAAAACAGTTACTCATAAGATGTCCATACTTACCACAATAATGACATGAGCCACTTGATTTCTTTAAAACATGGCATTTATCTGATGAGTTCTTAGCATGCAGACTGTTCCTTTGAATTTTTGATGTTTTATGATTTTTATTTTGTTTTTCTATTTTCTTAGCCTTGTACCGAGGTGGAGATGAGATAGAAGGCTTTTCCTGTTCAGAGGATTTGACAAAGACAGTTTTCAGGTTGGCTCCATCAACCTTCCTCATGACTGGACTGTAACCCAGTCTTCCTTGTTAAAGTTAATCTTTGTTCTCAGTATTTTCTGAACAATGGGCTATTTGTCTTTTGATGTAGTGGCTACATTTGAAGTATTTAGAAAGGATGTCATTACTTTGTTCTGCAAGGCCTTCTTATTGAGATTATTGTAGCCCAACCCTTCCTTTTTGACATTGACTTTTACACCTAGCAGCTTGTCTAGGTTTTTCTGCCCATCAACAAATTTAGACAAGGAAGCTTTCAAATCCTGAATTTCATTTTCAAGAGATGCAATGTGTATTTCATAACTAGTGATCTCTTGTTCACTACAATTGACAGCTTCATTCAAAACCTTGTTAGCTGTTTTGTATTCTTCAATTTCCTTTCTTAGCTCATCTACCTCTTCAGTCTCGTTTGTACAGATAGCTTTTCCTTTTTCCAATGTGAGAAGTCTTTCAGACATGGCACTGTTTAACAATTTTAATTTTTCAACTTCTTCTTTAAGCTTATCATTTTGAACTAGCTCATTTATTAGAAGCTGATCTTCTGAGTTAACCATGCTTTCTCTCCTAGCTTCAAACTCCCTCAATTCCTTTTGTTGTTTTTCAAAATCTTTCTGTAATTCTATGTTTACAGATTTTATGGCGTTAAAATTTTCAATCAGCAACTCATTCTCTCATTTAAGTTTCTTTAGTTGTTCATCATTTTCTTTAGAGAGCTTTCTGAGGAAGTCATCTTCAGATTTTAAATTGTTCAGCTCAGAGTGAACACATTCAAGTTCCTTCTTCAGTTCTGCATTCTGGTTTTTATACATATGATTATCAGACAGACATGCATCATGAGATTTCTTCGTACTTGAACAATTTTTACATGGAGAGCTAGAACTATCTACCCGAATACCCTTTTTTAACTTTTTATACTGTTTTCTTAACAGTTCATGAGATTCAAATAATTCAGCATATGCATTCTCCCAATCTTCTAGAGAGAAATTCTCGAAGATATTTACCTCATCATCATCATCTTCTTTAGTTTGATTGCTGCCTTGATCGCTGGCACTTTGATTTCTTCTGTTGGCCATCATGCATCTGCCCACATCTATCTCCTGAGTTCGCTTCAGTGCATCCAAAATATCTTTAGCAGAACTGGATTCAAAGAAACATGAATGAAAAGCTCTATCAGTAGCTGCCTTCATTAAATTTATTGCTATCTGATTTTCTTCATGCATGGATTTGTGACTGTCAGTCCATTTGGACTTTTTCCTAGGTAGTTCATGAGGACCATGTGAAATTACTTTCCACAGGTCTGGATTCACAGATTTAACATAATTCTTCAAAACAGCGAACCATGCATCAAAATGCGTACCACTGAAGATCGGTGGATGGGCCATGAGAACACACAGATTAACGCATAAGAATATTGATGCACTAAAAGGAAATAAGCACCTAAGATTGCAAGATCGATCTGCAGGTCGCTGGACCTTGTAAGCAGAAACCTGCTCTGATACAAACTGTTAGGGTGCTTGGCCCGGATACAGAGGGGGGGGGGGTGAATGAATCCTTCTACGAATAATGGCCAAATTTAAAAACCGGATGCTAGATAAAGAAACAGAATGGAACCAATTCTATTCAACTCAAATACAATCACATTGAGCGCACCTATTCAAGCATCTAGCGGAAGCAAACCAGACAATCAAGCCACTGCTCAATAGATTTTTAGGTGGTTCGGTCCTTCAGACCTACATCCACCCCTCACTCCCAACCGGAGTGAGGCTTCACTAGCGAACGCTAGAACCAAGCAGACTCAGTCTGCAAACAGTTGCTGCCACACAGCTTGACCAGGGGAACAACCTCCCCTCTTCCTCTCAACCGGAGGGAACCCACAAGTAGCTCCCAGCTACTTGCAACTGGAGATCAGATCTCCCTTCCTCCAAACCGGAGGGAACACGACCTCAGACCAGAGGATCGGAAAGCACAGCAAACCAGAAAACAAAGGAAAAACAATAAACGAAAATAACTTCAGCAAACAGAAGCTGAAACACGAAATGCACAATTTGGCTCCTAACAGAGCTGACTGGCCTGGATCTGATCCACGGTCCAGTGAAGACAGATCTTCAGGTAAGCTTCTTTCTTTTTCTCCACGAGTTCTCTCGCTCACTCTCTATCTCTCTTTTCTTTCTCTTAAACTCTCTTCCTCTTCACACGAGCACTATTTCTCTCTCTCTCAATTTTTCTTCTTCTGCTGGATCGAGCTCTCTGTAGCACTGCCTTTTCTTTCTTGGCTCTCATCCTGGTTCATCGGTGGGCGAAGGTTTCTATTTATAGTGGCAGCAGATGGATAGGGCACTAAACGCGTGTGCCTCCCACGCTCGATCCAGAACCTTCCTGCCACGTGCCCTTTTTTGTATTTGTTCCTTCAGTATCGGATCATGTGCACCCAGACACTGATGAATGTTCTTCCTCGGACCTGCAACAAGATAAGAACCATTAATATTGAGTGCCATAAGAACTAGAACTGCATGAGGTTAGTGGACACGACAAAAAAGTAAACAGAAAAACAACGCGAAGACACGAAGACAAGAACAGAAACCAACACTAAGTATGGTTTCAACACAAGAGAGACACGAGGACTAGGAAGAGTAAAAACGACACGAGGTGTAGAAAACACGACACGAAGTTATGAGAGGAGAAGCGACACGGAGTGTGGTCAATGTGATAAAGACACGAAGTCTAAAAAATGAAAGATCAACACGAAGACAGAATACAAAGAAACAACACGAAGACAGAACAGTGATTTGACACGAAGTCAAAATGACAAGAAGTAAAAACGACACGAAGTTGAGAACAGAAATCAGCACGAGGTGTGATTTCAACATAAGAGAGACACAGACTGATAACGACACGAAGTCAAAACAGTAATTGACACGGGGTAACACGACGCGAGGTAAAAATGACACGAAGATGAAATTGACACATACTGAAAACAACACGAAGTCGAAACAGTAATCGACACGGGTTGAAAACAACACGAAGTCGAAACAGTGATCGACACGGGTTGAAAATAACACGAAGTCGAAACAGTAACCGACACGAGTTGAAAAATAACACCAAGATGAAGTACAAGAATTGACATGGAGTTGAAAACAACACGAAGATGAAATACAAGAATTGACATGGAGTTGTAAACAAGCAAAACACGAGGTGTACGTAAAGCAACAAAGAAGTGTGGTCAAAGCGAGAACGACACGAGGTCTAATGAGAAAGACCAACATGAAGACGGTGAAAACAGTACGAAGTAAAGATCAATGACACGACGTGTCACTGAATCAAAACACTACAGAGAAAAATGACACGCAATGTAGTGAAAACAACACAGACGCACGACCTAAAGGACAGTAAACATAAACAACACGCGGTAAGAGAAGACGACACGGCGTATTGGAAATACAAACAGTACTAAAATTAAAACGACACGAAGACAAACAGTTCAACACGAGGTGTTATACACAAACAAGACGAAGTGCCAACTAACATGAAGACAGTCCTTAAAAATACCTGAAGTGAAATGAAAGTTTATTCTTCACAGAAAAATATTTGTGTTAATTTTCCATAGAGACATATTTTTGAACACCACTAAGACTTATAGTGTTGTCATCATCAAAACATGTAAAGATTCAACAATACTCAACAACCAGAAACATTTATCTCACGAATGCTCCTTGAAACCTCGACAGGATGTCTTGTCGAAGCTCCCAGGTCGACGCACGGCCATTCCCGAGACTCCAGATAGCTTTGATTTGATCATGCGGGCTTTCCACTGACACGGCCTTCGGCTCTATGATTCGTGCTACTGGCCCGATCTGGCTTGTGCCTAAAGCTCCTTAGGGGGTGGGATAACACCAGGGATAGTTCCGCCTCAGCTGGGCGATCATTCGGCCACTAACGGGCCCATCTTGGCGAGAAGCCGTACCCGTGCCGGGTGATCGGGATCTTCTGTCGACAGAGCTTTCGGTCCTCCGTCCTGGAGAGCCAGGGGGACTCTTTCATCTTCAGGAGAGCCTTTCATGTGGTGGGTAGCCACTAGGTAGACCGTCGTCCTTGATCGGACAACGGGTCTAGTGTATGCGACACGACGGTGTCGATGCCGATTCATTGGGCAGGCGTGGTCGCACTACCGGTTGGTTGTGAGTTTGTCTCGGCTCTCCTGAGTGAAGTCCCCATGCTCATGCGGGGTGACTCGAGGCTCTGGCAGCTTGAGAAGTCTTCAATATGTTGATCTTTATCGGCTTCCGTGCTTCAGCGGGCCGGGTCCTTCGTCTTTGTGGCTTGGTCGCCGACGATCATATTTTGGGTGCCAACAAATGCCCCCCAGACGTGGGTGTTGCGAGCAAGGCACGAGTGCAGTAAGGCCGACGGGTGAATTTCTCCCGGAATGACCTCGTCTTCAGCTGACAGGAGCTTGGTACGGCCCTTAATTCGGCATGGACGTTAATCCGACGCCGTTTTCATTTTAATACGGTGCGGGGTTGCTTCGGCGCGCTCTTGGCTTTGAGATGTTAATCCGGCGTGGCCTTGTGTTTTTGCCTGTTAATCCGGCGCACCTTTTCCATTGAAGCGTGAATTCGGTGTGGCCAATCTCGGTGTGCCTTTTGCTTATGGGTCCGTTAATTCGGCGCGCTAAATAGCGCGCCGGATTAGCAAGGGGAAGGTTTCCCCTATATATTTCCCCTTCTTCATTTTTTTTCCTTCATCACCCTTCATTTGCAAGCTTCCTTTCTCTCTCCTCCCTTTCTTCTCTTCCCGCGGTGCCAAGTGAGGCGGGGACGAGAGCGAGTTTCTGAGGGGTGAGTGGGGTGTTGTTCATTTGGGTTTTAAACCCATTCTTTGGGCCCCGGGAGGCTTCTAGTAGGTCGTTCCCTCGGAGCTATTTCCCCCGGGTGTTCCTTTTGGCCTCGGTGTAATGCCGGTGGCTGCTTTTAGGGACCGTTCCCTTAGTGGACGTGTTCCCGCTTTTCCTTGGCAATCTCCTGTGCTGGGGAGACTCTGCCGAAATTTTGTCAAAAATCTGCCTTGAATTGGTTATTCTCTGACTTTTGCTTATTGTTTGATGCGCTTCTTTACAGCTATCATGGCATCCGGTTCTTCTTCTCGTGCCATGGTGACGTGGGAGAACGTCAATTCCCTTGATCGGGGGCACGGTCAAGTGGCTGTGGTTGCGGAATCCTCAGATTCGGAGATAGATACTGTGGACACCAGCCGTCTCCTCATTCTTGGGGGCGACTCCTTTCATTATGATAGGGAATGTGTCGCCAGGAGGGACTACCCCAAAGACAAACACCTGATGTCCCTTCTCCAACGCTTCAACCTCCAAGGGAAGAGGGACGTGTTCCTTGTCCGAAAAGCCGAGCAGGCCCTATTGGTGGAGAGGGACAGTCTGACAGATTGTGTGGTGCGGGGAAGACCCATTTATCTCCCCGGAGAGGTCAGGAAATGGAGCGTCGTGCTAGGACTGCAGGATCTGGCTCCAGAAGACGGGCTGCTGACCAGGGCCCCTGAATTTTTACCCGCTCGGTGGAATGATTCCGCAGGCAGGGTGGACCGGGAGAAGCCAATCTTTGGCCTATTCCTTGCCCCGTTGAAGTGGGGGTACAGAGAAGAATCATTTCTGCTGGACTGCCTGGTGATCCGCTTCAAGCACCAGATATCTGTGGGGTGGTTTGCCGAGCTGAGGGCCACCGACGCCCACGCATTTAGACCTGGAGCGGTGGAGTTCACAGATTATGTGCTGCATCATTATGCTCTCATCCTGACCAGGGTCGGGATATACTACAGCGTATATGCTTCAAGGTACCGCTACCCCATATCCCGAGGCTTGTGCTGTGGTATGATCGAGGTGATCTGCCCCGAATATAACACTTTCTATACTTCGGAAGGAGAGACCTCTCTAGACTTGTGGAGCCTCTCACAGCTTAGCGGCCTACCCATTGACGGAGAACCGTATGAAGAGGTTTGCTGGCCTGACTGGCTGAAGGATCAGACTGACGGTGAGGGTCGGTATCTGGCAGGTTATGCCTATGAATATCTGATGAAGGCGTACCGCACCCTCTATCATTCGTCGCACGACACGAGGGAAGCTCGGAAGCCTGGCGAGAAGCGGAGGGTGCGGATTTGCACCTGGCTTCAATATTTCTTCAATGGGAAGAATAAGTATGAAGACTTTCCCCCAATAGCGCCAGTGGCTCAGAAGCGGAAGAAGAGGGTGCGACGCCAGGCCGCTTCATCATCTTCTTCGAGAGGAGGGCAGGGGGAGAACTCAAACCCCACCGGTGTTGACACAGTCACTCACTGTACTGCATATCTAGTTTACTGGCTCTGTTCTTTCGCTCTTCCACAGGGTGACGAGAGCGTGATTAGGGCGGAGGCCATTTATCCAGCCTGTCTCATGGCTTGGGGTACCAAGCTATCTCTTTACCCGGTGGCCATGTGTCTTATTTACAAGATGTTGGGAGACCTGCATAAGACGCATCTCCCCAGAAATCTTCGGACGGTCGGACCGTTACATTTTTTCAATGCTTGGGTTTGTACCCTATTCCTGGAGGCGGCTCCTCGGGCGTTACTGTCTATTCCTCTTGTTCCGCGGATGATAGAATTCGCGAGTGCCGAGCCCTCCTTACTAGCGGAGCAACTCTATGCCATTCGGGGCAAATTGGCCCGTATTCCCACAGATTCACCCGGAGTTCTTCACTTTTGGAGCTTAGCTGCCCACTCCAGCCCGCTGGTGAATAGGACGAGGCAGTGCAAGCTTTTTAAGACTGAGGAGTATATCCATCCGCTTTCTGAGGCCAAATGTACAAGACCCATTTTTGAGCCGGAGTTGGTTGACTGGGCGCTGGCTATCAGGCCGAGTGTCCTTGTATTCTGCAAGAGCGGCATTTTGTGGTTGGAGCCGTACTACCCGTTCCGTTTCAGTCGGAACTTCGACTATGACCAGCACATTCCACATTCTTCTTCACAGTTTGCGCTGCCTAACAGGCACAGGGCCGGGCAAGTTTCAAATGATGATGCCCGGATATGGTGGGACTTCTTCCATCGCCGGGAAGATGTTTCTTTCAGGGTGCCAACCCCTGCCCGTTTCCCCCGCGTCACGCCTGAATATATCAAGTGCTGGAACGTGCGGACAGGGTTCTACGGGAGCTCCCGGCGAGAGTGCTGCGCCGTGGCAGAGCACAAGTTCCTGGACTCCCAGCCGGAGCCAGTCTTTGATATTGAGCCTTCTTATTTGAAGAAGTTGAAGTCCTGGACGCGTACGGAAGTGAAGGCCTATCTGGAGGCCCGCAAGGTCGTAAAAAGTCGCAGGACAAAGGTTGACCCGAAGCTGCCCCCGATCAACAAAGATGACTATGTGAAAACCCTTTGGGGTTTATGCCGGGTGAGTAGCGAGAGGGTGGTCCTTCAGCAACTCCCTTTGTCGGTGGAGGAGCCCATCTCGACTGTGGCCGACTGGCGTCCCGAGGTGGATAGGTTGTACCCTTATCGGACTTTCATTCGCAAGGAAGACAGACGGGATGCCTTGTACGACAACACCCCCTGGCTATTTGCGCTCCTTCGGTCGCATGGCCTTTCAGTGGGTGGTCCCAGCGAAGCCATCCTGGACCGACCTCTTCAAGTTTCGTTCAAATATGCTGACAGATGGGGGCTGGACCACCTGAGCCTATATTATCTCCTGTCTTCTCATGGTCACGAGGACCTGGCGCTGCTGGACGAGCTGGGTGAAAAGATCAGAGATTTATGCTGGCTTATTCGCGAGGCGGCTTCGAGAGACAAAGTGCCCTCGCTGTATTATTGGCCTCTCTTCCCCTTCTATACAGGGCTGGCAAGTATGTTCCATTTCTTCATTCAGGCCCTTCGGCCAGCTTCTTTCTTTCATTGTGGTGCATTAATTTCACCTGTGTGCATGTGCAGTCCGACCGACTTCGGAGGAGACTCAGTACTTTAGGGAGCTGATAATAAAGGCCCAGAAGCCAGCGTATTTTGATGTTCCCGAGCCAGCCCCGACCACGATGCCACTGCCTCCCGGTGATTCGAGAAAGCGGACTCGGTCCTAGTTGAGAGAGGCCGTCGGGAAGGCGAAGGCGGCGGTGACCCGGGTGACACGGGCGCGCCGAAAGAAGGCCGCAGAAAGGGAATCAGCAACTGTTCTTCCTTTGGATATATCCTTCGAAGAGTTTGAAGATTCTCACACACAAAGGCCAGAAGCTGAAGGTATGCTCTTCTTTTCTTCAGAGTTCATTAGTCCACTTTGACTGCCTTGGCTAGCTCATGCTGACGGTTGCCGACACAGTTGCCGCGGTCGTCGGGTTGGAGGCGACGGTAGATGTCGCGACTAGGGAAGGGGCAGAGGGAATCCCTGCTACTTTCTTAGAGAGAGATCTGTCTTCTCCGACGCCCAGATAGGAAATGGAAGGTAATTTATAGTTTAATTGTGGCGCCACCACGAAACTTCTCGTCTTCAGCCGGCTTGACCTTTTCTCGCCGTAAATTTCAGTTGATATACAACCGTCATTACTTCCGGGCTTGGAGAGTGCAAAAGAAGCGATTATCCAGGGGAAGAGTGAACTTTCCCTTGAGGTCCCATCCATTGTTGCTCCTGATGTGGAGTGCACGGGGGGAGCTCCTGCCGCGGGTGATGCTCCTCCTGGCGAGGCTCCTGCCCCGATGGTGGAGCGTCTCGAAAGCGCAGAGGGGTCTTCCTCGTCTGAGCAGGTTGATTATGGTGGCGGCTCTAGTGATGAGGAGTTCCCACTTGTTGACACAGAGACTGAGGATGCCGGGGCATCGTCGGCCTATTAAAGCGATCATGATGCGGGACGAGACCACGGACACGACAAGCTCGTGACTGCCCCTTAACGAGGGAAGCGTCGGATGTGCGCGGTTGAGAAACCGGCAATGAGCTAGGGTGATCGGCTCTCTTTTGTGCCCGGATCGGGTCACGGGACGGTCTCGCACTCTCTCGCAGCAGCGGTAATGAATAGATAAAGCGAGCTAGATATCCCTACACATGCTCTCTAGCAGCGGCATAAACAAATATATATGAAGTAAGTAAAATGCCGAGAAGGGAGCGAAAACGATACCTCCACGCGCTCGGCGTGGGGACGACGGACCCGGCCGAAACTCGTACTCCCGGAAATTTAATACACCATATTACAGAAAATAAATTACTGCCCACTCCACGCAGGGAGGTAAAGGGCTACACAAACGGGCCCGGGAGGACCGAATTCGGGTTGACGGGCGGCTTCTCGCGTCTCTTCGGCAGCACCCGAACTAGTGACGGTGGGACCCACGTGCTGTCCGGAGGGACCGTGCAGGACCCGGTGTCACCACTGTGGTGGGGACACTTGTGGAAGTGTTCCCTGGGCTGGCGGCACGCTGGTTCACCGGCCGGACGCCGGGCGGCTCCGTTCGGCACCGGTCGGAATAACCGGCCACGGGCTGCAACTTCTGGTTTTTAGCGCGCGTCTCGGCGAGAACGGGCGTTGCGATTAGCCCCAATGTCGGATCGACACGAGATTGGCGCCGTTGGAAGATAACTTCAAATCCTTCAATCTAGGCCTGGAGATCTGGCCTGGATCTGCACGGAACTGGACTTATGGAATTTCCTAGTTCCTATTGTACAGTTCCTGAAATCTTAGGTCAGCAGAGAACTTTCCTGTGTATTGCGTTTGACCGTGAGGTATACGTCCGAATTTGGGGTTGTGTTCTTCAGAAACGTTGTGGGAAATCAAGTTACGAAACCAGGACTATTTTTAGATCTGGATTTGGAGGTGGTGGTGATTTGTTCTGATTTTGGAAGTGGAGGGTGGTCGGATCTGGGATCTGACTGACAACACTGTAGCTGAGGAAGAACACGAATTTCTAAAAATAGATAGAAGGCTGATAAAAAATTAAGAAAATATATGGATGTAGGGGGTGATGGACAGAACTTCCAGTAAAATTGGGAGGGTTTGTACAAATCAAAAAGATGGCCGTAGGTGGGAAACACAGGGCTGCTGTCACTATAGATAGAGACAAAATTGAACTAGGAATGAAAGATGCAGAAAAATGGGAAAATACTAAACGATGGAATTTGAGCGTGAACATTTAGGTGGAGCTTGGGATACAAGGGAAGAACACACCATAAAAATTGCAGCTTGAGATCTTCACGTGGTGGAGAGCAGATATTCGGACAAGAAGCCTCTATCCAGGATGGACAGAACACCGAAGGCGGCTCCGCGGCGGCGTGATGGCGGCACGAACGGCGGCGGCGGCGGCACCGATGATCACCGGAGGTGGGGGGAAGGAGATATCACTCTAGAATGGGGGTTGGGGATGAAGAAACCAGGGGGAGAGAGAGGAGAGGTCAAAATTCTCCAAGAGAGGGGTTCTTGCACAATGATTTTTTCACTTTCATTAATTCTAGAATAATAGAAATACATGACTTTATAATAAATAAAAAAAGACCATGAATACCCTTAGATCTAGGATCTGGAGGAGCATTTAAGAGACTTCATATTTGATTCAAATAAAATAAAAAAAATAAAATTCCTAATTAATTCAAATGGGGGGACAAGGTAGGTGAGGTAGGTAGCCTACCTTTGAATTTTTAATCCACTTGTCTCCCATGTGGTCAATTGGCATTCCAACCTTCTAGATGGCCACCTAGGATGGTTGACCAGCCCCACATGGTCTAGGTGGACCAATGGGAAAGGGGTGAGGGCCCCCTTGCTTGGGCCTACTAGAATTTTACATATAAACCCACTAAGACTTACAATTACGTACCCATATAACATAAGGGTATACATACAAATATGAAAGGACATAAATACAAACAAAATGCGGACGGTCTTGCCTCGGTGTCCCCATCAATTCTCCCCGGGTGGGAGGAACTCGACCCCGTCGAGTAGGGGTATGGATGCTCGAGTACTTCGGCGGATCCGTCACCGTGCCAAGTAACGTGGGTATGCTCCACTCCAAGTGACCGTCACCTGCTCATTCCATATATACTCGATATGCATGAACTGCTATGGGCTAAAGGTGGACACTCCGGGTGGGGTACTCTCAAAATGGGAGGAGGCAGCTCGAAGACTCACTAGGAATCACCGCTGGGTCCCTATAGGTGACTGATCCGGGTATAGATGTAGAACCGATCCCATACTCATCGAGTGAGTCCAATCGCCTCTTACTCATAAGAGAATGACAACGAGCTTGCACAAGACACATGCATACAGACATACCACACAAAGAAAAAGCACACCGACTCATCTATGACCCTAGACACACCTAATGTTAGTCCGACCCGTACATGGGTGACGGCGGACCAGGACACCCGAACATGTGCCATGCATGCATTTGACGTAACCGGAGGTTGACGTCATGGGGAACTCCTAGACAAACTAGGATGCACCAATCATGGACATTGGGCTTGGATGCGGGAAGTCCGGGAGGTGCGGGTGGTTTAGAGGGATCGAGGAAACCAAAGTCTTCCTTACCCCCGAATGGTGGTTCGGACCTATGGCTATGTGGAGTTTTCTTGGCCCGAGTGGAAAAGGTGGGATAGTGAACTCCGCGGAAGAAGGGTAGTGAGTATGAAAACTCGAGAGGTTCACTAGTGAAGGGGTCAAAAGGGTTGAAGAAGGTGTGACCCCATGAAGTGGGTTCCAACATGACATGGTCCCAAGTTTGGAATTCATAGTCACTGTCATACATTATGATCGGTGGGACGACGGACATGTGTAGAAAATAGGCTTCCTCCCTTGGGCAAAAGGGAACAAAGTCGGACTCGACCGGCATCGGGAGGAATAGAAGAATCTCCGTGGTGACACACCCCATGGTGCACTCGGAGGTAATGGACCCGAAGGCCGGATGGGTGAAGCTAAGACTAGCAGGTTGGTCAAAGCCTCGGGCCAGTAGGTGCGTCAACTTCCATTGCATGTCTAATCCCATAATAAGGTCATCCAATGTATCAATATGGTGACTAGACCGAAAGGTAGTGTGGAAGGAGTTGACGGGCACTATAGGTAAGGTGGGGTCCATAGAAGGGTAGGGATGTGGGACCAAGCCATCCTTGAGCCAACTAAGAAGTGGCTCGGCTATGTATAGCGTACCCGTAAGAAACACGGGTGGCTCGGGATGGACATCCTCTAAATGTGGCTCCTCGAAGGGAGGGTGACTCCCGTGATGGGTGGCTAGAGGGGTGGGCTCCAGGAGAGGTGGCAAGCATGAATCCGAAGGTGGAGTGGGCCCCTGGGGTTGGGTGGCAGGAAAGACGAGGGTGCTCGATTGAGCCCTATCCTTAAGGATGATCTTGCCAGGTAGGTAAGGTGGGTATAAGGTGCAAGTCCTTTTACCCCAGTCAAGATTAGCCTTTCTTTCTCCTAACCACGTTTGCCCTAAAATGATGCATGGACCAGTAAGTGTGCCGATCTTGCACCATGCACCATCGGTGTAAAGAACGGAGCCGACCTTCCTATAGAACTCAACACAAGCAAAATCACCATCACGGATAATCTCGCCTATCTCGGAGAGAGACTCCACGATATCAAAAGTAACCCAATTATCCGACTCCCTATCGGTGAAATGGAGTTCCGTTGTGGACCCATTAGGTAGAGTTGCCTTAGAAATGATATAGGGTCGGGCTAGGAAGGCCTTGGCTTGGGCCACCAGAGACGACCACTTGGACGCATGGCCTTGGGGAACGGCCATGGATAGCGGACATGGACATGCATACACACGGAGACAAGACACTAGACCGACCAATGCAAAGGTTGGGATGCATGCATACTAAGGACAAGACACCAAGACTCGGTACGGGGCGGAGTTAATCGATCCAAAGATCACTCGCGCAAGTGTGCGGCCTTATAGCGACTAATGGTATGCTAATGCGACCCAAAAGACACTTTTTTGTTTTAAAACAATGATGACCCTAAACACGACTTAGACAATGACTAATGACTACATGACACTCTTCTTTTTTTTTTTGACACCCTAGACTCAAACTCACTCTGATACCAAATTGATGCGGGACGAGACCACGGACACGACAAGCTCGTGACTGCCCCTTAACGAGGGAAGCGTCGGATGTTCGCGGTTGAGAAACCGGCAATGAGCTAGGGTGATCGGCTCTCTTTTATGCCCAGATCGGGTCACGGGACGGTCTTGCACTCTCTCGCAGCAGTGGTAATGAATGGATAAAGCGAGCTAGATATCCCTACACATGTTCTCTAGCAGCGGCATAAACAAATATATATGAAGTAAGCAAAATGCCGAGAAGGGAGTGAAAACGATACCTCCACGCGCTCGGCATGGGGACGACGGACCCGGCCGAAACTCGTACTCCCGGGACAATTAATACATCATATTACAGTAAATAAATTACTGCCCACTCCACGCAGGGAGGTAAAGGGCTACACAAATGGGCCCGGGAGGACCGAATTCGGGTTGACGGGCAGCTTCTCGCGTCTCTTCGGCAGCACCCGAACTAGTGACGGTGGGACCCACGTGCTGTCCGGAGGGACCGTGCGGGACCCGGTGTCACCACTGTGGTGGGGACACTTGTGGAAGTGTTCCCTGGCCTGGCGGCACACTGGTTCGCCGGCCGGAGGCCGGGCGGCTCCGTTCGGCACCGGTCAGAATAACCGGCCAACTTCTGGTTTTCAGCACGCGTCTCGGTGAGAACGGGCGCTGCGATCAGCTCCAATGTCGGATCGACACGAGACTAGTGCCGTTGGAAAGCTAACTTCAAATCTTTCAATCTAGGCCTAGAGATCTGGCCTGGAACTGCACAGATCTGGACTTATGGAATTTCCAAGTTCCTGTTGTACAGTTCCTGAAATCTTAGGTCAGCAGAGAACTTTCCTGTAGATTGCCTTTGACCGCGAAGTATACGTCCGAATCTGGGGTTGTGTTCTTCCGAAAAGTTGTGGGAAATCAAGTTACGAAACCATGACTATTTTTGGATCTGGATTTGGAGGTGGTGGTGATTTGTTCTGATTTTGGAAGTGGAGGGTGGTCGGATCTGGGATCTGAATGACAACACTGTAGCTAAGGAAGAACACGAATTTCTAAAAATAGATAGAAGGCCGATAAACAATTAAGAAAATTTGTGGATGTAGGGGGTGATGGACAGAACTCCCAGTAAAATTGGGAGGGTTTGGCCAAATAAAAAAGATGGCCGGAGGTGGGAAACACAAGGCTGCTGTCACTGTAGATAGAGATAAAACAGAACTAGGAATGAAAGATGCAAGAAAATGGGAAAATACTAAACGATGGAATTTGGGCGTGAAAAGTTAGGTGGAGCTTGGGATACAAGGGAAGAACACACCATAAAAATTGCAGCATGAGATCTTCACGTGGTGGAGAGCAGATATTCGGACAAGAAGCCTCTATCCAGGATGGATAGAACACCGAAGGCGGCTCCGCGGCGGCGTGATGGCGGCACGAACGGCGGCGGCGGCGGCACCGATGATCACCGGAGGTGGGGGGAAGCAGATATAACTCTAGAATGGGGGTTGGGGATGAAGAAACCAGGGGGAGAGAGAGGAGAGGTCGAAATTCTCCAAGAGAGGGGTTCTTGCACAATGATTTTTTCACTTTCATTAATTCTAGAATAATAGAAATACATGACTTATACAATAAATAAAAAAAGACCATGAATACCCTTAGATCTAGGATCTGGAGGGGCATTTAAGGGACTTCATATTTGATTCAAATAAAATAAAAAAAATAAAATCCTAATTAATTCTAATGGGGGGACAAGGTAGGTGAGGTAGGTAGCCTACCTTTGAATTTTTAATCCACTTGTCTCCCATGTGGTCAATTGGCATTCCAACCTTCTAGATGGCCACCTAGGATGGTTGACCAGCCCCACATGGTCTAGGTGGACCAATGGAAAAGGGGTGAGGGCCCCCTTGCTTGGGCCTACTGGAATTTTTCATATAAACCCACTAAGGCTTACAATTGCGTACCCATATAACACAAGGGTATACATACAAATATGAAAGGACATAAATACAAACAAAATGCGGACGATCTTGCCTCGATGTCCCCATCAGATCATCTGACTTTTAGCCCACCCCGATTGTCATGGAGTGGTCTTGGGCCGTCAGGCTCGCTTGTAAGCGCAGAGGCTGGCGCCAGAGAAGCTGCCCTTAGAGATTTGAGCTTGGTATCGGCCGAGGTAAGGACCCACCCGTGGTCAGTGCCTGCTGCCCTTCCTTTCTCTTCCCTTTAGCTTTTTAATGTACATATTTCTGGTGCAGACTGAGGTGGTGCTGCCAACCATGACGGTGCAGATACCCCTCCCGGCTCTAGGCGCGGGCCATGCAACCTTCCCATCCGTCTTGCGGCCTATCGCACTGCAATACCCCAAGGACTACACAGCGGTAGTGGCTCTAGTCGGACCCGGAGCACTTGTGAGGGTTGACAGTCTGGTAGCAGTCGAGGACTCTCAGCCAGTAGAAGTCGCACAGCAGTCGACTCCGGAGAAGGATGGCCCCTCTGAAATAGAAGCCGGAGAGATTGTCGAAGAACAGATGTCCTCGGTTCATGATATTCCTGTTGCACCTCCATCCCAGGGGGCTGGCAGGGAAATTGTCACCATTGAGACTCCAGCTACCGTATCGGCTACCGCAGTTGTTCCCCACACCAGTGCACTGCAGCTCATGCCGTCGTCATCTTCTGGGATGGGCGACGATATCTGGGCCACTGTGGACAGCAGAGTGGAGTTTGAACTACCTGAGACATCGCCGCTCGGTCTCCAGTCTTCGAGTGACCTTGTGTGGCAGTTTCTAGGGACCCTTCAGTAGACCATAACGGCCAGCAGAGATTTATCTTATGTACAGCTGAGGGGCTTGATAGAGCATTTATCCCGCTCGCTGTTGGCCTTCGGTTGCCCCATGGACGGCTGGACTCCATGGGTGATCTTGCTCCTGAAATATGTAAACAGGAGGGAATTTCTAGGCCGGGAGGCAGCTGACCAGCTAGCGGCCGTAACACTGGAGCGGGCCGAATGCCGAACAGCTCTCATCTCCCAGAAAGGGACTGCGGCGCAGATGAGGGATGACGCCGATGCCTCTTTGCAGTGCCGAAGCTTCCTCACGGCCCGCATAGCGGAACTACATGCCGAACTTTCAAGGGCAGAGGCCGAGCTTCAAAAGGTAGAACGCCTGGAAATCCAGAGGATGGAGGAGGCAGAAATGGCCGAGGGGCAAGTTGCTTCTCTCGGGGAGAGACTATCTCAGCTAGAGGCCACTGAGTTCAGACTACAGGAGCTGGCCCGCCATCCTTCCCTGGACATTCCGGAGCTGGAGGACATCTTCTGACGCCCTTTACCATAGTCATTTTCTATTTGCCTCTTTTGATGGACTTCATGTATTCCGTGGAATGCCCCGCGTAACATGTACTCTTTATTCCGTAGAATGAAAATCTTCATTTTACTGTCAAATGACGACTCCATCCTGTCATCATTCTTCTCTTTTTTTTCTTTCCATTCGCCAGTTGATTCAAGTCCGAGTGTGTGGGTCACGAGGGCAGGAGAGCGCTCATGCCTTCAGCAAAGGGGTGAGGTGTTCGCTCCACCGCGCCGTGACTATTCTCATGACTAAACAACAGCCTGTGCGAGTCGAGAGTCCGGAGGACCCAAACGGGTATATGAGAGACGAACGCCAAAACAGATAGCGAGCGACCTTGCCAATGGTGACAAGGGTCGAGAAGGGTAGACAGTCTTTCCGATGATGACAAGAACTGAAAAGGGGTAGCGACCGGTCTTGCCGATGGTGACAAGGGTTGAAAAGGGTAGACGATCTTACCGATGATGACAAAAGTCGGACAGGGTAGCGACCGATCTTGCCGATGGTGACAAGGGTCGAAAAGGGTAGATGGTCTTGCCGATGATGACAAAAACCAGATAGGGTAGCGACCGATCTTGCCGATGGTGACAAGGGTCGAAAAGGGTAGCGACTGATCTTGTCGATGATGACAAGGGTCGAAAAGGGTAGACGGTCTTGCCGATGATGACAAGAACCGGAAAGGGTAGCGACCGATCCTGCCGATGATTACAAAGGGTCGAAAAGGGTGGACAGTCTTGCCGATGATGACAAAAACTGGAAAGGGTAGCGACCGATCTTGCCGATGGTGACAAGGGTCGAAAAGGGTAGACGGTCTTGCCGATGATGACAAAAATCAGAAAGGGTAGCGACCGATCTTGTCGATGGTGATAAGGGTCGAAAAGGGTAGACGATCTTGCCGATGATGACAACAACCGGATAGGGTAGTGACCGATCTTGCTGATGGTGACAAGGGTCGAAAAGGGTAGCGACCGATCTTACCGATGATGACAAGGGTCGAAAAGGGTGGACGGTCTTACAGATGATGACAAAAACTGGAAAGGGTAGCGACCGATCTTGCCGATGGTGATAAGGGTCGAAAAGGGTAGCGACCGATCTTGCCGATGATGACAAGGGTCGAAAAGGGTAGACGGTCTTGCCGATGATGACAAGAACCGGAAAGGGTAGCGACCGATCTTGCCGATGGTGACAAGGGTCGAAAAGGGGTAGAACATGGATACATATAGGTGGCACATTGGATGAAGACTCCGCCTCGACCCTGTAAAGGGTCTTCAGGACGGAGGATGGATCATCACTATTCATCATTCATTTGCATTATATTTTTTTTTATATTCACATTACTGACCTAAGCGCCCTTTCGGGTTTTCGCCAAAGCCAGCCCCCTCTTGCTTTTGCCCATGCACCCTTTCGGGTTTTCACGTGGCGGGGTACCTGATTTTGCCCGCGACGCCCTTTCGGGTTTTCGCCACAGCTGGGTTATAGCCATTTTTGCACTTGTCCTAATACAGGAGCAAGTCTGGTGGGGTATCTCTAATTTTAACCCCATTTTCTTTTCCTTTTTTTTATTCGGAGTACAGAAGACTGGACTGCTAGAATGCTGACTGGCCTTGCCGATGACGACAAGGATTGGTCCCAGGTTTAGTTCGTCGACACTGGTTAAATGTCGAAGGAAAGGACATGGTTTATTAACAAGGACGTAAGATCCGAGTTAAGGGTAGAGGTCGACCGATCTCGTCGATGATGACGAGGGTCGAACATGGGTTTGTTCATCAGCATGGGTCACATGCCGAAGCAATGGTAGGATTATTAACAGGGACGGAAGGTCCAAGTTAAGGGTAGAGATTGACCGATCTCGCCAATGATGACGAGGGTCAAACACGGGTTTGTCCATCAGCATGGGTCACATGCCGAAGTAGGGGTAGGATTATTAACAAGGACGGAAGGTCCAAGTTAAGGGTGGAGATTGACCGATCTCGCCGATGATGACGAGGGTCGAACATGGGTTTGTTAAAGGATCTCCGGTGGGACGTTTGAGGATTGTCCCATTTTGGAGTTTCATCGGGTGGAGAACAAAAGAAGAATTTGTAAATTACCACTTTACTGACTTAAGCGCCCTTTCGGGTTTTCGCCGAAGCCAGCCCCTCTACCTTTTGCCCACGCGCCCTCTCAGGTTTTCACGTGGCGGGGTACCCGATTTTGCCTGTAGCGCCCTTTCGGGTTTTCGCCACAGCTGGGTTATAGCCATTTGTGCACTTGTCCTAATATAGGCGCAAGTCTGGCGAGGTATCTCTATTTTTAACCCCATTTTTCTTTTCTTTTCTTTTCTTTTGAGGATATAAAAGACGGTAGGTCGAAGTGTGATGTCCGACCCTTGGTTGACAGTGGACGGCTGTTGGCCGGAGCATCGGGCCTCGTGCCGAGCAGAGCAGTTTATTCGTTAGCAGGGGCTGAATGCTAACGCAAAGGAATGATCTTTCGCCGATTCGGACGTAAGGCCCGTAACGGCAATATGGTGTATTCTTTTGAGAGCTCGGCCAAGGCGGAGTGCCACTAGATCAAGGAAAGGTAGCTCGATCAGGGCGGAATGCCACTAGACCAAGATAAGGGTAGCTCGATCAGGGCGGAGTGCCACTAGACCAAGGAAAGGTAGCTCGATCAGGGCGGAATGCCACTATACCAAGGAAAGGTAGCTCGATCAGGGCGGAATGCCACTAGACCAAGATATGGGTAGCTCGGCTAGGGCAGAATGCCACTAAACCAAGATCAGGGTAGCTTGGCTAGGGCGGGATGCCACTAGACCAAGATAAGGGTAGCTCGATCAGGGCGGAGTGCCACTAGACCAAGATAAGGGTAGCTTGATCAGGGCAGAGTGCCACTAGACCAAGGAAAGGTAGCTCGATCAGGGTGGAATGCTACTAGACCAAGGAAAGGTAGCTCGATCAGGGCGGAATGCCACTAGACCAAGATAATGGTAGCTCGATCAGGGCGGAGTGCCACTAGACCAAGATAAGGGTAGCTCGATCAGGGCGGAGTGCCACTAGACCAAGGAAAGGTAGCTCGATCAGGGCAGAATGCCACTAGACCAATGAAAGGTAGCTCGATCAGGGCGGAATACCACTAGACCAAGATAAGGTATTCCGACCGATCACTCAGGGAATGCTGGTTGCGCTGCATGATACAGCTTTATATGCTTTCCATTGAGGGGAGGGAACTGGATGACTCCTTTGTGGTCTACCAGGACGTAGGCACCCCCTTCATATACTCGGCGGATGATATATGGTCCGATCTAGTTTTCGACCAACTTCCCTTTGGGGTTGAAGGCCATCACTTCTCTTCTTTTGACCATCACTAGGTCTCCTTTCTTGAATTCTTGACCTTTGACCAGCTTATCAAAAGCATAGGCCATGCGAGCTTGGTAGAGTTGGATGTTTTGTTGTGCCCGGAGGCGTTTTCCTTCGAGCTCAGTGAGCTCTTCCAATCTTTTTTCTGCATTGGTTTGTTCACCACTGGCTAGTCCATACTGGATGGCGACTCGTAGCGAAGGAACTTCCAGTTCAATCGGCACCACAGCCTCTTACCCATACACGAGGGAGAAAGGCGAACAACCAGTTGGGGTTTTGTAGACAGTACGATAGGCCCAGAGTGCTTCGTACATCCTTTCTTCCCAATCTTTTTTATTAGACTTGACAGTCTTTGCTAGCAATGTGCATAGTGTCTTATTGAAGGCTTCTGCGAGTCCATTGGCTTGAGCGTTGTAGGGGGACGATGTCCTCCAGTCAATTTTGTACTTGTCGGCTAATCGATAAACCTTCTGGTTTCTGAAATGGTTGCCATTATCAGAGATAATGCGGTTGGGGATCCCAAATCGAGATATTATGTTCTGACGGAAGAATCTTGCAACTAGTTCCCCCGTTACATCTCTTAGTGCTACCGCCTCCGCCCATCTGGAGAAGTAGTCTGTAGCTGCTAAGATATATTTGCACCGTGATGCAAATGCTGGTAGCGGTCGTACCACGTCCGTGCCCCACTGAGCAAACGGACAGCTTGGTAGGGTCGGATGCAGTGGCACTGGAGGTCTCCTTGCCACATTAGCGTGTTCTTGACACTTCTGACAAGCTTTGGCGAACTTGCAGCAATCATAAAATATAGTGGGCCAATAATAACCCAATTTCTTTACCTCAATTTTCATCTTTGGGCCAGCCTGGTGTGCTCCAGCTGACCCCGCATGGATTTCTTGCATCACTTGTCCCGCCTCTGTTGAAGACAAGCAACGAAGTAGGACTTTCCTTATGGCATCTGCCATTATCCGGAACAGGGTTCCACTTCTCATCTCGTAAGAGTCCTTGACCCTCAGGAGCTTCATTCTCTGTTCTTTTTCTTTTGAAAGCTGCTGGTGTTGGAACCACCGCAGGAGATGTTCTCGCCAGTCGGGCTGTTGAACCTCTTCGACGGCCATCACCTCAATCTCTCATTCATCGGCTAAGACCTCTGTTACACTAGGGACTTGCCGGCGGTTGATCACTGCTATGTTCAGGCTTGTGTTTGGCGGGACTGCCAGGGAACTAGCCAACTTAGCGAGGGCGTCTGCCTGAGCATTCTGGCCTCGGTTGATATGCTTGATGCTGATGAAGTAGAATCTTGACATCAGGCGGGTTGCCAACTGATGGTAGGGGAGAAGTTCTTGCTTTCGCACGTCGAACTCCCCTTCCAGTTGTTTTATAACTACCATGGAATCTCCGAATGCTTCCAGCATCTGAATTCCCATGGACAGAGCGATCTGCAACCCGATTATCAGGGCTTCATATTCCACTTCATTATTTGTGCAGTGTTTGTTTATGGAGCAGGATGTGTGCACCACTTCTCCTTCTGGGGATTTCAGGACTATGCCTGCTCCTGCCCTGACTCTGGCTGATCCAGTGGCAGAGGTGTCAATTCTGGAAGCGCCATCAAAATATAGCTGCCATAAGGAGGGCCGCACCTGAACGGCTTCCAGGGTTTCATCTTCAGGAAGCTCCGGTTCCAGCTGGCAGTCCTCGGGTACTGGGTGCTCAGTGAAAAAGTCTGCAATAGCTTGGCCCCTGACGGCCTTGCGCGGTACATAGGAGATGTCAAACTCCATAAGGATGACCGCCCATTTGCCCAGGCAACCTTTGAGTGCCGGCTGGGACATAATATATTTCAGGGGTCCTCTTTGTATACCAAGCTGATTTCATGTGACAACATATAGTGTCGAAGCTTCTTAACTGCGAAGACCACTGACAGACAGACCTTCTCAATATAAGTATATTTCTCCTGAGTCCTGACCAGTCTCCGACTGAGGTAATAGAGGGCTTGCTCTTTCCCTTCTTCATTATTCTGGGCCAGCATTGCCCCTAGGGAGTTATGTGTAGCTGCTATATATAGTATCAATGGCCGTCCTTTCACCGGTGCGCCCAGCACTGGAGGAGTCTTCAGATAGTCTTTCAGCATGTCGAAGGCTGTCTGGTAATCTTCATCCCAATAAAAGGGGACATCTTTCATCATTAATTTGTGAAAAGGCTGGCATCGCCCTAACAAATTAGAAATGAACTACCGGATATAAGCCAAGCAGCCCTATAGTGATCTTAGCTCGGTGATATTCCTTGGTGGAGGTAACTCCTGAATTGCTTTGATTTTTACGGGGTCTATCTCGATCCCCCGATATCGGACAATAAAGCCCAAGAACTTTCCGCTCGATACTCCGAAGGCACATTTCATGGGATTCATCTTCAGCGCATGCTGCCTCAGCCTCTGAAAAATAATCCGGAGGTCTTGCAGATGGTCTTCCTTTCTTCTGGTTTTGACCACCAGATCATCTATGTAGCACTCGACCTTGTGGTAGAGCAACTCATCAAAGATTTTGGTCATTGCGTGCTGATAGGTTGCGCTAGCATTCTTTAGTCCGAATGGCATCCTCTTATAGTGATAGATGCCTTTAGGGGTTCGGAAAGTAGTATGGACCTGGTCATGCTCCGCGATCCAAATCTGGTTGTAACCGGATGACCCGTCTATGAATGACAGGGCCTCATGTCCGGTTGTAGCATCGATCATGACTTCCGTTATTGGCACCGAAAAGTCATCTTTGGGGCAGGCTTTATTCAAATCTCGGAAGTCGACACATATCCGGATCTGTCCATTCTTCTTTTTCACGGGGACGATGTTCGCCAGCCATGTGGTGTATTGGTTTTCTTCAACAAATACCACGTCAATGAGCTTGTCGACTTCAGCACAAATTTGAGTAATGAGTTCTGGCCTCATGCGCCGCGGTGGTTGCTTCACCGGCTCGGCCTCAGGGCTGATCGCCAGCTCATGTTGTGAGATAGTGGGATTGAGACCTGTCATTTCTTTATAAGTCCAGGCGAAGCAATCTCGGTATTCTTGCAACAGCTGGGTGTACAGCTCCCGTTCTTTTGGGGACAGTTGAGCACTGAGGAAGGTAGGCCTAGGGTCCCCCTCATTTCCCAAGTTGACTTCTATCAGTTCATCGACTGTGGCTTGGCCTCCGTCTTCTATCTCCGGAGGTGCCGGTTGTAGGTCAACGAAATCTGGGATACCATCTTGAGGGTCGAGTACTTCGACTTCCTCGTCAGACACCACCAGAGCTTCTTGAGGATTCTCAGTTTCTTGTGCTAGTGACTGCGCGGATTGTTCTATTAGCAAATCCACTACCGTTGCAGCTTCTATGGGCGAAAGAGCAGCTCCATTTTTTGTAGATAAGGTTGCAGCCATGACAGGCTAGTAGTTGTTTATTGCCGGGCCTGGACAGCATCCCAGTTTTGTAGTAGAAGTTGAGGAAGTCTCACCTTCTGGGGTAGTTGTATCTTCCGTAGAAGTGACTTTTTCTTTCCTGGCGACTTGTTCCCCTTGATCGGAGTCGACCGAGGCTTCCCTGATTGGTAGAAGGGGTGTTGAAGTCATCATCAGTAGGACTCCATTGGAGGGAGAAATTCCTGCTTCTTCAGTATCTTCGGCTTCACTGCTGCTAGCCGTATCAAATTTGGCTTAAAGGGCCGCCTCTTCAGGGTAGACCTGCTCCCAGCGTCGGTAGGGGACCGCGGTCTCTGCTTCTTGATTTCCAGGTCGAGCCAATTCAACATGCTCAGCTTCCGCCGGGTATTCATCAAAAGTTGCCCCCAACGGGCTATCTTCAGTAGGATAGAAGGCGGAGATGGTGTCCACCTCGTATCGCCCGCTGTAATAATATTCTTCCAGGGTGAAGCCCAACCCTGGATGTTGAGAGACACGTCTCATTTCCTTATCCAGATTTGCGGGATACCACATTTTTTGGAAAGCTTCCTTGCGCTTGTTAGACTGGTCGGGGGGGATGTGTTGCTTCTGAAACATCCTGGCCATCCGATCAGTTGTAAATGCCAGACCCTGGATGGGAACCGATGGGTTGCTTATATCTTCGGGGAGGCTGCCGTCTATGTCTTCCCGAGTAGGGTGCTCTTCAGCCGTATAGAACAAGCTGCTAGGTCCATCTTCATGTGTCACCTCCCAAGTCTTGAAAGGCTCGACGGTAGGGTTATCAAGGCCGGGAGTTGGCTTGATGAGGCCATCCGGGATTACAATATGATTGTGCCGCCGAGTGACCCGCACTTCATTAGCTTCAGGGTATAATGTTGGGGGTGCTGTTCTGCTCACGTCCCCGGATGCTGTGATATGGGAGACCACCTTGGGCTTGATATATCCGCGCGGCGGTGGTGGATACCAACTGCTACCGGATGCGCTTCTTGGTGCCCCTGCAGGGGTCTTAGCTTCAGAGGCCTTTTGGGAAGGCCCTGTATATAGGTTGGCATCCGCCAAATGACATTCAAACATCTCGAATGGGTGGGGGTCTACAAATATCATCTCCTCCTTCCCTTGGAGACTGTATTTGATGCATTGGTGGAGCGTGGAGGGCACCACCATATTTTCATGCAGCCATGGGCGGCCGAGCAGTGCCTTGTACGAGGTGCGGGAGTCAATGACATGGAACTGCACCGTCATAGTAAAATCTGCTAAGGTGAGGGTGAACTCCGCCACCCCCATTGACACTTCACATTTTTGATTGAAGCCGGTGATACGCATATCCCCGACTTTCTCGAGGTGCACGTTAAAGTGTTGCCTCTTGTATATTCTATAAGGCAGGATGTTGACCGCTGCACCGGGATCAACTAGAATCCTGTTCAGCTCCCTCCCATTCAGGTGCCCCTTCATATACAGCGGCCTATTGTGGCTGATGGTGGGCAGCAGCATATCGTCTGGAGTGAAGGTCTTGCTAGCCTCCGGCATTGCTTCAGCCAGACATGTCTCAAAATGAGTAGGCGTCTGGAGAGCAGTAACAATCGCCTATCGAGTCTCTTCACTCAAAGAAAGGATCTCCCAGATTGTAAATCGAGCAGGGAGCTTCTTGAGTAGCTTCATTATTCGGCTCCCAGGTGGGACATTGGAGAGCTTCATCTCTTCAGCCCATCTGGGCTTGGGGAGGTTTTGGTTTGCGGGCCCTGAGAGACCTGCTTCATCTTCCTCGGATTCGGCGCCCTTCTGGATAGTACCGACTCCTAGGTTTTCTTTGTCAGCTACTGCGGGGCAAGCTCCATCTGTGTTTGGATCTTCGGCAGATTGTGCTAGCTACGGGTGAACGGCCCCGGGTGCAGGGTTAGCCTCCTGACAAGGCTGCTTCCCCATGGACATCTTCATGAATTCAAGAAATGAAGGGACTCCCTTGCCCCCACTCTTGTTATACAGGCCTGGCGGAGGAGGGATTTGGACTCCCTTGACCTCCGGTAGAGGTGTTTTGTAGGGTTGCTCCCCACTGAACATGATGTTGTGGTTGGGTGGCGGCTGGCGCCCCCATTTTCGATCTGACGGGGTGGCATGTGCAGTAGTTGCGGCCTCGGTCTTGCCTCCCCCAACATGGGGTGTGAAGCAAATTTCCTCTTCTTCCTCCTCTCCGGATAGGTTTAAAAGTGCTGATAGGGTATTACAGGAGACAACCTGTACTTTATCGGCCTCAGCGGCCTTCCATTTCTTCTTCTTTTGTTTCTTCTTCTTCTTCTTTGCCTCTGCGGGTGCCTGCCCCCAGAACAAACTGCCCTCTTCACGGGGTGCTGCTTCAGCTTCATCCTCTTGTTTGAGTGAGAGCTATTCTAGTTCTTGCCACGGGACGTGGTCCCGCACTAGCAAAGGCTTCAATTCGGGCTGCACATATTCATCCAGCCCTTCAATGATGTTTTGCAGTCGAAGGACCCCAGGATTGGTCTCTTTAACCACTGGCAGTGGAGTTTTTCTCCTCCGATTATGTGTAGGTATCCTGACAGTTGTAGGTGGAGTGACCCATACCGGCGCTACTACTGGCGGAGCAGGCCGGGGTGTAACACCACGGATATGTGCCCCCTTTTTCGGGTGAGGTGCCCTCTTCTTCTTATGCTTCACAGGGGCCTGCTGCCACCCCTGCTGCTCTTTCACGGGCTCTAAGAAATGAGCTTCATAGGTGCTCCGCGTGCTTGTTTCAGAGATCTCCTCGGGCAGTGCCTGGTATAGGGAGATCATGTTGACTCCTGCCCTCCTCCGAGGGGCTTCATGTAGCTGAGGAGGGTCCACTTTGTACTCTCCCAGCTCGATTTCATTCTTCTTCACCATCCCTTCGATGATGTCCTTGAAAACATAGCAGTCTTCGATTGGATGCCCCAACATCTGGTGGTAGGGGCGGAATCTTGGATTGTCTTCTCTCTTCAGGTCCTCCGACCTTCTTGGCTCTGGCAAGGTGACCATGCTATATTCCGTTACCCAGTCGAACAGAACCCGGGTCTTTTCCTTCGAAAATGAATAGGCCTTCTTCATCTTGTCCCTCAGTGAAGGAGCTTCTTTGCCGTCTGGGGCTTCTGCAGGCTATGGGGTGACTCCCTTTTTGCCTTCACTTTTCTGTTGTTCGAACGCCTTTATGTCAAGAGCGTTCGCCTCATTAGGCGACGAGTGCCGGTCCACTGCCTTGCCCTTCTGGGTCGTGCCGGCAGCGGATGTAGGGGTAGGTCTGGCCAGGAAAGCTTCCACCTTGGCCACCACATTATTCAGTCGGTCGAACGACCGTATTTCCACCCCAATCATCTTTTCCAGGACCTCCCTTCTGAGATTATGTTTGCATATTTGCACAGCGTCCTCCTGATGCGGGGGCCGCTTGCACCTCATTCCGAGGTTCCTCCACCTCTTGATATAATCGAGGGCTGTCTCATCGGCCCTCTGCTTTGTTGAGTAGAGTTTGGCCACTGTGACCTCCCTCTCTGTAACATGGAATCTTTCTCTGAACTTCTTCTGCATATCCGGCCAGTCGCTGATCGACCCGACTGAGACGCTAGAATACCATTCAAATGCGAGCCCCGTCAGTGAGGACCCGAAGAATTTTAGCAAGTATGACTCGTTGGTGGCCAAGTCGCCCATGACAGTCATATAATAGGCAATATGTTCTCCCGGGGATCCCTTCCCATTGAATTTGTCAAACTTGGGCGGCTTGTTGATTCCCGGGGGAAGCCGCTTAACAGCATGGTGTTGCGGGTATGGCACCCGGTAGGCATCAAACATGATGTAGTTGCCTTCTCCCCTTTCTGTGAGCTTCAGCTCGATCATTCTTTCCACCATCATCCGGTTCATGACTGCAAGGTCAACTGGCTCCGGATAGAAGTGTGCCGGCTGTAGGTACGGAGTGACCAGGGTTGTCGCCTGTGGAGGACGTAACAACGGGGGTGTTTGGTGCACCTGAGGGAGTACCCGAGGTAGCAGCGGCTGGAGCTGTGGTGGCCGCTGTTGCATTGTCGCCATGCTTGGTTCTGAAGACTGAGGCAGTGTGTAGAGCGGCGGAGGGTCGTCATGGAGAACTGCTCCCCGAGATGATTCACCCTGGACTTCAGGTGGTTTGGAAGCTGAGGACTGTTCAGTTTTCTCCATCAGCTGCTTCTTCAGCAAGTCTATCTCTTGCCGATATTTTTGAAGTAGTATCAAAACTGATGGGTCTATAGTGGCTGTAGTGGGGATAGCTTCTGCTGTCTCCCCGGACATACCCTCGGGCAGGATGTCGAGGGGGACGTCGTCTTCTTCTTCCACCGTCACCACATTGGCGGTCAGGACGGGGGCCTTATCATCCCACTGGTGGTAGACCTGGGGTTGTTTTCCTTTAGTCATCATCAGGAGCTCCCTTGCTGCTTCTGTTCTGCGAGTACTCGGCCCCGGCCGTGCGGCCAACTGAGCCAATTCTCGGGGATCTTCGGGAAGCCCCCCATATCGGTTGGATATACCAGCCACGTTGCAGGTGAAGACTTGCATCCTTCTCTTTCGTCGATGGACCCTCCTTTTAGCTTGCTGCGGGAAGGTCAGCCTTTCGAACACAGAAACTCTTCTTCTTTCTTCCCGCTTGGGGACGGCTTCATCGGCTTCGATCTCGAAGCCGTTATCATATCTATTGTCGTGGACTGACGACACCATCATTCTTTCATCTGCCATTGATAGGCAGTAGTCTTCATTGGCAGCGGCCGCTTGCATCAGCCGTTGTTGCCCAAGCGAGGGGTTATCTAACCCTCGAAAATAGTTTCTGACCAGACATGTCATCTCTTCTTGACCCCGCTCTTGATGTAACACGGGGGATAGTTGTCGACCTCCCACGGGAGGAATATACGCCAGCCGAGCTCTGTCGGCAGGTTGTTTGAATCTTTGTCCCGTAGCTGGGACGTTGGCTTGACGGGCTACAACCCGGAAACTTTTGCGGCGCGGAGGATCCGCAGCCACTTCTTCTTCTTCCTTCGGGGGTAAGCCCCTTTCTCTTCTCTCTTCCACCTCGTCATACATAGGACGGTGACGGATAGGTGCCAACTGATGGACAGGTTAGACCCGCTTGGGAACCCACACCTGTTTAAACTTTCTCTGCCCGGGGGCCGACCTTCCTTAGCCATAGTGGCCGATTTCTTCTTTTTCTGCCCTCCTTCTAGCGAGGGCCTCATATGTATTGTAGACAGGGACGGTGGGGATGACTCGGTCTGGGGCCACCGATGTGTCACGTCCGTTGAGGAAGACGTGCATGCCACCCACCATCATGGACTTACCGGACTGAGATAGAGTCCCGGTAATCACAGCAGCACTCCTTTGGACTTGCCGGTGTTGACGTCCTCGAGGGTGCTTGTTGACAATATTGGGGCGGGCCCCACGTATGGCGTGGTGCACCAGGCAGCTAGCGGCCGGGGCCGGACTCTTGGGTGAGTCGTTGCAGCAACGAGCCTTCAGAGGCTCCATCTTCCCCACAGCTTCCTTGACAGGTTCCGGGGCTTCGATTTCCAGCATGTCCACGAAGGCCAACCCCAAGAAGTTGGGGAAGCCGACAGCGGCAGGGAAGCTGCCGAACTCCATGGGCACCGCCAGGTACCCTTGTGCATGCCCCGCGACGATCGACGGGCCAAAACCTACGCCAGTCAGTCCAGCAGTTGTTATCATCATTTGCCTGCAAAGACAAACAAGCCAACGATTAGCAGCCTTTGAGAGGGCCTTGAAGCCCAAGTATCTCGGCAAAGAGATGAAAGGTGACACTGGTCCCACCGGGCGTGCCAGACTGTTTGTGATGGATTTATTCCTTCTTATTATTTTATGTATATATATATATCTTATTTCACGTGTCAATCAACTAAATAACTAACTGGTAATTAACTGACTGATTGACGGCACGGGCGTGCCAGTCACGTACGTGACAAGTTTAATATGCGCTCATCTTGACCCGTATCGGGGGAAAGTGAGGTTCGGCCGGGACCAGCAGTCCGCCATACCATAAAGGCTATGGCGTTAATTACATCCCCCGCGAGGAGGGAACACCTTTGATTAATTGCCGAGATTGTGGGCTGTCGAGGCCGGAATAAAAGATGCGACGTTATGAGCATGACAAGGTCACACGGAATACGTCTATCTATCATGCAAGGGGAGCGTGGTTTATTGAATTAGTCACCCTCGGTACAGGGCGGAGGACGTAGGTCCGAAGACCACCATCGCGCATATCGGAGACTTTCGATCGGGTGTAACCCGATCTTCCGTCGGTGCCACGTGATATACTCGAGGGTCTATGCAAGCATGCATGCATGATGATGATAACTATGCTAAGCATGGCAACAGAATTATGAAAGTAAGTAGTGATCAATCACGTCTGTTAATCTCCACCAAGTGAAGCAAGGATAGTAGCACAAGCCTGATAGTAAAACGATTCGGATCCGAACATCACTTCTCTTATTCAGTTTATTAGGATTCATTAATTCTGGCCACGGGAGACGAAGGTCACCCCGAGGGTGGGTGAATGATTAAAAGAACATCAGGGCTTAAAACCGATGCAGCCACGCGTAGGGGTAGAGTTCCCCGACGCGGCCAGATGTGAGCAAACAGAACTAATCCGGCACGGCCAAACGTAGGTGAAAGGGCTAAACCGGCGGGGCCAAAACGTAGGTAAACGGGCTAAACAGGCGCGGCCATGGGCAACTCTTGGCCCGGCGTGAAGGCCCTGGGGCGCGCCGGTTTAGGGCATGCCGGGAACGGGGCAACCAGCACGAAGAAGAGAATCAGTCTCATATTAACACGGCGCGGTAGGGTATCGTGCCGTATTAGGGCGTGCCGGGTTCGGGCCGCGCCGTTTTAGTCAATTTTAGGTGACATTCACAGTATTTTGGTTCATTCAAGATCCTTATGATAGTTTCAAGTCAACCAGACCGATTACTTGTTTGATTGAAGTCCAAGATCCCTCGAAAATGATGCAGTAAGTCAGTGCGAGGTTCACACTCGAGCACTGAGTTGATGGGGTTCAGAATGAGCATTTGATTATGGCTTAATTATTCTGAGTCTGCCCAAAATTGGGCAGCATCTCCCCTGAACATGAAGAGTTGCAGGGGAGGAACGGGGTCATACCCACTTGTGGAGTAAGCCGCTAAACCGCAGGTCTGCACAATGGCAGCCAGCAAACTCCCAACGGATAGGGTACCCCGAGGACTAGCCTGCGAGGGGCACCAAGGCTCCGTGGGTGAGGATGGAGGGATGAGGCCGCTGATAATGGGAGCAGCACCCCGAGGGCTAGCCTACGAGGGGTGGGCAACCCACAGCCTACGACACATCCCTTGGAGGGACCGATCATTAAGAGAGTGAAACTCCGACGGCTAGCCTACTAGGAGCACACATCCCTTGGCCTCTATCGGGTCTCCAGATTGTTGGGGTCTCCAGATTGTTGGGGCTAAGCTTGTTAGGCTAGGACCCCTGTTACTATCTGCTGTGGCCTTGAGGAAGCATCTACCATCGAGAGGTAGAGCCCTCGATCACCCAGCATTTCCGTGAAGCAATGGGGGATGTCCCCCTCCCCGAGCGATTAAGATGAAATGAAAGAATCTCAAAACGGTTCAACTGACCGTGATGCAGAGGGGTAGTCAATGCACAGATGTGATGAGCCAATCGTAGAAGCATAGTCTCGAACAACTAGGACGCAACATTCAGGCGATGGATCCTGCCATTCCAATGGCGACTCCCACCTCACGAGCAACAGAGCAGTACGAAGGGAGGAATTAATGGGAGTTAGACCCTCGATACCACGGCGGGAAGAAGCATGCGCATGAGCACAGCTCTGTCCACGGAGGGGATACAAAGACCCTTAAAACAAACACGGAGGCGGTCGATGGGAAAGACCCGGGGAGGGGTCATTTCTGTAGCCCGTGATGCTTCGGGGCATGATCGGGACTCGAGGAAACCGGAGTCGGGAACCACGCGCGGAAGAACTCATACATACGCATTGACATAGATAGAGAAGGGGAATAAGCTTTGAGCATTCATTCGACCTATTGGTCCACGCATCTATATACATATCACCACCCAGTAGACGAGAATGGACTAACATTTACATTACAAATCCGGTGCCGGCATCGTCGCTCGGTCACCATTCATCAGTTGCAGAGACAGAGGGATGCACAGAGGCACAACAACAAAACAAACGGGAAGAGAGAATAGCAGAGAAAGGGGGGGGGGGGTCGGCTCGCATCATCGCCATCCCTCCCCCTCTCGCTTACATCTGATAGGTAGAAACCCCAAAAAAAGAATCCACGAAAGCGCCGGTGCCCACCTGTTCTCGGAACAGAGTATCGGATCTTCAGCTAAAGCAGAGGAAGATGGCCGGCGGAGGATGCTCAGACGAAACCCCTTTTCCCAAGAGCTCTATCTCTCCCAGAATCTGGTTCGCTCTCCGACCCTCCTCTTTTTTCTTCTTCTCCTCTCTTTTTTGTCATCCTCTTCTTTTTCCCTTCTCTATCTTGTCGTCGTCTCTCGCTGTCCTCTCCTCAATCGAACAGCTTCCTGCATATATATAGGAGGTTTGAAGTCTTGATCCGGCGTGGAAAATGGCACGCTGGGGAAGGCTCCATGGGCTTTTGCACGTCGGAATAACGGGCCCAGGTGGGGTTCTTTGTGCGCCGGAATAAGGGGCACCAGATGGGGGCGCGCCATGTTAATGTTCCTCACACGTCGCGAGTCAGTCGATGAGTCCGGGGATGATTCCGGGGGTCACCAGAAACATTTATCTCACGAATGCTCCTTGAAACCTCGACAAGATGTCTTGTTGAAGCTCCTAGGTCGACGTACGGCCATTCCCGAGACTCCAGATAGCTTTGATTTGATCATGTGGGCTTTCCACTGACACGGCCTTCGGCTCTGTGATTCGTGCTGCTGGCTCGGTCTGGCTTGTGCCCAAAGCTCCTTAGGGGGTGGGATAACACTAGGGATAGTTCCGCCTGAGCTGGGCGATCATTCGGCCAATAATGGGCCCATCTTGGCTGGAAGCCGTACCCGTGCCAAGTGATCAGGATCTTCTGCCGACAGAGCTTTCGGTCCTACGTCCTGGAGAGCCAGGGGGACTCTTTCATCTTCAAGAGAGCCTTTCATGCGGTGGGTAGCCACTGGGTAGACCGTCATCCTTGATCGGACAATGGGTGTAGTGTATGCGACATGACGGAGTCGATGCCGGTTCATTGGGCAGGCTTGGTCGCACTGCCGGTTGGTTGTGAGTTCGTCTCGGCTCTCCTGAGGTGAAGTCCCCATGCTCATGCGGGATGACTCGAGGCCTTGGTAGCTTGAGAAGTCTTCAATATGTTGATCTTTATCGGCTTCCGTGCTTCAGTGGGCCGGGTCCTTCGTCTTTGTGGCTTGGTCACTGACGATCATATTTTGGGTGCCAACATCGTCCCATAAGGTCGACCCCCACTGTCCATGCATGTCCAATGCGAATACATGTCTAACTGTCTTAAAATGCACCAGTAGTCTATTCTACTTGTCATAAACTCTGCCATAAAGAGTATGAATGTAGGAAGAAATATACAGTTGGGTCGACCCCCACTGTCCATGCATGTCCAATGTGAATACATGTCTAAATGTCTCAAATTGCACCAGTAGTCTATTCTACTTGGCATAAGCTCTGCCATAAAGAATATGAGTGTAGGAAGAAATATGCAGCCTAAGGGCTCAGGATAACAGGTATGATAGAGACAATTTGGTGCTCATTTTCATAGAAAATGGATTCATATAATCTAGATGCATGCACTAGCTATGATCACATGTCAATTTTTAATTGAAAGATTTTCTGCACAAATACGAATTGTTACCTGGTCTATTACTATTTCCTTACACGCTACTGACGAACATGCTTGTGATTCCACATTTCTTTGCGTAGCTCCATTCCCTCAATGGTTATCATATACATACCATGAACTTCTGCACAGATTTAAATGGCATCCTTAAATGTGATTGCACCCACTTGTACAGATGATTTCTCAACCTTAGCCAACCTGGCTTCCAATTCCTTCACTCAATTTTTCATTTTGTTGTTCTCGGCCTACAAATTATGACATGTCCCCCACAAAGTAGAGGGAGTCGGCCCTGTCCCTACAGCATGAACACGGCCAGATCTATCCTCACCAAGAACCTGAGCGTATGCATCGCCTTTAACTACAACTAGACGGGGACCGGTTGAGCTTGCATCACCTTCAGACCGCTTTTTATACTTCAACTTTCCTGCCATGTTTTGATCAAAGCTCATTTCTGTGACACGGACCTATTGACTTATTTATTGTATCGACATTTTCCTTTAAAAAAACTTACTATGACAGCAGCGCATTCTTCACTGACAGGGTTTCCATCTCTACGCACGTGTGTAATTACGAACAAAACTGAGCAATCCAAAATAGTCCCTATCTTATCGTACTAATGCATCAAAAAAAAAACCAGTAGACTTGTTAGATGCAACCAAAAGGAATAAATTGAAAACTAAATTATTATATAACCTCCATCTTGCGGAAGTCTGCCACTGTTCTAGTGCCAACACAATGGAACAACTTTTGTTTACCCTTATTCACTTTATTTGTCACACTTTTTTTCTACATTGAAGTTAGAATAAATTAGTTAGATAATGAAATAATAATAGATCTGAAATCAGACAGAAAAAACAATAAGGGCCAGTAGATAGAGATTTACCAGCCATTCTTCTCCACTCCAAACCTTCACTACCCCTTTCCAATGCTGTCTGCTAATTATTTTTGCATCTGCAACCTTTTACTGGCTCGCTCTCAACTTTAGATTGAAAAACCGCCTCCGGAGAGTGTATTTGAAGTATTTGCACTTCAACGATAGATCTTTCATGACCCACATCCTCCGTGATTCATCAATGTCATACTTTCACTACAAGACAAATGGAAATAATCAATCATTTCATGTAGTGAATACTTTAACAGATACAAAATTAACAAAATTCACGTTTTCACTTTTTGTAATAAAAAAGGACTAAATTTGACCTTACATTACCTTTATATAATCCCAAACATCATCTTTGTTGGAGTTTGGCATTTTCTTCCAGTTCGGGTAAGAAATGGGTAACTTCTCCGCATTCCTTCCCATTGTACCCAAGAAAGTTCTCCGTGAATGGCCCCCAGCACCCACTAGCTGGCCAAGGTCATTCCACTCAACACAAATCAACTTGCTATCATCCATGCCATGCACATCATGGGACGAGGTACATCCTCGTTTCCTCCGAAGAGCAATGCCCTCACTTCCTTTGGAATCCGTTGTGTCAATATCTTCATCTCTCGTCTGCCCTTCCATAGATATCTCAACTTGCTGGGCTCCTTCAACTTTCTGGCCTCCATCAACTTCCTGCCCTTCCACCAATATTTCATCCTTTTTCTGGCCTCCATCACCCTCCTGACCTGCAGAACATTTCTGGCCTCCATCACCCTCCTGACCTGTAGCCTTTTTCCAACCTCCATCAACTTCTTGCCCTTACACTAATATGTCAACCGTTTTCTGGCCTCCATCACCCCGCTGACCTGCAGCCTTTTGCTGGCCTCCCTCCATTTTCGCACTTCCATTGCCAACTTTTGTCTCACCATCTCTGCTAACGCCTCTAAGGTTATGTTCAAATGCATCCATATGATCATAGGTACACCAACTCTCATGAAGCTGAAAATGCCAAGAGAGAAACGTATATCATATAAGTGAAAAATATCAACATAAAGCAATTTCAACGTGGCTTTGAAAAGACATACAAAATACAGATAACCATCCAGCTTGAAGGGTGTTGGATCATCTTGCAAAAATAAATACATGTAGCATAGAACAAACATGCCACATTCTGAACCATTCCTTTGTTGTGGGACCTGCCAATAGGTACATGCATTAGAAAACATTACTTTAATAATTATGATGAAAAAGTTATGTTCAATAAAGTATGAAATAAACACAAACCTTTGGAACAAAAATAGGAATGGAATATATCTCTCCATCAGACTCTTGTCCACCCTCTGCCCAAAATATGTCTAACACAAAACTGGGCAAAGAAAATAATAGTATTCAGACCACCAACATATAATCAACATATACAAAAGAGATAGAGAGCATATAGCGTCGGATATCAGGTTCCATTCTCTTAGGATTAGCATTTAACAAAGAATCCAAAAGTATCATGCACGAGCCTGCTAGGTCTCCAAATTTCTTGTCAAAGTTGCATAAAATCAGTTGATTCCAATGGTCCCTATATGAATCATATTAGGTGATGAGGACATCTCACGACACTCGCTATGGCTCGGGTCGCCTGCACACCCTTGATTTGGGTCGACTCATTCTCATCTTATGTATCCTCCTTTTATTGAGTCTCATCATATGTAATTTTCCTTTTATTGGGTCATGTCGCATGTATTTCCTTTTATTATGTCATGTTGTACTAGTCCATTGCCCCTATTTGGTCTAATTGGGCCCTAATACCTTAGTTTGGGCCTATTGGACTGAGTCTAGGTCATGTTTGGTCTTTTGCCTTAAATGGCAGGGTTATTTTTGTCTTGTAAAGATGGGTGCCTATAAATAGCCCCCATCTCCCTCCATGTACTAACTTTTGATGAATATTGAAGAAAACTCTTTCAAATCTCTCATTATTCCATTCCTCTCTCTCTCTCTCTAGCTCTCCTTCTCTCTCCCACAAGGCAAGGGCGAACCTCCCCTCTCTTCTCCCCCCTCTCTCATTCAATTCCAACCCCCACCTACCTCCATTAATACCCCACAACTTCCCACAACCCTCCTTTACTCTCCACCTAGTCCCAACAACCCTCCACCAATCCAAACTCTACTTCCCAACTACCACCCACCTCCCTTCACTTCCCAAGGCACCTATCCACCTTCCCAAGGCTAAATTAACCCCTCCCAAAGCCCAAATTCGAATTACCCTCCCCTCTCCCATCCCTCCCTCACTCTAGGTCGAAATCCACTCCCTCCCCATAGCCAAGTTCGCCCCCCACCTTCCCTCACACTCATCTTCTCTCTTGTGCACATCCACTCCCCCATCTCCACCTCTAGCAGTTCCAGCCCCCTTTCTCCCTCCATCTCTGCCATTCCTAACCTCCTGGAGCCCTGGCCACGTCCTCCCCCCCTCCCTAAACCTTCAGCCATCATCCTCAAGCTTTGTTAACCCCCTCCCACTCCCTTCATTCTTGCTAGTTTGCCATTTCAGAAAGCAGGTCGCAGGCTGCAGAGTTGGGTCCTGAAGATCGCAGCAGGACCGGCCATTCCCTGGTCCTCCTGGGTCAAGTCCTACATCTATGGAAAGGGCGTCCAGAGAGCTTTCAAGGCGAGGTGGTTTCGTCAACATCCGAGGTCGGAGCTGTCCGCAGGAGCCGATCTCCCTCAACTGCGCAGAAGCTCTCAGGCAGGGAACCAGAGCTGCAGTCACAGTCCGACCACGACTTCCTCCCTGAATATCTGAGTGCCATTTTTGGAGGGCTGAAACTACTACCAGTTAGCTGTCTCCTCCAAGAAGAAGGACCTCATTCGGCCACCGGAGCTGCAAGTTAACATTTTCTTCGTCAGGGTGGGTAGTCTGCACACTGTGGGACCAGGTTCGACCTGTACCTACTCTTCCGGCTACCCCGCTCTCCTCCGACCTTGGATCGAGGCCCCGTCAACTGCTGCTCGAAGAGACTCCGACCACGATCGCGTCACCGCCAATCTCGTCCCAATCAGAGTTCAGGAGCGGCCACAGCGACGTCTGCAACCTGCTGCATCAGTTCGGTACCTGCCAGGAGCCAGACATTGCTGTCCTGTTCCCATCGCCGGCACTGCCAGCCTCGGGTGTCAAAGCTGCCTCAAAAACTCAAGCTTCATCCCCTGTCAGCTGAGAAGCTTTTGGCAGTGGTTTCGTCAAGTTTGGAGCACCGTGGATCCCGTGGCAGCATCAACAGTGACATCCTATCCTGCAAACCTGCAGATTGGCAGAACCGGCGGACTCGGAAGATCGGCTTTTCCTTTGCATAAATCCCCACCCCGCTTGGCCGGCTGAAAGCCCCTCCCTGCGTGGAGGTAGTTTTGGGTGTAATAAGATTAATCCCCACCCCAAGTTCATCCCTCCTGCGTGAGGTGTAGTGTTGTACTCTTTAAGTTTCAGGTCAAGCGACAATCGCCGCAGCGTTCGGGTAATTACCCACGCTTCCCGGCGCGCCCTCGTCTCCGAACGGGATCGGTGTCTTCACACCGATCAGGTGAGCTTCTGATCACACCCTTGTAGCTTCATTTCTGCAAATGTAGTATTGCCTTGAATGCCCGTCGGACGGTAAGAGAGCGCTCAGACTTAATTTTAAGCGATTTCGTGCCCACCGCGGCCCGTGAGTGAGTGCCACCCAACACCCCGCCTTGCGGGCCAGCCACCCACAAAGCTGGGTCTCCTAGGCCCATTGGGGGTCAGCCTTAGCATTGTAAGTCCATTAGGACAATTGGGTCCCGCCTCGGACCCTCACCATCATCTCCTGGACCCATCGGGTGAACGTGTGAGCCGAGTGAGATTGTGAGAATCATTGAGCGCTTGTATGCTTGCGGGTCTAAGTCCTAGGGTCATCCCATCATATTTAGTGGTCTTTGGGCTGTGCCACATCATGTGGTATCAGAGCCGGTCATAGGCTTGTCCTTACAAGTCTAGTCTTGGGTCACACTAAGTCTTTCATAGGTGCATTCGCACACCCTTGCATAGCCCACCCAACTTTGCATGACCACTCGTAGTGGAACTCATTATCAAGAAAATTCATCTTCTTCCAATAACACCATGAATCCCAATCCCCAAGGAAATCCCCCTCACAATGAGCATGAGTTTCCCGACCAAATGAGGTTTCTTATGGAATACATGACCAATATTATGGGAAGGCTTGACGATATTACGGCCCGGCTAGAACAAATTGAGGAAAATAGGCCTAACCCAAGGGAAGGAGATAGGAGAGATCCCCCTCCACATATGGAGCCAGCCATAGGAGGACTCAACCTTGACCACCCTCCCGAACTGGAAAGGGACCCACCCCCTAGAAGGAATGAGAGACCTCCCCGGGACAACCCGGATGACCAACTAATGAGACTTGTGAAAGTCGATGCTCCCACTTTTGATGGATCTCATCATCCAAGCATCTACTTAGATTGGGAGGCAGCCATGGATCAATATTTTGATTGGTACCTAATGACCGAGGATAGGAAAGTCCGGCTTGCAAAGATGTAATTAGCCAAACTTGCCAAGACTCATTGGATGAATGTTGAGGCCTTAAGGATAGTTAGGAGGGAAGCTCCAATCACCACATGGGGGGCCATGAAAGACCAACTCAAACTCAAATATGTCCCACCCTCCTACCATCAAAATCTCCTAGATGAATGGCAAGCCTTGACCCAAGAAGGAAAGACCGTTATGGAGTACATTGAAAAGTTTGACTACTACCTCCTCAAGTGTGGAGTCCAAGAGGACCCCTCCGTCACACTCTCCCGCTTTAGGAATGGGCTTCAATTCCATATAAAAAAGGAATTATTCATGCGTCAAGTAACCACTTTAGAACAAGCCTACCAAGTCGCTCGGGATGCTGAGAAATTCTCTCGGTACACACGAATGGTTCCCCCTCGGGGGATGGACCCTAAAACCATGACACCTTGGGCCAACCCCCCACCACCCCAAAGAGGTCTCCTTCCTACACCCATGGGAGCTCCACCCACATGGGTCACCCCTCCTAATGCCACTCCACCACTCCGCCCCACAAGTGGGCCCCTAAACACAACTCCCAATAGGCCCAGTCCGACACCCACTCTCCCTCACACTAAGATGACCCCAAACCATCAAAGTGGGCACCAATGCTTTAGGTGTTATGGGTATGGACACTTTGCCAATCAATGCCCCACCAAGGGAGCATCAAACTTACTCATAGAGGAGACCAACCCCCAACCCCAAGTTGAATTTGAAGAAGAAGTTGAGGTATATGAACCCTCTCATGAATGGGAGGAGGAGTATGAGAACCACTACATGGAGAGCAACCAAGAACAACCTCCTCCACCCACCGACTCCCACCTCGGAGTGGTTAGATGCACCCTCACTCAAACCCAGGAGCATGATTGGAGGAGAAACACCATATTCCATACCTACATACGGATAGGGAGCCATGTTAGGAAGGTCATCTTGGACAATGGAAGTAGTGTGAAAGTGGTGTCACCTGACACCGTCAAACTTTTGGGCCTTACCACCTCCCCACATCCCCACCCATATCCGGTAGCATGGATTGATACCACCTCCATACCCGTTAGTGCTCGTTGCCTTGTCCCCATTGCATTCCAATCTTATCAAAGCCAAGTGTGGTGTGACATCCTACCTATGGAAGTTGGGAGTATACTCCTAGGACGACCTTGGATCTACGATGTAGATGCCACCTTTCTAGGAAAGACAAACACTTGCATCTTCATTCATGAAGGGAAGAAGATCCAACTCAACCCCTCTCCACCTCGCCCCCTTCCCAAGAAGGCATCTCCCTCCCTTGAGGGATCCCCTACCCCTCCCACTATTCCAAACCCACCAAACCCCACCCCACCAAGCCCTAACCCTAGTATGGTCAACAAGCCTCCTAGGAGCCTACACCTCATCACTAGGAAAGAGCTTGAGGAAGAAGTCAACCAAGGGGAACATGTGTGTGCCATTGTTATTTACCTTGGGGAATCCACCCCAACCGACCCACACCCAATAGAAATTCAACAACTCTTGGAGGACTTCCATGATGTGTTTCCCGAGGAGCTTCCGGACAAGCTACCACCCATGCGCGATGTGCAACATGCCATCGACCTTGTGCCCGGAGCTACCTTACCCAACCTCCCACACTACCGCCTCAACCCCACCAAGCATGCCGAGCTCAGGAGGCAAATTGAGGAGCTCATCAAGAAGGGCTTCCTCCGAATTAGCAAAAGCCCTTGTGCCGTCCCGGCTCTTCTTGCACCCAAAAAGGATGGGACTTGGCGCATGTGTGTAGATAGCCGAGCCGTCAACAAGATAACGATCAAATATAGGTTCCCCATCGCTCGGCTTGATGACATGCTAGACATGCTAGCGGGAGCCACCATCTTCTCCAAAATTGACCTCAAAAGTGGCTACCATCAAGTCCGCATTAGGCCCAGGGATGAGTGGAAAACCGCCTTTAAAACTAAGGACGGTCTCTATGAATGGCTTGTTATGCCTTTTGGCCTTTCTAATGCACCAAGCACCTTCATGCGCCTCATGACCGAGGTCCTCCGGCCCTTCATTGGCATCTTTCTAGTTGTCTACTTTGACGACATCCTCATATATAGCCAATCCAAGGAAGCCCACCTCGATCACCTCAAACAAGTGTGCACCATTCTTAGGAAGGAGAGTCTCTTTGCCAACCCCGGGAAGTGTCATTTCTTGACCAATCAACTAGCCTTCCTAGGATTTATTGTCTCATCCCAAGGAATATCCATGGACCCCGAAAAGGTCCAAGCTATTCTTGAGTGGCCCGAACCCAAGACGCTTCATGAGGCCCGAAGCTTTCACGGGCTAGCTACCTTCTATAAGAGATTCATCCGTGGGTTTAGCACAATCACCACTCCTATCACGGATTGCCTCAAGAAAGGCACCTTTGTGTGGACTAGGGCAGCCTCAAAATCCTTCATAGAGCTTAAGGAAAAGATGACCCAAGCCCCGGTCCTTTGCCTACCCGACTTCTCAAAAGTCTTCGAAGTCACTTGTGATGCATCCGGGGTAGGGATTGGGGGCATTCTTAGCCAAGAGGGTCACCCGGTAGCCTATTTTAGTGAGAAACTTTGTGAGGCTAGGACTAGGTACTCCACATATGACAAAGAGCTTTATGCCGTGGTTCAATCCCTTCGGCATTGGAGGCACTATCTCCTACCCAAGGAGTTTGTGATCTTCTCGGACCATGAGGCCTTGAAATATCTCAACACCCAACAAAAACTCAATGCCCGACATGCCCAATGGGTAGAATACATTCAAGCCTACACCTTTGTCCTCAAGTACAAGATGGGTAGTGAGAACTGCGCAGCCGATGCGCTAAGTAGACGAGTAGCCTTACTCTCCACCATCCAAGTGGAAGTAAACGGGTTTGAGAGAATCAAAGGAGAATATACAAATTGTCCCGACTTTGGGACTTACTACAACACCCTTTCCACTCAGCCCCACAAGGAACATGAGGGGTTCATACTTCAAGAAGGGTATCTATTCAAGGGAGCTAGGCTTTGCATACCCCGGACTTCGCTTCGAGACTTCTTAGTTTGGGAGTTACACAGTGGGGGCCTAGCTGGACACTTTGGGGTCCAAAAGACCATAGAGTTGGTTGAGAGACAATTCCATTGGCCTAGTCTCAAGAAGGATGTGGCCCACGTTGTGGGACAATGTCGCATTTGTGCCTCCGCCAAACAGGTGAAGCAGAATACCAGACTTTACACACCTCTACCCATACCAGACCGACCTTGGGAGGATTTGAGCATGGACTTCATCCTTGGCCTACCTAAGACCTTGCGCAAACATGATTCCATCTTTGTAGTGGTTGATAGGTTCTCTAAAATGGCCCACTTTATCCCATGTTCCAAGACCTCCGATGCTTCTAGGGTAGCCCGCTTATTCTTTGATGAGGTAGTCCGACTCCATGGATTACCTAAGACTATTGTATCCGATAGAGATGTGAAATTCACTAGTTACTTTTGGAAGACTCTATGACACTTGATGGGGACCCTCCTCAAATTCTCCACTGCTTACCATCCTCAAACCGACGGCCAGACTGAGGTCGTCAACCGAAGCCTTGGGAACTTGCTCCGTTGTCTTGTGGGGGACCACCCTGGGAATTGGGATCTCCTCTTGTCTCAGGCCGAGTTTGCCTACAATGATTCCGTCAATAGGTCAATAGGCAAAAGTCCATTTGAGGTAGTGCATGGTTTTAGGCCTAGAAAGCCCTCGGATCTCATTCCCCTTCCCCCACATGCTAGGGTGTCAGTCTCAGCTGAGTCCTTTGCACAGCATATCAAAGAGTTGCATGATGACATCCGCAAGCATATAGGGAAAAGTAATGAGGCTTACAAAAGACGGGCAGATGCTCACCGACGCCACTGTGAATTCCAAGTGGGAGACCCGGTGATGGTGAGGACGGAGCGGCTCCTTCCCGGGCCTGCCTCCAAGTTGAGGGCACGAGGGTCGGGACCCTTTCGAGTTCTACGACGACTTGGCAGCAATGCTTATGAGCTTGACCTACCAGAGAGCTATGGGGTGCACCCTACCTTCAACGTGGCGGACCTGGTACCCTACAAAGGCCCCGCGGTGGAACCCAGTGAGGAGCTTGAGCCATTACCCCCCCTTATGAGAGACACTCCCGGAGGGACTCCACTTTCCAGCTTAAGAGACCGACGAGAGTAGATAGAGGCAATACTGGATGAGCAGAGCATCATTACGAGGCACAAGGTGTATCAGCGCTACTTGGTTAGGTGGAAGAACCGTCCCCCGACGGAGGATGCTTGGGTGAGCCGGGAGGACCTGCTACGGTTGGATCCCGACATTCTGGAGCACTATGACAGCCAGGCAGACCCACACTCGACAGAGTCGAGTTCTCCCCACCCCAGGGGATTTGATGAGGACATCTCACGACACTCGCTATGGCTCGGGTCGCCTGCACACCCTTGATTTGGGTCGACTCATTCTCATCTTATGTATCCTCCTTTTATTGAGTCTTATCATATGTAATTTTCCTTTTATTGGGTCATGTCGCATGTATTTCCTTTTATTATGTCATGTTGTACTAGTCCATTGCCCCTATTTGGTCTAATTGGGCCCTAATACCTTAGTTTGGGCCTATTGGACTGAGTCTAGGTCATGTTTGGTCTTTTGCCTTAAATGGCAGGGTTATTTTTGTCTTGTAAAGATGGGTGCCTATAAATAGCCCCCATCTCCCTCCATGTACTAACTTTTGATGAATATTGAAGAAAACTCTTTCAAATCTCTCATTATTCCATTCCTCTCTCTCTCTCTAGCTCTCCTTCTCTCTCCCACAAGGCAAGGGCGAACCTCCCCTCTCTCCTCCCCCCTCTCTCATTCAATTCCAACCCCCACCTACCTCCATTAATACCCCACAACTTCCCACAACCCTCCTTTACTCTCCACCTAGTCCCAACAACCCTCCACCAATCCAAACTCTACTTCCCAACTACCACCCACCTCCCTTCACTTCCCAAGGCACCTATCCACCTTCCCAAGGCTAAATTAACCCCTCCCAAAGCCCAAATTCGAATTACCCTCCCCTCTCCCATCCCTCCCTCACTCTAGGTCGAAATCCACTCCCTCCCCATAGCCAAGTTCGCCCCCCACCTTCCCTCACACTCATCTTCTCTCTTGTGCACATCCACTCCCCCATCTCCACCTCTAGCAGTTCCAGCCCCCTTTCTCCCTCCATCCCTGCCATTCCTAACCTCCTGGAGCCCTGGCCACGTCCTGCCCCCCTCCCTAAACCTTCAGCCATCATCCTCAAGCTTTGTTAACCCCCTCCCACTCCCTTCATTCTTGCTAGTTTGCCATTTCAGAAAGCAGGTCGCAGGCTGCAGAGTTGGGTCCTGAAGATCGCAACAGGACCGGCCATTCCCTGGTCCTCCTGGTGTCAAGTCCTACATCTCTGGAAAGGGCGTTCAGAGAGCTTTCAAGGCGAGGTGGTTTCGTCAACATCCGAGGTCGGAGCTGTCCGCAGGAGCCGATCTCCCTCAACTGCGCAGAAGCTCTCAGGCAGGGAACCAGAGCTGCAGTCACAGTCCGACCACGACTTCCTCCCTGAAGATCTGAGCGCCATTTTTGGAGGACTGAAACTACTACCAGTTAGCTGTCTCCTCCAAGAAGAAGGACCTCATTCGGCCACCGGAGCTGCAAGTTAACATTTTCTTCGTCAGGGTAGGTAATCTGCCCACTGTGGGACCAGGTTCGACCTGTACCTACTCTTCCGGCTACCCCGCTCTCCTCCGACCTTGGATTGAGACCCCGTCAACTGCTGATAGAAACTACTCCGACCACGATCACGTCACCGCCAATCTCGTCCCAATCGGAGTTCAGGAGCAGCCACAGCGACGTCTGCAGCCTGCTGCATCAGTTAGGTACCTGCCAGGAGCCAGACATTGCTGTCCTGTTCCCATCGCCGGCACTGCCAGCCTCGGGTGTCAAAGCTGCCCCAAAAATTCAAGCTTCATCCCCTGTCAGCTGAGAAGCTATTGGCAGTGGTTTCGTCAAGTTTGGAGCCCCGTGGATCCCGTGGCAGCATCAACAGCGACATCCTATCCTGCAAACCTGCAGATTGGCAGAACCGGCGGACTCGGAAGATCGGCTTTTGCTTTGCATAAATCCCCACCCCGCTTGGCCGGCTGAAAGCCCCTCCCTGCGTGGAGGTAGTTTTGGGTGTAATAAGATTAACCCCCACCCCAAGTTCATCCCTCCTGCGTGAGGTGTAGTGTTGTACTCTTTAAGTTTCAGGTCAAGCGACAATCGCCGCAGCGTTCGGGTAATTACCCACGCTTCCCGGCGCGCCTTCGTCTCCGAACGGGATCGGTGTCTTCACACCGATCAGGTGAGCTTCTGATCACACCCTTGTAGCTTCATTTCTGCAAATGTAGTATTGCCTTGAATGCCCGTCGGACGGTAAGAGAGCGCTCGGACTTAATTTTAAGCGATTTCGTGCCCACCGCGGCCCGTGAGTGAGTGCCACCCAACACCCCGCCTTGCGGGCCAGCCACCCACAAAGCTGGGTCTCCCAGGCCCATTGGGGGTCAGTCTTAGCATTGTAAGTCCATTAGGACAATTGGGTCTCACCTCGGACCCTCACCATCATCTCCCGGACCCATCGGGTGAACGTGTGAGCCGAGTGAGCAAAAATCGTCATTGTGAGAATCATTGAGCGCTTGTATACTTGCGGGTCTAAGTCCTAGGGTCATCCCATCATATTTAGTGGTCTTTGGGCTGTGCCACATCATTAGGATAATATACTCCCAAATTTAGTACCAACTGTATAACAAAAGATGAAGATATCACTTACCAACATATATTTGGATTGAATATGTATGCCATTGAAAATAAATTTTTTGGCTTCAGCCAAAGCATCACCTTCTCAGATGAACCATCTAGGAAGATACTAAACCATAGACAATCTACATATGTACAATTTGACTTCCACTCATTCGGTGTCTCCTCTAACAATCGCCTGAAAAAGGTTATAACAAGTAAATAGTTTAACAAAAATCACCTAACATTTAGACAAGGAGTATGAAGACTCACTCTACATAGGCCTGAAACACGCCAATTTCAAGCTTATCTTGAGATGTTGCGTTGGTGTATACTTCACCAAGTTTTTTCAACTTTCGTGTTTGCACCCCCGACCCCGGACTAGGGCCCCACATTCCTTCATTGGGAATTTCAATAACAGGTTCCTTGAACCTCAACATCTTTTTATTTTTCCTAGCCCTGCATGCACATTTAAGTTATAAAGGTAAACCAATTAACATTGGTATGCCAGAATAGTTCAAATGAAAGAACTTATGGTCTTACATGAATGTGTGCACAGGCAGTCGCTGCCACTCAGTAGCTATGCTGGCTGTCAATGAAAGAGGGCCAGATAGAAGGAGAAAGATAAAAGAATAACATTAATATCTGGCTTAATAAGTAGTTCATGATAGTTGGGAACTACCTTGTTACTAATGCCTAATCTCCGGTGTAGCTCAGAGGACATAAGATCCCATTGTAATCACATAATAGATATTAACAAAGGCGTCCAAAATAAATGCTTAATGTAAAAAAGACTAATAGATATTAGCATGTTTCAGCAAACATTACAAGACCATATTAGTCTAAAATAAATATGAAACATGACAAGTATCAAACCTTTCCTTGCAACAGAATACATATGCATAAAGTCATGGAGAAATGTTTATAGATGAAGCCAACAATGAGATAATGAATGCCACTACTACAACAAATCAAACAGCTTGATTACATGGGTTAATATTATATGATAAACCACCTACAGTATCATGAATTACCTCCGAAGCCCATGTCACTATTTTCACCATTTAATATCCCATTCCTAAATTACTCCCAAAAATCAACAAAATATCACCCTGAATTCACAGAAACAGTTTCTGAGAAACTAGGTTGAGGTAAAAAACACTGAATTCCCAGCCTAGGTGATAAGACAATGCCACTTTTGCATTGCATGGGTAAATAACATATGTATGTCAGCTAAAATAAGAAAATCAAATAAATCAAAAATAATATTTTTATTGAACAATACAAAGACATTCTAAGTTGGAACTTCTATCCCTTCAATGTCATCTCCTTCCCACTGATGTTGTACATCGTAGCCATCACTATCACTATCACCACCAACATTGTGCATTGGCTCAATGTCTAAGAGGTCTCCTTCATCTTCTTTGTTGTCATCTTGCACGTCAAAGAAGTCTCTTGGCTTTATCTTCCGAACAACATACCAACTGCTCTCTTTTGGATCTTTAACATACCATACTTGCTTTACTTGAGAGGCTTAGACAAAAGGCTCTATAATTTTCAATCTACAAGTGGGATTGACAAGGGTAAAGTTTCTTTCACATTTAATGTCCTGATTAACATCAATCCAATCACACTTGAAGAGCAAAATTCTCATCTCTCCATAGTAATTCAATTCTACAATTTCATTGATGAACGCATAATAAACCAATTCATCATGAATGGGTTTTTTGTCCTTTGCACTTGCAAAACTTAACGTTTAAGCAGACAATACCACCCCACTATCTTGTGTCACCCGACGAGATTCAACCTCTTGTGTGAAAAAGTGAAAACCATTGACGATGCATGCATCATATTTCTTCACCATAGGTATTGGGTCGTCTTTCAACCATCGGATATTAGATGATATGGCCTCTTCACATTGTTCTTGCAATTTATCTACCTATAATAGTCAAGAATATACGATAGTTACAATACTCTTCATAAGTAGGTATTATTTATGGTAGAGAAAAAATTAAAGTCACCTACATGCTTGGAAAACCAACTTGGAAATTCAGACGTATGGAGTCATTCAATCTCCATCTCTCGTAAGCGAGGAAATTTTTTCTTAACCTCATCAAAGTGTTCACTGCATGTCATAACTAACATTAACTAAAGAACTTTAATTAGATATGTGGGGTAAAACAACGGTTTCTTTACTTACTTTATATACGGTGCAATTGCATCATAATTAAACAACAAATATCGATGGGCTTGCCTCAACTCTTCTTGAAGTAAATTAACACGAACTCCAACCCCTAATGGACGTGCTACTTCTGACAATATCTCCCAACCATCCTCTATTGGAAGAGTATGCCTTTCGGCATTTCAAATTGGCCTATTTAGCCACGTCTCTACATCGTCATGAAGGTATCTTGATGTAAATGTTAAGGTTTCCTCAGCTATGTAGCCGTCAGCAATGCATCCTTCTGGAGATGCTTTGTTATGCACATAAGACTTCAACTTCACCAAATACTTACATATGAATGTTTGTGATAAACCAAGTCAATAGTAAATAATATTTCACTTGTACTCTTTATTCTAATAGTTAAATCATAACAATACCTTTCAGTGGGATACATCCACTTGTAATTTACAGGGCCAGCCAACCTAGTTTCATCACAAAGATGAAGGATCAAGTGCACCATAATGTCGAAGAAATTAGGGAGAAATATCATCTCCATCTGACATAGCACACCTACAACATGTTGCCCAAGCTTATAGAAATGATCTACTGAAGATGTTTTAGAGTAGAAGTCTAAAAAAAATGACATATTTTAGTAAGAAAATCGGATACTTCTCTTTGTGAAATGCCTCGAAGTGCTATTGGAAGTAATTATTGTAGAAGCATGTGGTAGTAATGACTTATCAAGCACCAAATCTTATTATCAGGAGTGCTAAAACGCCTTGCTATGTTGGAAGAGTAACCATCATGAACTTTCACTTTCTTTAAAACATTGCAAATCATATCTTTCTCCATTATGCTCAATGTAAATTTTGCAGGCGGCAAAACTGTCTTCTTTATACTAACTTGTTGTGGATGAAGAGATGGCCTTATACCCAAGGTTTGTAAATCTTGGCGAGCCTTCAAGCCATCTTTGTTTTTTCCATCAATTGTTAAGAGTGTTCCAATAATACTTTCACAAACATTCTTCTCAATGTGCATCACATCAAGATTATGGCACAGTAATAAGGACTTCTAATATGGCAATTCAAAAAAATGTTGTGCTTCTTCCAATTCAAATACTTGTGGACATCTATAGGCGCCACCTTCTTCCGCTTCCCTTTTCCTTCTACTTGAATACGACATTTACCAACGTTAAAAGACAAGACTCAAAGCTACTCCAACACTTCAAACCCAGACAATGGTATGGGCCTATCTCCTAACACTTCCTTTCCATCAAATCGATGGGACATGAATCAAAATTTTTGATCTTTCCTCAACCATCTCCTATGACCAGTGTAACAATGCTTCCCACTAGCATCCAACCACATGGAACAAGTATCTTTATTGCAAATTGGGCAAGCTAGTCGCCCTTTAGTGCTCCAACCTGACATGTATGCATATGCAGGGAAGTCATTAATAGTCCATAACAATGCAGCTTGCATGCGGAACATTTCACCCTTTAACGCATCAAATGTATCCACCCCATGCCACAAAATCTGTAATTCTTCAATGAGCGGCTGTAGATAAACATCAATATCATTGCCAGGCCCCTTTGGACAAGAAATTAGTAAGGATAAGATTACATTTGGACCTTTCATGCCAAGGTGGAAGATTATAAGGCACTAGAAGAACCGGCCAAGTACTATGACTAACACTCATGGTACTAAAAGGGTTGAACCCATCACTTGCTAACCCAAGACGTATATTCTGACTGTCCTTTCCAAAGTCAGCAATAGCATCTAGACATTTCCAACATGGTGAATCTACCGGATGTCTTAAAATGCCATCTTCCTTACGATTTTCTTCGTGCCATCTCATATTTATTGCAACACGGGAGCACTTATATAACCTTTATATCCTTGGTATCAATGGGAAGTGACAAATGACTTTCTTAGCCACCTTCTTAATCTCTCCAGTCCACCGAGATTCCCCACATTTAAAACATGAGTCCAAATTCGTTTCTTATTTCCAAAATAAGACGCAATCATTTGGGCATGCATCAATTTTATGATAGCCATATCTGTCACGTCCCGCGTCTTTATGATAGCGGAAGACTAGCTCGAGGAATGTGAACAGCCGGCATGGTAAGCCTCTTGCAAGCAAGAACGATCAGAGCGCAAGGCAATCACACATAAGAAGGCAATTTGTACAATAATTTAGTCAAACTCTAACTTTTATTTCATTATCAATCAAATATTCAAATACAACTACCAATTTAACTTTCTTTCTCGTACTAGACTCAAGAATAAGAAAAATTACATATACTCAATCTAAACAATGTAGACTTTCCTAAGTTTCCACTCGTTCATCATTCACTCTCGGATCCGCTACTTGAATATTCCGAATCCGAACCCGACTCACTTCCATTTCCTGAAAAGATTGGAAATAGGTAATGAGCACACTTGCCCAGTAGGTATCTTTGCATCAACATGATTAGTAATATTTAAGTAATTAGCATTTTTACTCTAAAGCAAATAAGGTAAAATCATGCGAATGCGATCAAGCACGCGATTAAACCAAAGTAACAAGATGATCATGTAAGATAGAATGAACAAGTATGAACTAGCAAGAATGTAACAAGAGTGTAGCATGGCCTTTCACTAACAAGAATGTATCGAGAATGTACTAACAAGTTCACATACTCCTCACCCGACATCTTTTGCTTATAAGCAAGTATTTGGTGAATTTCTATGGAATATCATGTAACAATCAAGAAAGTCATGTAACATGTACGTGTATCGTGGATTTCACTTATTTATAGAGAAAGTACTCCCAGCGTAATGCAACGCTAGTAGCATCATACCCCATGGTTTATAATAATATGTTTCCGGCAATCAGCCGAGGGGACTAGCATAGAGCCCTTGAACACAATCAGTGCTCGATCGCATCTTCAAGTATAAATCAAGCTATTTCCACGTTTCAAGTAATAAAATTATGGCCAAGAATGTAAATAAGTTCATGATAACAATAATCAACAATGAACATTTCAATGAAGAAATACGGGGTCAAGAATGACTTAAAACAAGGTTATGCTCATAGAAATAATTCGGTAGCATAACGGTACATTTATTATCATTCATAATTTAAATTAAGTTTCTTTGGACAATATGACAAGTCCTGGACCATCAATAATCCATCTAGGAACTTTAGAATATCAACCCTGGGGTCAACCCTCGGGTCAAAGAATTGTGACGGTCTAATGCTGGCCGTTACTTGATCGTGACTCTCCAGTCTCATGCCGTTACAATGGCCGAATCTAGAAGCAATAAATAGGATTCAATTAATGTGATAGTCATAGATTGGTCCGTTAAACGTACCTGACGGTCCAACATTGATCCGTTACATATCCAGAACCTGAAAACATCGATAGTGCTTTCTAACAATTGGGCTTTAATGGTACAACCAACTAGGCATCCTAGTGGGAATCCTAGGCTCGCGGAGATTTACGGAGGCGTTGAAAAAAGATTTCCTAGTCCATTGGAAGGAATATCCGATAGAGAGATCCTCATGTTCAAGAATATGTTCCTACAGTGCAAAGTGTGAACTAATGGTCATATATCGGAATATATGCCATATACTTAAAGAAAATAACTCTATAGAAGAGAATAGTATGTGTAACGATGTGAAACCATGACAAAACTCCGTCAATACAATACTTAAAATCATAGTTTAAATTCAACTATAGAGTTTAGGCAAAGAAATTAACATATGCTTTAAAATAACTCAAAATGCTTAGAACATGAAATTTCCTACCATGAATCAATTAGTAAACTCCAAGTCATGAAATAAGGTTAAATCTTAGATAACTAGACTTATTTATAAGTAGGTTTGACTATCCTCAGTCCTGTCTCGGGTTGACAGAAAATAGTACTCTGACGGTCTAGTATGGGCGCGTCACATGGCTGTGACGGTTTATCCGGGGGCCGTTATAGTATTGTAACGCACTTACTTTGGTCCGTCAGAGACAACAGAGGAATTGAAATATAACAGAGGGTGTGACGGCTGATCCTAAGATTGTTAAAATCGTATGACAGTCGTACGTTAGTCCGTCAGAGCTTCTACTGATGAAAAAGATAAGGAACTATGTCCCATGCAAGAAAAATCACAATAACCAACTATTTTAGCCATGATAACAAAGTAAAGGCCATCTAGATGCATAGGTTTCAAAGAATTAACAAGATAGTACCATTTTATTTTCCATTAAGGCTAAAGATATGCATGTATGCATGTCCCTACTTAAACATGGAATTCATGACCTATAGTGCATGTAATCAAGCAAAATCAGAGGGCGTTTATCCCTAACATATTGTTTTTACCGTTCATGAGATGACCTACCTCTTAACTAGGCTTAAAACTTCTAATTTGAATCCGCAAGACACGTTCTAGTTCTTCTTTTCCTGTGGTTTTTCAGCGACTTCACGTTGCCCTATCTCTCTAATCTCTTCACCTAAGGACGTGAAATTTAGAGGTTAAGAAGATGAAACTATTGGGAACAAAAAGTTCTAAAGCATCTAACTCTAATTACATCGTTTAGTTTAATTTTCTGATCTTTAGCACCCCGTTGCACAGTTTCCTAGGTTGACGTGATGAAACCAGCAACTTTAGAAGATCCTAACTCCTTGGATACTTGACCTCCTATCATGAAATTTTGAGAGTAGTTAGTCTAAAGTATTAAGAACAAAATACTCTAAATAACTTACCCGAGATTCTATCTCCTTACCTTGTTTCTTCACGAGCCAAAAGTAAGGGTTGCTCAGTTCAGAACTGGGTCCTATTTATTGGTTTTTGGCTAGGGTTTGAGGATTAGATCGATTCTAGAGTCCTTAGTTGACCAGAACCTGATCCCTAAGAGTCCTTAGTAACCTTACACATTCTTCTAATTAGGTCTCTAGTAGATAGGATCCCAAAATTCAATCTTTTTGCAAGTTCTTCAACTTACGGAGTCAGTAGGGTGTAACGGTCGTGTCTAGGTGCATTACAATCATGTGGCGGTCGCACGATAGACCGCTACATCCAACGTGTGTAGAATTTGATGGGGGAATCCATTGCCCCTCCACATTTTTATGGGCTCTGATTGTTCGTCGGCAAGCGCCATTGTGTTAGTCATGTGTTTTTGAGTCTAGTCATGTAATTTTCATATTTTCTTTGAGTCATAAACTATGTAATTTTCCTTTTATTTGAGTCATGTACCTAGGTTAGTGAGTCATTTTCCTAAGTTAGTTGTCGTATGGTTGGTTTGATAGGCTAATGGGCCCAACTAATGGGTTAGGCCCAAGGACGCCCCTCCCTTGGACAGCTTTGGTCATTAGTTAGTTTGTTAGGGTCACTATGGTCATATGAAAAGTATGGAGTCTATAAATAGGCCCCCACTCCTCTCACATGTAAAAACTTTTGATGATCAATTTAAATCAAGTGAGTTTTAGTGTCTTATTGGAGTGGATTCTCTAAATCTCTCTCTCTCTAAAGGGTTGATTCCCCTCTCTCTTTCTCTCTCTCTTCTCTCTCTCTCCAAGAGGAGGGGGGTGCCCCTTTCTCTCTCCTCCCCTCCCTCTCTCTCCTCAACATCATCAACCCTTCCTCTCCCCTCATTACTCATCCTCCCAACTACCCCAACCCTCATTACTCCACCCCTAGTCCCAAGAGACCATCCACCAATCCATACTCCACCACCCAACCACCAACTACCCAATCCCCTTCCTTAAGCACCCTCTCATCTCCCAAGGGAGAATTCCCCACTCCCCAAGCACCCCTTCTCTTCCCCAACACAGCCATTCCCATCCCCAAGGCCCCATTAACCACCCCATTAGTCAGTTTTCAAACTTTGGAGAGAGAACTCTCCTTCCCTCTCCCCCACCCATCCCAAATTCGCAGCTCCTCTCTCACCCACTGCAAACACCACCTTCCAGACCCCATTTGTTGAGTCTTGTTGAATCTTTACATGTTTTGATGATGACAACACTATAAGTCTTAGTGGTGTTCAAAAATTGTTGAGTCTTGTTGAATCTTTACATGTTTTGATGATGACAACACTATAAGTCTTAGTGGTGTTCAAAAATATTTCTCTGTGAAAAATTAAAAAAAATATTTTTTTCTGTGACAGTGAACAAAGAATATTTTTCTGTGAAGAATAAACCTTCATTTCACTTCAGGTATTTTCAGGGACTGTCTTCGTGTTGGTTGGTACTTCGTCATGTTTGTGTATAACACCTCGTGTTGTACTGTTTGCCTTCGTGTCGTTTTAGTTCTAGTACTGTTTGTGTTTTCAACACGCCGTGTCATCCTTTCGTACCTCGTGTTGTGTTAAGTTGTGTGCTGATTGACTTCGTGCTGACTCTTCTGAAGCAGCTCGAATTGGTCTGATGAACTTCGAGTTGCTTCTGTATGAACCTCGTGTCGTTAGCACTTAGTTGCTTATCTTGAGTCAGTCCTCTATGTTTGCTCTTGTGTCTTCGTGTCAATTACTGTAGTTCCTCGAGTTGTTCTTCTGCTTCCACCGTTTCATCACGTGTTGTTGAAGACGTGTCTATCTCATGTCTTCGTGTCGTGTTTCCTAGACCTCGTGTCCTTCTCGCCTTGACCACACTCCGTGTCAATTATTCTGTTTTCATCTTCGTGTTGTTTTCAACTCGTGTCGGTTTCTATTTTCATCTTCGTGTTGTCTTCAACTCGTGACGGTTTCTGTTGTTTGTCTTCGTGTCGTGGTCAGCCCGTGTCGCCTCGTCTTCGAGTCGTTCATTCGAGCTATTGTGTGCTCGAGTTATTTTTCTTATGTTTTCAAGTGTTGTTTCACTACGTGTCTTCGTGTTGTCTTTTGTATTTGTGTCTTCGTGATTGTCTTTGTATTCGTGTCTTCGTGTTTCTTTTGTATTTGTTTCTCCTTGTTGCTTCCTTCTATTTTTGCCCTGGTCTCTTCTGATCGCGTGTCTTTCTATTGCTTCACTCTGTGTTATCTTCTTCTCACTTCATGTTGTCTTCATCTGACTTCGTGTCATCTTCGTTGTTGTGTTAGCTGTGTTCTCGTGTACTTCGTGTCATTCTCGTGTTATCTCGTGCTAAACTCATCTAACGTACCTCGTGTCAGTCACAGTATAGTGCACCTCATTTTATTATCATATATCTTGTGCAGTTCTTTGTTCTTATGGCCAACCAACTTATCTCAGCTACATATAGCGAACCCTGAGCATTAATGTAATTAATCTGCTTGCAGGGATCCGAGGAAGATTACTCCTCAGTGTCTGGGCAGCACTTGATCCAATGCTAGAGGAACCAATCCGATAAGGACACGTGGCAAGAAGGTTCTGGATCAATCGTGGGAGGCACACGCATTCTGAACCGGATCTGCTGCTGCTGCTGATATAAATAGAAACCTTCGTCTTCAGATGGAGGATGATCGAAAAAGAGAAAGATATAGAAGAAAGAGCAGAAAAGCAGAGAGTCTTTCGATCCAGAAAAACGAGAGAAAGAAGAGAAGAAAAAGAGAGAGCAGAAACTGAAGGAGAAAGAAGAAGAAGAAAGGAAGAGGAGAGAGAGCTTTACTGAGGATCTGATCAGTCTGTTCGTGGATCAAATCCAGAACGACTATGCTCATTGAGAGCTATATATCTTGCGTTTTATTTCCAGCTTCTGTCGCTGTCATTTTCATGTTTTCTTATTTTTCCTTTTGCTACCTTGTTTAGTCTTGTTCTTCCGATTGCCCTGTTGGGGATCGGGTTTCTCCTGGTGGTACAGGAGAAGGGAGATCTGATCTCCAGGTTGCAATTGCCAGGTTGTCACTTGAGGGTTCCCTCTGGTTTAGAGGAAGGGAGGCTTGTCCTCCGGTCCTTGGCTTGTGGCTTACAAGTCAAGGGATCCCTCCGGTTGGAGGAAGAGAGGTCTTAGACCTCTGGTTTGCTAGTGACGGGGAGTCACTGGTGGGTTCCCTCCTGCTCTGGAGGAAGAGAGGCTAGGCCTCTGGTGGGTTGCCGGCAGTAGGTTGCTACTGGCTGGTTCACTGGTAGTGGGACTGCTACCAGTGGGGTTCCCTCTTGGTATAGAGGAAGAGAGACGTGAGTCTCTGGTTTCTAGTGACCGTGGGTTGCTAGTGGTTCCCTCCGAGTAGGAGGAAGAGGGGAGGTTGTTCCCCTGGGTAAGCTGTGTATCAGCGTTTGTTGGCAAGCTGTGTTGCCCAGCTGTTAGTAAAGCCACACTCAGTTTGAGTGTGGGGTGGATGTAGGTCTGGAGGACCGAACCACCTAAAAATCCTTGTGCAGTGTGCTTGTTTTTTCTCTTCTGGGCTTGGATATTCGGTAGATGCTTGTTTAGGCCGATCCTTCCCTATCCTCCAAGTAGTTCGTTCTGCGGTTAGTGTTTGACCATTGTGCTCTAATTCGGAAACTCTTGTTTGAGATCTGAACTTAATTTTTAATCCTTAATTTTTAACGGGTAAAGGTCCATTCACCCCCCCTCTGGACCTATCAATTGGTATCAGAGCGGTTCCCTATATCTCCAGATTCAACGATCTGTAGGGGATCCTGCTGGTCTGATAGGTGCATTTTTGTTTTGGTCTTACTGCTTGGTTTTACTCCTGAACTGATTTCAATGAAGCACCCACCGATCTTTAGTGGTTCTGGATTTAAGTTGTGGCTTAGAAGTTTGCGTACCTATGTTAAACAACGTGATCCGGATATGTGGAAGTTGATTTCACATGGTCCACACAAACTGCCAAAGAAAATGTCCAAATGGACTGACAATGATAGATACAGGTGTGATCAAAACGAGAAGGCTATGGAAATTCTGAAGGCTGCCACTGACAAAGCTTTACATTCATGTTTTTATCATTGCAGGTCAGCCACTGAAATTTTGGACCAACTGAAAATAGCCTTCGAGTCAAAGAAGGACGCCTGCATGATGGCCAATGGGACTGATCACAGCAACAATCAAAGTAATGAAGATGACAATGATGATCAGGTAAACCCTTTTCAACATTATACTATGGATGATTGGGAAAATAGCTATGCTGACTTGTTGGGGCTATATGAAAATTTAAAAAGAGAACATAAGAAACTGAGAAAGGGTACTAGGTTAACCAGTGTAAATTCCTCTTCATGTCAAAACTGTTTAAAATTGGAACAAACAAATGATGCTTCCATAGCTGAGAATCATAAGCTTGAGAGTCAAATTAAATTTTTAAAGAAAAAGAATCAAGAATATGTTAATTCAGAACTGAATGAACTTAAATCTGAAAATGACTCTCTCAGGAAAATAATTGAAGAAAATGTTCAGAAAATTAAAAACCTTGAACAAGAAAACGAACTGCTAACTGAAAAATCTGAATCTAATCAACAATTCGAACCACCGTGTGAAGATCAGATTTTAATAAATGAATTGGTCTAGAATGACAAGCTCAAGGGAGAAATTGAAAAATTGAAAATGTTGAACAGTAGTATGTCTGAGAGACTTCTAACCTTAGAAAAGGGAAAAATTATTTGCATTGAAGATTCTGATAAACTGAGCAATCTGGAAAATGAAATTGAGGACTATAAAATCGTAAACAAGGTGCTAAGTGAATGTGTAAACTGCAATGAACAAGAGATTGCCAGTTATGAAATACACATTGTTTCTCTGGAAAATGAAATAGAAGACTTGAAGAAATCCTTGTCAAAATTTGTGGAAGGACAAGAAAATCTGGACAGATTGTTAGGTGTTAAAGTCAATTTTCAAAAAGAAGGGTTGGGCTATAACTCAACAAAGAAAAAGAGTTTTGAAAATAAGATTCAAACTTCTGCTGTTTCAGATGTTACATCTGCTAGCCTAGATAGTCCTTATGTATTTCGATTCACTGCTCAAAGAAGTCTGAAGACAACTATAGAACAAAAAGGGAATAACAAAGTGGATTCTACTACATACATGCATCCTGACTTTAAATCCCATGCTAACAAGAAACCTATGTCATGCCTTAATTGTCATAAAGCTGGTCATCAAATGCATGAATGCAAACTGAAAGGAAAAGATGACATGAATACTAGTAAAGTGCATGTTAGGAAAACTCATGACAGAAATCATGAGGTTCAGAAAAAGAAAATGTCATGTTACTACTGCCATAGAATTGGCCATTTGATGCATCAATGTAGATTGATGGAAAAGGATGATATGGATGCTAGGAAATATCGTGATAGAAATCCTGATGTTCATTCAAAGAAAAGGGAATGTTCACATTGTGGTAGATTAGGCCACACCCTTGCTCAATATTGGTTTGCTAATGGAAAGAAAAAACCACTCCCACATCATGCTAAATTTTACGCTAACCAACATGCTCTTAATATCAACAAAACTGCTTCTCCGAACCAGCATGTCAGATATTTTAATTGTAACAAGCTTGGGCATAAGGTCACTGAATGTTGGGCAAGATCTTATAGGAGAGAGTCTCCTTTCTGCTCCCATTGTGGGAAGCATGGCCATGCAGTCAAGGACTGCTGGCATGCTCAGGGTAGAAAACTCAATTCTAAAACTGTTAATCTCCCTGCGAATAAAAATGCATTTGGTAGAAATGTCTTTAGAGGCAAGCACAATGAGTACTTCAAATGTGGGAAGCCAGGTCACAGGATTGCAACCTGTTGGCTGGCAGGATATCAAAACCAAACTGGTTTTGGCAAATAGAATGTTTATTCTGTTAACAAGGAGTCTCATGTTTATGCACATAGGATTCATGCTAACAAGGATATGCATAAATCAGTACTGAAAGCTGCTGCTCCTTGCTATCAAGTTAAAAATGTGGTGAGGAAACTTGCTAGAAGTAATACTGTCATGTCAGGACCTAAGACTTCTTGGTTACCTGTTTGTGTAAAATAACTTTGCTTTGCAGGTGTACCTTGGATGGAATAAAGGGGTAATAAACCAGGGCACATAAAAGGACCCCATGTCTGAATGCTCCAGGTAAATTTACTGCTTCCCTCCTAATCTGAATTCAATCTCCAATCCATCAGAATGATGTTTGTTGTTGTTCATATAAACTGCCTATTTTGAACTAGACAGAATTACCATGATTCACAAACTCACATGTTTAAATTTCATGGCAAACACTGCAATCAATAAATAATTAATACTTCCAAGAGTCGTGTGTGAGATGTCCTTGAGTGGGCTGAAAAGGAGTTTGACAGGCCATTTGGTTTCTGAAGAATTTTGTCAGCCGATGCAGTTAATGTGGTGTTAAGATCTGTCATCTCATGAGGTTGCAGTTTATTGCCCAAGAGCTTCTCTGGATGTGAGACAGAACTTCTTCAAGAATATTATATTTGTAAGCGTCCTTGGTACTTAATGTCTTGAGTGATCTCTCACTTGTTGGCTTGCTCATAGGAGTGCTGCTCATCTCATCTCTCTCTATTCGGTCTGCCACCTTCTTATCTCTCTCCTATCACTTTTGGTTCAGAAATTCTCTCAAAGAAATTTTTTTTTACAGTCTTCTTGCTCTTATCAGATGTGATCTGTATACCTTAAACCACCCAATAGCTAGTGTAACAACTTACACCTGTTAATAAAGAACTTCAATGTATGGGGGTTATATTTGATCCTTGATCCTTCTAAGTTATCCTCTCAAGTGTTGGTCAACATATTATAAAACTTCCTGTTAAACGAGAAAACCTTGTTGAGGATCTCGATTTAACTGAAACTTATGTGAAGAGAGCTGTGAGATAAAAATTGTGTTATGTAAGATATCTGTCTTTTGTCTAAAATCATGAGAAGTGCCACCAGGGAATACGCCATTCTTTGTGACAGAGCAATGGCTTTTGTGGAGAAATAGACACTCTAGATCAGAGAAGTCCAGAGTTTCTGTCATGATACAACTAGCTATCTCTGTATAGAAATGTTAAAATAATACAAAAAAAAGGGGGAAAAGTCAACAAAAAAAAAATTTCATTGGCTTTGATTGGCATAAAGGTAGTCCGTCCTGAGTAACCAGGGTTTCTGGTGTCTGATAAACATGTCTCCTTGTGTAAAAAGGGACTATTCTACCTTGTGCTCAACAAATTGGTTGACCCTGTATGCCTTCTCTTGTCCATTAAATGAAGAAATGAAATCTGCTTGACATCGATGTGTTATTTCTTTGCTTGACAAACATAAGGAGTAATTTAATCGTGACTCTCTCTAGGTTAAGCAACTTTAACAGCTAATTTTGTGATCATGTTGATTTAATATCTTGAGGTAACTGACCATGGAATTTGGAAGAATATAACTAGTCCATATATTGAAGGGCAAACTTTAACAGGCGATGGCTGTGTTACATCATGACTGAGGGTAGTTTGGGTATTTCCAGAAAAAGTTTGATAAGAGTGAAAAGCAACCCGACAAAACCCTTCTTGTTTCACACGCCTTCATCCACAAACCCTCGTTTCCCCTTGCCGCTTCTTATTCATCTTCGTGCCGCTCCACCTTGAGTGTTCCTTCAAACTCATCTCTATCTTTTCCCGCTCACTTCCTTTCCCCACAGAGATCTCTTCCTCTCTTGGGTCTAGCTTCACTTGCAGTAGCAACCGGCAAGAGAGAGTTGATACTCTAGGAGTCTTGGCAAATGGATCAGCAAGCATCCGCCGCTCAGGTTGAAAGGAAGAGGAAAGGAAAGGAAACTGCTGCGGAGCCTCCGTCCAAGCAGCAACGTTGTCTAGAATCAGAAGCTGCTGCGGGAATGCCTTCAGAGCAAGGTACCAGGCCTTCCCAGACTACCGTATTTTTAGAGAGTGGTAAAATCATTCCTCCGAGGATAGTTGATTTCGGTGATGAATCCATGGTCCTGAAGTTTCATAACTCTTGAAGATCTTCGAGTTTCAGGAATGGAGGAAATTTTTGGAAGATCACAGGGTATTCTACCCTAGCCTGGTGATGGAATTTTGCAACAACTTGTTGTTGAGCCGAGATAAGTCTGCATTGATTTCGACTGTTAAAGGGGTTGAGATAACAGTGACATGCAACTCTCTCCATGAAGCTCTAAGTATTCCAGAAAAGGGAGAGGTGGAGAGAGGGTACAGATACAGTCTGCATGAGGCGTTTTCGGTTATTACTGGTAAACCCAGTAACATTATTGACAAGGGGCAAGTGAAGCTGAAAGCTTTTCAAACCCCGTCATTTCCTCCTCTTCACAAGCTCCTTCAAAACATAATTGCTTCTATAGTCACACCACAGACTGGAGCTAGGGGTAGAATCACAGACACACAGAGGTTTCTACTGTTTTGTCTGATTCAGAATGTAAAGATATGTTTGCCAGAAATCATTTTTACTGTCATGAAGGGATGTATTGGATCCAAGAGACACCTTCCCTATGCCGCCCATCTGACAGACATCTTCAAGTATTCAGAGATTTGCTTGGATGGAGAGGCTGCATCTGAAGTTAAGGCCCGAAACATATTTAATATGAATTTTGTTTCAGAGTTTTTGGGCTTGGAGGGCTCTTCAATGGTGGGGCAAGTTAAGGCCCAGAAAGTCAAGGAATCACAAACTCAGGGGGAGCATCTGGAACAATCTCAAGACTTAGCTCAAACTGGTGTGCAATTAGTTTCTGAGATTGCTGTACAGTATACACCAGCTGAACAACCACAGTCCATTACGTCTGCTGCACTCCCTGAAGTACCTTTTTCCTTTCAGAGGCTAGTTGAGGTTGCATCTGAAGAAATCAGGTTGTCTGAAGAAAGTATTCAGACTGATCTAGATGCAAATATTGATGGTCTGTTTGATTCTTTTGGGAAGACATCTGAAGAGGTGATATTGCCCGTGGAACAGCCTGCTAAAGAGCAAGAAAGTACTGATCAAGAACTTGCTGATTTTGTTAATGTGATTCTAAGAGAGACTGTAGAGAAAAGCTTGGAAGAGGCTACCAACTTGGTTTCATCTGAAAGTCTTGAACAGGCACCTGTTGACAGCCCTGCAGATCATGATCTCATGGAAGATAGAGGGGATAACAGTCAAGAAAAAGTTCATGTCATAGAATTGGATACAGAATCTTCAAATGAGGAAGAGGAACCTGAAATTGTAGTTCCTGACAAAGACACACAAGCTGAAGCTGAAGATCAGGCTCCAGCAGTAGACAACCAACCGCCAGTGCAAGAATTTTTTGGTACACCTCTAGGTCCACCTAGACTTCTATTTGCACAGGCACCCAATATTGAATCTGCTCGGGCACCCAACATTGAAGAACTCCTCATAAACTTGACTCAACAGATGCAGAAACAAGATAAGAAATTAGATGATCTGCTCAAATATGTCACTCTCAACATCAATCAAGTACATTCCAGGCTACTGAAGCTTGAGATATCTCTCCTCACTGAATGGAAAAGGTTCCTACTCAACAAAAAAGCTTCAGATGATGCCAACAGATCCTTGATGCAAGGTTTGCAGAAGGTTTGTTCAAAGATAGCAAAAGCACTGCGTGAGTTACAAGATGTTCAAATTTCCTCCTTCAAATAATCTACCAACATTATAGATCACTGCTTTGAGATCAGAACATCTTTAGAAGTTTTGAAGAAGTCATCCAGTGCCCTAGGTCCAGGTGTTCAGCAGATCTATGATAAATTGGTCGCCTTCTTAACAGAAATGACAATTCTGACTGACAGATATGAAACTGTTAATATTCGCCAAGACGACATCATTTCTGAAGTGGCACATGTCAGAAGCGCTGTGGTGTATTGGCTAGCTGAACTGTCAAATGACCTAAAGGAATTTCAATCTATCTTGGGTTCAGCACCTGGTCAAGCTTCTTCTAGCAGAACTCCACCTCAAGAATATACCTCTGCTTCTCCAAGGGGGAGACCACCACATGGCAGGCCGCGTGGCCCTTCTAGCAGACATGCCAGACTTTTTTCTTGAAAAGACAATGCTCTGTATCTTGTTGCCCATTTTGAGGCTCTCTCTCTCACACTCTTGGACTTATTAATTAAATTTCATATCATTGCATTGTTACATCCTTATTGTTTCCTTCTTTTTGATGATGACAAAGGGGGAGAAATCAGGCCTTTGCTAGCTCGTTGGGAATGTTTGAGAATGTTTGTTATTCATTGAGAATGGTTATTTGACACTTTAAAAATGTTTAATAATGGTGCTAATGTTTGTTTAGCCTTGGAAAGGCTGAAATTCTTTTTTTTGCAAAGACTCAAGACTCATAGTGTTGCCATCCATCAAAAAGGGGGAGATTGTTGAGTCTTGTTGAATCTTTACATGTTTTGATGATGACAACACTATAAGTCTTAGTGGTGTTCAAAAATATTTCTCTGTGAAAAATTAACAAAAATATTTTTTTCTGTGAAAGTGAACAAAGAATATTTTTCTGTGAAGAATAAACCTTCATTTCACTTCAGGTATTTTTAGGGACTGTCTTCGTGTTGGTTGGAACTTCGTCAAGTTTGTGTATAACACCTCGTGTTGTACTGTTTGCCTTCGTGTCGTTTTAGTTCTAGTACTGTTTGTGTTTTCAACACGCCGTGTCGTCCTTTCGTACCTCGTGTTGTGTTAAGTTGTGTGCTGATTGACTTCGTGCTGACTCTTCTGAAGCAGCTCGAATTGGTCTGATGAACTTCGAGTTGCTTCTGTATGAACCTCGTGTCGTTAGCACTTAGTTGCTCATCTCGAGTCAGTCCTCTATGTTTGCTGTCACGCCCCGAGCGCGGAAGATACCCGGAGATGCGCGACGTGTCTATATCAATCATATCAATCAGAGTGGTCGTGTATTCGACGCAAAGACAGAGATGCGTAAAATAGCAAGATAACCCAATCCTTTATTTCATAATGGATAGACTATTACAAATCCAATACTCTGTTTAATAAAAAGGAAAAGAATACATATTTGACTCAAGAAACTATAGGAAAGACTAGACGACACTTGAGCAGCTCTATCACTTTCACTCTTGAACATTCCCATCCGATTGACTTCCATCGTCGTCGGACTTACCTGAAAGTACAAGGGACA